>CM031234.1:652779643-653979643 GCA_018340775.1 Taxus wallichiana var. yunnanensis
TCTGAAAAGTAGCATGCTAACTAGAGTTTATTTCTGCATGATTCTCACGCGAGGAGATCAAGTCGAAGTCTGAATTAAAAATATGATAAAATGGAAATAAAAGATGTGTCATTCTAAAATAGAAATGACATGAGGCGCTGGAGCTCAATCCAGTCATCATCTTTTGATTCTTCTCCTTTCTCTTCCTCCAATTGAAGGCTGTTTTGTTCGGAACTCCTGAACTTCCGAATAATACCTTGCATTTCATTTTCCTCAGTGCGTGGGAAAGATCATTCCACATTTCGCAGTCTCATGGATATCAACGCTGCCGGAAGCTTTTTCAACCTCTTGCTGAGCTTTCTTAAGGCCTCCAACGTATGCTCAATCCTCACAAAGGCGACCAATGACTTCAAGGTCGAATCCATCTACGGGTGTTCATGCTTTGAATAATCTCTTGAACTTGTTTGAAGAGATCATCTCGATAGGGCACTTGATTTCCCAACCCAGACATCTTTGGACAAATCTTTAGTAATTCTTCCTCCAGATCACTTTTCCCATCGATCAATTTATCCCTTGATTCTCTCAACTTGCTGCAGGCTTCAAGTGAGAATCTTTACTCGAACTTGATGCCCTTGATCAGTGAAAGTGTTTATCTGTATGTGGAAGAATTGCTTCTTCTACCAAGAGATGTGCTGGTATTTGCTTCACGCACTTGGAGAGCCTCACAAGTCAAATCAGCTTTTGTCATCAAGTTCTTCGAGTGAATTCCTCATCCATCTTCTCTCCCTTCCTTCCGAATTTCGCCAAGGACCGATGAACTTTCACCACGTCTTGAATTACTTCCTTCCCTCGTTGGAGCAACTTTTGGATCCACTCATCAACCACCCTTCCTTTTCTGGTAATCTTCTCAATCGTAGTTTACCCCGATGAGAAATCGAATCCTATGCGTACGAGAGCGGATGGTATGGATTCCGGGGTGTTGAGAGTTTAATCAAAACCTCTGTCACAACGCTCCACTTTTTCCTTAAACTCATCTCTGCTGACCTTTGTTTCTTTCAACTTTCGCACAAAGACGCTCTATGGAAGCCCATGCATCTTGTTGCGCTCCTTCATTGTTACTTTCCCTAGAGCCACCTTGGTGATCTGATAATCAGGCTAGAACTGTTACATCATCCCTAGTTTTGTCACCGAGGGAGTGGCAATTTCTGCGAACTTATCTCCTGAAGCATCTACCAAAACTCTTGAAAGCTGCTTGGGTTTCTTGGCTGATCTTGGCAAGAAACCTTGAGTGAGCTGAAATCAAAGGCTGGTAGGGGTACAATCACTTTCCTCTTCCTCGGAGTTTGTTCGAGTAGCCATGGTGGTGTATCGAGGAAAGCGCCAATGTTGTAAGAGCGGTATTCTACTCTCGAGGGAGCAGATTCTACTATTGAGGGGAACAGCGAATCAACGTGGTAGTAGGTGCAATGAATAAAGGCACGGCAGTTGTGGGAGTGTTGGTGATCACTTGGGTTCCAGGAGAAAGGGGTGAGAGCCCCAAAATAAAATATTGGCCATGCTTGAAGAAGTGGATGGGGAATGAGGAGGCTGAAGTGGTTGTTGAGGGGGAGGCATGATTCAGATCTCCAAAGCCTTGATGCGAGATAAGGTCTCTTCGGTTGAGCAATCAAGAAATGGTGAAGTCAAGGGCTGACTTCCTCCTTCTTCCAAATTAATTTCTCCTATTTCTCGGTGGTGTTGGTGATTCTGGCACATCCACCGCTTGAGCTAGAGAGACAATTGAAGAGATTTGTCTTTCTTTCCTCTTCTTGGGAATCTTGATTTTATAGACCCCGAAGATATTCCTTGTCCTTCTTCTTTTTGGAGGGCCCCACCTCGGAGCAGCCAATTTTGGAAACTTGTCATCTTTAAAATTCATGCCCCAAAGAAGAGAGCCATTTCTTTATACAGAGCGAATTAGGGCTGACTATCGGTGATAGAGGATTTTTCATTAGCCGACCAATCATATGGCGGAAAAACGTATCGATCTTCATTAAGCCCATCATAGGACATATCTAACACACTTTCATTGTCCCTTATACCATCGCGGCAAATCAGAAATCTCTAGCGTCGAATCTCATCAATAGTTAATCTGCTTTATGATATTTTCTGCGAACCGCGACTTACATGCCAGATCCACCCGAGATATCCTCAATGTCGGGCCTCGTGCGGATGTAGGGCTCCATAAGTTCTTAGTACTCCTCGGATGTCAAAACCATCCCGAGACTTCATGTGCTTCTTTAACTTCTCCTGGAGTTCACATTCGACATTTTTAGCTTTTGCATTGTTGATTGAGCAAGTATATCTCCCAATAGAAATTGGGAAGGATACGGCCTGCCTTATGCTTGCTTCCTGTTGAACTTGTGGAAATCCAATAACAATCGACCAATTCTATTAGTATCAATCTATCGCCGGATAACGAGGCGATTTAAAAGGTTCTCGGAATACATGACCGTTCGAAGGTAGGTAAACTTCTTGAAGCTGTAAGAAGATACATCCCCACTTAGATACTTGACCCATGCCTCGTCCCGAGACCTTGTCTTTCTCACTCATTTCGGATTGGTGTGCAGATGTTTTCATAGAAAAAGGCGTCATTTACCCTCCTAAAGTGATCCTTGGACCCCTTCTTCGTTATTTGAGGATAATACTTATAGACTGGATTTGTGGTTCTACTTCCTTTAGTCTCCAACCCTGGATAACTCCTCATCCCAGCAATTGTGATAGGCCACATATGAGAACATATAAAACTTTCACGGTTGACAGGTCATCATCTGGGAATCAATTTCATCACTGATCAGGGTTCCCCAGTCAATCCCTTGCTTATTCTCCCTAATGGTGACCATAAATTGGTACATCCATCCATGAAATAAATTTGATTCCGGCAAGCCAAACACCCGGCTTAGTAGGGTGATAATATCGTTGATTTCTTGGATGAAATCCGATCTAGGGATAGTTCTTGGAAATCTAGATATTACTTGGGTTTTGCCTTAACCAAGAACTTCTTATTAACATCCTTAATGCAATTCTCCTGGTTACTGTCCCAGGCCTTCTGAGCCAATTTCATATCTAGGGCTCCATACTCTTCAAAATTTGGTAGTTTCAGGAGATCATCCAAATAAGCCCCATCTAGTTTGATAACTATTTCACTGCACCTTTGATTCCTTACGGACCGAGAAGCCGAGTCAGAAGCTGGATGCACACGCCAAAACAAACTCTGGACACTGGGCATGGACATAGGGAAAGCTCTGCGAGGGGCAAGCCACTGTCAGCTATAGCTTTCATCCATGGGGTTTGAGAAGAACTCTTCACCCTGTTCCAAAAGTCGTCCATATCTATGTTGCCCATTTCAGTATCCCTGATATCATAATTACAGTCGACATATGACGGGGATTCTGGTTTCTTAAACTTATATTTCATCTTGCTAGATTTTCCGGCCTTCTCCTGTGATGAACCAGGATCCGACATGAAGAATATTGGAAAGAGAAAGGCTCGGAACTCCGGAGATGCTGTGCACACTGAAAAACCTGATTGACGGAAGGCGTCGGAAGAAGCGAAGAACCCGACACGCAGAAGAAGATATCGGAAAACTTTGAAAACCCGACACGTCTGATATGTCGGAGTCTTGGCGAAACCCGACACTTGCTTTCAATGGCGGAAACAGGGGAAAACCCGGCACTTGCAGTTTTAATGACGGAACCTGCAGAAAACCCGGCGTCTACTGTGATGGCAGAACTTAGGAGATGCCCGGCACCCACTGTTGAGGTCGGAATGTTGAAAGACCCCGTTACTGAGCTTCCTTTGTATTTCGGACTTTTGAATCTGCAATACAAACTTCAAAATCCAAAAACCAAAAACAGAGCCTTTCCTTTGAATTTCTACATAGACATCTTCCTTTCTTTTTTTGTTATTCATATTCCAAACATTATGAAAGTAATTGGAATTTGGAAGGAATAGCACCAATTGATAATCTTACAAAGAAAACAAACCCAAAAACCCAAAACCCTTTCCAAAACGACACAGTAAGAAGGGGAAGAAAAACCCTCAACAACCTGGCAAGAAATTGAAAAAAATATATGTAGTCGATCCAGAGAAATTAAGAATAAAGAAGGAACGAAGAATACCTTCGATTCGAGACAAGTAAAATCGAAAACGATCGATCCAGTCTGGTAACGGGAGTTTGCGGGTTTTGGGAGAGGAAGAGCATGCGAAAAATCCACGAATTAAAAATATGAACGGTAAAAATGACGTGGATTTTGGCGTATTTATAAGAAAATCAGTAATAAATACACTTCAGCTCGGCACGTGCCAGCTCACCAACCATTCGGCATGGATGCCACGTCAGCGTGTTGGAGGAGTCCAAAAACCCGACACGAGGAGATTTAGTGCATTTCGGGTTTCGGGCTTCGGAAAACATGGAGCACAAAACATGTTTTGGTACATGAATGTTCCGATGCATTGAACTTCCGAAAACCCGATTACTAAGGATTGTCTTAACAATAGGCGGGTTTCGGGTTTCGGAAGTCACGCGACACAAAGCATGTCTTAACACAAGTATGTTCCGATGCGTTGAATTTCCGAAAACCCGATTTCAAAGGATTTTTCAATACAAGTCGGGTTTCGGGTTTTGGAGGTCATAAGACATAAAGCATGTTAAAACTTATGTCAAGCATAAGAACACCCGAAAACCCGATTACTCTAAAAGAGATCATAATGCAAAATTACTTCAAAAATTTTGTAGGGGTTATCCGATCGTTTCGTAAGTGAACTCAAAACGGGATAACAAATGGCTCCATTGGGGACTTTCTTTGCAATACCAAAGGAAGAGAACTCAGAATCTCTGGTCTCGAGGACCAGGGCCTTATCCAATGGGCTACGGAGTCAAGGAGAAAACCAAAACAAAACAAAATGAAGAAAGACAGAAAACCAAAAGCAAACACTCAACAAAAGCAAAATATGTACAATGCGAGAGAGCATCTTGCATTAATGGTGGAACACTTTAGATGTTGCCACTTTGAAAGGCAACGAAGTAACCCTCCATCTAGATATGATAGAAGGAAACTATTTTCACCATTCAACTCGTGGATCTTGAAAGGTCCTTTCCATAAAGAATCAAACTTTCCATGCATTCCTTTCTGTTCTCTTCTTTTATCCCAAAGCAACACCAGGTCTCCAATTTGGAAGTCACGTTGCTTGGATTTTTATCAAAAATCTTCTTTACCCCCGCTGCTCGATGATCTGCTTTATACGATCAATCACCTTGATTCGCTCTTCTTCTAGCTTGGTTAGGTACATAACCCTCTTTTCAATTGAATTCTGAAAAGCTACGTCTTCAACCGCTTTTGCTAATTGCAAGGCCGGCAACTCTACTGAGATAGGGATTTCAGCATCAATCCCGTATAGCAATTGAAAAGGGGACATCCCTATGGCTCGCTTTGGAGTGATCCGGTCAGCCCACAATGCATCATACAATGCTTTGTGCCAATTCCTCTGATTTTCGTCTACTAGTTTCCTGATTATAGTAACCAGATTCTTGTTGCTGGATTCAGCTTGCCCATTTCCCTGGGGATAATAGTCAGACGAATGAGCCAAAGTAATGCCGAATCCGTAGCAAAACTCAGTTAGCTCGTGTGATGAGAAATTGGAAGCATTATCCGCTACGATCTTATGAGGTACACCAAATCTGACAATTATGTTTTCCTTAAGGAATTTGCAAACAGCTTCAGAAGTTGCTTGCTTGATGGGCGCAGCCTCTACCCACTTGGTAAAATAATCAGATGTGATTAGCACATAGTTGTGGCCAGCCTTCAGAGCAGATTCAATGTTCGATAAAATCAATCCCCATTGGCGAAAAGGTTCTTGAATCACCACGGGCTTGAGAGGAAGAGCCTGCTAACTTGGACGACCAACAAAATGCTTGACAAGCTTCACATTTAGACACCCATTCTTCTGAGTCCCGGAAAAGAGTAGGCCAATAATACCTAGCATGTAAGATCTTATACGCTGTTACAGAAGACGAAAAGTGTCCTCCGCATGCTAGGCTATGAAAGGATTCTAATAACTTTTCTGTTACGATTTATCAACACAACGCAAGAAGACTCCATCGATACCTTTCTTGTATATTGCATTATTCCACAAAAGGTATCTAGCAGATCTCAGCTTGACGGTCCTCTTCTCCTTCTGATTTAAATGCGAAGGGCATTCACCATAAGTTAGGAAGAAAGCAATGTCCGCGTACCATTCATCGGTCGTACTTATAAAAAGCACCATAGGCAGCTCTGAGGAAGTGTCTTGAATCTCTTCATACTCTGCTTCAGCATCATTCTCTGCAATCAATTGACACAAGCCTCTTCCTCGTACCAACTTGGTAGGTTTAATGTCCAAGTCATACTCCTGAACCTTAGCAATCCAAGTACCTCTTTGGCTTCCCAGCTCTTGTTGAGTTAGAATGGATTTAACAGCAGTATCAGGAACGAGAACACGAGTATGAGAATTCAGTACATAGTACCTGAAGTGTTTTACTGCTCTTACCACTGCGTAAGCATGTTTTTCAATTTGCGACATCTTCAATTCATGCTCTTTCAACGGGGAAGCTCATGAATGCGATAGGAGCTTCAATGCCTTCTCCATTTTCTTGCATCAGGATCGCTGACACTGTGTGGGCTGAAGCATAGCTATACATGATGAAATCTTTCTTAAAATCTGGACATACTAGGGTCGGAGCGCAAGCAACTGCCTTTTTGATTTCTTCAAACGAAAGTTTCCCTTCTGCACTCCATCTGAATGGGACTTTGCCTTTCATCATTCCAAGAATATCCTTGGTTTTGTCAGCGAAGTCAGGTACGAATCTTCTCAAGAAATTAACTTTTCCGAAGAAAGAATGAACTCCGGTTTTACTTGTTGGTAAAGTAAGACTCTGAATGGCCTTTACCCTCTCTGGGTCAATTTTAGTTCCTTCTCTGGTCACAATATGACCCAGCAGCTTTCCTTCTGTAACCCCGAACATAGACTTCTTAGGATTCAACGAAATTCCGTGACGCCTGCATCTCTGAAGTACCTGTTCTAAATGATCATAATGATCACTTCGTTTTTTAGAAAAGACAGTCAAGTCATCCAAATACACGACTATGACCTTACCCATCAGATCTCTGAATGCTAGGTCCATAGCTCTCTGAAACGTAGCTCCTGCGTTGATCAAGCCGAATGGCATCCTTCTATAAGCAAAGGTACCCCATGGGGTCGTGAAAGCTGTCTTGTGTTGATCTTCTGTGGTTACTTCGACTTGATTATATCCCGAAAACCCGTCGAGCATGGATAACATTTCTGATCCAGTAACAGTTTGCAGTACTTGGTCCATGATCGGCAAGGGATAATTATCCTTCAGCGAGGACTGATTCAAGTTCCGAAAGTCAACGCAAATCCGGATCTCGCCATTCTTCTTTCTGACAGGAACGATGTTTGCAATCCAAGTGGAGTGATGGATTGGGAAAATAATTCTGGCATCTAGCATCTTCTCGAATTTCTGCGAGAATTGTTCTGAAATCTTCGGATTGTAATGCCTTTGCTTTTATGCATGCACGGCTTCACATCGAGTTTCAAAGGAATCTCATGTCTTTGAACATCCTTGGGCTTGAAAGATTTCAAATCTGCATAGGACCAAGCCATGACATCGATGTATTTCTTCAAAAGCAAAGTAAATCTTACCTTCTCTTCAGGAGAACAACATTTACCGATATTCACTATCCGAGGTTGATCAGATGAACCTAGATTGATTTGATCTACTTCAGAGGAAGAAGCACCTTCGACCTGCCTTTTGTTTTGGATAAAACGATCATGTTTATCAAACAAGCCCTCCAAAGAAACCAAACCTTTGGGTATCTTATTGCCTTTCAGCTGAATATATTCACCATCAACTTCCTGATATGGATCTGAAATAGTTTCACGAAAGGCTGATTCTGAACCTTCAAAATACAATTCACTGAAATTGTCAGCCTTTTCTAGAAAAGCCAACACCTGTCGATCATCATTGAATACCTGCCAGTGAGTTGCGTTATCTGGGATACTAGGGCGATATACAATCTCAATAGAGTATGTGTCTTGCTTGAATTGAGGATGAGGAAGAAGAAGAGATGCAGATACGGCCAAAGAATCAGCCTTGTCATTGTAATCTCTTAAAACTGCCCTAATAGAAAATGCATCAAAGCATTCTATACTATCCCACACTTTATTTCGGTAATGTCTCAACCGATCATTTTTCACCTGATATATACCCCTGACCTGATTAACAATCAGCTCCGCATCTCCTTGAACCTTGAGATTTCTGATTCCCTTTCGTCTGGCCAATTCTAATCCTAATAACAGGGCTTCGTATTCGGCCGTGTTGTTAGTATTATCAAATTGCAACTTATAAGCTGACGGAAAAATCTCGGAGCTAGGAGATATGAGAACAACACCAGCGCCTGATCCAGAAGTTGAGCAGCTACCATCAAATTCAAGCGTCCAAATTGCATTGGGATCGTCCTCTTTCACATCTACAATAGGTATCTACAAGCCATGAAATAATTCCCAAAGCTAGCATCTTCGAAAAGGATCTGAGCTTTCGGATCATCTGATTTGGTCACCAAATACTTTGCCTGCGGTTCGGGATGAAGAACCTGTTGAACCCCTTTGACTGGGATCTTAGCTTTGGTCCAATCCATACTAATCTCTCCTCAGACATCTTTACAAAATCCTCTACCCAAGAGAATACCATAAGGCTGCGGGAATGTCTCTGCAACCCCGAGATAGTCATTTTCACTCTCTTCTCGGGAAAAGCAACAAATGCAAATTGTGTCCCTTAATTTGACCAATCGGAGGGACTTGTTTAGTTTCCATGGAATAACACGGTCCATATGATTTAGTCAAAGTAAGCCCAAGGGCATGGGCCACTTTGCGGGCATAACATTATCGAGGCCCTGAGTCAATGATGATACTGATTCTTGAGTTTAAACCCATTTATAAGTAGAGACAAATAAAATGGTTCATCTTTCCCGAGGAAGAAACAGAGGTCGATTATTACGAGGTGTAAGTTGAGCAGGATTTGGAAGGAGACCTTTTGACGATGATGAAACGCAGCGCTTTACTTCTGATAAACTTGGCTAGCTTTTCAAATTGTTCAGGATTTGATTGAAGGTATTCTGCTTCTGACATTTGAATTTTAGTTCTCTTTGCATGATCAATAATATCAAAAGCAGTATAAGAAGGAATGATAGTAGGCTCAGTTCTAATTACATGAGCTTGTGGTGGGAGTCTTGGCCTTAGGAGAAGGAGAATAAGGAGCAGCTGTCTTTTTAGTAACCTCTTTTTCAGTTTGCGCCGAAATAGGTGTACCCCTCTTGACTATGGATATGGGAGGTTCCTTATTCTTCTCCTTAGTATTTTCTGGAGGTCTTCTGGGATTCTGAGATTGAGACCGAGTGAAAACAGCAAATGATTGACCATCGGCTCACATTCATCTTCATCATATTCTAAATACCCAATCTGGAGTCGCCAGCTGACTCATCATAAGACTCATCGGCGTATCCCGAAGCTTGAAATCCTCGGGGAATCTTGTTCTTACGGTTCATCATCTTCTTCATTATTTCTCTTTGCTTTGCATTAACAGCGGAGCTTGAATTGCTAATCTCGGTTGAGCGGGAGCTAACCGCGGCCTATCTCAGCGGGTACACCATTGTTATTAAAATTCCGCCTAGGGATATCCCGTGCGGAACATTGCTCACTGTTTGAGACACTTGCTTCTTTAAAGCAATTAAATCATTAGCCATTTTTTGAAACATAGGGTCGATATTACCTTGAGAAGAACCTTGATTTTGAGTTTGGGTATATCTTTCTTGATCCTTCCAGCTAAGAT
Organism: Taxus wallichiana var. yunnanensis; assembly: GCA_018340775.1. Taxonomy (NCBI): domain Eukaryota; kingdom Viridiplantae; phylum Streptophyta; class Pinopsida; order Cupressales; family Taxaceae; genus Taxus; species Taxus wallichiana. Next base: position 652,789,548 of record CM031234.1, read on the forward strand.
GAGATCATCCTCTATTTCGAGTGGCGTTGATTGGCGAAGAGCTTGAGATCTGGGATAACCGACCTTCGTAATAAAAGCTTATATCGGGAGGTTGAGCATTGATGAAAAAGCACTTTTGATTTTCTAGAGTTGAATGTACAAATGAATCGGAATTTTCGGATCAGCTTATTGAACTTAGCCACGAATTCCCGCATAGGTTCATGCGATTCCTTCTTCATATGAGTAAGTGAGCTAACAATGCATGAGAATCTTCGGCTGGTTTGAAACGTGCCTCAAACTTGGTCGCATGGTAGCCCAATCTAGAATGCATGCATTCGGAGATGATAAAACCATTCAAACTTGCTCCTGCAATGTTTCAATGAAGAGTCGAAACAGAGACATCTTCGTGGGCTACTCAGGGACACCGCATGCAACAAAGAAAGACGCAATATGCTCATCGGGATCTTGCTTCCCATCCCCATTGAACTTGGGAATGTTCTTACGTGATCCACGTGGTAACTCATGCGATGGAGGAGTCAAAGTAAGAGGACCAATGATTTGCACCCCAAGGCACAGGTTGAACCGCCATCCTTACGAAAAGAGTGCGTGCGAGGATCGGGTATCGAGACAAGAGTAGTGCACGACAAGTTGCGGATGTTTCCGTTCTTGAGGATCCGATTTCTCCGAGCAATTGAAGAACTTACGCTCGGTTAGAGACAATATTGTTGGGGGAAAGGCTGAAATTGTCTTTGTGCGGCAACTCAAAAAAGTGGATCAATTTCACCTTGAGCTCGGCGAGACCGAGTGAAGATCCTCTGGCCAGCTTGAATCGAAAGCGGATCTTATTAAAAATAAGGCAAATATGGAGTCGCTGACACAGAGAGGATAAGCTTTGTACTATTGATCTGTATTTCCCAGTAGTGCAAAATCTGTTGGTTGGATATTTTGTCAAACCAAAATATGAGGTTCAACCACGGTACATGGGATTGAATCCTCCTCAAAGCAGTGAGGCTGCACTGTTTATTGCTAATCTAAAACACATAAATAATATATACAATATTCACACTAATCTAACCATTGGGGGTTGGGATGAAATCCCGAAATCCACATTCACACGATTGAGGATATTGCTTTCCTCGTGAAATAGGTTAGAAACTATTACGGTGAAAGAAGCACGGTAGAAAAGAAATGGGAGAAACGTATTTTCTTTCGAGTAAACACAGAGCACGAAATAATCATACGAGTTTTAGATCACGAGATATAATGTCAGAGATAATTAGAAACAACGAGATTCTATGCGAAAGAATAGCTTTAAGATCATGAACATAAGAACAATATCTTAAATAAGATATATTTCACAACACAAAGTCTGCAAAACAATATCAACTTCTATTCTTCAAAATGATTGAAAGAAAACACAAAGTTTTTCTCCTTTCCAATAGCCTCTTAATGCTTCAAAAATTCTCGACCCTTTAGAATGCACAAGCATCCCTTTTTATAACAAAAGAAGCTAGAGTTTAAACAGAACAGATCCTGAAAAGTAGCATGCTAACTAGAGTTTCAGCTTTGCATGATTCTCACGCAGGAGATCAAGTCGAAGTCTGAATTAAAAATATGATAAAATGGAAATAAAAGATGTGTCATTCTAAAAATAGAAATGACATGAGACGCTGGAGCTCAATCCGAGTCATCATCTTTTGATTCTTCTCCTTTCTCTTCCTCCAGCTGAGACTGTTTGTTCCGGAACTCCTGGAACTTCCGAATAATGCCTTGCATTTCGTTTTCCTCAGGTGCAGTGGAAAGATCATTCCACATTTCGCAGGTCTCATGGATATCACTGGCACTGCCGGGAAGCTTTTTCAACCTCTTGCTGAGCTTTCTTAAGGCCTCCAACGTATGCTCAATCCTCACAAACTGACCAATGACTTCAAGGTCGAATCCATCTACAGGTTCATGCTGAATAATCTCTTGAACTTGTTTGAAGAGATCATCTGCTGATAGGGCACTTGATTTCCCAACCGACATCTTTGGACAAATCTTTAGCAATTCTTCCTCCAGATCACTTTTCCCATCGATCAATTTATCCCTTGATTCTCTCAACTTGCTGCAGGCTTCGTTGAGAATCTTTACTCTGAACTTGATGCCCTTGATCAGCTGAAAGTGTTTATCTGTATGTGGAAGAATTGCTTCTTCTACCAAGAGATGTGCTGGTATTTGCTTCAGCACTTGGAGAGCCTCACAAGTCAAATCAAGCTGTCCAAGTTCTTCAGTGAATTCCTCATCCATCTTCTCTCCTTCCTTCTGAATTTCTGCCAAGGACTGATGAACTTTCACCACGTCTTGAATTACTTCCTTCCCTCGTTGGAGCAACTTTTGGATCCACTCATCAACCACCCTTCCTTTTCTGGTAATCTTCTCAATCGTAGGCACCGATGAGAAATCGAATCCGGCAGAAGCAGAAGCAGATGGTATGGATTCCAGGGGTGTTGAGAGTTTAATCAAAACCTCTGTCAACTGCTCCACTTTTTCCTTAAACTCATCTCTGCTGACCTTTGTTTCTTTCAACTTTTGGCACAGCACGTCTATGGAAGCCCGTGCATCTTGTTGCGCTCCTTCTGTTGTTACTTTCCCTAGAGCCACCTTGGTGATCTGATAATCAGCAGCTGTTACATCATCCCTAGTTTTGTCAGCTGAGGGAGTGGCAATTTCTGCGAACTTATCTCCTGAAGCATCTACCAAAACTCTTGAAACTGTTTTGGGTTTCTTGGCTGATCTTGCAGTAGAAACCTTGAGTGAGCTGAAATCAAAGGCTGGTAGGGGTACAATCACTTTCCTCTTCCTCGGAGTTTGTTCGAGTAGCCATGGTGGTGTATCAGAGGAAACTGCCAATGTTGTAGTAGCTGGTATTCTACTCTCAAGGGGAGCAGATTCTACTATTGGAGGGGGCACAGCGATCAACGTGGTAGTAGGTGCAATGAATAAAGGCACGGGTTGTGGGGAGTGTTGGTGATCACTTGGGTTCCAGGTAGAAAGGGGTGAGAGCCCAGCGAAAATATTGGCCATGCTTGAAGAAGTGGATGGGGAATGAGGAGGCTGAAGTGGTTGTTGAGGGGGAGGCACAGATTCAGTCTCCAAAGCCTTGACTGCCAGAGATAAGGTCTCTTCAGTTGAGCAATCAGCAAATGGTGAAGTCAAGGGCTGACTTCCTCCTTCTTCCAAATTAATTTCTCCTATTTCTGGTGGTGTTGGTGATTCTGGCACATCCACCGTTTGAGCTGGAGAGACAATTGAAGAGATTTGTCTTTCTTTCCTCTTCTTGGGAATCTTGATTTTTATAGACCCCCCAGTATATTCCTTGTCCTTCTTCTTTTTGGAGGGCCCCACCTCAGGAGCAGCCAATTTTGGAAACTTGTCATCTTTAAAATTCATGCCCCAAGAAGAGAGCCATTTCTTTGTCTGACGAACCGAATTAGGGGCTGACCTATCGGTGATAGAGGATTTTTCGCTAGCCGACCAATCAATAGGCGGAAAAACGTATCGATCTTCATTAAGCCCATCATAGGACATATCTAACACACTTTCATTGTCCCTTATACCATCTGGCAAATCAGAAATCTCTAGCGTCTGAATCTCATCAATAGTTAATCTGCTATGATCTTTTCTGCGAACCGCAACTTCGTTACGCAGATCCACCCAGATATCCTCAATGTCGGGCCTGTGCAGATGTAGGGCTCCATAAGTTCTTAGTACTCCTCGGATGTCAAAACCATCCCGAGACTTCATATGCTTCTTTAACTTCTCTGGAGTTCACATTCGACATTTTTAGCTTTTGCATTTGTTGAGCAAGTATATCTCCCAATAGAAATTGGGAAGGATCAAATGCCTTATGCTTGCTCTGTTGGAACTTGTGGAAATCCAATAACTGTCTGACCAATTCTATTAGTATCAATCTATCGCCGGGATAACGAGGCAGACGAAAAGGTTCTCCGGAATACATGACCGTTCGAAGGTAGGTAAACTTCTTGAACTGTAAGAAGATACATCCCCACTTAGATACTTCACCCATGCCTCGTCAAGACCCTTGTCTTTCTCAGCCCTGGATTGAGCTGGCAGATGTTTTCATAGAAAAAGGCGTCATTTACCCTCCTAAAGTGATCCTTGGACCCCTTCTTCGTTATTTGAGGATAATACTTATAGACTGGATTTGTGGTTCTACTTCCTTTAGTCTCCAACCCTGGATAACTCCTCATCCCAAATAATTGCATGTAGGCCACATATGAGAACATATAAAACTTTCTCGGTTGTGGGACCGTCATCATCCGGGAATCAATTTCATCACTGATCAGGGTTCCCCAGTCAATCCCTTGCTTATTCTCCCTAATGGTGACCATAAATTGGTACATCCATCCATGAAATAAATTTGATTCCGGCAAGCCAAACACCCGGCTTAGTAGGGTGATAATATCGTTGATTTCTTGGATGAAATCCGATCTAGGGATAGTTCTTGGAAATCTAGATATTACTGGTTTTGCCTTAACCAAGAACTTCTTATTAACATCCTTAATGCAATTCTCCAGTTCTTGTCCCGGGCCTTCGAGCCAATTTCATATTTAGGGCTCCATACTCTTCAAAATTTGGTAGTTTCGGAGATCATCCAAATAAGCCCCATCTAGTTTGATAACTATTTCACTGGCTGATTCCTTACGGACCGAGAAGCCGAGTCGTAGCTGGATGCACACGCCAAAACAAACTCGGACACTTTGGCGAGACATAGGAAGCTTTGCTGCAAGGGGCAAGCCACCATCGGCTATAGCTTTCATCCATGGGGTTTGAGAAGAACTCTTCACCTGTTCCAAAAGTCGTCCATATCTATGTTGCCCATTTCGTATCCCCGATATCATAATTACGATCGACATATGGCGGGATTACTCGGTTTCTTAAACTTATATTTCATCTTGCTAGATTTTCCGGCCTTCTCTGTGATGAACCAGGGATCCGACATGAAGAATATTGGAAAGAGAAAGGCTCGGAACTCCGGAGATCTGTGCACCTTTGAAAACCTGATTGACGGAAGGCGTCGGAAGAAGCGAAGAACCCGACACGCAGAAGAAGATATCGGAAAACTTTGAAAACCCGACACGTCTGATATGTCGGAGTCTTGGCGAAACCCGACACTTGCTTTCAATGGCGGAAACAGGGGAAAACCCGGCACTTGCAGTTTTAATGACGGAACCTGCAGAAAACCCGGCGTCTACTGTGATGGCAGAACTTAGGAGATGCCCGGCACCCACTGTTGAGGTCGGAATGTTGAAAGACCCCGTTACTGCGAGCTTCCTTTGTATTTCGGACTTTTGAATCTGCAATACAAACTTCAAAATCCAAGAAACCAAAAACAGAGCCTTTCCTTTGAATTTCTACATAGACATCTTCCTTTCTTTTTTGTTATTCATATTCCAAACATTATGAAAGTAATTGGAATTTGGAAGGAATAGCACCAATTGATAATCTCAAAAAGAAAATAAACCCTAAAAACCCAAAACCCCTTTCCAAAACAATACAGAACGAAGAAGGAAGAAAAACCCTCAACAACTGGCAAGAAATTGGAAAGAAAATATATGCAGTCGATCCAGAGAAATTAAGAATAAAGAAGGAACGAAGAATACCTTCGATTCGAGACAAGTAAAATCGAAAACGATCGATCCAGTCTGGTAACGGGAGTTTGCGGGTTTTGGGAGAGGAAGAGCATGCGAAAAATCCACGAATTAAAAATATGAACGGTAAAAATGACGTGGATTTTGGCGTATTTATAAGAAAATCAGTAATAAATACACTTGACTCGCGCGTGCACTCACCAACCATTCGGCATGGATGCCACGTCAGCGTGTTGGAGGAGTCCAAAAACCCGACACGAGGAGATTTAGTGCATTTCGGGTTTCGGGCTTCGGAAAACATGGAGCACAAAACATGTTTTGGTACATGAATGTTCCGATGCATTGAACTTCCAAAACCCGATTACTAAGGATTGTCTTAACAATAGGCGGGTTTCGGGTTTCGAAGTCACGCGACACAAAGCATGTCTTAACACAAGTATGTTCCGATGCGTTGAATTTCCGAAAACCCGATTTCAAAGGATTTTTCAATACAAGGCGGGTTTCGGGTTTCGGAGGTCATAAGACATAAAGCATGTTAAAACTTATGTCAAGTCATTGCAACACTGAAAACCCGATTACTCTAAAAGAGATCATAATGCAAAATTACTTCAAAAATTTTGTAGGGGTTATCCGATCGTTTATCGTGAACTCAAAACGGGGATAACAAGGGGAAGATAATTAGCCAAGGAAAAACCATTCTTGGATAAAGAGATCAATAAAAATAAAGGTGATTGAGAGTGAATGAGTACATTATCGGTTGGAATGAAGGATAAGCTATTTCATGATTGAAGTGGTATTATGAAGAGTGTTAAGAGCAAAGTGTGTGGTGATTCTAAGACATTTAAGGTGTGTTAGTGAAAGTAAGGTAATGTTTTGAGTTGTATTGACATTTTTAGTCATCATAGGCTTGATAGAAGATCCTCTATGTAGAGAGAGTTAGAAGTTATTTCTCAAACCTCTTATGATTAGTTATATGCTTGATATTTATTTTTTCTCTTCATCATAAGCTAACGAGTAATCGTATGTTTTTTTAAAAATTAACTATAGATCGATATATATAGCTCACCTTTAACATGATTTAATCCTAAATTTATCTTGTCTTCATGCATCATATTTTTTCCTATCTTATGTGTCCTTTTCTTATTTATAAACCTTTCTTGCACGTCACTCCATCTTCTACTTTTCTATTTATAGTAGCATCCGTAGTAAATCGACAAAGTCTTGAATGTTATGTATGTGCACAAACCCTTGTGCATTGACTTATTCCTTTGTATTGTGCACACCGTTAGCATATTAACCTAAATCTATTCCCTATTTTCGTGCATGATTTTTTGCACTGACCTATGGTCACTTTTTTCTTGTGTGTGGCTATTACTTATCCATTTATCCAACTGGAACAAGAAATCCTTGATCGATGTATATGGAAACAATCAGATATTCAAGAAGAAAAATAAATCCTCTAGTAGCATCTACCAACCCACTTAGATGTGTATCCATTATTGATACCATGTCATGATGTGTGGATTGGAAAATATTACCCTCAACACCTAACTTTGCAGCAAACTTACATTTTGCGGTGTTAAGTTTGCTTCCACTACGAGAAAACATTCAGGAGTTGGTAAAAACAAGGAGAGGATTTTTAGACTAACCATATGTCTAATTTTATTTTCATACATGACATTCCTAGGTTCTACAGATTATGAGAACCTACTTATCAAATTTTAAACATTTTTTTCTCCCATGGATCTCAAGAGACAACCTCCGATTGATGTAGCCAAAAGGATCAATATGCTTAGGAAAAAATGACACCTCTAATAGAATCTATCATCCCACCTATATATGTGTGCACTTTCATTTTGTTCCATGAGGTTTTGATTACAAAATATCACCCTCAACAACCTAACATTGGATAAAATTGACCTAATTTCCCATTAAATTTTGATAATTTTTTTCTCTTTGGTTTTTAAGAGACAAACATCACACATCAATCAAGAATCATGTATGAACCCCGAGAGAAACTACAACTAAATGAAGTAAGTTGAAAATAAAATGAGAAGGTATTGAATGATGAATTAAAACCAAGGTTTTAAACTAAAGGAATCAAATGATCATTTTATATATTATCTTCTCTTCTCTAGGCATCACGAACCTACATTAATAGCATTTGTATAGATATAGATAAATAAAATAAATAATTAAATATAATGTAGAAGGTGAAATGAGAATGGTTTCTTATTAGTGGCTTGTAATTCCACACCAAAACATCAAACCAGGTTTTGGCAAGGCACTTATTTACTTCTTACATATAATAACCTCTCAAATATAAATTTAAGTTTCATTAACATATATATGCCATTCCTAGGTAGGTTTTGATCTTGATTCAACTAACTTTTCAATTTAATTCCATACTAAAATACCAATATGGGTGTTTGGAAGGTTATTTACAAATTTTTGACATATTGTAGCTTCTCTCAAATTGAGGTGTAAAATTTCTTGGCGTTTTCATGTCATTCTTGATCAGGTTTCAAAATTTGATTAAATAACTTGTGAATGTAGTTCCATGCTAAAACACTAAACCTACTTCTTTGAATGCACTTGTGAATTTTCTATATATTTTAACTTCTCTAAAGAAAAGGTTTAAGATTTATGTGCATAAAAATTTTCTTCCTAGGTAGGGTTTGATCTAGGGTCAACTAACTTGTCATGGTAATTCCATGCCAAAATAACAAACCAAATATTTGGCAAGTCACTTAAAAAAATCAACATGTTGTAGCCTTTGTCAAGCAGAGGTGTAATATTACTTGGCATTTTCATTTCATCCCAATCAGGTTTCAAACTTGGATCAACTAACTTGTGAATGTAAGTACACACTAAAACACTAAACTACGTGCTTGGAAAGTCACATTTTTGACATATTTTAATCTCTCTCAAGGAAAGGTTTAAGCTTTCTTGGCATAAACATGTCCTTCCCTGGTAGGGTTCAATCTTGAGTAAACTAATTTTTCAAAGTAAGTCCACAGAAAAATACCAAACTGGGTGTCTTGCAAGCCCCGTGAATTTTGGACATATAGTAGTCTCTCTCAAGTAGAGCTGTAATTTTACTTGTCATTTTCATGTCATTCCCAATCATGTTTTGAACTTTGGTTAACAAACTTGTGAATGTAACTCCACACAAAAACACCAAACTGGATTCTTAGAAAATCACTTACATTTTTGATGTATTTTAACCTCTCTCAAGCATATGTTTAATATTTCTTGGAATAGGCATGCCCTTCCTAGGTATGGTTCAATCTCGAGTCAATTAACTTGTTAATGTAAGACCATGAAAAAATACCATATGAGGTGTTTCACGAGTCACTTAAAGATATTTGATGTATTGTAGCCTCTCTCGGGCATATATGTATCCTTACTTGTAAATTTCATGTTATTCCTGATTACGTTTCAAACTTGTGTCAACTAACTTGTGAATGTAAGTCAACAAAAAACACCAAACCGGGTGTTTGGCAAGTCACATTTTTATGTATTTCAGCCTCTCTCAAGAATAATTTAAAGCATATTTGGCATAAACATGATGTTCCTAGGTAGTATTCAATCTTGAGTTAACTAACTTATCAATATAAGTCCACACCAAAATACTAGATTGGGTGATCTACAAGTCACTTACAACTTTTTGATGTATTATAGCCTCTCTCAAGAAAAGGTGTAATGTTGATTGGTCTTGTCATGTCATTCTTGATTTGTTTTCAAACACATGTCAACTAACTTATTAATGTAATTCCATGCCAAAACATCAAATTGGGTGCTTGGTAAGTAAAATTTTCAACTCTCTCAAGTAGAAGTTTCAACTCGTTTGGCATAGACATGCCCTTCCCAAGTAGGATTTAATCTTAAGTCAACTAACTTTTGAATGTAATTCCACACCAAAAAAATAAAATAGGAGCTTACAAATTCACATTTTTGGCTTATTGTAGCATCTCTTAAGTAGAGGTGTAAGAAATAGTTTAGTTCCTTTCCAATTTGTGTTTCCTCTGAATTTTCTTTCCTAACCCTTTTCTTTGTGTAGAAAAATAATTGGAATCTCATCTTGGTTTTTTTCTGTATGATGTTGATGTAGTATACTTATTACTTCATCTTTCAAAATCCTCCACAACATATATACGAGTACTAATTTTCATTCAAAAATGAATACGAAAATAATGAAACAATTAAAATTCAAATATAATTAGTTTAATTTAACCTTACTAGTTCAAAATATAAAAGGAATTCAAAACTACCCTTACTAATTCATTCCAATAAACCTTATGAATCGACTCTCACTTTAATGGTATCAATCGAGCTTCATAATTGATTTCACAAAATTTCTTTACATTTTCTTTGTAAGGTTTTTCATAGAATTTAATCAACTTAATATTTGTAGTAGTAACCAAACATAAATAGTGAATTATCCTCTTATAGGTTTGCAAGTCTTGAAACAAACATTAATGTACAATTTAATGAAGGTATTTTTGAGGCCAAGCTCTTCTCACAACCATATATCTAGTAAAATAAACTAGGTTTTCCACATCTATGATAGTTGTACTTAATTTCTTATTTAACTTTATACATTGACAAAGATAGTACTATGTCCCCTCATTATTTCCTTCATCCATAATAATTGTAAAACATACCCTCCATATAAAGTGTAACCATATTTTTAGTACATCTATATTAAATTTCAGATATCAATAATATTTAAAGCTAAAATAATATTTTTCCGATAGTTGTGATATGTTCTCAAAATTAGCTGATGATACCAATTCATTATCCCCTAATGTTTTTCATGGTTGGATTGTCTCCATAGGCCTAAGGGGCTTGCAACACCATTCATCAACTCATTCTTTTGATTAAAACTCATTTCAGTTAAAAATAGGATTTTCACATTCAAAAGTGATCTACTATTTGTGTTTTCCATATTTTTGAGTTTGGAGTTAAGAATTTTCAAGTTGTAAATGTCAATATTTATAGGATTTATGTATTCAAAGGTTTCAAGTTTAAAGGTTTTGGATTTTAAGTTTTTTAATTTTTGTATCCAAGGTTTCAAGGTTCAAGGTTTTTGAGTTTTAAATTTTGAGGTTTTTTGGTTGTAGGATTGAAATAAATTTTGCATCGATTTAATTTTATTGTTTTTAGGATTCCTGTGATTATGATTTTTGGATTCAAATTTTTGAGGGTTTCTAGTTTTGTGATTTTTAAGTGATGGGTTTTGAGTTTCAAAATTTTAAGGGTTTTTTATGTTTGTTTCTTTCATTATTTGATTTTAGGGTATTTAGTTTTGGGATTTTATTTTTGGTTTTGGTTTTTGTATTACGTGTTTGCGGTTTTGTGTTACACGTTTCAACTAGTTTGTTTTGTGTTTTATTTGATTGGTTTTGAATAGGATATTTATGTTTTATTTTAATTATGTTTTATGTTTGAGGGGTTTTAATTTTAGGGAGTGCAATACTAGAACCAATCCAGGTTTTAGGTTTCAAAAATGATAGTTGTCTTTTATATCAAACTATTTTTATGTTCTTTGAGTTTTAAAAATTGAAGTTTTTAAAATCTCAAGGATATATTTTCAAGCTTCAAATAAAATAAGAACATTTTTTTATTAGAGGTAAAAAAGGGTTAAGGGGACCCTACCCCAAACACAGTCACCTCTCCATGAGAGCAGATAAATACATTACCACACCATCAAAAAAATGATAATAAAATAGTTCATAATAATACAAGCTCCCCCAGAGCTAAAGTAGTGAAACAATAACAACAAAAAAACACAGTGGTACTAACAACAAGTGAAGAAACTAATAGCCAAAAAGCTATAGAGACAGTAAATAAAACAAAACACCCCTCCCCAGATCATTTATAGGATTTTTCAAGCCCCTCCAGCACCTTAGCCCATTCCTTAGCCAGAGCATCTATGTTACCAGCCAAAGACACCAAGTCGAAACCATCGAGAGTCACCTTTCTTTTCCTACCCTAACTATCCACAACACTATAGGCATTAGCAAGCTGACCTAGAGTCTAGAGATGTTGCAGAGTAGATTTCACCGTGACTACACTCCACTCCATGTAGTTGTGGAGAATGGCATGAACATGGTCCAACTCATTGGTTATGAAACCATAGTTGGCTTTTAAAACCTCAATCTCTCCGCCATGCCCATTGTTGACTGCTTCCTCAACATGTGCTTTCATCTTATGCCATTAATTAAACAAAAATTTCATTAAGCTCTTGGTGATTCGCATAGCTCCCTTAAGTTCCTCAATATCTCGCCACCATCTTAGCCAAATGGTTCTCCCCTTTCACAGGTCCAATGTGTCCCATAGCCTTGAATTGTTGTTCCAATTACACATTGATAGGAGTTGGAAGATCCTGTTTACTAGACTCCCCCTTGGTGTTCAAAGGGACACTAGGACCCTACTTAGATTTCATTTCCCTAAGATTCTGGGCTGCCACAATCTCAACCTCATCTTTATCCTCTTCGAGTCACCTTCCTGAGAGTCAAAATCTTCACTCGAGTCTTCTTCCTCTCGAGTCCGAGTCGAATCCATCTACATAAGCTTCTAGAGCTTTAGTTAGGGAGCCAGTCTTGTCAATATCCAGGGTAGATATTTTAACAAGGGAAAGAATAAATCCTTGATGGAGTGGGATAGAGACCCTTCTAGTTTTGAACTGAGAGATAGAGGCACACAGGGAATGATAAAGAAAGTAGGGGAAGCTAAAATCCTGCCACATCTGAAATGATTAAGCATAGGCAGGTGGTACATGTAAATACATTTGTGGTGGCCCTCAAGAGTGAGGAATTGGATAAGGGTGAGAGCCACCTCATCATATGGATTAGGTAAAGACAAACGAAGATAACCGAAAAATGGGAAGTGAGATTTTCATTACCTTTGAGAAACAAGTTCATCTCTTTGGAGGCTTCTTTTTAGGTTTATAGACCTCCCTCCCGACAACAGGAATACCCATCACTTTGGCGACTGAATCCACAGTAATCTCCATGCTAATCCCCTTCATTTCAACCACTGCACCTTTTTTAGTAGTCTTCTAGGTGCTGGAAAAATCTTTGCTAAGATTTTCAAAATGACCTTCGAATTTTTTTAGGAAGGGTGTAAAACCCCGCTATTAAAAGGAGCCATGGCTTCAGCAAAGATCCCTTTGAGATCAACAGGTTCAATTCTAACCATATCACCACCCATTTTGCCACACAAAAATCCATTCACGAAAAATCCAAAATTTCATGTAGCCAAAGGATTACACACAGGCCCAAAAGTGAAATCTCTCTGGCACGAGAAGCAAAAAAAGATTTCAGGACATGAGTGGATCCTCCCCGATCTTCACATCATTTAGAAATAAATTCTCACTATTCCTACGAAAATGACCATGATGAATTTGACACACCATGAGTTGACATTATTTTTTGATACGTGTCCATTTATGTCATTATGTAAGTGTGCTCGCACCTTGGGATCAAGAGCTTCCACTTCATTGATAAGTGTCAACTCATCACAATTAACCCCCATATTAGCAAAACAATCTGCCACAAAGTTAGCCTCCCTATAAACATGCTTGAAGGAAATAAATTCAAATAAATTTGACATTTCCTTAATACTCTTAATAGAGTTATGGATGGAAATAGAGATGGAACCTTTCCCAGTTATGTTGTTAATTATGTTTAGAGAGTCTCCTTCCACCTCCAAATTGGAAAAATTGTGTTGGAGAGCTATAGACAACCCCCAAAAACCCTCGTTGCTTGAAACATGGTTTGTTTGAGTTCCCAGGTTGTGATGGTACCCAAGAATAAATCTTCCTTCAGAATCCTAGAAAACCCCCATAGCCAGCTCTACCAGGTTTCCTTTGGACGCACCATCAAAGTTCAACTTAAAACACTCCTTGCTAGGTTTCACCCATCCTTTGAGTCTAGGGTTTAGAGAAGGGGTACTAGTAGGTGTGGATCCCAAACCCCACTTTAAGGAGAATATGGATTCATTCTGAATGATAGACTTCTTTTGAGGGTTCAGATTAGAGAAATTAGCCAAAATGGAATTAACACAATGGGCTCCAACTTTCTTGGAAGACTCTTTCTTTCCTTTGAAGATTCTTCTATTTCTCTCCTTCCAAATCTCCCAAGCTAAATGCATAATAGAAAAGTTCAAAAATATTTTAACCCTTGGCTCTTAAAAGGATTAGACCATTGGGACCACAACAGTTTTATGGAATCAAGGAAAACCCAATTGACTTCAAAATATTGAGAATGGTCTTCCTAACCGAGACCAGAAAGGGGTAGCTGAGAAAAAGGTGTGAGGAGTCTTCACACTCAGATTCACACAACACACACCTATTAACCATATGGAAATTTCTCTTGTTTAGGTTGTTGACAGTTAGAATCTTATCATGGATAACCAACCACCAAAACATATTAATCTTGGGGATTAACTCTTTGACCCAAACACTTCCCCAATTGAAGTTTTCATTTCCCCTACCTCAGAAAAGGAGTTGTAGGCACTTCGACCAAGAAGACTCCATTTTCCTCCTTAGACCAGTAAATACTATCCTCTTCTAAGCTCTCCTTATTAACAATAATGCCTCTTAATTTATTGTCAATAGAAGAAATCTCAATGTTGTTAGAATCATCCAGATCAATGGTTTTCCATTGTCCTAGGGGATCATCAAAGTTGAAAAAATCTTTGACCTTGGTCATAGAGTCTCTAAAGACCGTGGAGTAAATGATCGCAAGAGGGGGTCCCCTAACCATTTTCCTCCCAAAAGTTAATTGTTCACCCATTTTTCCTCCCAAAAGAACATTTTATAACAATGTGCATTTTTGTTTTTTTAAATAAGATAATAAAAAGTTTGGTTTTTAAACCAGGGACCAAAAAATCCCATAAAAAGAGAAGAAATTTTTGGGAAAAAAAAACTACCACAAAGCCATGGAGGCATAGTCAAAAAAACTTGATGACAAACCCCCACAAAACATGGTAAAACTACAAAGATTTTGCATATTTAAGCGATATTTTTTGCCAAAACACCATGGAAGAAAAGGCAACAAAAATAGGAAAAAAGGTCACTAAAAAAATCCCTCTAACACTTTTCCATGGCTTTACTACGATCCCTAGTACTCGGCCCACCATCTCTCCTAACATCCACTTTAATGATGACCTGCTTAGGGAATTTTTCTTCCTTTTTCTCAATATGGGTCTCCACATTAGTCTCCTCCATATCCTTGACCTAGGTGGATACATGAACCATTCCCGAACACTCACCAATATATGAGGCTTCACTTTTGGAAGAAAATAGCATAAGCTTCATGTTGGGTTTGCACTCCTTGTGGTTATCTGATCCTACAATAAGGAAATCAGTTGTTCCTGCATAACATAATCTACCTGAATGCCCCTAATAGTCTTGTTCTGAGCTTCAATCCTGTGATGGCAGTATTTGAGTTCCTGGATGAGGTTTTTGTTGATGGTGAGGATGGTGTCATCTGTAGACTCAAATCTCATTAGTGCAGCCTCCCAATCAGCAAAATCTTGATCCCTTTAGGTAGACATTTCTCACAAATTATGAATCCCCTTCTTCAAGTTACACAAGGCATCTATGATACCCTCATAAGGGTCAATTTATTTCCTTTTCCTTATGCACTTGAGGTGAGATGCAAGGGTCTCCTGGTCCAAGTCAGGGTCATTGGCATGACTAGGTTGAGAAGGGATGACATGTTTGCTTCTTTGAACAAGCAAGATAATCAGGCCCTAGTGAAGAGGGATGTCCACCTTCTTATTTTTAAAATCCTCAATAGTAGAGAGCAACAACCTATAGAGGAAAAATTCTAAACTCATAGTCTGATCACGACGAAAAAAATTAGGATAGAAAGATGGTGAGAAAATTTCTTTTGGAATTTTCCCTCTAAGGTTAGCTATTTCATGACCACCAGACAAACATCAAACCATCTATCAGGAAGACAGGTGTGAGCGATACCATCATAATAGGAAATAATGTTCTCCTGCTTCAAAACTCGTAAGTTTTTTGTTTCAAGTGTTTCCAAATTTAGAATTTTGAAAGTCTTTTTCTGTGACTATGGAAAAAATCATATTGTTCGATGTCCCAATCCTAATACTTTCAAAGTGGAAGTATTTTTCTCCTATGATGACGATGGTGGATACAAATATAGGGGTGTTCTATCTATTTAAGGTGGATTTTTGTTTCGTTAATCATATGATAAAACACCAAAAACTTAGAAGATGACAGGGTTTAGTGATACTTGTGTCTACAATGCAATGTCAAGATGTGCCGATGAAAAACTAATGCGGGACTCATGTTTCCAAGGAATGAGAGAAACCTACATAGAGAAGGATGACTAGACAAGATAGATATTAGATAGGGATATGACGAGTTACTCAAAAAAAGGATGATCCCTGGAACAAAATGGCTTCCTTGAAGGGTGTCAAATAATTTTATAATCAAGTGATAATTATATAAAAATAATTGACAAGAAGAGGATGATTAGAAATCCAAAGGGATAGAGAAATCTTGTTATGTGTGATAGGTGGCCCAAGTGAGGACTATAATAATCTATAAATCCAAGAATTTTAATAGAACTAGGCTTGTTCAAAGAGTGTGTCTTGTTCTTCACATATAAATTCAAGTTTATCTTTGATGTCTTCGACATTCGGTGTCATGAAGATGGCACAAAGGTTGCTTTTGTGTGCGGTGTGAAATTATTCCTATACTAGAGGTTTGTGAAACAATAGGAGATTGTATATGCTTGTAATTAGATGTTCCTCACCTAGTATAGTCATCTACAGAGAAAACATAGGAATATTAGACAAAAATATAGAAATATTTATTTATTGTAAATATGATAAATGTGATTAAAATAATAAAATGACAGGGATCATTAGTGATTTTGTATGGTCACCAATGATTTAGGTTAAATAGTTAGCGATTATTGTGAAAAGGATTGATTATTTTATAGGATGTAAATTAGATCTAAGACAAGTGATTTATGACTTGATATGGGTTTTAATATGATGTATTGACAAGATGAATATGGAAATGAAAGACAAGGACTTACCTTTGCGATGAATTCTTGAAAATGATGTTGTAGGATTCTTATAGAGATTGTGGAGCTTCCAAGGACATGTCAAGGATGATGAAATTTCCAAGATGAGTGTAATGGTGTCATTTAGGTTTCCAATGAGTCAGATATTTGTTGCATTTATCTCAGGATCGATTCAAAAAAATTGATGTTGATTATATAATCATCGGTGATTGGTTAGAATCGTTGGAGACCCAGGAAAAGTGGGGAAACTCACTTGGAATTTGTTTCAACCACTTACAAAAGTGTTGCTTTGGGTATGGGAATAAGTGAATAAGGTTATGAAGAGGTTAGATGGTTTGGGTTAAAATTGGCTAGGATGGGTTATAAGTGGTTAGGGTGGTTTAGGTGAGTAAATAAATTTTTACTAAGGGGTAAAGTGTGATTTTATGGGGGTGAGGACATGATTTTAGGAATAATAAGATATTTTAATGTTTTGAGTGTGAATGTGAGGAGTATGGATAGAAGATTTAGCGTACCAAAAAGAGGTGTCTACATTTTCCCCTTTTCGTGAAGTGGTTTGTGATAGACAAGTTGTTGGACAAAAAGAGTGAAATGGTTGAATATATGGTGGATAGGTGGTTCCCCCTCAAACTAATGGTTAATGAAAAAAAAAGTGAAATGGCCACCAGTTTTAATAGATTGATGGATGAGATAGAGTGTTTGTTATTTTGTTTCCATTTAAGATGCACCGAGAATGAGCACATAAACAAATTTCAACAAAGGTGGACTTGTGTGACCAAAGAGTCAAGTGATAGGGGAACCAATGGGTTCTCAACCTATAGACATATGACTCATAGGAAGAAGTTATGGGAAAAGGTTCCTAAAAGCATATAGTATCCATGGTGTATCGGGAACGTGGGCTCAAGATAAAGGACATTTCCACAAAGGTGGGTTTTTGCGATTAGGAATTCAAGTGATAAGGGAACCAATTGGTTTTTTCCTATAGATGTATGATTTGATGGTAGTGGCAAGGAAAAAGATTCCCAAAAGGATGTGAAATACAAGATGGATTTGATAAAGGTATACCTTGTATACATCAATTGATTTTTTTTATTTTTAAAGGATCTTGGGGCCCAAAATAAAAAAGCACACTTTAAAACGTGCAATTTTGGAAAGGAATGATCAAAATATGATGCTTGGGTGAGGCTCGAGAGGCCAATAAATAATTGTTTGGATAAAGGGAAGGTAATCACTTTGGTGATAACCTAAATTGCTAATGATTTGACAAAAAAATTCGGTGATTAGCCTAATCATCGGTGATCGAGTGGGCGGGAATTTTTATATGAAAGGAAATTGAAATGCTCATTTGGTATCTACTAATGTGAGAACCTAAAAGACCAAACAAACCCTAATTTTTGACTTTTTTATATTTTAACGAGATGGAGGCATCCGGAGGTGTGCGAGATATGACGACAGAGACCCACACATACTGAGATAGGTGGTGTTTTTTATCTTTGTTGTTATTTTTATTTTTTCTAGAAATTTTGAATTATTATGAAACCATTATCGATTTCGTATGAAATCACTAGCGAATTATGGGTCATTGGCGACTTTGATAGGGTCGTCAGTGATTCAAGTAGAGTCATTGGTAATTCCAATGTTTTGATAAAAACAATTGTGATTTTTAAAGTGTATTTGATTGATTTTTTCTGATGGTGTGTTGTTTCATTGTGGATGCAGGCTAGAGAGAGATTAACTACATGGGATACGATCCCAAAGATACTATATGATGTTCGAACATGATTTTCAATGAGGATTAGGCTCACTTAGAGGAGGTTGGATTGGGAGGGATGCATCATTACAAATGCATCCCTAGAGACATGGGGTTATTGTTAGCTTTGTTTGATTGATGCAACCATGTCATGGACATGTTTTGGTTGCCTATAGGAGAGACGATAGTTACTTTAGAGGATATACATGGTATATTATGATTACCATCACATGGTGAGAAGGTATATGTGATTGATGAGGTAGGAAGGGGTGTTATGTTGCAAAGATTGTATGGATATGATAGAGATGATGTTGTTTATACTTATAGATATTGTTCATATGGATCATTATATAGTGATGATAAGGAGATTTGTTCCTAGTCACGATGATGATGATGATGGGTATTAGGTGTTATGCCTTCTTGAATTCAGCTAGAGGCCAATTTTTATAGATTTTGATGGGATTTATAGTTGATATGATGATCTACAAGATAGAGTTTTCTTGGGCCCCTATTTTTTTTGGTAGAGGTTTACAGGAGCTATGGCCTTTGCGAACTAGACGTAGATTTGGAGTGGATGTATCATTCTTATTGGATTTTTGGTCCTATAAGCACATTACATTGGATCAGTTGAGGGGAGTGTCATGGGTGAGATGGGTTGGCTTGGTGTGTCTAGTAGGTTTTATGAGGTGGCAATCGGATCATAAGGTCATGGGGCCCGTTAGAGGCAAGGATTACTACGAGATAGCTCCTAGCCATCTTTCAAGGTGGAGACATTGTTTGGAGGCCTTATACATGTTTTCTAGTATGGCCTGAGTGGCAAAGGGGTATTTAAGGGAGGACCAATGTGATTTGATCACATTTGATCGTGTTAGGAGATAGTTGATTGATTCGTAATGTGTTAGAGGTAACAATGGCCTATAGGAAAGATAACGATAAGTCAAATGTAACACTTCTAGTTGTTTGTGAGGTTGTTGATATGGCATATTATGAGGGAGAAGGGGTGAGGGTGGATGCGAAGGGGAAGTGATGGGGTATGACGATGTTAGAGTGATAGATGCGTATACATTGCATGGTGGTAGGGATAACTAGATGGTTTTGAGAGGTGGGTTTGTTACCATGTAGAGGTTACACTAGAGGGTGGTGTTGAGGGGGTGATGAGGATGATATGGTGTCTTTATTAGAGGACACTATAGTGATCTTAGAGTCCAAGAAAGTATCATTGTTAGCTTAGTGAGCCACGCTAATAGTGAGAGAGAGATAGTGTGATTGGAGAGTGGGATGAGGTGAGCCAAGTAGCTAATAGAGATAGATACAGATGAGACATAGAGGCCTTACATAAGGCCTGGAGTGAAAAATCCCATTGATCTTAGGGGCTGAGCTATATGCATCTAGAGCTCATACTAGTGGTCGGATGGGGCACCACGGTGACATGAGTGCGGTAAACTAGCGGGATTTGTGTGATGAGATCTCGATATTATCGGGACATAGTGAGGTGGAGTCTTTCAGAAAATCCTTCTTATACTATATTTTTGGCTCAAAAATGGAAGGTTCCTTCAAGTAGTGTCGTGAGTGTGGGTTAGCAACCCAAAGGTCCAAGAAAGGGACCAAACTTCTTAGATGATGATCGAAATGATGATCGGAGAGGAGCATCACCTAAGGAGTGTTTGATTGATGGACATCTAGTTTACTAGATAGTATTGTATATCTTGATGATATTTTTGATGTATAAGGATATTTTAAATCCCTTTTCGATGATGTATAGATATCTAATATATGATTACTTCAAGCCCTTGATTAGGTATAGACACTTTTTGATATATACATCCATGATTTGATGTTTGAGTTATGTTTTGAGTTTTTATAATGATTGTAATGTGATAGATGTAGTTGATGATGATGTTTTAGTTGATGATTTTGATTTGATGAGTTATGGATGTATGTGAAATGTATTATTTTATATTAGAATCATTTGATGTGATTTTGATATTTTTAGATGTGATTGAGACCTATGATGATATTTTTATTTGATCAATGCATTATAGATGGATAACATCTAATGTGGAATGTTTTCTTATTTACTATTTTATACACATATATAGTGTATTATGGTAGTTGATTTATATGTATGATCTTTATGTACATGTAACCTTATAAATAATGTTAACATATGACATACAATTTTTACTCATAATAGGATCATATATGGATGTGGGATAGTTATATCTATATTTTCTTACGAAGCAAGGTTGGTATGTAATAAGAAATAAGTTCTTCTTGATAGTTCCCAAGGTTTTTCCCATGTTTTTATTCTAAATGGAGAAAGTTGTTCGATACGGGAAGATCGTATTTTTGGGAATTTGATCAATATGGGAAGCTTTCCCAAGGATGGTTACTTTTTAATTTGTTATATGATGGTTTATCGATGCGGGAAGCCCTTTTTTGATATGAGGACTAATGAATATGGGAACAGGGATAATTTTAGTGGCGAATATTCGTAATATGGTGAAATTTTCATTTTAGGAAAATTTGAAAAGGTGATTTTTTCGGAGCGGGTCGGTGTCCTGTTCGCCTAAAATATACAGTATATTTTTTTTGGGGTCGGCTTCACCTTCATTTGAAAACATCTCCTATAAAAACCTAGGTGATTCACTAGGTAGTATACCACAAGTAGCTTACCAAATTACCAATACCGTGAAGTTTGAACTTGCATACTCTTAAGCACCAGAGATTGTTGTTAGCTTGTTAGGGTTAGTTGTTGATGCGCGACAGGGATATAGTTGACATGCGACAAAGAGTTATTACAGACACGTGACAAGGAGATATTGTAGACGCGTGACGAGAGAGAGTTGGTTGGTGTGTGACAGGCATAAGCAATTGGCGTGCGAAAGGGACGAGTTGACACACGACAGGGGCATAAGCGATTAACATGCAATAGGGCATAAGCAATGCTTAACATGCGGCGGGGCATAAGCGGTTGACGCGTGATAGGGCATAAGTAGTTGACGCTTTGGTGATGCATGAAAATTTCAGTTGATGCCTAGTTGACGTACGACGGGGATTATTGACGTGCTTTTAACACACAACAAATGGTTAGTTGTTGACACGTAACAGAAGTCACTACTTAGTTCTTTTCTTTGTGACGAGACTCTATTTAGAATAATGGAAGGTGTTAGTCCTAAGAATGCGAAGACCCTAAAAGTAACTAAGAAATATCAGAAATTGTTGTTCAAGTATTTTGGAAACTCTGCGAGATACAGATATTGAAAATACCAACAACCATAAAGATGCCACCACAAAGAATCGGGATAATGACTA
This sequence comes from Taxus wallichiana var. yunnanensis, assembly GCA_018340775.1. Classification (NCBI taxonomy): domain Eukaryota; kingdom Viridiplantae; phylum Streptophyta; class Pinopsida; order Cupressales; family Taxaceae; genus Taxus; species Taxus wallichiana. The sequence goes on from CM031234.1 coordinate 652,811,318, forward strand.
TGTGGAAGGTATTATTGAGGTGGACATGCATTCTACACAATATCAAACAAATGACACCTACGATAATATGTCTAGATCTTGAAGATATTCTTCCTATTGGGGTGCAACCAGAAGTGCATCAAGATATCACACATACAAATACTCAAAGCAAAATGGAACACAAATCAAATTCAAAATCCCGTTCATGAAAGAGGAAACCAGGTGATTGTGATATTGCTCAAAATTCTACTCAAAAAAGTAAAACATTGAAAACAAACAAGAATATGTGGACCATTGGCAGGTCATACAAGTTTGATTGGGCAACTAAATTTCTATTTATTGAACCCGCATAATCATCTAATTCTGAAGAGATCCCATCTGAATGTACATGTACAATATGTACGTGGAAATTGGGAAAGCAACAAAAAATGTAAATGAAGTTGGACACTATAGAAAAACGTTGTGGAAAACAATATTTGATTATAACGGGGCGGATGGCCAAAAATCAAAACACATAGATGGAAAACTGAAAAGAATGCATGCATATTAGATACGCAGCGAGAATATGAGGTAGAGCAGAAAAAACACAAACATCTCTTGGAAAAGGGAGGAATGATCACATCACATATTGGTAAGATGAATCAAACAAATCTACATGCAAAACTCATACAATTCTCTACTCTATTTCACATACTAAAAAAAGGAAGACCGATTTTGGATTTCCTCGATTTCAAAGTTTTGTATCAATATAATAGAATGCTGAACGTACCTCAGTCTCATTGGTCTGAAAGTAGTGGATGGGAAATGGAAAAATGCCTTTCGATGATAGATAAGGAAGATTTGAAAGAGAATATAAAAAAATCAAAGTTTATCTCTCTTTCAATTGATGAAGTGACATAGTTGACAACATTGCATGGGTATGTATCCACGTCTATACTTTAGAAAATCATATAAGGATGCCTCATCTGTTGGGTGTTATGAAAATGGTTGAAAATTGTAATGCCAAAACCTACATAAAATAGTTATTTCTCATTTGAAAGATATTGCTAGAATGACTGATTATGAAATTGCTACAAAGTTGGTATGCATTGGAGCAGATGGTGCATTTATCATGCAGGGTCACCGAATAGGGATGTGTGTTAGATTACAAACAACAATGGCCCCATATATGCTACCAATTCACTGTATGGCTCATAGAATGAATTTAGCGTATAAAATGGTAAGCAACCACAAAAATGTTGCTAAATTAGAAGACCTTATAAGAGAACTTCATGCCTATATGGCAAGCAGCCCAAAGTGATTTCTTGAGTTCTAGAAATTTGCAATTGGAATTACAGATGGAAAAAAACTTCTGAAAGATGTTGAGACTAGATGGATCTCTTTGTATGAACCTGCATGCAGAGTTCGTGAGGAGTATCCTTCGTTGGTTGGTTTCATGCACAAATACCATCATCAAGGTCATAAGGCAAGGGACATGTTGTTCCGTTTAACTGATTTAGAGACATTTCTTACATTGGTTGGTATTCTTCCAATGTTACAGGAGATCAATACATTGATGAATCATGCACAAGGAAGATTAATCTATATTGTGGATTTTATACGGATGAGAAAAATGGTATGTCAAAGTCTTGATATCTTGTATTGTTCCCAAGATAGTTTTGATACACTTGTTTTTGAGAATTGGAAAGCTTTATTAGATCTTAAAAATCCCAGTAACTATTTGAGATTTAATATCCACGATCACCTCTACATCACTGTTAATGGGAGGGACATACCACTACACATTTTGTAAAAACGTCAAGATATTACAGGATTGGAACGAGAAGATGTTCCCGTGACACGTAATCTCTTTGAGTCTATTATAGTTGAAACAAGAATAAAGCTTAAGAAAATTTCAGAATCCTTATCATCAGAAATTAGAGAACGTTTCTCCAAAGATAAAATTCTTGAAGCCATGGGTGTGATGAATCCTAATTTTTGGAATACTGAAGGTGGTCATGTTGACTTTGTAAGAAAGCATTTCCATAAATCCATGGGTACAATAATGGAACATTTCGCAAAGACTTCAGAGTTCAAGGGTATTGAAATCAAAGGAATATTGAATGTTGATTTATTAAAATTTCGATCAACAAATTTTGCAACAACAATGAGGAACCAATATAAAAATTTATACGAACCTTAAAAAGTGGTCCTATTACAAGGCCGTGGTGAGGAATCTATCAAAATTCTATCTTATAAGAAGATATCGGTGAATATTTTAGATTATATGAGTTATACCAAACAATGATTTTGGGAGTCTGTGGAGGATGAAAGGGTTTTAGTGCACTATCATTTATAAAATCAAAACTCATAAATAGGTTGGATAAAAATATGGAAAGTTGCATGAGCTGTTATGTTTCTCGGTACTCCATGGAAACCTTTCCTTTTGACAGATCAATTTTGCATTAAAATTCCCTTTGCGAAAGAAGAGGTGTGAATAATATAGCTACAAGTACAACTGTTCCCAACGTTGAGAGTGGAATTGGCGCATCGTCACATGCAACAGAAGAGAACATCGAGTTTGAAGAAGCTATTGATAATGGATTGTTTCAACTTTAAATAGGTATCTTCTTCACCTTAATCTTATTATTTGTCACTTTAAATTTTTTTCAACTCTTGTTATCATTAAAGATGTTACAGGTCTATATATTTACATTTATTTAAATACAATCTTTTTCTTTTTTGAAAACGTGGGTTAACATCCATCCGAGGAAGTCGGTACTTCTTAGAATGACAATGTCGGCAACTCACCCATCTATCTACTAATCCATTTCTCGTGTTGAGTTTTCTTAAAATAAATATCTAAACGTTACAGTGATGATTTCATAGCAATCTAAAACACTAGAGGTAAGTTAAACCCTATCATATCATCTTTCTTGATTTCTTACAATTATGTTTAATTTATTTTTATATTTGCAAAATTCTTTGATATATTTTTAAAACTTTTTGGGATAAAATGACACAATTGAATTTTACAAAGGAAGATATTTCCATACTATACAATTTGTCATCCACGATCCATTATACAATTTGTCATCCACGATCGTGCTAGAAGTTAAATCTATGTCCACATAAAATTCATCATCATCCATATATATCATATCATCATCATATCATTATCATAATCCTGACACTACAATTATTATTAAAACAATTATTTATCTATTTTAAATTTAAAGAAATGTCTCTGTCCTAACACATTCCATTTTTTTAAAACAATTCATGATCATATCATTACAAGTATATCCATTCTAATGTCATCTATATCCATTTTAACACATTCCATTTATTTATCATCTATATCCATTCTAATGTCATCATGATCATATCATTACAAGTATAGAGAAGAAGAATTATCTTAAAACAAGTTTAAATGTCTAGAGAAGAAGAATTATCGTGCTTGAAGCTAAATCTACGTCCACATAAAATTCATCATCATCCATATATATCATATCATTATCACAATCTTGACACTACAATTATTATTAAAACAATTATTTATCTATTTTAAATTTAAAGAAATGTCTCTGTCCTAACACATTCCATTTTTTAAAACAATTATCCATTATCATCATTCATCATCATCTATATCCATTCTAATGTTATCATGATCATATCATTACAAGTATAGAGAAGAATAATTATCTTAAAACAAGTTTAAATGTCTAGAGAAGAAGAATTATCGTGCTTGAAGCTAAATCTACGTCCACATACAATTCATGATAATCCAAGTAAACAAGAAACATACGTCATCATGATTCATCCCTATCTAATGCAATCACCATTAAGAGTAAACCAATAAGCATAAACTCAATAAAATTTAAAAAGGCTATCAAATAGTATTTCAAATTTTAAAAGGCTATCAAATCCAGATAATAAAATTCAAATACCATGACCACAACATTCAATGTTTCAAATTTTCAAATATAGACTCAATATTTCAAGTTTCCACAATAATAAAAAATTTCAACCCTCTTTTTCTGTATCCAATTCAATTCCTATGCTCCTTTCCCCAATGGTTTCATCACCTGTGGATTTACTCCTTTCCCCACAATGGTAGAAATAACCCCAGAACTTATGAGATCATCCGCAGCACTATCCAGATTTTTAAAATTCTTTCTTCTTGCTTTGTTGCATCTCCATGGGACAAAAATTTGGATCAGCTGCTGCCTTAGCTTTGAATAATATTTTAGGGTTGAAGCCATGCTCTTTAATTATCCACTTTAGTGTATTGTTTTGTTTGTTAACCAAAACAATATTTTCCTTCAAATTCTTCACTGCGGATAAACTATTCTTCGTTGTTTCCAAGTGAACTTGGAAAACCTTTGCTTGACTCTTCAAATTTTCATATTTCAACTACACAAAAAAATTAATGTCAATTCAACATATTACTAAAATAAGAAACTTTCAAATTAACAAAAAATATTGTTTGAAAGTGATAATACTTACAACCGCTCTATCTCTCTCGGCATTTACAATTGCTACCACATCCTTGTCCTTAGACCATTTGTTAAAATATACCTAGGCCTCAGCACTAATATTTTCTAATTTGTTTAATGCCTTATCCAAAATGTCATCTTTGTAGTTGTTATATACGTTACAATCCCACTTCTTACTTGGGTAAGTAAGGAATCCATCTTCGCAGGTTGATTCTGGACTGCAGCGTATAAACTATCCCTTTGCCAATAATTTTCAAAATGACTAATAATCTCATTGATAAGTACTTTAGCCCTTCTCTCCCATTCTATGAAATGACTGATATGAGGTAGAATAAACTCACTGATATGGGATTGAAAATCATAACCAATTAAGTTATCCAAAGGAAAAGGTAAAGAATTGTCACCATCTCATATCTCGATGAAGATGATCTCGCTGGAGAGGTATGGGGGCTTTCGGGATGATCAACTGCTACTTGTTTCTACCTTTGGGTGGCCTAATCTTGTTTGTGATAAAATTAATCAAGATTCAGACAAATAAATTTAAATCAAAATGTAATTCAATATGGTAAAGACTAAAGTATGTTGAAATTTAAGTATTCCTGATAGCCTTGAATCATCTCATGGGTATTGAAAAAATCAGTTGGGTCATTGCTATCAATGCCCAAATAATCTTCATCTAAATTTATATTATTCAAAACTAATATGCCCATTGCATTGGGCAAGCCACCAAGTGAGAGAGTTGGAATTCAAAAGGAGGAGGCAATGTTTAGTGTCCCGCTAGGGGCCGAGCAATTGGCATGCATTTACCAATGTTCTTTTTCCCTGTTCCTCTAGTTGGCATTTTAAATATTATTGGTTGAGGGGGTCGGTGCCACACTGTTTGAATAGAAGGATTGCAATGTGCTGAAAAGTTCAAGAAAAAACATGAAAAACTAGAAAACAATCCAAAAACTATGAAATTAAATGTAGTATTCAAAAGTTGTACCTTGTTATCGAGGGGTAGTTTTTGTGGTGCTAAGGGTGGCCATGTAGGAGTAGTAATTAGTGGTTGTTGAGAAGATATGAATGCATGCAACTGTACTAGAGTGAGTTGGGGAAGATGGTTGAGTTTTTGAAACATGCGTATGGTCCAAAGTCCCTACAATGTCATCAACATTGAATTGTATGTCAATTTAATTGGTTAAAATTTAAATTAGAAAATAAAAATACAAATTTGGAATTTGTTAATAATATATGAGAAGGTATTACTTCTCTAGCATTTAACGAGTTCAAACTGTTGAGGGTTCGGAGAGGAGTGAGCTTCCATTTCATATTGGGAATCTCCGAAGCCTCAGCATGTTGTTGGCCTCTTCCTCTTGATAACACCTTTTTTCAGGAAGGCCTTCAATAAATCTTCTCTGCAAACCGTAAAGTGTTAATAACTATGCAGTGTAATGTCGAAATACAAACTTAATAGTTTTTACCTATTGTTCTTCAAATGGAATTGACAACTTCATTAACTCCTCGTCAGTGCAAGTAGGAATTGGCTTATCTTTTAAATTTAAAAGAGCCTCGTAATAAAGGCCAAGGAGATAGTTTGTGGAATAAATGACGGGTTTTTTCGAAAGCTTTGAATTTGTTATATTAGTTCTTATTCTTTTTTATAGATAGGTGCACCAATCAAATTTTTGTTTTCGAATAGTGGAAACTATGTATCATGCAATGGCCTAGTTTGGTATATTTGTTTGCCAACCACGAAAAACTATTCGGATTGAAAAAAGAAATCATTGCAATAAGAAAATGGTGTGTAATTGCTTGCGTATCCACACCATGCCTGGATTTATTGACATGAGCTATAAATGTCAAAAAATAGTGGGAATTAATATAACATTAAATTGTAAAAAAATCAAAAACAGAATAAAAAATAATGAATGAAAACGAATTATACTTACAATCAACATGGAAACCGAACTTTGATTCGAGATATTTTTTTTTGTCTTCCATGAGTGTTGCCTTCATTGTAGCAAAGGGTTAATTTCTGAATGGAAGGCCCGTAAACCTATGGATGTCAGTTGCGTCGATACTGAATTGAAACAATCAGCCATCATTCAGAGTAACATAAAAAATACCATCCTCTGTATTGTAGGATGAGAGAAGGTAATTCAAAATATCTAGGTCAGTTTCAAATTGGGGCATCTCAACGAGCCCACTAAACTCACACACATCGATCAAATCTTTATATTCGGAAGACATCTTTAAAACAGTATGGATGTGGGGGCACAAAGGATTCCTGTAGATGATCTTGCCTGTGGATAGGACTAGATTTTCTTCTTGATTTTTGTCCTGAGCTTGTGGTTGGGAAGCACTTGAAGTCACCATCATAGTTTTGCTTGTGTCTTTGACAATGATGGATTCTTGTAAACAAAAAAATCGAGAGCCGGAAAGTGCAAATGAGAAAATGACCGATGGAGGCTATTTATAAGCCAAATCAAGCATCAATAAGGACCATTGACGCGCGTCAACACAACTTGTTGATGTGCGTCAATGGTCCCTATTGATGCGCATCAACACAAATTATTGACACGCATCAATAGGTATTGATGCACACCAACAAGGGTCATTGATGCACATCAACAAGTTATGTTGATGCGCGTCAATGGTCCCTATTGACATACATCAATGACTCTTGTTAACACACGTCAATAGGGGTATTGACGTGCGTCAACGAGGCCATTGACGTTGTGTTGATGCATGTCAATGAGGGTCATTGACGTCGTGTTGATCACATCAATGGTTCTTGTTGACGCGCGTCAATGGTACATCAATAGTTGTAATTCTGTAGTTTCTCCAGCTCAAAAAACCTAGCAAAAATTTAGTTTTTAAATACTGTCAAATTCACCTTTCACTGAAACTGGTTCCGGGGATATTCGCAAGGTATTTTCCACCTACAATTTTCTAGAGGTGTCTTGAAATGAGCCCTGTATGGGAAGTCCTTATTTTTATTGGGTAGCAATCCTTCGAGGGAGTGGTCTATGATGTTATTGACTTTTGATTTCATGGTAGTCATCCTTTGAGGGAGTGGTCTATATATTATTTTGACATGATTTGTTTTTTTATATTCGTCCTTCAAGGGATCAGTCTATATTTTTATTGTATCCATCCCATATATTTTTAATTTTTGATTTGAGGGAAAGCATGGATAACCACTTTAGAAGGGGATAAATAAGCATGTAATCTATACTTATGTCCTTATCATGTCGTTAAATAGGATAAGATAGGGGACGGTAAGAGTAATGATTATGGGGCTCCCTAATTGTGAGTAGGGAACTTGTCCATGTGGATCATGTTATGAGTAGATCTTTTGTTCAGAAATTTCAAATTTCATGGGTGGTATGTTGACAAAAATCCACATAGTTCCAAATCATTACTAGGATGATAGGATGTGTGGGTTGATAGATAGAGACCGTAGTTTGACTAAAGTCTAATGAGTTGATATTTTAACAGTAGAACGGTCATAAGTGCGATGTATTAAGAGGATCCTTTTAAATTTTAAAAGCAAGGGAAGTTAAATGATAATCCCCATACCCATATTTATGAGTGATAATATACATTCCAAGCCAATTCAAAGAAAAATTTCCACGTCTATTTTTTAACATATTAGTGACATGTTGATTTCCTTTAAGAACAAGATCACCAATGTTAAAGTCACTGTACGATGGAAAAGTGACAAGTGAGCATGGGAATATATAAGTAACTCTTCCTCGCACCCGACCTCCCGAGGTCATGCCGAGATGGGAATGGAATACGTTAGCTAATCTTATGTCTTCAAATGGGATCTGACCCTCCTAATAATCGATGTGATAGATTAGTCAATGAGGATGACTTCCCGAAGGCTTGAATCAATATCGTTTCGTCATAAGATGGATGATGGATATATAGTGGATTCTATGGGTGATTCTCTGGTCTAGTCTAGAAATCCTTAGCTTGATTAGCTATTATGTCTAGTGAGGATAATTGTGTGATAATGGTTGGTGGAAGTGGAGAGGATCTAAATACTAATGTGTGTAAACCAGCATCAATGTCGATTGACTTTGTGGACTCATTGGGTTGTGGGATCTATGAATCACAACCGTAAGTTCGTGGTCGTTGTGGACCTCCTATGGTCATGTGCAGAATTAATCCCTAATCCCTAATATCCAGTAGTCGTATGCCTTTTCGGCCTCTATATTTAGAACTAAAAGTTGTGCAATCTTCTCAGAGTACCTTACAGGTGTTCTGGCAACTTGAATTCTTAAGCTAGTGTCTATGTCAATGAGGATATCTCCTGCATCTAGTTGTGGGACCAAAGGATCACAACCAAATTTTTCTCTCTTTCAAGCCCTTCTACAGTCATGCAGATATCTATTTAGGGCAATCTGTAGTTTGGCTGGTTTGACCAAAATGTATGTGCTTTGTCGTCTTCTATGTTTAATCCTCTTAACTATGGGTTGATTTCTTGTAGGTCTATTGTTGTTTGGAAGACTTGGATTCTAAGATTCTGATCTATATCAGTTATTGTTGTAACAAGATTGGGTTGAGGCATGATTGGCTCAAATACGTATTCTCTGGGCTCCCTAGGTCCCGTGATTGTCATACGAAAGAAACAATATAAATCTAACTAAAGTTAAAGTAAACTAATTATATGAAGTATATCCACAACATATATATAAATTCCTATTTTTGTATTTTTGATAAACTATTGAATGAAATTGAAAGAGAAATTATTTAAAATATCTAGAAATTGACAACTAAACTAATAACAAAATTAAAACAAACAAGGCAGCCGAGTATAGCTACTTTCCTGTGTAGTTGTAAATCTATTCTAAATAACGAAATAATTGATCTAATCTATTTGAAAGACTCTCGATCCTACCTCAAAAGTGAGGAATGAATCATAGTTTCTCAAAAACTATCAATCCCCATAGCTTCCCCGGCAATATCGAAAGTGAGATTTAACTAAAATGAAATGATTCACTATTCTATTTGATATATTTTAACTAGAAATTTGAAAGCTTGAACCTAGATTTTGCAGAACAGTGGCGAATCCGATTGTGTGTGGCTTTGTCCCCTCAGTGTGGTCTCCTCGTTCCTTCGTGCTCACGTGAATCCAGAAAAGCGTGTAATGTTAGCATCAAGAAGTAGGTATTGGAACAATGGCAGCTTTGGGTGTAGGCCTGAATACAATGCGAGTAGGAGAGGGATAGCACAAGAGAATGACGAGCTTGGCTTATGTAATTCCTAGTGGGATTTATTGCGAGTCATACAACACAAAACATCTAGAACACTGAAACTATCCTTCTTGAACAACAAAACTGCAACTCTAATGGCTTCAGAATGAAAATGAAACTATCCTATCTCAATTGATTGTATGAAATAGTAATAACACTAGCACAAGAAGATCATGTAGCTTCTAAACAGCAAAAAAACACTAACTATGCATGCAACAAATAAAAAAAATACAATTCCTAAGCAAGAACTGAAAGACTAAAATTGAAATGAGAGAATGAGAGGAAAATTTTGAGGGCCATTTTGCTTGAAAACCAACCAGCTATTTATAGAATCCCATTTACCCAAAGGTGAAATCCAAATTTGAACTCTTTTACAATAAACAATGGAAAAACACTATTCCAGGGAACCAAAATCATAAATACGAGCAAAGGCGGTGAAAAAAGTTGGTAAATGTTGAAATTTTATGTGAGTCATGATAAAAGAATGTTCTGGAAAAATGTGTGAAGGACCGCCACCACCGTAGGGTGGGGCGGTTACTGAGGACCACCGCCCAGGCAGGCGGTCACGAGACCGCCACCGGTTTCAGGGTAGGGTTTCATCATTGAAGACCAAAACACAAAGGAAAAGAGGGGAAAAGAAAAAAAAAGCACGCAGGGCTAAGTGGGGCATGCGGGATGTTAACGTACACTTGGAGAGATTTTCTAGATCCCGAACACCTTGCGAGGAGACCTGTATCATCATTGGGGCACGTGTAACATTGTTTCGCGTGCGTAGTACCCTACAATTTTGGGTACATACATATTGCCCCCTCGGAGAAGCATTTTAGCCATGAAGAGGCATAAAATGGTGGGTCAGTATGGCGGTCCCAAAATGGGAAGTTAGAAATTATACCTAATATGTCCATGTGTCGAAATGATGCCATCCAAAATTCCCACTACTGCTAAAATGAAAAGAGGACTCAAGTGTAGATAGATAAAATAAATCAAAAATAAATACTAAAATAATATGAAATGAGGACTTACCATTTGTGCGGGGATAAGAACTTACCTCCGTCGGCGCTCCAAACCTGTGAAAAAAGGGCATTCAAAATGAGTCAAGATGTTATATATGTAAAAATGGGCCCATTTTCCTATTCATTTGCACGTGTTGATTTGATTGATTTTGAGCTCTGGGGCCCACGGTGATGGTTTTTGATGAGAGTATAGTCAAAATGTTCATGATGAGATAGTGATCATGCCTCTGAGCGGAACATCGACCCGTGAGATCACAGTTAGTTCTTCTTGATTTAACGTTTTTACCCCCAAAATGTTAAAATGATGAAATCTTTGTCATGGGGGATTATTTTTGAAAATGTCGGTGTTAATAGGGTCACTTAGGGGGGCCTAATGGGTAGGCTTTGTTTTAGTCAAAATAGTCATTTTTTCATGTTTTTAGGCATTTTTAGGGCACGTGACCCATTTGAAAATGTGGGACATGACCACCCTGAGCGAGCGGCGGTGGTTTATAGGGACCACCACCCTTTAAGGTGGAGGTTATGGGAACCACCACCTGCTCGGGCGTGGTCCTTTACAGAACACCAAAAACTCAGTGTTTTGAGCCAAATTTTGCATTTTTAGTATTCTTATATGTTTTAATGATTTTTTTAATGTAATTTGAATACTAACTTACTCCATTTGGCATGTTTTTGGGTGTATGCAGAAAGAAGGAGGAATATATCAGATGGAGCCAAGAGAGAGAGAGAGTGTGTGATTGGCTTCCAGTAGTGTTGGATGCACTTTCTCAGGATGAGCAGGATACTCTTTAGAGGCATATATTGCGTATATCACGGGTCCCATGTTGCACCTTCTAGTCACATACTTTGTGACTTGTTTTCATATTGGGATGCTGATCGGAACACTTTCTGATTTCCAGGAGTCAGGGGTGAGTGGACTATCACCTTGGAGGATGTCTACCACATCTTGGGAGTCCCGATCATCGGGAGATGACTCACACTTGAGACAGTGGGGTCGCGGGCTCAGATAGCTCAGTGGGCCACATACATGGGAGATGCAGTTATCTCCACTGGTTCGAAGAAGGGGGTGAGGGTCCATTCCATTCCTAGCTTGCCTATCCCCTTGATTCGTCAGGCTATTATGGGGATCCTTGCCTCGAGATTGATCGGGGACAAGGGAGGGGACACTTTACTCTACTGCTGGTCCCCTATTATTGCATAGATTGAGGCACATGGCGGATTTATGCCTGGAGCTGATATTCTTGGGACCACCTATCATGATTTGTACTGGGTGGTTCACTTACAGGGACAGTCTTTGAGCCATCCGACCCTGGTTATGAGTTGGGTCTATGAGCGTATCATCCCTTATGGGAGAGGTGTAGAGGTGGCGGATCCGGAGCTATGAGGGCAGCTAGATGGATAGAGATGTCGGTGCTTAGAGCACCTCACCAGCCAGTTACCTCCCTGACTACTGATGATATGGAGGCCACACCTTATCAAGCCATGGCAGGGTTGTGGGGTGAGGAGACCCTCACTTTGATTTCTTGCTCTACTACAGGGCAGCTTGTGGACAGGACGGGGAAGGTGGAGACACACCCTTTGATCGAGTGCCTCAGCAGTTTGGCCTTCCTTACGTCGGTATGCTCCCCCTAGTGGTGCCAGTGTTCAGATCAGTTCGGGAGGCTAGGGGAGGTCCTAGAGGCCGGGGTTGGACCGTTGTTACTCCTGGTGTCCCTATTGCAGCTAGGCGGGTAGTACGTGCTCGAGGGAGAGCCGGTGCTCCTCAGGCACCCTTACTTCATATTGCCACCGGTCCTCCCTTTGCAGCGACCCCCATTGATATAGACTCTGAGTCTGAGGAGTTCACAGGGGGAGAGATGGAGGAGGAGACCGAGGATATGGAGGTCAGTGAGTCGGGTGGAGAGGAGGATAATGATCCCGAGTGGCATGACACTCAGGAGATCTTACAGGCCGAGAGGGCGAGCGAGAGTGCGAGAGAGGGTGACTCTAGTCTCAGAGGAGCCACCCTCTCAGGACATAGGCGGGGAGGATGAGTCATAGTAGGACGTTATGTTGCCCAGGCACCGGAGGAGGACATCGATCGGTGGCGGCATCTTGTGGTGGCGGATCTAGGGATCCCTCTTGGAGGCCCGGAGATCCAAGTGAGTTATCACCTTTCTCTTAATATTTGTTTTTAGCTAGGATTGTCTTAGTTGCTATCTCTCCTTTTGTTCATTCTTGGTTTTACCTTTTGATCATTTTCTAATTCACTTTTCTCCTTTGCTTGCAGAGACTATTGATGAGTGGCGAGACCTGATTCACTGGGTATGCACTGATACCCTGATGATCCCCATGGAGAAGACTCACGTGGAGCTATCCATGGATGCAGGGGAGCCTTCAGCAGCTGGTAGGCACAGCGATGTCTTTGCCCTATCTAGCATGTGGCCAAGATGGTGACTACCCTCCATACTGAGTTGGCTAGGTATAGGATAGCAGAGCACCTGATGAGGAGTCACTCTCATAGCGAGGCCATGCAGCTGCTCCTCGGGACCATGAGCCCTCGGTGCATTCAGAGTGCCGGCGTAGCCGAGTCCTAGACGTGGTCATGCACCTTCAGAGGGGTCTCATAGGGGTTGAGAGGCCACTTGGCTCTCTTAGATTGTTTATATGATTCATTTTGTATTTCTCGGGCTCATTGAGCATTTTGACCATGCCTAGCGCATGATGGCATTGTACATAAAACTTGATTATATATATATATATATATATATATATTTTTTGGATCAAACTCTTGGTGTCTAGGATTTTGTGATTCATTTCCACATGTAAATTATAATGTTGTTTTTATATGCTTTTTAGAATGTATGCAATGGAGAACAAATGATACAAATGCTTTCTTTCTTTTTGTATTTCGTGATGCTGATATATGATAATGTAGACACAATGTGATCTTGAACTTTAGCTTGTATAAGCAATTTTCTGGTACTTCATATAGTTTTGACAGAATGTGATGATGAACCGGTATGATGAGCAGATGTACTTGCCCCATTCCTAACTCCACACAACTAGTAAGATGCGAGGGCTCACCACGAGAGCTAGAAAGGGCACAAGCTATGAAATTTGTTGAATGGTAGTGATGAGAGATAGACAAAGATTTGGTGGAACCAAATTAGGATGCTACAAACCTATTCTACTCAAGTGACTCCATAGTTTAGAATGTGACTTGCTTTGCGGTTTATCTAGACTTAGATCCGTAGATGGCCACATGGTTGACAAAATCTGGTTTTCGGGGTTTTGAACTCTCTTGGAATTTTGGACATCTGATTCACTTGTTTTTGACTCAAGATTTCAAAGGTTTATTTGAACTGTTTGCTTATGACCTTCAACATTTATTGTCAAGAGAACCCCCTACACCTTGCCCCATGCTTCTAGTAGGAAGCATGGGCTTATCACCATGGACAAGGCATAGGCGAGTAAGGGCATTCCCATCCTTTCCCAACCCTACGTCACTAGTAAGAGATGCAAGCTCATCACCGAAGGTTGGTAGGGCAAGGAAATGTGTAAAAATAAAATTTTCTGTTTGATCTATATTTGACTTATTTATTTGAGCAAAATGTCAGTATGTTCTTATTTCCAAAGAGATATATATACGGGATAGATGTGACACTATGAAGCTTCTAGAATAGACCATAGGCAAGACACCTATCCTAGGAAGAAACAAAAGTGAGAACAAGCATGCAGGCCTTGGTATGGCTACCATTAAGACTTTGTCATATCTAGCTTTAATTGATGAAATGATTCTGAAATGGTTGATGATGTTATGAAAATGAAGAAGTATGATTGAAATGCTTCTACCAATACTATCAGAAGTTTGTAATGAATTGCTTGAGAATAAGTTCCTTGATCACAAATTTTACAAAATGAGTGGACAAAATGAACCTAACTACATGAAGATGCAATGTAGATATAATTATACAAATAGTGTTGGTTGCTTATGCATAGAATCATTTAAGATGCAAGGAATTGACTATTTCATTGAATTCCTCACCTTCCAGTGTACATAAGAGATACGCACCATTTCCATAGTCCTTTGTGACTCGGTATGGGCCCAACCATTTGGGCTGGAATTTCCTTCCTTCACCGGTCTTCTTATCGATCCGGCTATCTAGTCTTAGAACTAGATCTCCTTCATATATTTCTCATTCATAGACCTTTTTGTTATACTGCTAGCACATCCGGTCAGCATAAACTCTATGCCATTATTCAACATCTAATCTGGCCTCATCTAGGCTTTCTAGTTGGGAGAGACGTGCTTCTCTATAAGCTTCTTCATCCAGAATCCCTTGTAGTGAGATGCGGAGACTGGGTATTTCAACCTCAAGTGGGAGAACTGCTTCTGCTCCGAATACCAATGAGAAAGGAGTTGCTCCTGTTGGTGTTCTTATTGAGGTTCGGTGGGCCCACAAGGCCGGATATAACTTTAAATGCCAATCTCGTTTGTTTTCTTTTACCATTTTAAGGAGAATAGCTTTCAACATTTTGTTTGTTGCTTCAGCTTGCCCATTAGCTTGAGGGTAATATAGGGAGGTTGTATGATGGTTTATTTTAAATTTACTACATAGCTCATGGACCTTGTCATTCTTAAAGGAAGTGCCATTATCTGAGATAATGATTTGTGGGACACCGTACCTACAAATGATCTGGTTCAAAATGAACTTGGCGATCACGGCACCTGGTATAGTGGTAAGAGGCATGGCCTCTACCCATTTGGTAAAATACTCGGTGGCCATGATTATGAAGTTATGGCCATCTGTTGATGAGGGAGAGAATTTCCCTATCAAATCTAGGCCCCATGTAGAAAAGGGCCATGGAGTCACGATTGGTTGTAGAGCTTGTGCTGGGCATGTGAATTTCGTGGGAAAATTCTTGGCATTTATGGCACTTATGTACAAACTCTACTGCGTCGTGTTCTAGAGTGGGCCAGAAATAGCCCATCCGATGTATTTTGTGAGTAGTGGCATGACCTCCAAAATGGCCGCCACATATTCCACTGGGATTCGTAGAGAATCTTCTTGGATTCTTCTATGTCAACACACCTTAGAAGCATTCCATCGAAAGCCTTACGATAGAGCACTTGTTCTATAATAACGTATTTAGCTACGATAATGCGTAACCACCTTCTTTGCTTGGTGTAGCACCTTCTGGATATGTATGGTCCATGATATAATTAATAATATCAGTATACCAAGGACATTCAGAGATAGGAGGTCTAGTTTCGATGTAATATATGCATTCATCGGGAAAATCTAGATCTACTAGATCACCTCCATCTAACGGGTTGTCGGCTAACCAATCTGTAATGATTTGTCCCTTAATGGACTTCTGGTTTACAAAAGTTAATTTGAATTCACCCATTAAGGTTATAAAGCGTCCAACCTTTTTAGACAAGGACCCTTGCGTGAGGAAAGTTCATAAATGGTCTGTTTTTACAATGACCCTTGTTTCTTGGTTTAGCATGTAATGTCTTAAGCATTTGGTTGCAAAGACTATGGCAAGGCATTCTCATTCTACTGCGTATAACATGTTTCATAATCGAAGCAACGTTTGGCTAATGAAATAGATCACACATTCTCATTTATGTCATCTTCTTGAGCCAACATGCAGGCTAGCGAGACATCTGTAGCTCGTGAATATAAGATCAAAGGATGATCTGGTCTAGGTGGCATTAACGTGGGAGGAGATAGCAAGAAGCGTTTAACTACTTTGAAGGCCTCATGGCATTCCTTTGTCCAAATAATGCAGCAATCCTTTTTCAACAAATTGTTGATTGGATGAACAACAAAACTCAAGTCTGGGATGAATCTTTGGATTGCACCGAGCTTTCCGAGAAATGATCTAATGCCAGAATCATTTGATGGTGGGATCATCTCAAGAACAGCCCAGATTTTGGTTGGGTCCACATCGATCCCTCATGATGATATAATGTAACCTAGGAGTTTCCCTCCTGTCACACCAAATACACATTTTTCTAGGATTTAGTGTGACTCTGTATTCGATCAAACATGAAAGGATGATGCGGAGCACTTTTGGGTGATCACAGCACTTCTGGCCTTGGCCAACAAGTCATCTACATAAGATTCCATGATTTTATGAATAAGATCATGAAATATGTATGTCATTTCCCATTGGTATGTAGCACCAGCGTTCTTGAGACCGAATGACATAACAACGTAGCAATAAGTTCCCCAAGGAGTTATAAACGTGGTTTTGGCTTGGTCTTGTTTGATATTCTGATTTGATTGTATCCCGAGAATCCATCCATGAGAGACAAAAGCTCAAATCCAGTTGTTGCGTCAACGATGATGACATCAATGGATGGTAATGGGAAGTCATCCTTGGGGCACGCTTTGTTAATGTCTCGAAATCTATGCAGATGCGTATCTTCCCATTCTTTTTGAGAATGGGAATGATATTAGATACCCATTGAGAGTAATCGACGGTTTGATGAACCCTACTTGGAGAAGCTTCATTACTTCTTCCTTTACCATGAGAGCTACCTTGGGTTTCATTGGTCTCGATTTTTGTTTAATTGGCTTTGCATCTGATTTGGTGATGAGGTTATGTACCGCGATGTGTGGTGCGATTCCCGTCTTTCTTTTTATAATTAAATGCAAAATCCTTTTGATGTTCTTTGAGGATTCGAGTGTGTATTTCTATTTCTTAGAGTTAACGAAGATCCTAGTTTTAAGATCTTTGGTTCTTCCTCCATTCCGATGTTAATATCAATTGTTTCTTCGATTAAAGAAGCGTTACCTTCTTCAAACTCAGGTGGGGCTGGAGGTAGTTCCAGATCTTCTCCATTCTCTACCACGTATATGTCGAGTTCCTTTTGTGGGGAAGCTCTACCATGGGATTTCCAAAGTAAGAAGATGAATGTGGGATTAAGGACAAATCTACCACGTGATGGGTGAGATGTAACTCTGCATAGGTGTTTAGGTAATCAAGAGTGGCTCTATCATTGTCAATGTGATCTAAGATAGTAGATGTATTCTCAGCTATGTTTGTTAAAAGAGGGTTTGACATTTTCTTTACTAATGGTTCAGTACGAAGGGATACCATGAAATGGGTGTCTTCCAACTCACTGTTTGGAGTGAAACATGTGAAGCTGAGGTTGCTATCAAATCTGCACGAGAAGGTTTTGTTCTCATGGGATTGCTTCAATTGATATGAAGTCAAATCCTTTGCTCAAATCTAATACTGTTGTTTTGTAGAGTTGTAAGTGTTCAGCTCTAGTCTCATATACCTCAGAGACTTGGTTTGCTACTAATTGTGAGTCTCCTAACACTCTGATGTCATTAACACCAAGCCTCTTAGCTATGATGAGGCCAAGGAGGAGGGCTTCATACTCAGTGTCATTGTTTGTACATTCAAATTTAGTTTAAAGGTGAATGGTAGGATCTTTCCTTCGGGTGAAGTAAAGATCACACCTGCCCCAACCCCATAACGACATCTAGCTCCATCGAAATGGAGAGTCCAATATTTAGTTGGGAAGATGGATGTTGGGACATTTGTTATGTCTATTTCTTCTGCTTTGGTTACTTCTACCATGCAGAGTTCCTCTGCTGGAAGAGAACCAACTCCTAGGGTATATCCCATACCTACAGAATCAAATGGTAGGAAAATTGGTAGATCTGTTCTAGCAATTCACAATTTTTGTAGTTCCTAATGATATTGTTTCTACATGTTAGCTTCATCCTTGAGAGCTGGGATGCTCTTGACTAGGTTCGTAATCTCTAGTTCTATTGTAGGTATTAATTTTTCTTCCGGTTTTGAGTCGGTTGGTTTGTTAAGTTGGTTTGTTGGGAGTTCAAACTCAGAGTGAATGCACCTGGCCTTTTCTTCAGGTCTACTAGGTGTATATCGAATGGTTTCGGATCACCTTTTGCTACGAATATCTTTCCTAAGTGCAAGAATCTTATTTCTTGAAATAATGTAGAAGGGATTGCCTTCATACGGTGTATCCATGGTCGGTCGAGGATCATATTATAGTTGGTTTCCCGATCTATAATATAAAACTCAGTTAGGATTGTTTTGGGTCCTAAGGTGACTGGTAGTATTATAGTCCCAATCGAAGTGGCTTTAAGGCTATCATAGCCTCTTAGTGTATTCCGAGTCGTGGAACAATTTGTTTCTCCATACCCTAGCTTTTGAAGGAAAGAGAAGGGGACTATGTTAACTGCTGCCCCATCATCAACCATTGCATGTTTAACGTAGTTGTTATAAACCCATACTTGTAAATGTAAGGTGGATCACCTCTACGTGCAATCTCAGTGTCTGTTGGCATTTTGTTTATGTCGAATATAAACTCGGTATCCCTATCCGGCTGCCCTGGAGGGTGAATATCAAAGTCTATATGGTTTACTTGTGTTTCGGGAGGTGGAGTGATGTTAATTAAATGACCTAAACCTAATGCTTCTAAAAGAGCAGCCCTATGGGTAGGAGAGTTCTTCAATAAGTCCAAAAAGGAGATGTGGGAGAAGGTTTTTGTTAGGTCATTAATTAAATCATAGGCACCTACGGGTTTTACTAATGTTTGTTGAATGTTATCTGTCTCTAGTGGGTAACTTGGATTTGGCTGAGAGGAATACTCTCGTGTCCTTGTTATAGCTTCCACGTGTAGCTCGGTGTCTAACTCCACTAAACCGACTATTTTGGGTCATGGCTGATTTCCTAATTGTGGTGCGATAGGTGGATTTAGTGAAGTCGAGGCTTCATGATCATTGTTTCCTATCATCACACCCTTGTTCATCCCATTTGGATTTAATTTATTGTTATTGTGATTTGGGAGCGGATCATTGAAGATTTTGAGGGGTGCATTTTGAGGGGAGACTGCTCCCATGAAAGTATTTGGTGCAGTGATGTAGGATCTGCTAAGAACATATCTATGAAAAGTTGTCTTTGTTCCTTTGGCAAACATTGCATGAATTTATTGTAATCATGGCAAGTTCTAGTGTCATGGCCTCAAATTTTGTGGAAACCACAATATGAGTTAGGATTGTAATTCCTAGGTTGTTGGTTTGGCATGTGTTGTGGTCCAAAACTCTGATTAAACCGTTGACTATTAGGATTAAAGTTTTGCGTTTGTTGTCTTTGGTTTTGGTTTTGATATCCAGTTGAGTTTTGACTTGGACCTTGTGTCTGGATCTGCCTTTGTTGTTGTTGTTGTGGTTGTGGATGATTAAAATCCACCGCGTTGATTGTTGGGGTAAAATTGTTGTTTCATTGATTGTTAACCAGTGGTGGAGCATTTACAACATTTGCCTTTTTAGCTTGGTCAGTTACTCCATCTGTTGTTACTCCATGATTTTTGTTAAGGATTTTAGGTCCTTGATTGGCATTTTTGTACTAGGATAGGTCGTAGTATTTTGATTGGGGATGATTAACCTCCCATTTGTTCCATATGTCTTATGGCCGCTATCTATTGCAGCTTGATCTATTCGGAGGGCACTCTCAAGTACTTCATCATAAGTTCTTAGTGGGAACTTCTGGACTTCTTCCTTTATCTCTCTACTGAGAGAATGAAGGAATAAATCACATAGTTCCATCTGATCCATGTTTGGAGCACTTGCCGAAGAATAAAGGACTGTACGCCATCTTTGGATGAAATGAGCAACATATTCATTGTGTTCTTGCTTAATATGCAAGAATTCCTTGATTCCTGTTCTCAACAATTTGTTCATGTCGAATGCCTTGATGAACTCTGAAACGAGTTGTTTAAATGAATGGATGGAAGGCTTCAGGTATTCTGTAATACCAATCGAGGGAATGCCCTCTAAATTTTTGGGGAATATTTTAGCAACAACCCCATCCCAAGGGAGCAGTTCTCGAATGGCTGTGGCATAGGCCTTGATATGTGCATTCGGGTCTCCCTCCCCTTTGTATTTGGGTAAATCGGGAAGAGGTCTTGGAAGCATGATGCTTCGTATAGTGAAGTCTAAGGGCTCTTTCAAATATTCTGAATAAGTTCCTATCGCATAGGTTTCGACCATCGATGGCGCTTGCTGAGGGGGTGGAGGTGGAATGGGTTGTTGGTATGGCATAGCGTATGCATTTGTAGGGACATAAGGAAATCCTTGTGGTTGAGAAAATATCCCGGGAGAAGAGAACATATCTCCTTGTGGTGATTTGGAATACATGTTTAAGTATGGAGGAGTATTGCCTAGGAATGGATTATTTTGTACTAGACCGGGAGGTATCATATTTTCCACTGGAGTGACATTAGAAAATGTGGTTCTAGTTGGCATTTGTTGTGAATACTGAGGAGGCATGCCCAACGTGCCTATTCTGTGAGGAGGTCTACTTGGCTAGGATGATGTGGAGGGTTGGGGATTCCTACTTGCCCAAAATATGAATTTTGATTTGCTTGAGCAAGTTCTAGCCCTCTAACCTTTTCAGCCAAGGCTGAAATGACCTCTATTGGTGAAGACACAGTATTTTTCCTTACGGGTGTTTGTTGTGTCATTTGAGGCTGCAAAGGGGTATGATACCCCACTATGAATTGGTCGTTATCTGCCAAAACTTCACTGAGGGGCATTTCCCATAGGTGGAGGAATGGGGGTGTTTTCCTGGAATAGGGTATCAGATTGTACTTGTAAGCTCCCTACTTGGTGGATACATGTTTTGGAAGCGTTGCTCACTTTTAGCGAAGCGTGCTAAGTATTCCTCATCCAAAAAAGGAGTGGGTCTGACTGTCTACTGATCTTGTGGTCTGAATAAGACCCGAGGAGATGAAATAGATTCTCCAGTAAACGTCATATTATTAGAGCCTGAAGGCTCTGGTTGTTGTGTACGTCGATCGAACTCCTCAATCCGGAATGAAGAACTTGAGCTAGTTCTTTGAGGGGGAGTTTGAGATGATAAGTAATTATTTGAATAATTATCAGCCCATGCAGAAAGCGAGGGTGATGGTTGTCTATTTGTTTGACTATAGCTTGTTTCAAGACCTGAAAGAGGTCTGCCATATGCATCGTATCCCGACATATTCGGGGGTATATGAATACCCATAGAATAATGGGAAAGAGTGAAGGTGGATGGAAGAAATGAAAAATAAAAGAGAAAGAACTGTTTGTTTCACGTCGGGTTCACCAATTTTGGGTTCACCAATTTTGTACGATGGAAAAGTGACAAGTGAGCATGGGAATCTACAAGTAACTCTTCCTCACACCCGACCTCCCGAGGTCATGCCGAGATAGCCGGTGGGGATGGAATATACGTGGGGTATAGACAAACTAGTTAGGTAATCTTATATCTTCGACACGCACTAATGGAATCTATGAATCTAAGGCAAAGAAGGCCCTCCTAACCTGAATCGGTGTGATAGATCGGTCGGTGAGGATGACTGCTCGAAAGGCTCCAATCAATATCGAGCTCTGGCGTGATCCGATCTATAGGTTGTGGGATACGTGGAAAATGACCTGGGATAGTTTCGTGTATGTCTCCAGATAGGGTCATAAGATGGATGATGGATATATAGGGATTCTATGGGTGATTCTCTGGTCTAGTCTAGAAATCCTTAGCTTGATTAGCTATTATGTCTAGTGAGGATAATTGTGTGATAATGGTTGGTGGAAGTGGAGAAGATCTAAATACTAATGTGTGTAAACCAACATCTACGTCTGATTGACCTGTGGACTCATTGGGTTGTGGGATCTGTGGATCACAACCGTAAGTTCGTGGTCATTGTGGACCTCCTATGGTCATGTGTGGAATTAATTCCTAATCCCTAATATCCAGTAGTCGTATGCCTTTTCAGCCTCTATATTTAGAACTAAAAGTTGTGCAATCTTCTCAGAGTACCTTACAGGCATTCAGCAACTTGAATTCTTAAGCTAGTGTCTATGTCAATGAGGATATCTCCTACATCTAGTTGTGGGACCAAAGGATCACAACCAAATTTTCTCTCTTTCAAGCCCTTCTACAGTCATGCGAGATATTTATTTAGGGAAATCTGTAGTTTGGCTGGTTTGTCCAAAACATGTGCTTGGTCATCTTCTATGTTTAATCCTCTTAACTGTGGGCTGATTTCTTGTAGGTATGTTGTTGTTTGGAAGACTTGGATTCTAAGATTTTGATCTATATCAGTTATTGCTTGTAACAAGATTGGGTTGAGGCATGATTGGCTCAAATACGTATTCTCTGGGCTCCTAGGTCCCGTGATTGTCATACAAAAGAAACAATATAAATCTAACTAAGTTAAAGTAAACTAATTATACGAAGTATATCCACAACATATATATAAATTCCTTTTTTTATATTTTTGATAAACTATTAAACTGAAATTGAAAGAGAAATTATTTAAAATATCTAGAAATTGACAACTAAACTAATAAAAAATTAAAACAAACAAGGAGCAGCCGAGTATAGCTACTTGCCTGTGTAGTTGTAAATCTATTCTAAATAATGAAATAACTGATCTAATCTATTTGAAAGACTCTCGATCCTACCTCAGAAGTGAGGAATGAATCATAGTTTCTCAGAAACTATCAATCCCCACAGCTTCCTCGCAATATCGAAAGTGAGATTAACTAAAATGAAATGATTCACTATTCTATTTGATATATTTTAACTAGAACTTTGAAAGCTTGAACCTGGATTTTGTAGAACAGTGGTGAATCTGATTGTGTGTGGCTTTGTCCCCTCAGTGTGGTCTCCTCGTTCCTTCGTGCTCACGTGAATCCAAGAAAAGTGTGTAATGTTAGCATCAACAGAAGTAGGTATTGGAACAATGGCAGCTTTGGGTGTAGACTGAATACAATGCGAGTAGGAGAGGGATAGTGCAAGAGAATAGAGCTTGGCTTATGCAATTCCTAGCGGGATTTATTGCGAGTCATACAACACAAAACATCCAGAACCTGAAACTATCCTTCTTGACGAACAAAACCTGCAACTCTAATGGCTTCAGACTGAAAATGAAACTATCCTATCTCAATTGATTGTATGAAATAATAATAACACTAGCACAAGAAGATCATGTAGCTTCTAAACAAAAAAAACACTAACTATGCATGCAACAAATAAAACTAATACAATTCCTAAGCAAGAACTGAAAGACTAAAATTGAAATGAGAGAATGAGAGGCAAATTTTGAGGGCCATTTGCTTGAGAACCAACCAGCTATTTATAGAAATCTCATTTACCCAAAGGTGAAATCCAAATTGAACTCTTTACAATAAACAATGGAAAAACACTATTCCAGGGAACCAAAATCATAAATACAAGCAAAGGCGGTGAAAAAAGATGGTAAACGTTGAAATTTTATGAGTCATGATAAAAGGAATGTTCTGGAAAAATGCGTGAAGGACCGCCACCCTGAGCAGGGCAGCGGTTACAAGACCACCGCCCTACCTGGGCAACGGTCACGAGACCACCGCCCAGGCAGGGCGGTGGTTTCGTAACTAAAGACCAAAATGCAAAGGAAAAGAGGGAAAAGAGAAAAACAAAGCAATGCAAGGGGCTAAGTGGGGGCATGTAGGATGTTAACGTACACTTGGAGAGATTTCTTTTGATTCATTATTGATAGATTTTTCTATGTTTTATGGCGTTTAGACAATGTTCATCTAATAGTTCAAGTTGTGATAGGAGGTTTTTATGATATTCTTCATCAGGGATGAAGTCTTTAAGAGAAACATGTAGGGATGGGATATGGAATTTAAGAGGAAGAACAAATTTGGTGTCGTATACTAAGGAGAAGAGTGTAACACCTATAGGATTTTGAAATCTAGTTTATATGCCCATAATGCAAATGGGATTTAAAGATGTCAATTTCTACCAGCTTGGTCAACATTTTCATGAGGATTTTATTGGATACTTTGGTTTGTTTGTTATTTTATATATAGTAAGGTGAGGAAAACATAAGCTTCATGTTGTAAGTTTTGTAAATTTTCTGAACTTTCTTGTTTTTGAAGGATTTTACTTTATCTCGTGATGATTTAATATTGTATGCCAAAGCAACAAATATGTGGTGGATGAAGTCGACAATTTTATCTACTTTAGTGGAGATAAGGGGGATTACTTCCACCCATTTAGTAAAATATCTAGTTTCGTGATTATGGAATTTTTCATTATGATGAATGAGGGTTGATAAGGTTGATAAGGTCAAGCCCCCATTGTGAAAAGGGCCATAGATCTTATGTTGGTTGAAGAGTGTGGCTAGGGATATGTGTGAGATTGGAATTTTGTTGACATTTGACGTATTTCTTAACGTAGTCATAACAATCTTGGTTAAGTATAGGAAAATAGTATCCCATGTGTAAGATGCATTTAGCAATAGCCAAACCATTAATTTTCGACTACATATGTTAGCGTGGACTTCTTAGATAGCTAGATGAGCATCTAGAGTTTTAAAAAATGGGGAGGAGGTCGTCGAATCCTATTTTGTAAAGGATACCTCCTAGTATGATGTAGTGAGATGTGCATTGTTGGAAAGATATTTTTCCATTTTTATATAGATATGAGTGTATTTTTCTAGTGGAAAGATAATTGTATGTTTGTGTATACCAAGTGTTAGATCAGCTATCTTATATGCAATTAATAGTAGGAAGTTCATTGTTGGTATAGGATGGTTGATTGAGTTTATGTATGATGACAAAGATGTTGGAATCATCTATTGATAAAGGAATGAGAGAGGCAAGTGAAGCCATGGTGTCTGTGAATTTGTTAGATGAGTGAGGCTTGGTTTGGATTTCATAATGTTCAAATAGTTGTAGTAAGTCTTCGACAATAGTTTAGTAATTTTGTAGGAAATAATTTTACATCAGGTAGATCCCTTTGATTTGGTTGATGACAAGTTGTGAATCTCCGTAGATGTCAAGGATTTTTACACCAAGAAAGGTAGCGGTCTGAAGTCCCATGATGAGAACCTCGTATTCCACCATATTATTAGTGCATTCAAAATTACTTTCCAAGGGGGACTTATGACTATTCCGCACCTCCTCTTGTCTACATTTGGACTTGTTGAAGAACAAGGTCATTTTAAGAGGGGTATTTTCGTGGTCGAGAGTGTTGATAAATTCTTCAAGAAATTTTTCACAATATAGTTGATTGGTCGAAGGGGAGCTTACGTGAGATGACAAAAATGACCTTCCCTTTAATGGATTTCTAAGAAATGAATTCAAGGTCAAATTCAATCATTAGCATGAGCCATCGAGTAATACGATCATTATGATATGGCTTGGAATGCATGGATTAAACTTGGTAATAACGCGTGTTTTTTTATTGAGGAGGTAGTGGCAGAGTTTGGAATTTTGAAGTATAAGGCACAACACAACTTTTTAATTTCAAATTAACGGGTTTCTTATTTGTGAGGGGTGCATCTTATGTAATATATGGATTGTTCCTTTCCTTGTTCATCTCAATGTACCAACATGGTTCCCAAGGAATGGTCAGTTGGGGAGACATAAATATAAAATGGCTCCCCCTCGCATGGAGGTGTAAGCACCAAAGGGTAATAAAAAGGTATAGTTTTAGGGCATTGAAGGCATGTTGAAATATATCATCCCACTTGAAGTGGATGTCTTTTCTCAGAAGGTGACAAAAGTATTGATGTGATATAATAATTGAGATATGAAATGAAGAATATAATGAATCTTTCCTTGAAGGCTACAAAGCTACTTGAGATTAGACAGTGGGGGCATTTTGATAATGTCTTTTACTTTAACGAGGTCAACTTCAATTCCCTTGATAGAAACTATTTAAATCCTAGGATTTTCCTATGATAACCCTAAAAGCGCACTTAGCAGGATTAAGACACGGAAAGAACTCAAAATATGTGCAAAGATCACATCCAAAATAGATAGATGGCCTCTTGGTGTTTGGACTTACCTAAGATATTATCAAAATAGTCTTCTGCTACGAGTTTTTGAATGATGTCATGGAAGATATAAGTCATGGTGCATTGATAATTAGTTCCTACATTTTTCATGCCCAAGGGCATTAATCTATAGTAGAAGATTCTCCATGGGATGATAAAGGATTTCTTATGTTGATCTTCTAGTGCGACAAGGATTTGATTGTAACAAGAGAAACCATCCAAAAGAGATATCATCTCATTTCCTACTTGTTAAATTGATGAAATGGTCGATATTGAGTTTCGGGAGGATCTCTAGTGAAAAAAATGCACGAGCAATTGCGAAATCAAAATAACTAACAATAAGATGCAATATGATTGTTTCACCAATAAGTTACGTATGTATGAGAAAAATATATCAGGTAAAGGTGAGGAAGAATACTTGTGAAATGAAGGTGGAAGGTAGAATGCGTGCATTCTGATTTCCTAATCCAATGTTGATTGTGAGTACATCTTTTTGCTAGGAGGAACTACTTGTGAATGTAAAACAAGACCACAAGAATAATATTAAACAATATATATCAGTGGACTACCTATTATATACTAGATACGGGAAATGTGATACTTCTTAGATGGTTTTCAATCCACTGTTTATCAAATAAATGAACAAAAATGCAAGAAATAGAGGTCCTATTGCTAACAAGTTGATTTCAATATCTCAAGTTATTAACAATATATTAGATTAAGTCAAATATTACAATAAAAAATTAGATCTAATTGAGGTTGGGTTATGTTTCAGGTTGGGTAGGTAGCCAAGGTGATTAGAACAGTTAGGATCAAGTTTTGGGTGATTTTGGGATATCCAGGTGAAGGTTATTAGGTCATTGTTATAGGAAGGGTTACCAGTTATAGAGACCGACGTCGATTTGGGTATGACCAATGTCGTTCAAGGGAAACTGATATCAACCATTGTAGAAAATCATATAATGTTAGAAATAGGTGTTCAAGCCTTTTATAACTTCACAGGAACCGAAGAGAGTGTGTGTAGGATTAATATGTGTAGGAAAAGGGTCAATAAGTTTTGAATGGAGTTTGGTAAGGCTTTTATAATATTTTGGAATGGGTTTTGGTTGACTAATATGGCTTGGGTTATTTTCACTGTGACCAATGATGGTATGGGGATGATCGATGTCCGTCAAGGGTGACCAATATCGGTCACTATGATGAAAAGAGACCGAATGAGGCAATGGAGGTTTTGGTGTTCTTTATGGTTATACAGAGGACCTTAGAGGTGTTGAATGTAGTTGCAAGGAATAAGCGAGGTCTCAAAGGTTAAATGGAAAGGGTTTCAGGGAGGTGAGAAGGAAAACGGGTAGCTTTTTTGGAAAATGAAGGCGTGAGATAGTTGGGAGATGAGTAACACAGAGAAAGAATGAATGGAAATACAAGTATTTGAACAAACAAGAGTAAAAGGAATTATACTTACTTGATGTCCCATGCTTGTAGGTTTTGATTGACAAATGGTGAAGTGTTGAGGGTTTTGGTAGAGCCCAAATATTATGTGAATGGAAGTGCTTCCCAGAATGCTCCTGTGAATGCCAATACTTTTGGATGAGACTTCATTTCTTGCTTAGGCCTTTGGATGGGTATACTCCTATCTCCTGGATACGTGAGAGAACCCTGATTCAAGCTTGCATACAGATCTATTTCCAGAACTCAAAATCTCCAACCCCGGAACAAGGTTGCCAAAGTGAATATAAGGTAAGCGATTTATGGTTTAGGTTAATCGGTGTTTATTTAAGGTTAATCAACATCGATTACGATGGGAAATCCTAGGTTTTCCAAAATAGTAGATCTTGGCTATCTTTTGGCCATTTTGCTCATTGGTTTGGGTCTAAAATGGTATTTTCCACTTAAGTAAGTGGGCATGTTGTTAGAGAAAGAATAGGCATCTAATTTTAGGGTTAGACTAAGTCTCAGTTAGTTATGGTAAGTAGAAATTAGATCTTAGTTAAAAGAAACATGCTAAGAATAGGTTTATGATGAGGTGTCTAGGTGATGTGGCTAGGTGAGGTGGTCAAGTGAGGATATTAATTAAATTAATTAAAAGTAATTAATTCAATTAATCATGTGAACTATGGGATACGAATATGTAAGGTATGTTTAATTTAATTAACGGGGCTATAAGGGTGGTATGACCTAATTTTGGTGTCTACATTTTGCCCATTTTTTACATAGCTTGTATTGGTAAGTGACGCTGACAAAAACAAGACGTGATTGCCCCATGTGTGGGTGAGAGTAGGGTTGCCCCAAGAGTGGCTGAAGGTGATTCCCCTCAAACCAAGAATTGATGAGGTGTTATACAGGTAATCGGTGAGTGGTTTGATAAATGTGTAGTTGGTATGAGTTAAGGTAGGTGGGGAAGAGTATGGGTGTTTTGGGAAAGGGTAATGGTCAACTCGGGTAATAGGTAATAGGTCAAGGTCAAATTGGGTAATGGGTAATGGCAATCAAATACACACACATGTATAGACTACAACATGGTACTAGGTTGAAGAGCTTACAAACTCTACATCGTCCAAGGTCGATAGGTTTATCCAAATAAGGGTAAAGTGATTCATGTATCCAAGGCATAGGATATGGTCTAAAAACACAATGTAGGTCAGGTGCAGGAACGTTTAGGTATGTTTTGGTACACCAAAGGTTGGGTCGGGATAAACGACATGAAAATAGGAAAGGTAAGGTCATTAGGCCAAACAACATGGGTAATGGCATCACAAGGTATAACGAGTACACAAGGTCAATGGTCACAACAAGTAGGTTAGGTCCAAGTAAATAGGTCATGGCATGGGCAAGGAAATGGTATGGTTTTTAGGCTAAAACAATGTAGGTAACGACATCGCAAGGTATAGCGAGTACACAAGGTCAATGGTCACACAAAGTAGGTTAGGTCTAGGTAAATAGGTCATGGCATGGGTAAGGCCAAGGTATAGGTAAAATAACAAATCCCTAGATGCAATTAAGGAAATGTAGGGGTAGTTTGGGCTTGTAGGTAGGTTGTAATAAGTGTGGGTAAGGTCAAAGGGTATCTGAAAATAATGAGTTGAGGTCAAAATGGGGTGAAAATGGTAATAGCACATAACCAATGTCGGTTATAAAGTAACCGACGTCGGTTTGGTATGACCGACATCGGTCATGTTGAGTTAGGGTTAATAAAAGGAAAAATCCATATTTTACTGGATTCATTTTAACTTGTTTTCATTTGTGAAAATGACAGAGCGGTAGTGCCTTCATGGAAAGCGATAGGATGAGGCGAGAGAGTTGAGTTGGTGAGCCTCGTAGAGGGTGATTGGTGATCGATTGGAGGTTCTACGAGATCGGTTCGAGTGATTGGATTTGCGAGGAGATTCAAGGTAGATTTGTGTCATGGAAGAGGTGAGAGAGGGTTTAGGTGGGGTCAAAAAAATTGGAGGCCATATGTTAGCTTTCCTTCATACATGCACATGGCAGATGAGTTGGAGGAGTTGCAGGTTGCTCAGTGGATAGAGGGGCGCATGTCGCCGAGCACAAGATGATACCTATAGATAGGGTCAGATGGTAGTTTGGACTACCACAGACGTGCCTCTACCATTCCCACAAAGATATGAGAGATGACATGGAGAGTATATGAGAGATGACATGGAGAGGCATATGCCTCCACCATAACCAACTATGCTGACATGCCAGGAGGAGAAGGTGGTAGATAGGCAGATTGATGATGTCAAGGTCACAGATAGATACAAGCAGTGGTGGGTGGCACAACTACAGGTAGCACCACTAAGGCTAGGGTAGCCGGACTTAGCTACAATCACAATACAATGGGATACCTTGCAAGGTTAGGTGGCCACCCTTCAGACATAGCTTGGAGTATTACAAGGGCAGGTCACAACGTCGAGGTGCAAGTTACCACATTATAGTACAGTGTGGTGGTCTTACGAGCCCAGTAGCACAAGGATAGGTGATTTTATAGGGTGGGGATGGTGATGGGGGACATGTATTCACCTTATAGGTGTAGGTAGTAGGTTTGTAGAGCCATTTGGCCACTTCGCAAGCTCATGTTGTGGCCCTATAGGCCCAGGTTATAGCGTAGGCACCTCCACAGGCTTAGGGGTAGGGTCCCATATCGTAGACAGTAGCGAGATAGGGTCCCATGGTATAGGGAGGAAGACATGGTACATAATTGCAAGGTCTGAGGCCATCCCTAATAGGATAGATCTCACAAATTGCTATGAAACCTGTGACACCACCTCAGATGGTACCAATGACGAGGTTCAGGGATACCCTGAATGAGGTGTGGTATTACCAGGATCGCCTAACGACCATTGGGATAGATGTCCCCTCCTATGCAGAGTATAAGGCATAGCAGGCATCGAGCGAGAGGATGAGATCCCGCACTCATAGTGCAGAGAGTATAGGGGGCCAGTAAGCCCGAGACAAGGGCAAGGTGAGGCTACAATTTCATGGAGGTTAGACTCACCGAGGCAGCGTGAGATCGGGACCGAGACCCATGGAGGGTAGAGGTATTTTGGTAGGGTGCCGAAAGGAAGAGAGGAGGAGACATATGAGACTGGCCCCGAGGGTCTCAGGTGGGGTGACGATTAGACACTTGGTATAATTATTATTTTTAGATTTTGATATATATACCGGCTGTGAGTCTAAGATAGTGAGGATGTACATGAGAGTTTTGAGAGTTTGATTTTATATTGGTGTGTGTGTCGAAGATGGTGAGGATGTACATGATATTTTTGGAGATACTAGTATCTATTTGTATATGTGTATATATGTATTGATACACGACTCTCCCATTTATATAGTTGATGATATTTATTAGATGGATGATGTACCTATGTTTTTAATTTCCATTGTTATTGTATATTGATGGAAACTAGGTGAATTAGGCATGATGGAGTCAAGGTCATGTAGGCATGATTGAGTTTAGGTCACTTAGGCATGGTTGAGTCAGGTATAGGCATGGTGGAGTCTAGATGAGTTAGGTGTGGTGGGGTCTATGTGAGTTAGGCATGGTTGAGTCTAGGTGTTAGGCGTGGATGATTTAGGTCAGTTAGGCACGGATGAGTTTAGGTCATTTAGGCATGGTGGAGTCTAGGTGTTGCATGAGTGATTTAATTTCCAATTATTATTTTTTTATGAAAAATAAATGATAATTTATGATATGGTGATGTTATGAAATGGTAGGTTTGTATGTTTTTATGATTGCTTGATTTCCAAGTTTGGTGTAAAATGAAAACTAAGGTATAATGTGAATATAAAGGGGAAATTTTGGTTAGCAAAAAAAGTGGCCAAGCTAACCTCCAAGGGCCCCATGCCCTCGAAGTTTTTCCTACATATCCCTAACAAAAAGGGGCCTTAAGACGATGTAGTTCTCTCATATGATAGGGAAGAATATGTGTTTCAGAGGACTGGGTTGGTAGGTTTTAGGTATAATTGAGTCTAGGTCATTTAGGCATGGTTGTGTTTAGGTAATTACAGGCATGGTTGAGTTTAGGTCAGTTAGGCATGGTGATGTTGGTGAAAAAGGAACTCTTAAAATGTAGGTGTCGATGGTCTGATCTTGTATAGGAGAATCAACAAGTAATGAAGAAGGTGAAGGGTAAGAGGTGACCAAAAGAGCTGCCTAATTGGTAAGAACCATAACAAGTCTACCATACCAAAGGTGGGCTTATGAACGTAAGACCCTAAAGGCGTTGCATGATTGACTATGCTAAGGGTGAAGAAAGTCACATGACCATGAAATGTCATTTTTGTGGCAAGTCCCTTGAGAAAGTAAGAAATTTGGGTGAAGAGAAAATGGGGTGAAAAAGGGTTGGTTTTAGCATAACTTGGTGTAAGATAGCATGCGTACTTAGCAAGAGACCCAAGATCAAAACAGGAAAGTCCATGACAAAAAAGTTATCATTTTCTTCTTTTGGATTTTGTTTTGATAGACTGGTTGATGCAGGAAGTCTATGTGGGATCAGTATAATATCTCCTTGAGGTCTTTGTGAAGTCTGATCAATGCAGGAAGCTTCTAAATATTTTATTTTATTTTTGCAAGGATAGTCCCCTTTTATGATAGACTATGTGTAGTATGGCTAGCTTTGTATAGCTATCCTTTGAGGGAGCAATCTATTTATAGCGGTGAGATAGAGAGAAGAGATGTCCCTTTTGAGGGAGTCATCTCTTTGTTGGAAGTTTGACTCAAGGAGTTGAATCCCATTTTTTTTGAAATTATTTTTCTTTTTGGACGTTTAATTCATGGACAAGACTATAGAGGGAGATTAGGCTCTTGTTTAGAAGAAAAAACTACAACACACAGAGGCAAACTATGGAAGAGAGAAATGACGTTATGAATGACCATGTGATTCCATCTTGAAAAAGATGAAAATTATCCATGAGAATCATGCCATGAGTAGGGCCGCCATACTCATATTTATGATAGGGCTGAAAAAGTGATGGGTAATCACATGATCGTGGCTTAGTCATTGATCCTTAAGATAGGTAAAATGAAAGGTGAATGGTGCTCAAGTGAAATAGAAATAAGGTGATATATGACTTAATTCAACAATAGAATGGCTGAAGAGGCAAGGTGTTCAGGGGTTCAAGTTTGGGTTTACCTTCGAGTGAAGACAAGCGATAAGCACCTGATCTATAGGTATGAATAATGATATAGGGTCCAAGCCAATTAGGAGCAAATTTTCCCCATTTATTTTTCTCTTCTTTAGTTACATGTTGATTTTCCTTCAAGATGAGATCACCAACCTAGAAGGTTCACTCATGGACACATTTTTCATAGGCACGCTTGATACATTTTTGGTAGATTTGGAGATGATTAAGAGCATTAAGACAACATTCATCTAATAACTCAAGTTCTGCCAAATGGTCCTGGAAAAAGTCATCATCGTTGAACATGTCTTAGAGTGAGATAAAGAGAGATGGAATATGGACTTTGAGATGCAAGACAGCCTTGGTACCATATACCAAAGAGAAAGGTGTGGCAGCAATCGAAGTGCGAGTACTAGTGTGGTAATCCCACAAGGCAAAAGGAATGTGCATATGCCAATCCTTACTAGTATCATCAACTACTTTCATAAGAATTTTGTTTAATTTTTTATTGGTTGATTTTTCTTGGCCATTGTTTATGGGTAGTAAGGTGAAGAGAAGCTCAGTAGAATGCCAAATGTGCCACAAATTTTTCGTAGGGTTTTGTTTTTGAATTTTTTTCCGTTATCAGTGATAAGGCGGTGAGGGACACTAAAGAGACAAATAATGTGATGGTTGATGAATTCACAAATTTTCATAGCTTTTGTAGAGATGAGGGGGATGGTTTCTACCCACTTAGTGTAGTATTTAGTAGCGGTTATAATCCATTGATGGTGTTGTGAAGAATGAGGATTGATCTCTCCAACAAGATCTAAACCCCATTGAGAGAAAGGTCAAAGGTCTCGTGTGACTTGTAAGGCATGACTAGGTGTGTGATGAAGATTAGCATGTTGTTGGCATTTCACACAACATTCGACATAGTCACAATAGTCATGGTTAAGGGTGGGCCAATAATAGCCTGTGCGAAGGCTGTTTTTAATGATAGCTTGGCCACTGAAGTGACCTCCACAAATTCTATTGTGAACTTCCTTGATGGTATAAGGAATCTCAGAAATTGTAAGTCATCGTAATAGAATACATAAAGCTACATTTATAAAGAATGTCTCCCATGATGACATAGCAAGAGACACTTTTGAGAAAAGTGCATTGTCCGTAAGGAGTAAGATCGAGAGGAAAAATGGAAAGGGAAAAGTAGTCTACAAACTGCTTATACCAAAGGTCATATGAGTCAAGTGCAACAGCCCATGAAAGTTGACATCTCAAGATAAATAAGAAGGTGGTTGCAACCTTTGTATTGTGACAAAAAAATTTGAGTCGACCGGGAAGCGGTTATCCGAGATGCAAGATAGGCCATGGTATCCTCAAATTTGTTAGTGGAGTGCGAAGTGGTTTAAAGTTTGTAACGGTCAAAGGTAGTCAAAATTATGTCGACATAGTGTTTATACTTTTAAATTATTTTTTACGACACTAATCGATATATACTATTGACTTGGTTTATGACCAATTGAGAGTCGCCAAAGATATTAATTTATTTAACATCTAATACGATGGCAGCTTGGAGGCCTAATACGAGTGCTTCATATTCGGCGATGTTGTTAGTACAATCAAAATCTAGTTTGAAAGATAACGGCATAGATTCACTATCAAGAGGAATGAAGATAACCCTGTGCCACCCCCACGCTGACATTTTGAACCATCGAAGAATAAGATGATCTGGTAAATGGTATAGTCCAAAGAGAGGGTAGTAATGGATTCATCCGTAAAATCAAAGTTTGAGGGTTGATTTCTAGAGAGGGTGCATCTGCAAGTTGGTCAATGATGATTTAGCCTTTGATATATTTTTTATGAATGAATTTGAGGTCGAGGTCTGTGAGAAGCATGAGCTAACGTGCAACATGTTGATGTTGGTAGGGTTTGGCATACATGTAATGTAAGGGGTCAATGTTAGTGATGAAAAAGGTTTTGTGGTTGAGTAGGTAATGAAGAATTTTAGTGGAGACAAAAACTAAGGCTAAGAAGAGTTTTTTGGCATGGGTGTACCTAGTTTCGTAGTCCAAAAGGGTATGACTTATGTAATAAACTACTTTCTCTCTATGTTGCTTGTCACGATGAGTGAGCATGGCACCCAAGGAATGATTAGTAGTGGAAATGTATAGGTAAAAGGGTTGGTCATCCTTAGGAGGAATGAGCACTGGTGGTTAGAGAAGGTATTGTTTTAAAGTTTCAAATGATTTGTGACATTCATTATCCCATTTGAAAGAGACATCCTTTTTTAGGAGATGATGAAATGGTTAGTAGTGTTCGGAAAGTTGTGAAATAAAATGATGAATAGATTACAACTTTCCTTGCAAACTATGAAATTGGTGAAGGTTAGTAGGTGGAGGAATTTTTAGAATAGCCTTTACTTTACCAGGATTGACTTCTATTCCATGCACATAAATGATGAAACCAGGGAGCTTTCCTAAGAGAACAATGAAGACACACTTCTTGGGATGAAGGCAAACACAATACTTGATGAGATGGTCAAAGATGACCTTCAATACTATGAGATGTTTAGCATGATGTTTGGATTTGGTGAGAATGTCATCTACATAATCTTCTAATATATGATGCATGATGTCATGGAAGATATAAGTCATAGCCTCATTGATATGTAACACCAATGTTTTTAAGGCCAAAATGCATGACTCGATAGTAGAAGGTCCCCAAGGAGGGATGAAGGCAGCTTAGTGTTGATATTTCGTGAGAAAGTAATATTTGATTATAACTTGAGAAACCATCCATGAGTGATAAAATCTCATGACTAGCGGTGAGATCAACTAGTTGGTCAATACCTGGTAGAGGAAAGTCATCTTTGGGGCAAGCTAAGTTGAGGTTGTAGAAATCCGTGCAAATGTGAAGTGCCCTATCACTTTTATGACAAGAAAGATGTTATAAATCCATTGGGGATAGTCAATGGGTAGGATGAAGGAAACCAAGAGAAGGTGCTGAAGTTCCTCTTTGACAAGAAGGGCAATGCGAGGATGCATTTTTGTAGCTTTTGTTTTACGGGTTTAGCTTCAGGAATGGTTACGATATTATGGACCACAATGTTTGGTTCAATACCGTGAATATCAAAGATAAGACCAATCAAAACCGTTCTTATGATCCCGGAGGAAAGAAGTAAAATTTTAGCACCATCTAAATATTGGCCGACATTTAGAATGTGCGGGTCGTCTGAGTGTTAATATTGACTTCGATGGTCAATTCATTTAACATGGTTTGCATCTTAGAAGGCAATGACCGGTGAATATAAGAATCTTCCACACCAAGGTAGGTGAGGATAGACTCATCATTCTGACATTGAATGACGTTAATGGATGGTGTATCATCATCGATCATGTTAGGATATAGGAATGGAAGAGAAGAGGGAGCCTTGCCATCACATTGATAAGTCAAAGGTCCCAAGGAAATGGTGTTTATGAAATTTTTTTAGGAGGAATGGATTCTGGATCCATCACTCAGGGTGAAAGTGGTGGAGTTGGTAAATGGGGTGAAGAAGGTTTTTATCCTCAATGAGTTCAACACGGGCCTTCTTGGAAGATATTTTAGTAAATTTGATACCACTTCTTTGTCTTTGAGTTTACAGGTGGTACACAGGATGACGGTATGATGACCTTGTTTGTAAAAACCAAAGCCAAATCCTTTCCATGCACAACGGTGAAATAAAGTGTGGGTGAAGCGGCGGTTAGTGAGATATTGAAGGTCAGATGAAAATGGTCATGTTTGGGATGGTCGTTCTCAGTGAATAGGTGGAAGTATCAAGTCCCCCATACGTTAAGTTGGTGTGAAGGTGGGGAGGACCATAAGGGAAGACCCCACCTATGCGATGTTCATAACGAGGATGTTGTCATAGGTTAACATATTCTTGTGGAGCAAGTAATGTGTTTATATTGTAGAGAGACGGTACTCCCAGTGAGACATTGAAAAAACCCTCTAATGGATTAGTAGTAGATATGTGGGTAGTGGGAATAGATGAATTACTAGGCGATTAGGCAAGAGGGGTATCGGTTGGTTGGGAAGTAGTTGGGTCATTTGCAGAGGCTACAAAGCAGTAGTAGGAATAGAAGAGTTAGGCATGGGAGATGTGGCGGCAACATTGGTGGATGGGGTTATGGGTGAAGGAGAAGTGGCAGCAATGGTAGATGCCTTAATTAGTACAAGGACATTGTTAGGTTGGTACAACATGTTACAGGTTTTGAATGGTGATGGGTCAGCTAGGATGGTATATTTATGTCCTTCATGTTCAAATTTTACACATCGGTGTAAAGTTGAAGGAACACAACCCATGACACAAATCCAAGGTCAGCCAAGCAACAGTAATAATCTGAACTCCCCTCTAAGATGTAGAAAAATTCTGGGATAGTGTGAGGGCCCACACAAACGTGAAGAATAATGGTGCCAAGGGTGGAAGTGATGGCATCATTAAAGGAGCGCAAAGCATAACTAGGTTATTATGCATGTAATTTTAAAGGATGTGTATTTGATTGTACACGTGGGAGGAGATGATGTTGATGCTAGCACCACCATCAATCATAATGCGTCGTATACATATATTATCAATATAGATGGAAATGAAAAGGGTGGGATCATGGTCATATGATTGGAGAGGTACGATCTCCTCATCAAAAAAACTGAGGGCAGCTACTTGATGAGTGGGCATGGGGTAGAAGAAGGATATGATTTGGTAAGAGAGGCCACGTGGTGAGGGGTGATAATGGAGGCTACTAGTGTGGGTTTGTTAGGTAAAACCTCGATGGATTGTAAAACCTCCATGAGGGCTTGTTGATGAGATTCATAGGTTTGGATGAGATCGTACAAAGACATTTTTAGAGGGGATTGGTATAATTGTTTTATCATTGTACGATGGGTGACCCCGTCATAAATAGGGTATGTGGGTCCTCAAATGGTGATTTTGGGTGTGGGTGTAGATGGTATATTGGGCACGAGATTGGTTGATGGGCTAGTTTCTTTTTCTTTTCCTTTGTCCTTTTGAGCACGAATGGAAATTGGATTATGTTAATTTGAGGGAAAGAGGTAGATGGAGAAGGTATGTCATGATTAGTATAACGACATGATGGACAAAAACCTAATGTGGGGTAAGAACCTTACGAAATGAGTAGGGCACCGGCGGTGGTTTGTCCAACTCTCTGATACGGACCATGTTGATATCAAATTTTAGAGGTGGATAAAAGGGTTGTGGAGGTGGTGATGCAGGTATTTGAATTGGTAGTGGTTAGGGATGTATGAATATAGGTGAAGATGGAATAGGGTCCTCATCAAGAATATCATCATCATCAAAATTCACTTTAGGAGGACATAATTGGAGGAGAACGGTTTTGAGATCCTTATAACCCTCTACATCATGTCCTGGCACACAATGGTAGGCACAAATTTTAGTTTTATCAAACCCTTTTGGTTTGGATTTGAGGGGTCGTAAGGTCTAAGTGGTGGTAATGTGATGACCGAGGTCTCTAAGAGGTTGGCTAAAATGTTGGCATAGGACCCCGCCAATGGATCACAATGGGAAGTGAGTGTGGGTTTGGGTAAAGGTGCAAATGATTGTGGTGGAAGAGGTGTTATAGGAGGTGGAATAGGTTTGACCATTGGTTTGGTAGGTGGTACTATCTTAGGTTTTGATGGTATCTTCTTGGGTAAAGGTGTGGTAGAATAACTAGCAATGGAAGGTGTTGTTGGTTTAACTACCTTATTGGAGGGTAGTGGGTTCTTGTCTTTGGATTACACCTTCTTGGGTAAAGGTGAGGTGGGAGTACGTGAAGCATAATGCAAAGAAAATGGTGGGAGAGGATGGGTTACCCATGGGGATAATGGAGATGTGGTGGAAGTGGTTGGTGGAGGTCAGGTGGAGTGTATAGGTGGCAAGAAATGTATGGGTGAGGGAAAGGGTGTTTGTTGTGTACGTAAATTAGGTGTAACAAAGGATCGTGATGAAGCAATAGGTTTCTTATCTTTTGATTTGCCTTGGGTAGGGGTTTGTTTTACCAAGGTTGATGGGTGAGGTCCTAGGATGGACGGAAGGGGTGAAGGTGACAAAGGTGTGGTAGGTGAAATTGATGTATGTGGCCTAGAATTTTGGGTCTTCCTTTTAGGTGGAGGAATAATTTTAGTGTGGGTTTGGGAAGACATGGATAAATCCAATTTGATAGGTGGATGGGTAAGGCTTGATGTTGGCATGACACCCAAGGTATTGATGAGTATAGATATGGATGAAGATGTAGGTGTGGGTAGGTTTTGGGCATAGGAATGGTTTTAGTCATGGGTAAAGGTTCAGATGTAGGTATAGGTGATGAACAAGAATATTTTTGACAAGCATGGTCAGGTTCAATCTACTTTTTGGAAATACCTTTGGATAGATCATGGAGGTATCTATAGGAAAAATTTGCATTTGATTCGAAAAGAGGAGCTGGAGACGTCCCTAGAGCATGGAATTATCAACATAATCCAAACGATCAACCAGTTGTGAAATTGACATTGTTGTAAGAGGAGATGTAATTGGTTTAGTGAAAATCCCTATAAAATATGTCTATGAGATAGGGAATTGGTTAGCCTCAGACTTTGTGGGTAAAAGAGCCAAGACCAGATCAACAAGATCCTGGAATGCTAATGGGGAATTGTCCCCAATAGGTAGTGGCATGTCTAAAGGATCTCCCATGGGTAGGAGATATGGTAGATGGGGTGAGGTAGATTCCTCTTTCAATGGAGGAGAAAGCGATGATGATTCTCCTGCGAGTAGGAGAGTTAATATTGTCGATTGGTGGGTAGGTTGTGAGGTATATGGTGAAACAAAGTGTCGGAGAAATTGTGGAATCCTCCATGGGTGAAGGGGGAGATGAAGAAGACTCCTCTATGGGTGAAGGAGTGGATGAGGTATGCTCCTCTATGGGTAGAGGAGCTCATTTCAAAATTTCCTTGATAGAAAAAATAGGTGGAAATTGAGGAATAGCTGGTACTATATCGAAAACAACATGGACTTCACGAACATTGTTGTAGTTGGTGAAGGTTCACCATTTTGATTAGATGATGGTGTATGGTTGGGGAAAAACTTCTTAAATATATGAAAGTTTTGATTTTCCAGTGCGTTTGGGTTTTCTAGGATGAGATCTCCATTATCTAACATTTCATGGACAATGTTCTTAAAAGTTATGCAATTACCATCACTATGGCCTTTGACACGATGATAGTTACAATAGTCATATTCCTTATACCATGCGGGTATAGGACAAGTGGGATCTAAACTAGTATGAGGTTTTATGGGGGTAGTGCAATGGCTCCAGCCTTAATAATATTTTTCAAGACTGAAGAATAGGGCTCTCCAATCGGAGTGTACTTTCATTATTGTTGTCAAAACTGAAAATTTTGAACGGGAGAAAAATTGGAGGAAGTTTTGGCTTGATTAGATGGATGGGATGGACCAGCTTTGAGAACTATCATGTTGGCGATACTTTGACTTTTGAATAATTTTTTTGATTTTTGAAGATGAAGTGTCATTTGACTTGAACGCAACATTTTTTTTTCGCAATTGGATTTTCTTTTCCTCAATGGCACAAATTTCCAGCTTTCGCGCCATGGTAAATGCTTCGTCAAATGTATGGAAAGTTTGTACCTGTAGAGTTGGTGATATGTGTCTAGCACAAGCTCTAGTGAACAACTCTATAAGCTCAACTTGAGGTAACTAGAATGTTAATTGGTTGATAAGACTTCGCCAGTGAGCAACAAAATATGCGATAGATTCATCGTCATATTGTCTTGTCAAGTATAGGTCAATCATGGTGACTTTTATTATGACATTGATTGAGAAGAGGTCTAAGAATACTTGAGCCACTTAGTTAAAGGAGTAGATGGAATGTCTGGGTAAATCACTATACCAATCTAAGGTGGGTCCCGCGAGGATGTGGGGAATTTCGTAGGAATTAGCATCATCATGGGAAATTAGATAGCACCCACGTTTGAACAACCAAAAGTGTTGTTGTGGGTCTTATTTATTGTTGAAATGGTGTAACTTGGGCATTTCCCAATATACAAGGTATGGGCGAATGGGGGTAGATGGATGAATAGGCTCATTACAGATTTTTCATAAGTTAAGGAGTTGCGAGAGCCAGAAACTGATGCTTCTAATGTTTGCATCTTTTCCATCATCATCCTAATGAGGTCATTAGTGGGTTGTGATGAATGGGCACCTCCTGTATTAAAGGGAGTTTGATGATGGGTGTATGATGTGGACGACATCCCAAAGATATGGGGTACCGAATATGAAAAATACGAAGGAGGAACAAATGTGAGTGGGAGATATCCCGAATAAGTAATAGATGAGATTGGGGGTTCATTTGGTGATGCATGTAAACAGGTGGAGTAGTCGTAACGAATCTCATAGTAATTTGGGGTAGAGACTGTGGGATGAAAAGGACGAGGTTTTGGAATGGTTTGTGGGTCACCGACACCATGGGTGGTTGTAATGTAACCGGTACATACGAGGTAAAGGGTGCGAAGGGGCCATGCTTAAGGCGGTTGGTGAAGGGATGGTCGACACCACAAAGCGATAGCTATCGTTGGTGTAGCAATTATAGTGGATGTGAGGTCCCGTTGAGATACCACATGGGGTAAGGTGGATGAAGGAAATTATGAGCTAGTGGTACCGATGCGGAAGTGGGCACAAGGGCAAGAGGGATAAACACGGGCATGCCATATATCACCTATCCTGAGGAGTCCCGAGTGAAGGAATGGGCAAGATAGTACTTTAAGCAAGGTAGTGGAATTCTCGTAAAGGAGTCTTGCAAACTACTCCTCGTCGGTACTAATGGTGACAGGCTGAGTTGGATCCATAGGTGAAAAGATAAAAGGTGGTGATGGGCTAGGTGGAAGAGGTTGAAGGCTGGCATGAAACATAAGGGCATTGGTTTAGTTACTAGTCAACACCATGTGAATTAGCGTATATTGGTAAAACAAAGATTCTATAAATCACACAAAAATAGAAGAAATGGAAAAGGATAGACTCGGGAGATGAACTCGTCAGTGTTCTAATTAAAAATCGAATAGAGGAACTGATGATGGTTTAACTAACCGATGATGGTTAACGAGTGACCCCTCGACGGTTACAATGAACGAATCTTGGTTATGTGGGAAATCAATAGTTTTAGCAAATGAGGCAAAAACTGATGAAAATGGAATAAGGGATCAGTATGTGATAGTGATTTAGAATTTTGGGGAGTACGATGATGTCTTGAGAACTTCAAATAGAACATAAGATTTGATGAATGTATTTTGGGTAAAAAGTGACCAAAAGAGATGGAAACCGACACTCGATTAGGTAAAATGATGACGGTTAGGTAAATCAATGACGGTCGAGATGGAAACCAAGTGATGGTCACCGACCCAACGCCGATTACTGTGAAATTTGAAGAAGTGAAAAAATATCAATTTTTTTGAATTAAGTTAGGTATAATATCAACCCAAAAATTTGAGGATGATAGTATTAGACCATAACACACTTAGA
Source organism: Taxus wallichiana var. yunnanensis (assembly GCA_018340775.1). Classification (NCBI taxonomy): domain Eukaryota; kingdom Viridiplantae; phylum Streptophyta; class Pinopsida; order Cupressales; family Taxaceae; genus Taxus; species Taxus wallichiana. The sequence continues at coordinate 652,854,046 of CM031234.1, forward strand.
AACAATCATAATACTCCACCTATGATGGTGGAGTGTGAAAGGAAGAGGAAAGTGGAGAACATAACCTCATAACTCAAAACGTAACTCAGGAAAAAGCTAAGAAAAACATGCAAATCCTAATAAATGAATTTTATGTGTTCATCTTATGCTATTTAAGACTAAATTGTGAATTCAAAACAAAAAATTTTGGTTGGGAAGGCATCATATGAAGAGGCAAATTCTAAAGGGTGGTTTGAGGTTATGTTTTGGTGGGGGCGGTATTTTCTCTGAGATAATGACTGGAAATAGAAACCAGCTGGGTGCCCATTGTCAATCCTCTAATTGTGTGATCATTGATAGCTTCTTCCAAGTAAGGTGTTGTTTAAGAAGATGTGTGAATTTTATTTGTGCAGTTTGGAAAAGAGAGAGAAAAGAGAAAGTACTTCTACAATTCAATTATGTCAACCATGAGTGGCATGAATTCCAAAGATATAGGTTGCCTTCGCTTTTAATGTGAGCTAAAATGTAGCATGCAAGGATGAAATGCAACATATTTTAGAACCCAAATCGATAATCGAATTCGATGTAGCAAATGATGAAAATTTTGAAAGGTGGTTTGAGGTTATGTTTTTGTAGGGCGATTTTCTCCGAGATAATAACTGCAAAGAGAAACCAGCCGGGTGCCCATTGTCAATCCTCTAATCATGTGATCGCTGATGCTTCTTCCAAGTAAGGTGTTGTTTAAGAAGATGTGTGAATTTTATTTGTGCAAATTTGGCAAAGAGAGAGAAAAGAGAAAGTACTTCTACAATTCAATTATGTCAACCATGAGCTGGGCATGACTTCCAACGATATAGGTTGCCTTTAGTTTTTAATGCGAGCTAAAATGTAGCATGCAAGGATGAAATGCAACAGATTTTAGAACCCAAATCGACAATCGAATTTGATGTAGCAAATGATGAATATTTCAAGAATGTGTTTTTTCACTACTATACAAATGCAGAAGAAAGAAATGATTCATTTTAAACACCAAATCACAAATGTCATTTAGACAATTAGAAGAAAATAATGTTACCAGGAGAAGATTAAATGTGTATTTTTCAAAAAGAAAGAAACACACAAGATTTCCCTATATGAAGAAAATGCAAAGAACCCAAGAGAGGGTCCCACCAAGCATGCCAAAATGTTTCACCAATAAGTTGTGTATGTATGAGAAAAATAAATAAGGTAAAGGTGAGGAGGAATACCTGTGAAATGAAGGTGGAAGGTAGAATGCGTGCATTCTAATTTCCTGATCCAATGTTGATTGCGAGAACTTCCTTTTTGCTAGGAGGAACTACCTGTGAATGCAAAACAATACCACAAGAATAATATTAAACAATATATATCAGTGGAATGCCTAGCGTATACTAGATCCGGGAAGTGTGATACTTCCTAGATGGTTGTCAATCCACTTGTTTATCAAATAAATGAACAAAAATGCAAGAAATAGAGGTCCTATTACTAACAAGTTGATTTTGGTATCTCAAGTTATTAACAATATATTAGATTAAGTCAAATATTATAATACAAAATTAGATCTAACTGAGGTTGGGTTATGTTTCATTTGGTAGGTAGCCAAGGTGATTAGAACAGGTCAGGATCAGGTTTTGGGTGATTTTGGGTTATTTGGGTGAAGGTTATTAGGTCATTGTTATAGGCAGGATTACTAGTTATAGAGACCGACATCGGTGTGGGTATGACCGATGTTGGTCAAGGGCGACTGGTATCGGTCACTATAGAAGATCACAAAAGGTCAAAAATAGGTTTTTAATCCTTTTATAACTTCACAGGAACTGAAGAGAGTATGTGTAGGTGTAGGAAAGGTGTCAAGAAGGTTTGAATGGAGTTTGGTAAGGATTTTGTAATATTTTGGGATGGGTTTTGGTTGACTAATATGGCTTGGGTTATTGTCACTGTGACCGATGATGGTATGGGGATGACCGATGTCGGTCAAGGGTGACCGATATCGGTCACTGTGGAAAGAGACTAAATGTGGCAATGGAGGTTTTGGTGTTCTTTATGGTTATACAGAGTACCTTAGAGGCGTTGAATGTAGTTACAGGGAATGAGTGAGGTCTCAGAGGTTGAATGGAAAGGGTTTCAGGGAGGTGAGAAGGAAAACGAGTAGCTTGTTTGGAAAATGAAGGCATGAGATAGTTGGGAGATGAGTAACACAAAGAAAGAATGAATGGAAATACAAGTATTTGAACAAATGAGAGTAAAAGGGAATTCTACTTACTCGATGTCCCATGCTTGCAGTCTTGAATAGATGATGGTGAAGTGCTTTGAGGGTTTTTGGTAGAGCCCAAATATTTTGTGAATGGAAGTGCTTCCCAGAATTCTCCTGTGAATGCCAACACTTTCATATGAGACTCCAATGCTTGTTTGGGCCTCTAGCTAGGTATACTTCTATCTTCTAGATACGTGAGAGAACCCTAGTTCAAGCTTGCATGCAGATCTTTTCTAGAACTCAAAATTTCCAACCCCTTATATAAGGTTACCAAATTGAATATAAGATAACCGACGATGGTTTAGGTTAACCGACGTCGGTTTAGGGTTAATCGGCATTGGTTATGCTAGGAAATCCTAGGTTTGCCAAAATAACATATCTTTTGGCCAGTTCTTCCCGTTGGTTTGGGTCTAAAATGGTATTTTCCGCTTAAGTGGGCATGTTGTTAGAGAAATAATAGGCATCTAATGTTAGGGTTAGACTAAGTCTCAGTTAGTTATGGTAAGTAGAAATTGGATCTTAGTTAAAAGAAACATGCTAAGAATAGGTTTATGATGAGGTGTCTAGGTGAGGTGGTCAAGTGAGGATATTAATTAAATTAATTAAAGTAATTAATTCAATTAATCATGTGCACTATGGGATATGAATATGTAAGGTATGGTTAATTTAATTAATGGGGCTATAAGGGTGGTATGACCTAATTTTGGTGTCTACAATGATCAAAACTCACAAGGAAATAATGGATCTAAATCAACTCAATGCTCCATTTCATTGAATGATGCAAGTGATGCACATATATAAGATTAGGAAAGTGCAAATACCACCTAGATAAGTGGTGAATAACTCTTACTATTTAATACTAGCAAAGGTGAATAACTCTCGCAATTGATATTGGCGAGAGTTGAATCCACACAACTAGTAAGCTAACTCAATACAACGGTAAACTAACTCAACATAACTAGTACACCTAAGCAAGCATATACCATGAGTGTAGGAAAGATCCAAGTAAATAAAAAATACAAGGAAAATGATTATCCTACACTAACACCCCCCATAAGCACAACTTAAGTGGGTAGTGAAAAATGAAAGTGGGTCCCAAAACAAGGCCTAATGAGGTACCCACGTACAATTCAAATCTCTCATAAAAGGGAGAAAAGGAGAAAACCTAGTGGGAAAAACTCCCCCAAAAAAGAGACAAGAAACTCACTCAAGAAAACTAGAGAAAATAAGAAATGGGTCCCGATAACTCGACGAAATGAGGTATCCACGTACAATGATCATCCCCTAGAGTAGAGAGGGAAAGAAGTGGGGAAAAAAGGTCCTCTAAGAAGAGTTTCGATGGTATGGTCCTTTGCATAAATGTAGAAAACAGAATTTTGTCACCCGCATACATACATTAGTCCATTAAACCTATCACTTTAAACATTATCTAAGTCACCCTACTTACCCCATAAAATCATTTTTACCCCCGTAAACCATATTTACCTATCAAAACTTACCCTAACCTCCCTAAAACCTCCTAACCATCTTTAACCTATCCTAAACCCTTTTACCCTAACCTCCTAACCACACCTAACCACTTACCCTCATCCCCATACCCGAAATCCCCATTTTAGAAGTGGTTAAAACCACTTCTAAATGGGTTCCTTTGAATTTCCCAAATCACCAGAAATTCCAACAAATCACCCATGATTATAAATAGGAGCTCAAACTCTTGTTTCCAGGAATTTTTACATCTTCACTCTCAAATTTTTTGAACCAAAGAATGAAATTTTACCACTCCAATTATCTCAAAATCCTAGCAACAATATTTTGTCACTCCAAGGAACTATAACACATCAGTTTGTGCATCTACAAGCCCTCAATATCCTCTCCACACCATCAGATGATCAACAAGTCACACCACAGATTCAATCAACCTTTGTGGACACTCTTGCATTCATTTTCACATTACAATTTAATCTCATCATTTCTAATATATTCATACATTGAAACAAGAACGAACACTCACTTTATGTCTTTGTTTTCAATCAATTTATCATTTATAAAAAAAAAATCATTATTTTTATAGGAATCGCCCACAATTCCCTTCAATCGCCGATTATTACTTTCAATCACCTGCGATTTCTATTCATTTAGATTTCTTTATCAAACTATTGTATTTTTCAATTATCATCCATATTTATGGACTTAATCTTACTACTTGTAAGCATGACTTTGTTATAGATGAATTTTCCAGGTCATTCTCACCCTATCACGAGCATTTACAATCCCGCGATCATTCAACAACCTTTCGTGTGGGAGTAATTCAACATCCTTCACAAGCTTACTCTGTGCGCCATCAAATTCAAACCAACCCTAGAAAACATTGAGGAATATCTCAAATTCCTCCATGAAATCCAAAAAGCAATTGTGGATTATTGGTACGACTACTTTGAATATCTTCAAATTGTTGCCACTCTAGCATGGGCTATATACAAAGGAGAACATGATCTTTCTTTTCACCTTGAGTTCTATGTCCTTTATCTTATGTCCTTATCATTGTCATAATTTATCTTATTATCTTTATCAGTCACTTAATTGTATCAAAATAAGCTGACATCCTTCGAGGAATTCCCTTGGATTCCCGGGATCGGCCTTTTCCAAGAAGCTCATCATCCTATTGGTCTTATATCTCACGTCTAGTTGTTTGTATTTGCAGGTCTCTTCACTCAACAAAAGGAGGAGATCTTGTTAATTATCTCATCGTCCACCATCCCGACATTGCATGATCATGCCGGCACGGTGTATCGTTAAATCCTGCCATATTTTGAGTTTTAGGTATTTTTTGCATTTAATAGCATCCACCAAAAACAACCTACTATAATAAAGACTGAAGAGAGTCCATATTCACCGAACAATGTTCCAACCCTTGGGACGGACAAAAAAGGAGTACTGAAATTCAACCCACTCCACAAAGGAAGAAGAAGCCTGCAGTACTCTAATCTCTTCATTTAGCTTGCAACTAAAAGGTGGCATAAGTCTAGCAAAATTGTGCACAAAAGACAATGGTAATGTCACTGTAGTATATGTGTTAGAGAGAGAATATGGTGGGGGTCAAAACCCTCACAAATGGATCCACAAGAAGAGGTGGATCATGAAACATCTCTGAAATAGTGGAAGTGACAAATGTCCCAAGGCAAGAACTCCCAATGAGAGAGATGAATGGGTCCTCTAGAATGTGTGATGGCTTAATCAGAGCATATTCCTGTAATGCAACACAAGTGGAATCTACAAATAGATAACTCATGTTGGGAAGATACTCATCTCAATGGGTTTCTCAATGAGAACAATGTCTGACAAGACTGTATTAGCATCACAACATGAAGTAGGAGTAGAAGATTTTTGCAAAGAGTGCTTTGGAAGTCCAAGATGAAGCAACATTGCACTCAAAAGTAACAACCGATGTATGTGGAGTGTCATCAATTAAGAAATCAAGATGCAATGGAGCACAAGAGGCAATGGTCCCATTTGTCTCAGAGGAAAATTATCCAATAGAATATTGTCGTAGAAATTGAAAGGAAGCATGAACATGGATGATAATGAGCTCTGTGGAGGAAACACTAGGGAGAGTGTGCTCAATAACAAGATCATGTGGCGAATGGTCAACTTGGGACTCGTGAGTAGCAACAAGTAAAAAAGAACATTCAGCAATGAAAGGGATATGAGAAGGGAAGAATCTATGGTGGCACTAGAGTGGTCTCAGTGAAAGCGTCACTCTCATATGGTAAAACAAGTTCACCATGCAATTGTTGGATAATGGTCAAGAAAGTGAGAGGACACTCAGTGTGCTTGAAAAAATGCAATAAATCCCTAGAAATAGTAAGACCAAGAAATCCATAGACCTTGTCATTGTGGTTAAACCACTCATCCTTCTCTAGAGGCTCATCAATATCAGAAACAAAACCATGGAGGTAGGGCAAAAACTATGCATGGTGCAATGATTGATAATGCCTACCTTCCAATACTGAAAGTTTCTAGATTCGAGCATAACAAAAAAAGTGAAACTCCATAATGCAGATAAACCCCCAAAAATTATCCCAGATGTCACTTTATAACTTAATGCAAAACGTACAAGTCCCCATAAAGTTTTCCAAAACCCTCTGAAAATGCGGAACTTTATAAAGTAGTGTGTTTACAAATATAAATGAAACCATCATAAAGAGTGTGAGAAAATATGCACTTTTGACCAAAACGGCGCTCAAATACGAGCTATTGATCAAAATTTAGAGCAAAACCCAATAGCTAATGGCTTATTTAATTAAAAATTTACAAACTAATTTTTAAAATGCTAGAAATGAGGGGAAATTGGGTTTTGCGTATACTCATTAAAACTGATATGAGATGATGAACATCAAGGGATGTTGATCTCAATCGAAAATGTGTTTGGGTGCAAAATAAGAGAGAAAGTGTTTATACAAAGGGGTTGGCCACCTACCGGACCGGCTCTGCCCTCCATCTTTGACATGTGAATATTTTGATATAAAAAAATATTATTGAGGCCCCACTTTTACATCAACTCTAAACAAAATAGGTCACCAAGCCTATACACCACATTGGCTCAAGTAAAAATACAATCCACTATAATCCCATTACACAAAAAATCAAAGAATATATTGAAATGCAAAAACAGGGAAAGTGTTTGAATGAGAAAATAGATTAGAATACCGAAGGATTTGGTCAAGCTAGGGATAATTGGAATGTGATATCGTTGTGTGAGTTAGATACCATGCACGGAAAAACCAATCCGTTATTAGTTACCTAGAGGTCTCAGATGCGAATGGAGGAGACAAAGCTCCAAAAAATAGAGGTAGGTGAGTTGAGGAGCCAAGGTGAAGTCATACAGAGGTAGATCCTAGTGTTGAGACAACATCAAACCAAAGGATGAGAGGAGACACCCGAATAGATCCATCGATTCCGAAGGTGAGATAGGAGGTCACGGTTGATCTGCGCAAGATTTGTTGAACTACAACCGCCGTGGGGCCAAAGAAGAGGCTTATCACATCAAATTTCTGAGCCAAATCCAAAAAAATTCCATTCCAATTTAACCACGAGGAGGTAGGAAAGCCGATGGATAGTCGAGTAGGGCTTGAGTAACCATGTTCAACATGATGAGCCGAAATGGAAGCATATTGGGCCGAGAAGAATATGAGTCCAAGCATAGCCAAAAATTGGGCTGAGTGAAGGAGAGATCCACTATGCAAATGGTTGCGAGTCAAGCGAAGGTTGTCGATTTGGGTAGTGATCCAAGGTAACTCGATGAGCTAACCGAGTTGGACAGTGAGTTGGCTCTAATGTGGGTCGAGTTAGGCCTAAGATATGTAAAGGTAATGAACCCCAAACCAACATGTATGTAAATGAGCAGAGACTATGATGAAACCTATAATGCACTAAACCAAGGCACTACACAAATTTCTTGAGAACCCCCAACAAAAATTTATTTTTTAATAAAATTTGGTAAACCCCTAAAATTTTTGACATCCCTCAACTTGATAATAAGGAAAACTCCAAAACTTATAACCACACTAAATCAAGATGGAGTCAAATCTATTTACACATGAACTATTAGTTTCACGATGAATTATTCAAAAAAATACAAATAACTTAGTAATGGAAAATGTTTCACCGGAATTGCTCGATACCATATCGAATAAGTGCCACGAGATCTATTGATTCAAGGAATGCATAGATGAATGATGCGAGACGTGAATTGTTCCAAGACAAAACAAAGCAAGCATACAAGACTAGAAATTACGAAAATACAAGAGAGTTAATTACAATAACACAAAAATATCTCCAATCTGAATACCAGGTTGGGCTTTGATACCATATTAGAGTTTCGGAGGATCTTTGATGAAAAACAAATGCACGAGAAATTGCAAAAATTGAAATAACTAACAATAAGATGCAATATGATCAAAAATCACAACGAAAAAATGGCTCCAAATCAATCGAATGCTCCATTTCATATAATGATGTAAGTGATGTATATATTTAAGAGGAGGAAAGTGCAACTACCACCTATATCGGTGGTGAATAACTCGACTAACTAATACTTTGGAAGTGGTGAATAACTCTCACTAATTGATACTTGCAGTAGAGTTGACTCCACATAAATAGTAAACAAACTTAACACAATTGGTAAGCTAACTCACCACAACTTTTACACCTAAACAAGCATATCCCATGAGGGTAGGAAAGCTCCAATTAAATAAACAAATACAAGGAAAATGAATATCCTATACTAAAAGTCAATGTTGAGTAGAGGAAATTTGTTTTTCGACAAGCAAGGTTCAAATCTTGAAAGTCTATGTAGATGCGTAATTTTCCAGTGGCTTTAGTGATATGTACGATGTTAGAAACCCATTATGGATAATCAATAGGTAGTATGAAGTTGGTTGAAAGAAGATGTTAAAGTTATTCCTTAATGAGTAATGTGACACGGGGATGTATCCTACGAAGTTTTTGCTTCACAAGCTTAGCATCCGGGATAATGTAACGATGTTATGGATAATGATGTTAGGGTCTATACCCAACATATCACTATAGGACCATGTGAAGGCTTGAATGTGTTTGGATAAGAAAGCGTGAATTTTTGGAGTTCACACGAGTCTAAGGCTTGGATGATTTTGACAATGTATGGATCTTGTGGTGTGTCAATATTAACATTAGTGGTTGATTCATTGAGAAGTGTAGGTGTTTCGGGAGGAAAGTTTTTCTGAATATAGTTGTCCTCAACACCCATATAAGTTAGTATCATCATCATCGTGGTAATGAAGAATGTCAATAGTAGGAGAATCTTTCTCTATCATATGCAGTAATGTGAGAAGGATAATTTCAGTTCTATCGGTAGCTAGATAAGTCAAAGGTCCAAGTGTGATAGAATTGACTAAAAAAATTAGGAGGGATAAATATGGTGTTGTCATCATCATAGGGTGAGTCTAGCAATGGTGACACTGGTGTTTGAGATTCTAATGTTGATAATGATGGTTTAGAGGGAGATGCTTTAAATCGAGGCCATATTTCTCATGAGGTTTTCTCAAGTCTTCAAAGGGTAAGTTGTGTGGACCCTATTCATATTGACCTAGACTAAATCCTTTCCATGCACATTGGTGGAGGTAATTCCAAGAAAACTAAGGTTTATCCAAGAATGAAAAGTCTGAGGAAAATGGTTTTGTCTTTAGTTGTAATTTGAAATGAGATGAAGGGCGGTTGATAGCTCAGTAAATTAACCGTGTTCGAGAGGAATGGGGGCTAAAGGAAATTAAATTTCCTATGTTGGGCTTATAGACCGGTTGTTTGTCAGTCTTAGTATGTTTTAGGCATAGGGAGTGCATTAAAAGATAGAATTTGATACTCCCCCAGCAAGAGACATTGCATTACATTTTCGAGGGATTGATCATCTAATAATTTCGATGAGGGGATGGAAGAGCTTGTTGAATCATGATCTAAGGACGTAGAGTCTCGTAATGGATGAAGTACGTCATTAGGTCTATAGGTCATGTGATATGATTTGAAGGGATTAGGGTCAATGGGGACCATGAAGGTTTTACCCTCATGTTCATATTTTATACATCTATGTAGTGTTGATGGGATACAACACATAATGTGTATCCAAGGATGACCTAGTAGTATGTTATATTAGAAACTCTCCTTCTACAATATAGAATATCTTGTGAATAATTTTAACGCCTATTTTGATAGGTAAAATGATTGTTCCCAATGTGGGGGTGGTAGTGGCGTTGAAAACACAGAGCACGTAAAGGTGATTGAGAGAATATGGTATCAAGTAACTAAATTTGTTTAAAGGAATGATATGATATTATGTTGTTTCTAGCATTGTTATCCATCATAAATATTTTAATGAGAGTGTTAATGATTTGAGAAGTAAAAATCGAGAGGAATATCGTGGTCTTCGAGGTTGTAAGGACCTAATTTTAGAGTCCTCAAACCTGATGGCGAGGACATTTTAAGAGTGCCGTGAGGTTGGAAAATAGTTGGGTTTATTCAGATGGTATTGAAATGGATTGAAGAGCTTAAATCATGGCTTGTTGATGCTGTGGAGAATTTTGGACGATGTCGTAAAGAGACATCTTAATAGGATCTTGATGTAACTATTTGACTATAGTGTTTTGTATGGATGTCTTATATTTTTTTTTAGGTGTTGCAAGGATGGAAACCTTGGATTTAGAAAACGATGGATTAGGTGATTCAGAGGGAGAAACGATGATAGATACTTTGGGCACATTTTGGGGGGCTCTGAGTCTTATGTGCTTGCTCTTGTGGTTATACAGATGGAATCTATCTAATGGAGTGGATACTTATAGAAGGAAGCCTTTCTTTTATTATATGTGGTTTAGAGTGGTGGTTTCAAAATTATGTGTTTAGACATTTGATGGGTAGGTCTGATTTGATATTTGGATTCGATTATATCAAGATCAAAGGACGGGTGGTTTTTATCTGTAGGAGAAGTCCTTTGATAGAGAAACTTCAAATTATGATGTGGAAGGCTTTACAATCCTCGGTGAAGTGTCTTGATATCTGATGATAAGCACAAAACACCTCATAGTTATACTAAGATATCTTCCACCCTCGAGAATCAGAGGGCTTAATAGGTGGTAGTGTTATGATTGATGATCGGATAAGCTTCTCAAGGATTTTATTATAATATCCTATTGTGGTAGTGATCGAGATGATAGAAAAGGTGACAAATTTTGGAAATTTTTGATAATTTAGAGGTACAAGATACGAGAGTCATGTTTTGTGTGGCACGTTTAGGTGCTGGTAGAGTCCAACAACCTTAGACTTTATGATTGTGATGGAAAATTTAGAGGAAGGATGAGGCTCTAAGATGGAGCGCAAGGGCTGCATGCTTCATGGTATAGATTTCTAGTGAATATTTGGTAGAGCCTTTGTCTTTCTAGGTAAATGACTTGTGGACTATTGAATTAGATTACTAAGATTTTTGATTCAATGTTGGATGACATGGTCTTGGAATGAACTACTCAAAACTTTAATGATGGGTTTGTTTCTTGAGGACCCGAGGGGGCGATAGAGGATGCTTGTGTGGGAGAAGACGTAGAAGACTCCATAAGTTTTGATGTAGATGGGTTTGAAATCTCAACGGTGAGGAGATCCAAGGAGTGATGATGTGGGTGTGAAGCCATTGACAATGTTGATGATATGATGAGACCTGCAGGTGTTGGACCGAGGCTTACTACTAGATGGGAGTGATTCGAAAAGTTTGTGTAAACATATCTAATCCTTGATTAGGAGGTGCATTTAGGTTATCAAATTATAATTCACCTTGGTCAATAAGTTCTTAGAGGAGGTTTATGAATGAACGACACCTTACAATGTCATGTCCTTGGACTTGATGATATTTATGATAGTCAATGTTCCTATACCATGAAGGCTTTGATTATTCGTCGATAGGTCAGATGAGGGGAAGATTAATCATACAAGTGGTTATAAGTTTGTCGAATATAGAGTTATAGTAATCCCCTAAAGGTGTGTATTTACATTGAGGTCGGGATCATTCGAGTCCGAATAACCCTTGGATGTAGTTTTCAAAACAACCACATTTGCTTGACCCTTTAGATTTTTCATTATTGGAAGAAGTTTTAAAAGAGGACTCAAGTTTTAGTTTCTTAGATCAAAGTTTAACTTTACCATCCTTGAGGGCACAAAGTTCTAGTTTCCGGCCATGGTAAAGGCCTTGTCAAATGTTTGAAAGGATCAAATTTGGAGATTTGATGATATTTTTTTAGCACGGGATCAAGTAAACAAATCAATGAGCTCATTTTGTGGAAGATAGAAGGACAATTAGTTGATAATCCACCGCCATCTTGCGATGAAATCAGAAATGGACTTGGCCTCAAATTGTTTGATGGCATAAAGATCAATGATGGATATTTTATGGGTGATGTTGATGAAGAAGTGTTCTAGGAACAACTGTGTGAGTTGTGTGAATGAGAAAAGGGAATGTTGTGGGATACTATTGTAGGTCAATCAACAAAGTGGGGCTAGCTAAGGACATGGGGAATTTCCACAACATGAAATCATGGTTGTGGGTGATGAGATAACACGCATGATGGAAGGCCTTGATATGTTATTGTGGGTCATCCTTACTATTAAACTTGATGAATTTAGGAAATTCCTAGTGTCGAGGATAGGCATTGAAAGGCATAGATGGGTTGATAGGTTTGTTGCATATTTTTTTGTATGAAAGGTTGTTCTTAGGTCCTATAGTGGCAAATTCAAGGCTAGCTATTCTACTTAGCTTTTCTTGCATGGGATCATTCTAATATTTTTGGACGTTTGAAGAGGAGGGAGTGGCTTGATTATAGGTGTGAGGGTTTGATTATTAATACAAGTGATATGGTAATGGAATATTTTGAGAATGAGGAATACTTGCTAGGATATTATAAGTGTACTAAGAGACTAATGGTTGTGAAGATGATTGGATGTATTGATAGGAAAAGGAATAGAAGTGTTGACAGGGGGTTGTGATGGTTGTGGGATATATTGAGAAGAGATGTAACTATATTGTGAGATAGGCGCAGTGGATGCTTGTTGTGAAAAGGGTAGAGTACTAGCAATGGAACTCATGTTGATATGTGGTATAGATGTAGGGATGGATAGGACTAGATTTTGAATTGAAGACGTAGGTTATTATGATGAAACGGGCTGAGATGTGATCAAAGGATTGATAGAGAGAGGGTCCACCTTCCGAGCTTATAGGAGGGGGAGGAGCAACAGAGAGGTGTGTGGTGGTTGTATGTGGGTGGGGAGATAGTAGTATGATCTTGTGTATATTTTTGGCAAGATGAGGAAGACGATAACACAGGTGTTTGTTGGCTAGCCATGTTATGTGATGATATGACATTGAGTTCCAAACTAGCAACATGAGCAGATGAAGCGGGTGTTGACATCCCCGTATCACCAATAACGAAGTAAGGAGATATTTTCCTAATAACATGTTGATAATGAGGGTCGTAAAGTTTGGAATAGCCGTAAGTATCAACGATAGAAGATGGACAATATTTTGGATAGGGGGATAAGTGATACACATACATTTTGCATAAAGGTAGCTACAAAGGGAAATCAAATTAGATTCTAAGAGTTCTACAAATATTGGGTCACCACTCTAGAAGAACTGTAGAGCATCAAGATAAGAAAATTCTAATGTCATAGATTGAGTACTAGTAGAATGTGGAGGTTCCTGGTCTATTTCTAAGGGTGTTTGCTGTGGATGGATCTATCGTGCTTGGGATGTTTAGAAGGCGATACTATTGTCTACTCGGGACCATGAACTGAATAAAAAGGAAATAACAAAATGAAAGATAGATCCTAAGAGAAACAAAAACCACACAATCAAAAGAATGTTGTAGATTATCTTGATCAACTTAAAAAAAGTGTGAAATGAAAACAAGCTAAAAGGGAACTAGGAAAAGGCTAGCTAAGGTTGGTTTCAGGTGTGTTAATGTTGGAGTAATCAATATACCCAAAGCTAAGTGAATCCCAAATCTATGTTGGTGTCAATACGAGGCATGCTATATTGGGCCTACCCCCTCATTTCACAAATCCACCGCAATGAAAATAAGGGTATCCGGTGCTTAGCCATAGACCCACCACCGCTTATTTATACTCATCTAGAACACCGATTCGAACTCCCTCTTAGTGATGAAATCCAAGTAGGTAGACCTGGAAAGGATTTTTAGATGCAAGTTTGATTTATTACGTGGTTTGGTTGTGTGTGAGGGGAATTTTGTGAATGTTAATTAAACTATATGATCAAGAAAAATGAAGGTTTATTTTAAGACCCAAAAGGAAAGATTGATTTTGATGAAGACAAATCAAACAAAAATGTGATGCTAAAAGAAAATGAAAGAAAAGAAACGTACATGTGTTCACTATTCCTTTTTTATTTTTCTTATTTTATGCATTTTTGAAGGGGTGATAACAAAGGACTCCAACCTAAAAATTTAGACAAGAAAAGAAACAGAAAGATATAGAATCTTATCAAAATGGGACTAAGGGTCCCATCGAGCATGCCAGAATGTTTAAGATGGATTTTGCTTTTGTTAATTATATGATAAAATACCAAAACCTCAAAAGACGACAGGGTTTAGTGATACTTGCGTCGACCATGCAATGTCGAGATGTGAGGATGAAAAACTAATGTGTGACTCCTACTTCAATGAATGAGAGAAACTCGCACACTAAAAGATGACTAGTCAAGATAGATATTAGATAGGGATATGACTAGTTGCTCAAAGAATCGGCAAAGGCCAATCTCACTTGAACCAAAGGGCTTCCTCAAAGGTTGTTAACTCATTTTACTATCTGAAGCGATAATGATATGAAAATAATTGACAAAAAGAGGATGCTTAGAAATCCAAAGGGATGGAGAGATCATGTTCCACGTGATAGGTTGCTCGGTGAGGGCTACGGCAATCTCAAAATCTAAGAATTAATCGAACTAGGATTGTTCAGCAACATCTTGTTCTTCGAGTATGACTTCAATCTTCGATGACTTTGGCATTCGGTGTCAAGGAGATGGCAAAGAGGCTGAGTTTGTGAGAAAAGTTGAATTATTCTCATACTAAAGGCTATGAGACAATGGGGAGATCGTATATGCTTATAATTGGATGTGCTTGACTGGATACAATCATCTATATAGACAAATAAGTTGAAAATAGGTAGATTAAACATAAAATGATAGATCTATTGATTGCAAATATCATAAATGCAATTAAAATGATAAAATGACAAGGACCGTGAGTGATCATATACGGTCATAGGTGATTTATGGTAAATCAATGGTGATTACTGTGAAAAGGATTGATTCTTTGATATGATGCAAATTATATCTAAAACAAGTGATTTGTAACTTGATATGGGTTCTAGTATGATGTATTAACAAGTGAATACGAAATAAAAGACAAGTACATACTTGTAGTCACAAAATCATGCACTTTAGACATTTATTTATCCCGGTCTCATACTTATTTAGAAGGTTCTTGAGTGAAGAAAGTACTAATTAACCCCCATCCCTTTAGCCATCTTATTTATTTTATTTCATAATTTGCGACCTATTGCACCCAGATGCCCAACCATTTTTGCACATCCCATGTAATTTTAGTATAGATGGGGCACCCAAATTTAGTACTAGGGCACCCATAGGTGCCCTAGTCCCACCTTGGGGTGCCCCGATCCTTCTAGCACTTTCCCGCCACTTTTTGGGCCTTTTCTAGCCATTTTTCATGTTTATCTTTCCTATGGTTGGTCTTTTTGGGGTTAGTTATGAAATTAGAGCAAGAGAACCCTATAAATATAAAGTTATGAGACCATAATGAGAAACCTAGCATCATCTACTATTATCACTCATCTAGAGTTGCATCCACCTATTGCATTGGGATCCACATAGCTCCATCATCAAAGCAGAAGCTAGGACATCTACATCACACTTCATAGGGGGAGGGATTCTATTTTATGCCATGCACACATTCTACTACATTTAGCTATTGCTCATTATTTCACAAAGTGTGACTGGCACAAGAGCACCTAGGGCACGACATGCACATACACACACACCCGAACTACATTCGGGTCTGAAATGTAGTGCAACGCTCAATTCAGTAAGCCCAATGTTGTGGCAGCAGAGGTTAGTCTAACCCATTCATTCTGTTTTTTTTTTAGGGTTTTGATACTTCCTTTTGGTCTCTTATAGGTTATTTCCTCCTCTTGGAATATTTGGAGCATTTGGCATAAATATGAAAAAAATTGATGAGACAAGAAGTCGAGTTTCAATCACCTTTCGACCTATGAGCACCATTCCGCACTTTTTTTCCCAAACCAAGCACCGTGGACCAAAATTCCTTACCAAAGCGCCCATAGGCGTCCCAGTCTAGGCACGATATCCAAATCATGTCATCTTCTTCCCTTTCGGCACTCCTGCATATTTTTTCCTGCTTTTTTATTTTTGTGCATCAACTGCAACACAATCCGAAGTCACCGCATCACTTGAGTTCTTTCATTTCCCTCCTTTTACATTTAGGTTTTGGTGTCATTAGTTTACTTCATTTACATTCTTTCATAGTATATTTATTTGTTGC
Source organism: Taxus wallichiana var. yunnanensis (assembly GCA_018340775.1). NCBI lineage: Eukaryota > Viridiplantae > Streptophyta > Pinopsida > Cupressales > Taxaceae > Taxus > Taxus wallichiana. The sequence continues at coordinate 652,870,456 of CM031234.1, forward strand.
ATTATATGTCTTTCTAGATTAGATTAACTATTCCTTAGCTACCCAGTTTAGTTAATTTTAGTTAATCATTTTAGTGAACCCAACCATTGACTCCACCTTCGTTCTAGGGATTTTCTCATCTTTTATACCATGGCTTCTAATGTCTTTCAAGTCTCTTTGCTTCAATTGATTCAAATGCACCCATCTTGTAAAGATGCTCTTTAACAAACCCTAGAGAATATGTGTCTACCTATCAACATATTTCCTACCCAAGTCAACGTTATTTTTGTTCGTCTTTCTGAGGGACTCCTTGATTCTAATTCCAATCAATCTATTTGTAAATCCATTCAAGCTCTTTATTCTTTATTTCAAGATAAATTTCAAGCTATGGAATCCACAATCACATCTCTTAAATATGAAATTCAACAACTTAAGGATACTTCTCAGGCTCACGATTATTCTTCTTCTCATATCCATCCTATGTCTTCTACATGTTCTCATATTAGTGAACCTCAAATATTTCCACTACTGTGCCTCTCAAGTTTGCAATCAATGCTACACAACAAGATGTTCTTCCCAAACTCATAACTCATCAATTAATCAGCTTGTCATCTACTCATTGTTATCCTCCTTATCGGCTTGCAAAATATCATGGTCTCCCATATTGTAATTATCATCAAATCAAACGGACATAATGACAATGATTGTTATGCTTTACAATGAAGAATTAAACATCTTGAGTGTCAAGGTTTCATCTCATTCACCACACAATATTTTATTACATGGTCATCTCCACTTATTACATCTCAATGGGTTGTTAAATTTGATTCATCTAATGAGCATCATGCCATTACTTCTAAGGGAATTCAAGAAACACCTCAACATCGATACACCACCTCTTCTTGAATCATCTCTAGCATCACCAAGTCAACATAAGAAACCTCCTCTTAAGGATGATCTCACTCCTCTTCCATTAAAGGTATCAGCCACCTCACCAAGTTATATGCGCAAAATCACCGCTAAAGTAAAGCTTGAAATTCCTACATCCGCTATAGATCCTACATACATTGATGATTGGGACCCAGATGACGCTTACTATGATGATGAACCATTTGATGGTCACACTCCTCTATCACATCCAATCACTTTTTCAAAGCTACTACTCCTACTGATGAACAAGACACATCTCAAATTCCACCACCATCACATGGTCCTATTGTTTCTTTGGCCTACCATTGTGTTGGCCCTCTCTCTTATCATGACACAAACAACACTCTCCCACAATGGCATGGAACCTCTCATGTTGTTGCATAGTTCTCCATCATCATAGTGCATTTGGGGACATAACACCTAATACACTCACCCCCCTCACTTACACATCTCTCATTTTTGCATTTTCATATAGGCATTTTCATCACACATTTTAGCACTATCATTACCCGATGATGCACTCTTGTGCTTTGGTTCACACTTGACTATTGAGGGATTACTACTACACTGAACCCCACACACTATAGGACTATAGACATTATACATTACATTTCATCATACATACGCACTATACACCGATACATACTACACTTAGTTTACATTCTACTATTATTCTACATGCATCTTGCATCATACCTAGGTCATTCTATATATCATATATCCTAGTCATTCTACACATTACATACATTATTAGGCTATCTACGTACATCGTCCAATCATACATTTGCATACCTACCTCATACACATTCTACATACTACGCTAGGTTACATTACATATGAGTCTAGAGTTACATTACCTTTTAGCATCACATTCTATACATTGCGTCTTTACATATTCTATACACCACATGGTTGTTTCATCATTACACATACTACATTTTTTCTACGTTTTGCACTCACCACCTTATGATGCACTTTAGTTCCTCGGTCCATACTAGACTGCCAAGGGTTTACAAATCAAATGGACCTTACATTCACCACATGTTTACTATTCAATTTTTCACCATGCGACATCTATAGCTTAGTGACATACACCTTACGTTACATCATCACCTATTATATCATCTTGTAGTTATATACTTTTAGTGTTAAATCATCACTTATTCACTCATCTCATAGTGATATATGCTTAGGGCTAAATCACTCATCTCATCACTATACCACATCACTCTACGTTCATCTCATAGTGGTATACGCTTAGGTTATAAGGTACATCAAACATCTCTTCTACATGTCATATATCATCACCACTACGCATATGCACATTCATCACAATGCACTAGACACAATATACACACACTACTCGACCATTTCTGACGACGCACTCTTGTTTTTACGGTTCATTCTTGACTACTAAGGGGAAAACAAAATGAACCTCATTGCATACAATTCCATCCACTTGGGGGCACATGCGACTTCTATCATTCCATCTTGCATCCCATTCCATCCACCCATATATACTACATTGTCTTGGATCATTTACTTGCTTACTAGTGCTTTTAGATGATCACTTTATTACACATGTTTTGATTATTTATATATGTCATTTATCTATATCATTCACACATGTGCATTCACATCCTTTGTTTAGTTATGATCATAGATACATGAATCTCTTATATGCATTGGATGTTTACCTTCTATCCTTCCTACATTGGTCATTGGGGCATCCACATTCATCTCTTCCAGGTGTTATTGTTTCATTTTGTACTTAGCACTCTTACATTACTTGCTCATACACACTTTTGACATATTAGTTATTTATCTAACATGTTAATGGGTGTTACATGTGCAACATTTGTTTTACATGCATTATATTGTTTTCCATAATTGATTACTTGTTTGTTTCTTGTATATTATTGTTTTCCATTGTTTACGGGCCTTTCCTTATGTTTGTGTGCACACTTGTTTGTTTTTGTGGCCATGATGGCCTTGCATGTCTTGTGACATCGTGAGTGATGTCCCATGTTTACAACCCACTTTGTGTGGCATACTTGTCTTCTTGTGTTTCCATTACTTATCTTAGTATCTTTTTGCATTGTTTGCATAACTTATACAATTTTTCTATATGCATGCATGTGTGTTTACACTTGTCTTTGGCTAGTATTTCTTGTTTGTGCATGCCTTGGTTTCTACCAAGAAATTTTCAATGTACATGTGGTTATCCTCTTTTGGGGCCGCATGTCTCCTATCAATGACGTTGCATGTGCCCCTAAAGAGGGGGCATCATTTGGGGTTTTTACTAACTACACAATTCTACACCAACATGGTTTAGTTTTCTACAACGAGTGGGTTCAGACCAGTCTCTACGAACCCCATACACAACAGATTTTATAAGACATGGTGTCCTTAGCATTTATGGGAAGTAGTTACAGGCTTGGAGGTTACAGTGGGTGTGCCTACCTATACTACTTCGTTAAATGGCGTCGGATCACCCAAAAAACCATGGACAACACAAAGAATTCTCTACACACATTTCAATAGAAGCGGTTAGATCTTGGAGGACACAGAGCATTTCCTCCCTACACTTCTTCATCTAGGGTGGCATGAGATCCCAAAAAAACTCGCAATATACATGATATCCTTCTACACTCTTTCTCGACATGGATCAGGTGCACATGTTCCATTTACATTTACATTTACATTTTCACATTTACATTTATGTATTTTACATACTTTCATACACATGCATCTTTTACATAGCATTTTTACACTTACATACATACATATTTGACTACTTGATCATTTTCTCCTTGTAGGTCCAGTCGTATGAGAAACAAGCAATCAAATGGGGGCAACAACAAGTGAAAACAACAACAACAACACATTCCGTGGCATCACACATGCTTTACTAACCATGCAGGTACACTACACATTGCAGCAGCTACACACACACATTCCACCCTAGGTTCACTCTCATCACTTTTTTCTTTGCGCATTTTTCATCTATAGTTTCCACGCTCCTCCATATTTTTATCATTCCACGCTTTGTCTAGTCCTTCGGCGCATTTCTACTACACTCTTCATGGACATCAGGTACACATCTCTATCTACTTTATGTTACCGAGCTTTCCACTCACCAACATAAAGTGGGGGAAAAATGTAGTCACAAAATCATGCACTTTAGACATTTATTTATCTTGGTCTCATACTACTATTTAGAAGGTTCTTGAGTGAAGAAAGTACTAATTAACCCCCATCCCTTTGGCCATCTTATTTATTTTATTTCATAATTTTTGACCTATTACACCCATATGCCCAACCATTTTTGCACATCCCACGTAATTTTAGTCGTGGGCAATTTAGGGGTGCCCATAGGCACCCTAGTCCCACTTGGGGCACCCTGATCCTTCTAGCACTTTCCCACCACTTTTTGGGCCTCTTTTAGCCATTTTTCATGTTTATATTTCCTATGGTCGGCCTTTTCAAGGTTAATTATGAAATTAGAGAAAGAGAACCCTATAAATATAAAGTTATGAGACCATAATGAGGACCTAACATCATTTACTACTATCACTCATCTAGAGTTGCATCCATATATTGCATTGGCATCCACATAGCTCCATCATCAAAGCACAAGCTAGGACATTTGCATCACACTTCATAGGGGGAGGGATTTTGTTTGATTCCATTCACATTCTACATTCTTTCTACATTTAGCTATTGCTCACTATTTTTCACAAAGTGCAACTGGCACAAGAGCACCTAGGGCACGACATGCACACACACACCAGAACTACATCCGGGTCCGAAATGTAGTGCAACACTCAGTTTAGTAAGCCCACTGTTGTGGCGATGAGGTCAATCCGACCCATTCATTCTGCATCTTTTTTTTTAGGGTTTGATACTTCCTTTTGGTCTCTTGCAGTTATTTCCTCCTCTTGGAATATTTGGAGCATTCGGCGTAGTACAAAAAAATTGATGCGACAATACGGTCAAAGTTTCGATCACCTTCCAACCCCCAGTGAGCACCAATTCGCACATTTTTCCCACTGGGGAACCTAGATTCCTTCTAGACCGCCGTACGTGCCCCGGTCCTATATTCCAGTGCCCTGTATACATGACATCCAGATCTATCCTTTTCGACACTCCTGCATATTCATTCCTATTTTCTATTTTTTGTGCATCACTGCGACACAATCCGGCAAGTCACATTCATCAATTATCAATTGAGTTCTTTCCTTTCCCTCCTTGCATATTAGGGTTTTGGTTTCATTAGTTTACTTCATTTACATGTTGTTATAGTATATTTATTTCTATGTTATATGTCTTTCTAGATTACATTAACTATCACTTAGCTACCTAGTTTAGTTAATTTTAGTTAATCAAGACTTTACTAATGAATGCTTGCAAATGATGTCGTAGGATTCTTACAGAGATTATGGAGCTTCCAAGGACGTGTCGAGGATGTTGAAGGTGCCAAGATGAGTGTCATGGTGTCGCCTAGGTTGCCAATGAGTAAGAGCTTCGTTGTAAACATCTCATGATCTCGATTCAAGGAGTTTGATGATGCTTATATAATCATTGACGATTGGTTAGAATCGCCGACGACTTGGGAAAAGTGGGGAAACCCGCTTGGAATTAGTTTCAACCACTTCCAAAAGGGTTGATTCGGGTATGGGGACGAGTGAAAATGGTTATGAAGAGGTTGAGAATGTTATGAGGTTATATGGTTAGGGTAAAAATGAGCTATGATGGGTTATAGGTGGTTAGGGTGGTTTAGGTGAGTAAATAGGTTTTACCTAAGGGTGCAGTGCGATTTTACGGGGTGAGACATGATTGTAGGAAAATAAGATAATTTAATGTTTTGAGTGTGAATGTGAAGAGTATGGATAGACGATGTAGGGTACTAAAAGCATATGTCTAAATTGTCAACTATCTCAAATTCTAGCAAGCTCTACATGTGATGGCACAATATCCCCTAAAATTTGAATGTAGGGCTCAAAACAAGTCATTTTTCCATCTTTGTTGTCGCTAAGGGTGCCACATGCCAATGGTGATGGAGTGCCCTACGGTAGCTATTGATGAGACAAGCCATGACACATACATTGAGCACTTTCATATACTTGTGAAAGATTAAGAGGGGAAATCACATTCCCTCCAAGTGCATGGGAAAGATTCAAACAGGGCCTCCTAGATTAGTCCTTTGGCATCCCTCTTATGTTGTAAAGTATAATCGAGTGGAAACTTCTCGCAGGACATTTGCTAATTACAAGATTACAAAATAGGTCGAGGCTCATATATTGTTATGCTTTCACACCTACGTGAAAGAGTTTTAGGGTCAACATCCAATTTGTTTTCTTTCAATTTTTCCAAACATGTCTCTTTTACATATGCAACAAAAAATAAGGCCACATTATCTACCTCAACACCTAACCCATGTATGGTAAATAAAACAGATGATGTGCCTATCATGTTGATTTCAAGTGAAGTGGGTGAAGAAATGTGTCAACAATATCAACAATATGTAGTTATTTGTGGCTTTAATGGTTTTTGGCCCTACTCTTCATAATTGTATCAATGGCTCTACACCAACTGGTCCAAGCTCTAGGAAGTCCACTTTTTCTCTAAAGGGGTTTTCATTGTGCATCTGTCATCAAAAGAAGACTTTCTAATGGTTTTAAATGAGAGATTATGGTTTTAAATGACAATTCTGAAATGGATATGTGGAGCCATCCTCTTCCATCTCATTTAAGTGAACTCATCTTTTGAAACATCAAAGGCATCTTGAGAGGGGTCGTTGGTAAGCACATAAGCTTTTCCGAAGATGGACTCATTTAGACCTCTATTTATTTCCTCGGCATCCAATGGGTAGCGTTTTTATTGTCCGCCATAAGCCTTCGTGCATCAAGCAGTATGTGGGCCGGCAGGGAAGCCATACGTAGCGGTTTAGTAGGCACGTAGTAGTTTAGTAGGAGGCACGTAATTCCCACCTTTAAAATTACTGAATGAGTCGCGCCCAATATGGTACCAATGTACTGTACACAGCTATTAAACAACTATTCAATGTGTTGCAAAACTCTTGTGACTCGTCCCTTGGGATAAGTATACATGTGGTCCATAGGTTTCGAATTTTCAAATTATCTGTGCCTGTCAAAGCAAAATTTGCTGACGGTTTAGCTCTTTCACATGGCTGTAATTTCTAGAAATTTTTATAGATATATATATAATCTGTTCATATATATATAAATAGGTATTATGTTTTTAAATAAATCCCTTAAAAAAATTTACGGTTTTCAAAATTTTCAGCCTATTATTGTCTACGGTTTCTAAAAATTTCACCTGTAATATACGGTTAAAATCACAAAAACGCCTACACTGTCACAATTTCAGCCCGCATGTGGATATACCGACTATATAAAATGTTGTTAAGTTGTTTATTGACATTAAATTTGGAGGCCACACGACTCTATTTACTTTTTGTAATTATGTCAAAAGGTGTGTTCCAAAGGGGGGTTGGGAGTGGTTAACTCTAAAATGCACAAGACCAATCAAACTGCGTACATCAACATTGTTTGAAGAAGATTATCCGCCATCGATATATTTGAAACCGTCGCTTATTAACACTTCTTTTCGTTGCATTGGCATTGGTTGGTCTCCACCTATTAATGTTGTGACGTCACTAGTACAAAAGTCATGGATTTCCTCATGAGACAGTCACATTGTTTCACCGTAAGAAACAAATAGGTCTCCAACCCGATCAATTTACATTTTCTAGCGCACTCCCGGCTTGTGTCAAAATAGGAGCTCTAAAACAAGGTGTGGACATCCATGCATACTCCCGACACATGCCCACATACAAGCTCGGAACATGGTATGGACATCCATTAAAGCATAACAGATAAGAGGAATTTTGTCGAAGTTGTAGTTATAAATGCTCTAGCAGATGTGTGCAAAATGTGGAACCTTACACAAGGCATGTGAACTATTTGGCATAATGCCTCAAAAACATGGTTTCACTGACAACATTGACTGCAGGATATGCATGAAATGGGTTCATTGAAAAGGCTTTAGAAACTTTCATGCAAATGCAATTAGTAGGTGTAAAGCCAAATTCCACAACCTATGTCAACATCCTCCCATCATGTGCTAATGGGAGGTTTGGAACACTAGTATGTACATTAATTAGAGCATAACGAGATCTAAGAAAGTTGTGATTATTGAAGATCGCCTAGGCTATCATGCATTTGATTGTAATTTCATCCATATTAGGTGTTTTGCTCTTGGAAATGAGCTCCACGGAATAAACCGGAAACAACACATAGGTTTTGGCCACAACAATGATGTTGGAATTTGTCGAAGAGGCAGCAAGCACTTGTTGTGAGAGAATATGACTATGTTTTGTGGCATGTGATGACAATTGTATTCCTTCACTAATGATGTCTTGAATTTTTTTAGAACTTCAAGCTCACAAACTCCTCATGTAGCATCTTTAGTGTGTAGGAATCTACTTTTCTTCACTTGGCTTGGCCACTGGTTTCATATTTTCTCTCGCTTTTGGGAAAAATCATTTGAATTTTCAATGCATGTAGATCTCTACTTGATCCTACTTGAGCCTTTGTAATAATTATATTACTCAAATAGGTTTTCATGTATTCCATTCATCGACAACCTCTGCCAATATACTCCAGGCTTGTGTCAAAATGGGAATTTTAGAGTAGGGTGTGGACACACAACAAAATATAATGGAAATCAGATTTTTGTATGATGTCGCAATTGCCTTCTCTAGTCATTTTGAAATTTTGTGTAACGCCGAGAACTTTTTTATGTTGGTCACGAATATTTTTATGTGTTACAAAATAGAATGACACGACATGTGTGGAACTTTGTGTCTTGCTCGTGTGTTGGAAAGAATGGTGGGACATGTGATTGCCATCAAAATTGTTGATGGTTTGTACTTGTTGGTCATCATGTTGTAGTTGTAATGGCCTTAGTAGACATGTATACAAAATGTGGAAGCATAGACAAGGCACATATATTGTTTGAAAAAATGCCTAAAAGAGATGGTTTCTCATGGATAACAATGATTGCAAGCTATGCACAAAATGGATTTGTTGAAAAGGATTTAAAAACTTTCAAGCAAATGTAATTAGCAAGTGTAAAGCCAAATTCCATAACCTTTTCTTGTGTTCTGTGCATGCAGCCATGTAGGTTTATTACATGAGGGTTGTACATACTTCAATCACATGAGAAACCCTTATTGCATTACACCTACAATTGATCATTATGTGTGCATGTTTGACCTTATTTCCTGCACCCAATATTATTATTTAGATTCCAGCTTAAACATGTGGTGGTTATGTAAAAGTGTTTTCTTGGTCCCTATAGATCACATATGAATATAGGATTAGGAGTATTTACAACACCGTGCAATTTGATTTGGATCCTAAAAATGATGAAACTTATGTTTTTCTCTCAAACATCTATGCATAAGTGGGCAGGTGAGGTGAGGTGAGGTTCAAATGATACGAGACCGATGAAAAATAGAGGAATAAAAAGATGTCCTGGATATAGTTGGATTGAAGGCTAGTAGACAAATAATATATCAAATATTGCATCTACAAACAGAGGACATCTCAGTGCAAATTTGGAGAAATTGGATTAGGAGATGAAGGCAAAGCATGTTATTTTATAGATTAAAGACATTTACTTAATGATGTGGAAGAGAAAAAGAATTATTTCTCTACCACCCTTATGAAAAGTTGGAAATAATGTTTGGTTGGTTGAACACTCGCCTGTAACAACTATTACAGTTGTTAAGAACCTTCGGGTATGTGCTCATTGCCACATTGCAACGAAAATTATCTCCAAGATTGTTGCGAGAGAAATTGTTGTGAGAAATGGGAACCATTTCCTTCATTTTAAACAAGGAGAATGTTCTTGTGGAGATTATTGGTGATGCTAAATGAAGCAATCTAAAAAAATAGGATTGCACTATAATAATGTATCATCTACTTGATTATTCTCAATTTCTAGAAAGGTTTTTGTTTATTTTTGAGTATTTGGCAATCTAGACCATGCATAGAAAGGAATGCAGATTGTTGCTTATATACATTGTTGGGGTATCTATCAAAAACTTGTTTTATGGTTGAATTTATGTTACACTAAATTGTTTTTACGAAACCTACATATGTATGAAATGAAAAGATGGAGGAGGAGGTGGCGAAAGAGTTGAAAAATAAGGTGAGGAACTCTTCAAATAAATGGAAAGATGTTTGACTAGTACGATATGTCAAGGTAAGCATTTGAGGTTTAAATACACATTCTACTGACTACATTTGATATATCATTATGGTGTTGGGCATAATTTACTACCAACCATTCCATTGATCTTTGCATGTATTGATGTTGATTCTCATACACAGCAAAGTGGTAAGGCCATTGCATTTTATCTCTGCCATTGATTACTATTTTTTTTATATTTCTTATAAAACAAACTAGAAGCTTCAGTAGATTGAATTTTTCTTTTTCATTGTTCTTGGTCAGAATTCATCCATGTAGTGAAATGTGACTAGTGTTCAAGTCCAACAACCTTGTAACACAAATGCTAGAGAGATATCATATAAGTCACGGTGATGATGTGTATTTTTGGTGGCATTTTGTTGTGCTCATTACAGACCTTGGCATATTTCATGGTAACAATGAGAGGAAAGTTGGCTTTATATAGTGGATGTTGAAGCCCCTATTTCCATCTGGTCAAACCCATAAAAAATAATTTTTTGTTTCCTTTAATATAAAGGTTTTGAGATACCATGACATCAAATCAACAACCTTTGACAACATCATTTGCAGTAGTTTATTTGCCCAATCCTCTCCCATGAAATTCATTAGTAATATTGTCCTCCTTAGTTGATTCTACATGGACAATAAAAAATGGGGATTTGTCAAAGACTGCCTCTTGTTTGTATGTCAACTAGTCAAAGTGTCATTTTTTCCTCTATATTATCTCAAGTGGAAATGCCCTGTGAATCAAGAATGCTTTGTGAAGTAGAAATGTATTTCGTCTACATTTTTACTATTTCAACAAATGGGTTGTATAGGTATTTCACTTATAACCAAATTCACAAATCTAATTTGTCGGGATAATATCTACCGACTTTGAAGTTACTTAGTTCCCCTTCCTGCACTGCATTTAAAGCAATAATTTTTCCTATAGAGAATTTATATATGTTAATTGAGGTCTTCTCACGTCTCTTGTAGGTTGTGAATGTCACAAAAATTATGCCTTGCTTTAAAAACATGGATTCCTTCTGTAATGACCTCAACTTAAACCACCCTACCACACCCATCATAAATATGACCATGTAAAAATAAAAAGAAACAAATCTTATAGTTAAAATTAGTAACTTTTATAAATCAAAAGGCAAAAGAGCATTAACTAATAAGGCATAATGGGTAAGGGTTGCAAGTATTTCAATATTATGAATTATTCTCTCTACATTATGGTTGCAATTGATCATTAGGTGTATATGGTTGAGCTTCTTCACCATGGTAGCTATATTATTTTATAGTTTTTTATTAAATATTTAATCCATTTGGTTGGGAATGTAAAAAGAAAAGCACTTAAAACTCAACATTCGCATGGATATGGTTGTACTAGGTGAAGGAAGATAACACTTTGTAGTCTAGGAGCCAATTATTTTGTTATATCTCAATATATATGAGCTAAAGGTGGTTGGGATTACACTTTGGAACAACCTAGTCAAAGCTATTAATGGTAGTTTCCTAATCCTTTCCTCTCGGAAATCACTTCCACATAGCTACAATATAAACCTGTAAACCTTCAAAAATAATTGTCCTACTTGCATTTACAACCAAGGGGCATGAATTATGAGGCACAACCTATATGGAGAAACTTACATTACAAGATTTCATAATTCGACCCAATCAAATCCCTTGTGTCAAAGCACACTTATGGGCCATGGAGAGAAAAAGGTTTGCATCAAGGTATGAACATCCATTTCACCCTAATCAACTCACCATTGCCAACATACTTGTGGGCCGTAGAAAAATAAGAGCTTTGCAACAACATATGGACATCCACTAAGGCAAAATAGGAACTATTTTTCTCGGTTACTACATTTTTCTCTCTAGGATCATTCCACATGAATGTAATGTGACTATTGGTGCATTGCCTACGAGATGAATAAATTCCCACATTTACACTGCTCTAGTCTGCCATGTGCATTTTGTATTAAATCATGTCAAGGGTGTTAAAAACATCTAATATTTGAAAGCCCTCCATTTTTTAAAACAAAGTGTTTGTATGTGATTATAACTTGATCTCGTTATATTTTACAGTCATTCCCTTTGTTTTAAGTTGTAAAATATAGAGAAAATTTTAAAATCATGGATCTTTTAACTTGGAGGTTTAGGATATACATTTTTCCATTCCCGCCATAGGTTAAGTTTGACGTCCACCTATGTCTATCAAACATTGTTCCGGTGACGGTAATTTTTTAATACCGCGCTTCAAACATACAAAATAATGTTATTTGTAGCATTTATTCTATATTTATTTACTTATTTTAAAGATATATATATATATATATATATATATATATATATATATATATATATATATATATATATATATGACAGTCAAATTTTAAATATGCAAGTTACATGTGTTTACAATTATTTTACAACTAAAATCGTAAAAATGTCTAAACAAATTGTCAAATTTAACCCTCAATGCCTTCCCATCACTCTTTCTTGACGACCTTCAATGATTGCTACGCTCCAATTTTGCTCTTCTCGTTCTTCATTTGTGCCTTCCTATCAGCCCTTCCTCCATTGCTCAATGTGTCACAATTAATCCATTCTCTTTCTTCTCCATGCACCTTCTTTTCATTTCATGTATACTTCTCTCACCCTTTCAAAGGCACATGTTTTCTTCTTGTCCAACATGATGATTGTGATTCTCTATTTTCTGGCTCCTCCTATGATATTAGAATTTCCTTGCATTATCCCTTTCGGTGTCACCACTACACATTCCACGTGAGATCTTAGTAATGTATTCCAATAAAACAATTTCTTAAAAAAATCCATATACTCTCAAATTTCTTTTTACCTCCCCACTTATTACAACTACATTAAGAACTTCATGTATTCTCAAACCTCATGTTTTTATGCCGGCGTTCCCCTATAGAAAGGCCCTTGCGGATGTTTCTGCGACTAAGTTAAATTTGACTGCCGTCTGGATGTTTTCACATTTTTAACAGTTTTTTTGGGGCATTTTCTCTTTTTTCGGCTATTTTAAATAGTTTCTTTTTCATTTTTTTGCAGCTATGACTCGGTTTATCTACAATGAGCCAATCGCCAGCAGTGCAAATCTAATACTTTATCTCTGCCAAACCGAAATGAATTATAATGCTCGAACTGGTCCACAGTCCGTTCTGGTCCACTTTCTCTGCAAATTTCAGGTTGTAGCCGCTCTTTCTAGCAAAAATGGCAAAGGGTTGGCCAATTGTGTGGGGCATTTTTTCTGTCTGAAAAGAAGAGACATTTTTGTTGCTCAGACACAGTCTGGGTCAACAACATTCTCTGAAACATTTGATAGCAAATGAGGAGGAGGGGTTGGGGCCATCTGTATTATTGAATGTGCAAGGGAGTTCCTCTTGGTGTTAGGATTAGGGTTAGGGTTAGGGTTAGGGGGGTTTCAATTTTGGAGATGGTCTTGGCCTTGGCCTCTTTCGGCATCGTGGGTTGCATGTACACTGTATAATAAATAGAATAGGAGGGTGACGACGGAGAACAGAGAAAATCGTATGTATGAGCATCTATCAACAGGAACTAGAATCTCCAAATTAGGTGAACAACGCAGTTTATATTCATGGTGTCCACATTTAATAGAGTGTGATCTCCTTCTTCTGACTGTGTCTGATCTTCTCCCTCGAAACAAGTGCAGACCAAAATCATTCCCTTGTGCCTGCATTTCCCCCTCTTGAGTGGCCACCCACATGCCCAGGTGATGTGCAATGTTCCCTCCCACACTTTCCCCCATCAAAAATATGTTGGAAAGGTCTACGTGAAAATGCAACCACGGATCTGCCTCGGCCGGTGCAGGAGGTTCCATAAATGTTGAAGCATGCAACTGGCATTCAAATTGTTTGACTAAATCCCTGGAACATATGTGACCTCATGGACTTTATCGATTGCAAGATATCCATAAAAGGCCTTGGCACCTTCATAAAAAATGCAATTTCCAGGTGTACAAGTGGACTCCAAAACCTTTTCCAGCATCCTCCTAGCTTCCGCCAGAATGGGAGATTTAAAACAAGGCATGTCAACTGTTTGATGAAATGCCTAGGTGAGATGTGGTTCTGCTCGGAAAGAAAAAACAAAATACTACACACAAAGTAGATATATAGGTGAAATGTGAAATCATGCAATTGGCATGTCAACTGTTTGACTAAATGCCTCAACGAAATGTGGCATCCTGCACTGTACAGATTGCAGAATATGGATAAAATTGATACTAATTAAAATTACTCCACAAAATTCTTACATGACTTCACTTAAATTTAAGTAATTCAATTGTTTCTTGATTGTGAAAAAACAAGATTTCATGTAAATTGAAAAGTGAATATATCAATTCTGACTCTGTATCAAGAACCATTAAAGTGGAACTTTTTTTAATAGTTAAAATATGATTCTATCAATTCTATATGATTGTGAAAAGGAAATGATTTCATATAAATTGAAAAGTGAACATATTAAATCTGATTATGTGTTAAGAATTATTAAGGTGGACGAATTTATTTATCTTTGAAGAGATAATATAATTCAAGTAATTCAATTGTTTGTGATTGTGAACATATCAATTTTGTTTGTGGAGAGCCATTAAAATGGACTAATTTATTTTTCTTTAAACCCTTATAATACGATTCAAATAATTCAATTATTTGTGATTGTGAAAAATGGACTAATTTATTTTTCTTTAAACACTTATACTACGATTCAAATAATTCAATTATTTGTGATTGTGAAAAAGGAAGAATTTCATATAAATTAGAAAGTGAATATATCTAATCTAAACAAAAGCCACAAAGTATCGAATTTATTTTTCTTACAATAATTATAACACTTTAAAGATTAGTACACAACCTTTTCACATTGCATTACAAATACCTATAGTTTTCAAATGTTGAGAAAGAACCATGCAATGTATAGTTGTTTCCATCCAAAACTTTGTAAATAATATCACTTTTTTCATATTGAATTGTTTAAAAGGTTAGACCTCATTTTTGCATTATTTAAATGAAGTGGTTCATCTATATTTTTGTGTTGTTTTTAGCTATTTTTAGGTTCCTATACAGTGGAATAGATTCATTTACCCTGTGGTGTTTAAAAAAACTTCTAGGGTCTCCATTCGAGATCCAAACCCTGATGCTTCCCACCACATCTTGCTCCTCTTGAGCTTCAACACGCAACCTCTTATTGTACAGAATATGCCGCAAAAAGATAACCCAAGGCCTCTGTGATTTCTTCATTTTCTTCGAAACAAATTTTTCCTGCATGTGCCGGCCAACAGAGTGAGTTTGGTTCGATCTGCCCACAAAGAAAACAACAATTTCATTGCAATTTTGGCGGTGAAAAGGCTTTAATTTGTGGCAGATAATTTTGTCCAGTAATCATTTTACTAGTGTTTTTCCTCTCTCCATTGGCCAACTTTCACCTAACCTCTCTTGGTTTGAAATATCCGCTAACAACATAAGTGGAAGCATACCTCTGCAAATTACAAATCATGTGCAACTTAAACTACTTAGATTTAGGTTATAATATGTTGAATGGGTTCATTCCATATGGATTTAAAGCTTTTAAAAATAAGGAAAGGTTATATTTGAGTGGCAATATATTAGATTTAGGACTCTTGTCTCTTGGTCGGAACAATCTATCTGGAAGAATTTTTGATTCAATTGGTAACCTCAAAGAGCTAAGAAGACTTTCTCTGTATCACAACCGTTTGTCAGGACAGATACTTGCCAGTCTAAAGGAATGGTTGTTAGACTTGTCTTACAATAAGTTGTCGACAAGATACTTGGAGAAGTTCTTACCGGTCTTCAAAATCTTCAGTTGTATTTAGATCTCTCATGGAATGCATTAGGAGGGTCCTTGCCGGAAGAGATTGGAAAAATTACAATGGTTACATATATAGACATTTCAGGCAATAAGTTTCGTGGTGCCATTCCAACTGCAGTTGGAAGTTGCATAGGATTGAAACATTTGAATCTATCAAGAAATTCCTTAGAGGGTCTTATTCCAGAGGCAATGGAAAATTTGAAATATCTCATTGACCTAGAGCTTTCGTCAAATTTCTTAACTGGTCCACTACCGAAACTCCTCAAGAAACTTCAAGTGCTTTGCTATCTGAATCTATCTTTCAACAGAGTCATGGGAGAAATTCTAAAAGAGGGGTTTTTGCTAATGCCACTGCTATTGTTTTACTTAATGGAAATGTTGGCCTCTATGGACCAAGGAAATTATTGTTACCTGAATGTCCAAGTCAAAAAGTGCTTCACATTTCAAAACAATGATAGTGGTAGTTGTTAGTGTTAGTGATTTTGTGATATGTTGTTTACTTTTGGTTTTCTTGTGGAGATGGACTTTGGAAGTAGTGGATATACCACTAGCTATTCTACAAAAAAATTGAGCACCTCAAAATTTCTTATGGATATCTTTTTAATGCAATTGATGGATTTAATGAGAAAAAGTTGTTAGGGGTAGGCAACGTTGGATCAATGTACAAAGGAGATTTGAGAGATGATAGAGTAGGTGATGTGACATTGATGGAAACTCAGAAAAAATATTTAGAACCTTGTTAATACAGTTTGTGACTGAGCCACTTAGTTGAGAAACTTGATGATGTGGGAAGTAGCATTATAAATATGAGATTGATTAATACATCATTATATTTTGATAGAGGACATCCTTGCATTATATTTTTAAAGAGCTCAAAATGAAAATCTTGTGGATGTCATTTGCTCTCATTAAGGTTTTAATGTGTTGGAGCTTCCTAGGCAAGGGCAAGCTCAAATACCTGTTCAATTCTCATAATATTTAGACAACATAAGTTCAAGTTTGTTTACCTAAATCTTGCAATGGGAAACACACAATGAAACAAGAAGAATGGAAAAGGGACTGCATAAGCTATATTAACTTTAAACCACTGGTAATAGACCCACTATTTAAACACAGTAATGTAATTTCATGAAACTCCAAAAATGCTTCTCATCAATGCACGGCTAGCAATATATTTATTTTTCCAAAATTCATGTTTTTAGCAATATCACAACAACCGGTGAATGAGTTGCAGAGATTCAAGTTAGCATTGCATCATATCAACATACAATTTCCATTTTTAGAAATAGTGTGACCACTGACCAGTGATTGACAATTTTTTCTTTCTTTACCATTTGTTCTTTAGTGTCCCTGACTTCATAATAACACCACAAAACCTGCAAAGATATCACTAAAACCTGGCACATCTCCTCTTTTTCAAAACTTTAATATGGGTATACTTAGTAAGGTTTTTCTTTTCTTTCTTTAATGCATTTAAATTTTGTTTTCTGTGTACATGGCAGAGAGTTCTTGGAACACAGTCACATTTAGCTCCAAATCTATGATTTGTCGTGGTAAAAGCACAATAAAATGTCCCACTTTTTGGTATGTTTTGTACCATTATAAACATGAATTTTCAGTTTCATTGATTTTCTAAAGGTAATAGCCATAAAACCGTACACATTCATGAAATTCCACAAACTAACAAAATGTTGTATTTAGAGTGTAGAATACATGTAAATTTTTTATAAAAAAATTACAAAAAAATGGTCTTTTTCTTAATTTTATTCATACGTTGTTTCTTATGTTATAAAAGAGGAATGACTGTCCCCGGGTGGTTTTCTTAAATGAAAATTTATTTTTTCACCATGAAATTTTAGATATATGTTCAAGATTTGAATTTTGAGGTGCTGTCAAATTTTCATATTTTTTGGACTTATATTTTTTTAATTAATTATTTAGTAAAAATATTTTCAAATAAATGGTGTACAAATGTTTATGATAATAACTTTTAAGATTTTTATCAAAATTGAATTTTTTTTTCACAAGTAAGAAGAAGACTTCAATAAATAGTAATTTTAATTTTTTCAAATTTTTTTGATATTTTTTGCTATTTTTCAAATTGGGTTGATTGTGTACAATTGATTGTCCTAAAATACCATATGTTAGCAAAATATAAAAAATAAATAGTAAAACATATTTTTAAAATAAAAATTATATTTTTAGAAAGCTAATAAAATTTTGTATTTTGTGTTAAATTTTTGTAATTTTATTCATTCGTTAACCCTAATTACGTGGCACCTAAGTGGCACTTTTTGGCATAAAATTATCCTCCAAATGGATTTGGCGCCAAAATGTGCCACAAAGGTGCCACATAGGGGGTTCACGCGAAGGGGGTTCGCGTGAACCCCCCTTCGCCCGAACCCCCCTAAACCTTAAATCTGCCGCCCAAAACTATATAAATATCTATATATAACTCTTTGCCGCCAAAATTATTTGAATTCGAGGGTTCGCGCGAAGGGGTTTTGCGCGAACCCCCATTCGCGCGAACTAGTTTCTTCATCCTACGTGGCAGTTCAGGCGAAGGGGGTTCACGCGAAAGGGGTGTTCGCGCGAAAACCTCGATTTCCGATCCCGCCCAACTTCTTACTCGCATTTTTGGGACATGAAGTGGGACACAACATTGTGCTTTGACCGCCATTCAATTTTGTTGCAATTGGTGCCCCATGCGGCAAGAATGCCTTAAATGGTTAGACATTAAAGTATTTTACATCAAGATTGTTGATCGCACGCTAGAGTGTTTGACGGTCCATTACCCGCAGCTACTCACGCCGAGAACTTGACTTGAAATCGAGTTAGCATCAAACATCATAATCTTGTGAGGTCAGTATTGATATTTGCTTTCTCCAAATGGAAACCTATTGTATTATGATTACATGGTAAATGGAAGTCTGTGGGACATCCTACATGGTGAGTACAATGATTATGTTATGAAGAAGAAAGGAGGAGTCAAGACTACTATCACTCAACAAAAACAACCCATTGTAAATACTACCCTCTACTTTGATAGCACCTCCACTACTACTTTACTCAAACTTCTTGTATCCAAAGTGATATCAAATGTATTCATGTTTAGTGCAAATAAAATTAGCCACAAAAGGCAACCACTTATGATATAAAATTTACAAATATATGGAAGTCTTCATGTATTCATGTTTAGTTCAAATAAAATAGTCCGCAAAAATCTACCACTCATAATATAAGATTTGCGAATGTGTATGTATGAATTTGTAACAAATTTGAAATGTACAGATAGAACCTTTAAATGTAATGCTTCATCTATACTCCTACACTCTATTAAACACACCCCTCATCAACATCAACTACAAAAATAATAACTATCCCTCTAAATCAAATAACATATATTGTTTGGCATTCACATTGCATTGTACTCATGTGATTGCTAGTTTTAATACTACAAGAGTTAATGACCCAACGACCTAGCACACTTCGTGCCGGGAGATTAGAACCTGCATGGATGGGTCGCTGCCATGTAATCTCAGACCTCATGTTACAATTGCTAGTCTTGGTTAGGCAATTGAATGTCCGTGCCCCACCCAACTACCCTTACAACAAGACAAGAAGGCACCAGCTTAAAGTTGGCAACAACAAGGGAACCATGTTAATAATGTTCATACATTTGTTAATGTTTCCGTTGAAATTATCTTGGGGAGGTCTTTATCCTTTTTCCCGATGATGTGTCTTATTCATAAGCTCTGTTCATTTGTTTTCTCGGTTCTGCTTTCGGTTCGTGTAAAAGTGCGCCCAGGTTTTCATCTTTATATTTTATATACAAAACTATAATTTACCTTGTGGCGGTATCACCGTAAACCCAGCTTTTGCTGTGAGCCAAAAGTATACGTGGGGAACCGAAAACAAAAGTATATTTACACATTGTGGGTTGGCAGATGTTCTTTTCAACAGAAAATATAAGATTAGAGACCCTTCTTAAACTTGGTAATAAGCAGCGGAAAACAATAAACGGCGGAAAACATTGCAAATTGAGATAAGCTCAGGTGCATTAGGATTCCTTTTTAACACTGTATTTTTATCATGTTCCTCTTCACATGTTATCACAGGTTTGGTTCTTCTTTGGTCATTAATTAGCTGTGAGGGATGAGTTTGTTTTGGTTCTGCAACTAATCAGACCAAGAGGCATAAAAATTACTCCAGTTGGTCTTCTTTTAAGCGTGATTTGGGTTTGTATGTGTCTTATAAATTGCAAGGTACTGAGAACAATCTATTTTTTCTGCCAACTCTGGTTCTCAGGTTTTGATATTGGGTAATGGCGACTGTTGGGTATGGCGAGTGTAAAGTGAACATCATAAGTAGAGAACAAAATGGCTGTGATGATTCTCAAAATAAGGGATTGCTCAGAAAAATGGGATTAAATCCTGTAAATATAAAAGTACTTATTGTGGGCTCGGTGAGAAAGATAGGGGAGGTGGGAGTGGAGGATCCAAGAAAGATTCTACATGCCATGAAAGTTGCGTTGGCATTGTCTCTGGTTTCTCTTGTATGTCTATTGAATCCATTGTTTACTGAAGTGGGTAGTAATTCTATTTGGGCGGTGATGACAGTAGTTGTTGTTTTCGAATTCACTGCAGGTAAGATTTCATTTAACAAACCAGTTTTGAAAACAAAGCAACACCTTGAAGCTGATCTGGTATTGATCTACCATATACATTGTTTGAAGCTGGTCTGATATTGATCTACCATATACATTGTTTGAAGCTGATCTGATATTGATCTACCATATACATTGGCATAAGCAAGACCTCAGTTTGGCTTTTTCTGTCAATGCAGGGGCTACATTGAGCAAAGGATTGAACAGAGGAATTGGGACTGTAATGGCGGGATCTCTAGGATTTTTGTTTGTTTCTTGTCAGAGAAAGTAGCGCAAGGAGAGGCTGTTGTGGTTGGAGCTTCAGTGTTTATTATAGGTAACTAATCATTTCTTTTGGTGATTTCTTACTCTGTTTTTTTGGGTTGGTTTCCTGTTGCAGCCTTCCCCTTTCTTACAAGTGAACTCTCTCTATAGGCACAGCTGCTACATATGCTCGCTTCCTTCCCTTTATCAAGAAAAGATATGATTATGGAGCTGTAATATTCCTGCTAACATTCAGCATGATAACAGTCACTGGATATCGAGTGCCCAACATATTACGCATGGCATACCAACGTCTGTCCACCATACTCATCGGATGCGGCGTCTGCCTCTTCACAAGCCTGCTCGTTTTCCCCATCTGGGCAGGGGAGGATCTTCACAACTCTACTGTAAACAAATTTCAAGGCCTTGTTAAATCTCTCGAAGGTAAAAGAAAGAAACCCAGTAATAAATATGAAGTTCCAAATCATGTCCATAGTTATTATAAGCTTATAGGCATATGTACTGTGATCAGGATGCGTCAGCGAATATTTTGATGAACACCCTCATGACAACATGATCGAAGATGAATCAGAAGATCCCATATACCAAGGATACAAGTCTGTGCTGGATTCCAAGGCCAGCGATGAATCTTTGGTACAATAAAAACATAATGTTATTTTATTCTTGAGAGATATTAAAATTTAAAATATAAGATTTGTTTTTATTTTGTTGTTCGGTTCCACATTTGTTTAAATCGCAGGCTACATTTGCTGGATGGGAGCCAAGACATGGCCGATTTCGATACAGACATCCATGGAAGCAGTATGTGAAAATAGGAGTTAAACTTCGTTATTTGGCCTATTCTATCGTAGCCTTGCATGGATGCCTTCGATCTGAGATTCAGGTATATACAGTTATAAATTCTCTCCAAATGATAACGCTTCCCTGCATTCTAAATAAAAAGATGTCATTCCATACAATGCAGACTCAGCATTCTGTTCGTTCAGTGTTGAAGAAGCCATGCAGCAAAGTCAGCGAGGAAGCAGCAAAATTATTGCGAGAGGTGTCCTGCAGCATCAAACACATGAGAAGATGCGATTCAGAGTCGATGATGAAGCAACTGAAACTTGCACTCTGGGATCTGCAGGCTGCCTT
The DNA here is from genome assembly GCA_018340775.1 of Taxus wallichiana var. yunnanensis. Taxonomy (NCBI): domain Eukaryota; kingdom Viridiplantae; phylum Streptophyta; class Pinopsida; order Cupressales; family Taxaceae; genus Taxus; species Taxus wallichiana. Next base: position 652,892,573 of record CM031234.1, read on the forward strand.
GCATTCTCACCCAAAGCTCTTAATTCATTCAAGAAGATGGTCCACTGAAAAATACTTGGAAAAAGGAAGCATAGAAGGAGAATATGTAAAATTTGGTTTCGATACAAACAAGAAAGTTTTGAGAAGATTGATGTCATGGCACGGTGAAAAACATGATAGGAATAGTGAGACACAAACACAGCCTCATAGTCATACTCTTCCACAGTGCGCTAATTGTATTATTAATGAGAAACCAATGTCAAAACACAGTGTTGAGTTTGCAGAGGCACTTCCATTGGCTACGTTTGCATGCCTATTGGTGGAAATTGTAGCGAGGCTTCAGCATGTGGTCGAGGTGGTGGATGAGCTTGCAAGGCTGGCAAACTTCAACCCCTGCAATCCTTACTCGAAACAAGAAGCTGCAAAGAATAATCCTCCTCCTCCTAATTATACCCCTAAACCCAGCTTGAGAAGATCAGCTGAAATACATGTTTCAAACAGCTTCGCTGAGTGATTTTCTCTTCCTGCATGCCCTCTGTCGTAAATGTTTCTGAAAGCTTATAAAAATGGCACTGTAAGTATTGGAAGCATAATGCTGTTTTAACTTGTACTCAATTACTCACTGAGAAAGTATTATCATGAAAAGGACGTTGATAAGGAATTAAGGGTTCTGACTTAATTTGAGTAGAGTTGAAAGCAGGGCTGATACAAATTCCATGACACCAAAATAAACATCAGTGTCCTATTTCCTTTCCACAAAGTGTGCAAAAAATTCATTGATCTATGGCAAGGTGACAATAGTCCACTGATTTTAAATTAGTTTTTATGGCTATGTTTCACTAGATGGGGCCGTAGGCAACAGGGGAATTTGTTCTTGTGGGTTTAGTAGTTTGTTGTAGACTTGATTCATTTAGGGAGCTTTTGGAGAGAGACTTGAGACCAGGAGAATTGGTTTGATTGAGTTCAGAAGAAGAATTTGTCTCTAAAATTGGAATAAGGATTTGCTGGAGCTAATTTAGTGGCAGTTCTTGTTTTTAGTTGTTTTTTTGGAGCAGATACAACCCCAGCCAGAGAAAGAGTGATGAGTTTGATAACCGTGTTCGTATATATGTCAATTTAGTCTGTGTTTAACAATTTAAACAATCCGCTTTCATCTATTGTTATTCTTTCATTTACCTGAAAAGAAGTTTGCAAATTTTGGCATGAAAAAACAGTCTGCATAAGTTACTATTTCATAGTTCATAGTTCTGAAAGTGTGGGAAACGTCGTTTAATATATATATATTTCTTTTATTGTGCTCCAAAAGAAGGCTCTTTTAATTTATATTTGTTATACTCTGCTTCCATCATATAATGTATACATATGCAATCTCTTTTGTCTTTTTAATATCTGAAATTGTAAGAATACAATAAATTTATTAATTATAAATGTGAATTCCTCAATCTAATGAGAGTCTTGATTCATAAATTCAATTGAAAATATGTGGGTAAAACAAAGAGTAAATAGTTAGGATGAATATATGATAGATGTATAGAAGAAGAAACTATTCAATCAACTTATTGTCATACAACCAGAGAGGGCAAGTGATCAACTAATTAGTTTATGTGTGCTAATAATTGATCGAGAAATAGTGTGTATGTATGTATGTGCTTCAATACATCAATAACTAAATTACGTGCCTATGTCTTCAAAAATAAACTAAAGTTAAATAAGAGTTAGAGATTAAACATCATGTTATTTATTTAGATATAATGTCTAATAGAGGCCAAGAATGGCCAATGTGACAAAAGAAGATATTACATGAATCCAATACATAAAGGGAGTGACAAATGCATCTCCAAAAATTAAAGGAGAGAAATAAAAAGTGAAATAACAAATCTACTCGCTGAAGGTCAAAGATTTTGAAACCTAAAAATGTACATTGCCTTGCAGATCTAGACCATGTTATTGGATATGAGGTCTTTTGAGGTTCTTGACATCAATTATTTGGAAGTAAGAAGTGATTTTTTTGAATTATCTCTATGTGAAGACTTCAATATGAGTATTCTTTGTGTGAGTTGAAGCATCTCATAAATAAACAAAGCTAAACTTTTATAGTCTTCATATCAAATGAAACTCTTCAAAGATCCATTAGAGTCTCTAAAAAGACAATGACATCTTCCATAAATTTCATAATAGATCATACACTTCAATATAAAATGTTCTTTACTTGCATGCTCTAGAAAACACAACTAACATATACACCCATCTTATGGGAGGTGTAGACACTAAAATTTACACAAAATCATTATTACATTATATACTTTTATTGTACTTATATGTATGTGAGTTATGAACAATGAAATCAGTCTTAGTGGTGTGATTTGTTTGGTGCTTTACTCTTTGTTATTTGGTTTGACCCTTTTCTTATTGTTTTACTTGTTTTGTTTAACTCTAAGCTATCTTACAGAGATCTCTAGTAGTTTCCTTTTACTCTTCCATTATATCTCGAACCTAGTCCAAGACCGTCTGAATAGGGTCTAGACCATACAAAAGTCTTGACACTTTTGTACGTGTTTGTACCTTAATTATATTTATGTGAAATCTAATAATTAGTGAAATGAATACACTAAAGGATATAAGCTTTAGCAATAAGAGGCTATTTTGGTTAATTAACTTCCAACCGTAATTATTGATATCTCGTAGACAAAATTTATGCACTTGGGTACATTTCTAGGTCCTAAAGCATACTAATATATACATGATTCCTAAGCAAGAAAACTAGTGGTTGACAACTCTTTTTGGCCTTTTGGTTGTTTTATCTCTTGCACTTTACTGTTTTTGAGCTTGACTGAGCATCCTTTTGGCTTTACACATCTTACAGTTTGCCGACACTTGATTGATTTACCTTTTGATGGCCTCGAACACTAGCGCCCAATTAGGACAAAATTGCCTAGACGCTCTTGTCCCTCCTGGGTGCTCTTGTCCCTCTCTTTCTTATTCTTACTCTTTTGGGTCCCTTTCACTTCTTGGTCACCTTTTAATACTTTAGGTCGGCCTTTTAGTTGTCAATTACGAAATTCAAATAAGGGAATCATATATATACTTACTTCTTTCAAATAAAGGATCAAACATCATAAGCATTACTTATCACCACCTAAGCTTGCACAAAGGTACAAGAGCACTACAAAGTACATATCTAACACATCCATACAAGGGTCAAGGGTTACATTGGTCTATATACACTTTGCATATGAGGGGAGTTCATTCTATTCCATCACACACATTTTGCATATTTAGGACAATCTAGATCTAGCACGCTATCATCATGCAACTTGCATAAGGGAAACCTAAGGCACGAGACACAAATATAAACACACACATAGAGAACTACATGGAGTCTGAGATGTAGTGCAGTGCTCGTTCGTAAGTTCACTCTTTGGGTGACCACTAGGGTCATCCAACTCCCCATTCTGCATCTTTTTAATAGATTTGATGTGGTTTTTGGGCATGTGTAGGTAGTCATTTGTTTTGTAGGTTACAGGTGAAATCAAAAATCTAATAGTAAAATCAGAGTGACAAAGAATGATTAACAACAAAGGTCTTTTGACCCAGAAATGATCATAACCTAAGCATTTTAGCAGACACAGGCGCCCGAGATCAATCATTAGCACTGGGCACTCCTTCCCTCTGTGGGCACTTCTTCCCTATACTTTCCTAGGGTTTTTAACCCTCATCGAGCCTTCACGAAATTGTTTCCATCTTGTTCCAGCATATACATAGTTACGATCACAACCAGGTTGCACAAAAATCAACTAAGGCGTAATCCCCCTCTCATTTGCTTAGGGTTTTACATCTTTGAATGCTTATTGCTTGCACATTACTGTATTTAATCATCTGAATATCATTTGTTACAGTAAGTTACTCTAAAATAAGGTTTAATACAAATTAGATTAAATCATTTGGTGAACCCCAACTCGTGATCAACCACTCGGATCCTTATTTTTCCTATTTTATCATATTTGTCTTTCCTAACCCCAAACCCTAGTTACATCAGGGTTCATATTTCCATCTATTATCTATCATACATCTAATCTGCATAGTTCTTCCTAGGGTTTCATCCTTGGTCCTATCCTCTAGGTCACTTTCTAGGGCTCTTATTTCGCAAATTACCTTTTCTTTCATATCATGGCCCCTAAAGTTCCTCAAGTCTCCTTGTATCAATTACTTCAAAAGCACCCAGTTTGCAAAGATGCTCTCACAAAATTCATACACACAATGTACCTCCCTCGTGATACACCACCTTCACAAGTAAGTGCAATTTTCAATCATATCTCAACCCCCTATTATTCCTAATAACACAACCAATCAATCCATCTTCGAGTCAATTCAATATTTACACCTTTTTTCAAGATAAATTTCAAGCTATGGAAACCACGATTACATCCCTCACAACTGAAATCCAACATCTCAAGGATGCTTCTCATGCCCATGTTAGTTCTTCTTCTACACCTCATCTTGATCCCATGTCTACTACATGTGCTCATACAAGTGAGGTCAAGGTCTTACCACAACAAGCACCTCTCAAGTTTGATTAAAATTCTAGGCAACACAATATTCTCTTTGAGCTCCTCAATCACCAGTTAATCACCTTGCCACCTACTCATTACTACCCTCCTTATCAACTTACAAAATACAAAGGTCACCCATTTTGTAATTATCATAGAATTAATGGACATCATGAAAATGATTGTTATGCTTTAGAATGAAGAATTAGGAAACTTGAGCATCAAGGATTTATTTCATTTGCTACACACCCATCTCTAATTACCAAACCCCAATGGGTTCCCAAATATGATCCTTTTATGTCTAGCAAGCATCACACAATAGTCACTCATACTCCTTCTCCAACAATCCAAGGGTTACCACAAGCCCCATCTAAGGCCAAACCATCAAAGGAAGAACAATCAATTCCATTACCACAAGATCCCTCACCAACCTCCTAAAATTAAACTTATAATTCCTCCTTTCAATCCAGACAATTCCTATGTCGATGGTCGGGACCCAGACAAAAGCTTATAATGTCGATGAACCATTTGATATTTCAAATAAGCATTTGCGCACATTAGATTTTAATCCTAGCAATGTCGTTGACTTCGATTTTGATGCTAGGCATACCCTTGATTCTATCTACCATTATGATGCCCATACATTTTCTCACGACACATTTCAACATCCGCCACCATAGCATGGTCTCTCTCACATCATCAGATCGATCTCCATCACTTGCACACTTGGGATGCATCTAACTTCCCCCCCAATAGTCACGTGTTCTAATCAGAATTTACCTAACCATATTACTCACATACACATCTATATCTTATTGTTGCTTTGCACTTCAAGTCAATCTTTCTAGCAGCACATTCTATTGTCTACACTATGAGCACACCTTGCTACATTTATCTATGCTTATGGCTTTCCTTTTTGCTCCTATGCTACTACATACATGCTTTGCTCCTCATGCTTACTTATGGATCCTTTTATTCATTATACACATAATACTTTATATATATGGTATACATGATTTCCTTCATTATACATACTCTGGCTATTCTTGCTCATAATGATCACATCTATTTGCTAGCAGCTCCTAATATACACACTTGGGGGGCATCATACTTCCCCCTCCTCACTTTCTTCTTATACCATTACTTCTTCCTATATATACAACACAATGTTGCTACTACATACTCTACCTTGCTACCCGATGACGCACTTTTATTCTATGGTTCATATTTGACTGTTGAGGGAACAATTCCTACATGAACCTCACGTCACACACATCCACCGAGCGGCAACATAGCTCCCTTGTTTGTGTATACACCTATATTTTTTAAGCTTTCTATTTTCATACTTGTTACCAACAACTTCTCTTTCCATGTTAAAGGTCGATAATGCATCTATTTCTAGAATGGGTGCCTTAAGGGGCTCGTTCCAGGATAGGGGTATGGTTATTCACGTAACCATTGGGTTAGGGATGATACATGGAGAGAGAACAACTTTTGGTCCCATTTATGTCTTTATTTTGTTATTATATTTTTATTTTTCATCACATTCTTCCAACATCTAGCTTGCGTATGACCCCATTTCTTCGCCTTGCATGATCTTTTCTCTTCATGACACTTTACACACTCCCATTTGTAGTTTTATCCCTAGCCGACGCCATCGTCGTTGAAAATTCAAATTCCTTCACCGATGCCTTTTCTTGCGAGTGATGGCATTAGTATAAATACCCCAACTCTCATTTTCACATCATCATCGTCATATCAGATCAACAAGAACTCACCATTAGCTTTTCTCTCTTGTGCCAACTTGCACTGCTCATTGAGCTTCTGGACTTATTACATCTTGACTCTTGGCTTGGAGATTCTTCTTGCTTGGATTGGTTTGCTTGCACTTTTGGGTCATCTATAGTGAGCTAGACTGGATTGTTTCCCCTTCTCTACCTGAAATTTTTCTCTCTTGGTGTATGGTCCTTTGGGAGATAGATGCATCAATGACTGCCCCCAACAGGTAAGTTCTCTAACCCATTTTGGCATTTTTATAGAGTATTTTCCTACATTTTTTATTTACTATATGCTAGCTTTGTATTTTATGCACATGCTAGGTTAGCATATTGTATTTCAGTTCCTTTCATGTTACATGCTTTACTTCAGTTAGCATAGGATTTGCATGCTTATCGTAATCATTATTATCCCCCATAGTGTCGATACCTCCATAGGGTTCCTTCCTCTTCTTTGACCTAGGGCCTTGAAACCTTAGGTTGTCCTAGTGTAAGGGTTACTTCCCTTGGGGTAAGCGATCATACCTGTCCCTGTACCCCCTTTGATTTTATTTGTTTGTGTGATGGTCTTGGTGTGTCCCTCACTCATTACCTCGATACCCTAGTTGAACGGATGATAAGAGTGCATGGTTTCTAGACACATTTTTACCCTCCATATAATCTACATATCTTATATATCACAAAGACACCCATCATAGTTCCATGACATCTACCTATCTTAGTTGTATTTACTCTTGTTAGCTTATACTATTTACATGTTGTACTTTGTTTCCTATGCTAGCCGAATTCTTAGTATGTCATTATCTTTTTCTATACACACATGCGCGTTCACGTGGTATATTGAGGTGAATGTAGGACCTTTACAAATTATTATGTATGATGCATGATGCTCGATCTGCTCTTTACCAATCCCGTCCGAGGCTTCTAGGGGCATCTACCTTTGCTAATCTTCTACTCCACAATCATCGGTCCTATTGTTACAGTATTTACTGCTTCTTGTCACTATCACTTACTTTTCCCTGATCTATAAATTCTTTGACATACTATTTATCTTTCTAACATATTAACGGGTGCTTCATGTGTAGCATTTTCCTTGTAGGATACTCTACAACCATGGTTATTTGTTACTATTGTTTTTCATTATTTGTGGGTTATGCCCTATGTTATGATTGCTCATTGTTTACTTATGACCACTCCACTCTCGATTGTCTTGTGACATTGTGATCCATGTCCCACATGTATGTAACCCAATTTTCGTGGTCCCTCTTTTCTTCATAGTTTCTTGATACATTGTATTCTATTTCATCCTATCTCTTTTACACTAACACTTGTTTCTGTTTTAGCCTATATTTTTTACATACCTCATCCTTGGTGGAAGGATGCTCAAATCCATGGCTCGATGTTTTCTTGGTTGGGAATTGATCACTCTCGACCCCATCTGACAACATCTCTAAGGAAAACATGATAATTTTCTATCATATAGTCTCTCATACATCAAGTGCACTCTTTCCTTAGCTAAGTTACTTTCTACACACTTTTCACTTACTTATATATATGTTTCTCGATCTTTCACATACAAGACTTTGAGTATGCTTTCTCTTTTTTTTTTTCAAGTTCATCCTTATAAGCAATAAGAAACAACTCACATCAAAAAGCACAAGCTCCAATAACACACTACTACACATATGATTCACTCCTAGGGTCTACCTCCTTTCCTAGTTTCCACGCTTCACATTTTGAACACTTCACTCTTCGCATGGCTACTTGCCCACTCAAAGACACTATCAACTACACTTCTCTCCGATTACAAGGTATGCATCTTCTATCTACTTTATGTTATCGATTATTTGCTCAAAAAACTAAATTGGGGAAAATGTAGACAAAAGTTCTATGCGCTTGGTTACATTTCTAGGTCCTAAAGCATACTAATGTATACAAGATTTCTAAGTAAGAAAACTAGTGGTTGACAACTCCTTTTGGCCTTTTTGTTGATTTTTCTCTCCCACTTTATCAAGCTTCGAGCTTGAATGAGAATTTTTGGCTTTACACATCTTACGCTTTTCCGAACTTGATTGATTTACCTTTTGATGGCCTTAGAAACTAGCGCCCAGCTAGAAACAGAAATTCCCAGCAGCTCTTATCCCTCCCGGGAACTCTTGTCCCTCTCTTTCTTCTTTGTACTCTTTTTGGTCCCTTTCGGTTCTTGGTCATATTTTAATACTTTGAATCTACCTTTAAGTTGTCAATTACGAAATTCAAACAAGGGAATCATATATATACTTAGTTACTTCTTTCAAATAAAGGACCAAACATCATAAACATTATTTATCACCACCTAATCTTGCACAAAGGCACAAGAGCACTAAAAATTACATATCTAGTACATCCATACTAGGTTCAAGGGTTGTATTGGTCTACATACACTGAATAGGAGGGAGTTCATTTTATTCCATCGTACACATTTTACATATTCAAGATAATCTAGATCTAGCCCGCTATCATCGTACAACTTGCACAAGGGAAACCTAGGGCATGGGACACAAATACACACACACACGGGGAGAATTACATGGAGTCTCGAAATGTAATGCAACATTGCGTCTTAAGTTCAATTTTTGGATGACCACCGGGCTCAGTCTAACTCCCCATTATGCATATTTTTTTATTATATATTATGTGGTTTGTGGGCATGTGTAGGTAGTCATTTTTTTTGCAAGTTATAAGTGTGATTGACGATCTAATAGTGAAACTAGAGCGATAAAGAGTGACTAACAATGAAGATCTTCTAACCCAAAAAATATTATAACCTAAACATTTTAGCAGACACAGGCACCCAGATCATTCGTTAGCGTCCGGGGCACTCTTACCCTTTTTCAAGATGTTCTTCCCTATACATTCCTGGGGTTATGAACCTCATCGATCCTTTGCGATGATGTTTCTAGCATGTTCTAGTAGATACATAGTCTCGATCACTCTCAAGTTTCACATAATCAGCTAGGCCATCATCCCCCTCTTATTTTCTTAGGGTTTTATGTATTTGAATGTAGTTACTCTGACATAAGATTCAATACAAATCAGATTAAATCAATATCATAACAATGCATTAATACTTGTAATTCATGTACTAAATAAGATACAAACTTTAAAACACAAGTGGATGAGTGGAATTAGTTGATTACAGATGATTTTGGAAAGTTTAGGGTATGCACACTACTAAAATAGGAGGAATTAAACCTAATGATACTTTATTCGGATAATGTGACTATAAAGTAACATGGGGCAAGATTGTACTATGGTCTTGACCCTTCTATACGGTCTTAGACCTATTTGGTTTTTGGCTCTATAACTTTCCGACACTATCACCTCGCTAGAACTGTTCATAGTTGTCAAACCCTAGTTTTTGATCATGCTACAAAGCTCACCGAACATCCTAAATGAGATCTTAAATGCTAACCAAGGGTGGGAGACCTTACAAAACAAACATTAGTCAGATTATGGGTAGCATTACTTGGGATGGGTTTTCATGTACTTAGACTCAGAAATTTGAATTTTGGATTTCTTGCAATGGTCAATGATGTCAAAAGGTGGAGAAATAGTAGGAACATCAATGATTATGGCAGCCTTAAGTTAAGTGGAATTTTCATTCTTAGGATTAATGGAAATTGAAACTGAATTTTCAAGAGGAGCTAAAAGAAACTTACTTGAAGAGGCGGATGGATTCTTGACTAAGGTAATCTTAGGAATTTTCTTGGCTGACCCCATGGAAGAAGAAAATGATGATCCTCCTTTCTTTTTTTTTTGAAGAGTTGCACAATAGAGGGTCTAAATGCTTAGCTTGGGAAGTGGAAGAAGAGGCTTCTTTCTCCATTTTTGATTGAGTGAACATTGCACATGAGTAGCTATCTATTATTTCTTCAAAGTATTCATCTAGAGAGTATTCAAAATACCCAATCCTGACACATTCATCTTCAACTTCGATTCATCCATTTCTTCTCTTGCATCTTCATTGGTCCCGTATATTACAATGACTTGTAGAGATTCCAAGGAAATCCTTCGGGTGCTTATGTAATCTTATTCATGTTTGTGTTTCAAGATGATACATGTGGAGACACTTCCTTCTTCAACAATGTCAAATCATTGGCCAAATTTTGTAACAATGGATCAACTCTTTCTTCTTTGGAATTTTGGACCTTATCCTTCATTGAATGGTTATTGACCTTTCCTGACATAATGATATCATATTCTACTCCAATGGAAATTTCTTGAGCATTTTCTGAATTTTTTGGTTGAGCTCTCTGTAGTATGAAATTGACTTCATGAAGTTGGGCATTCACAAGAAACTTTTTTGATTTTCCGCAGAGGACGAGCATCGGTAGGAATTTCATTGATTAACTTGTTGAATTTTGCTACAAAATATCTCACGGACTCTTGTGGTTATTTATTCATTTGTTCTAGTTGAGTAGGGAGGGCATGAGTGTCTTTTTCAGTCTTGAATATTGCTTCAAACTTGCTTTTCATATCATCCCAATTAGTAATTGAGTGTGATGGAAACTAGTAGAACTAGTCCACAAGAGCATCCTGCAATGTTTCCACGAACAACCACACTTCAACATATTCATGTTGCACTCCGAGAATGCCACAAGTTGTGATGAAATCCATAATATGGTCATCAAATCATTACTTACCATCTCCATGGAATTTGGAAAAGTTCTTTCTTGATCCTTTTGGAATTTTGTGAAGTGGTGGAGCCAAAGACAACGAACCAGTATTATGTCCCCATGACACGGGTGCAACCATTATTTATTTTTCTTCCTCTGGTTCTTCTTCTCTTTCTTCTTCCGGAGGAATGAGGACTAGTGGTTCTACACCGCTTCTCCAACATGACCTTCAAGAGGAAAATTAGGATCAAATTCAGGAAAGTACTCTTGACCTATTTGCCTTGCTATTTGAATAATGGGAAGCCTGAAATAAGCTCTTTGTTGTTCTGGGATGTGGGGTCTACAATCCCACTTGCACGATCATCTCGGGTGTATCTCCTTTCTAGCAGCTTTGTCTTAAAGCACTCTAAAGGAATACAATTGCAAAAGTGCATATTTTTCAATAGGATCAGTAATAAGGCTTATTAAACATTCATATGGTATTTTTGGTATTTTTCAATTTTTTTCAGTTTTAATGGATTTTTGAATCTATGATTTTTTTATTTTGAAAGATATTTTATGGGTGCACAAAGGGAAGATCTTCCCTACGATCCACCAAAATTGTTGATGAAATATTTTTGTGTTGCAAATTGTTGGTTTCCACCAACTATCACAAGGTTAAGCCCATCCTTTTTGTGTATGGGGAGACTCCCATTATTGAATGTAAACTACCTGAAACTATGGGGTGAACATTATGTCGAGGATCACACAGAATACTCCACTAAACTTGTGGCAAAGTGCTTGTACAGAGTACAAGGGAGGAATTTACAGAAGGAGAGGGTAAAGGGGAGTTAGGGAAATAAGGAGAGAGAGGGTTAATGTTGTGAGTAGGCTTACATAATTCACATACATCAACCGGAGTAGGTCCACATTCAATTAGAATAACACAATAATGTTAACAATGATAAGACCAACAAATCATAGACATAGAATTCTATTGATTCTTTCATCAAAGGAATAGACACCTTTCTTAGTTTTTCAAGATTGCCATCTTTACAAAGTTGGAAAGTAGAGAGAGAATATAGGAACATAAGCATAAAAATAGAATAAATGTAACTTTTATTTATTGATGTAGTAGTGGTAAGTCTCAAAAACATACAATCAATCGACAATTTCTAACCCCTTTGGAATGGAGAATCCATTCCAATTTATAACATTACAAACCTGTCCTCTCATCTCCCCCACCCACCCCTCCCCACATTTTTTTATTGATAATGGTTGGAAAATTATCTAAGTTTATAAGAAATATATTACAATGAAGTTCACAAAGGACTTAAAAACAAACAACAAAAATTCAAACAAACTTGACTCAAGCACCGACAGAAAAGGGGAAAACCTAAATGGCATGACAAAACTCAGCCCAAAGAAGAGGAGTGAGATCTAAGAGTCATATGTTTGGAGTTGAATGTTGTTTGTAGGAGGTTCTTTTCTTGTTCTAGACAACTCTCCACTCCTCCTTATTTGAATCATCAACAAAATCCATCCCACATGGAAGAACAACATCAATAGAAGAAATCGATGAAACTACATCTTAGAAGAAGAGGAAGTAGAATCCCTCTCCTTTACTAACCTCGTAGAGACCTAGGAGTTTTCTTTGAAGATTTCAATACCATCACCTTAGATTTGAGTTCTCACCACATGAGTAGATTATACCCTAGAGGTGCACTTTTCAGAAGATGAATCATCAACATGAGCCGAAGGGGATTTAATGATAAAGTGAGAAGGGAGGGAATCCTTCCACCAAGTTGAATTAGCTCTGATCTTGTGCTTGGATTTCCCACACTCCTCAACCAAATTCCTATTTGAAAACATCTATGACAATGAAAAGACAATATTTCATAATCTAATCTTTGAGTCCATACCCTTTCTCCTATATACAGATTAATCTTATCTGGGAGATCAAGGGGATCATCTAAGTCCACCAAGATTTGAGCATAAGAGGGTCAGAATACAGCTAAGTATTAGCTTCATCTAATCTTTCAAAACTCCCAAAGTATTACCAATGGCTTTTAGGCAAGATTTAGAACAAAATTACAAAGGTAGACCTTGGACCCTAACCCAAATTGGTATCGAATCAAAAGTATCTTTTAAAGGGTCAAAAGAAGGACACCAAGGTTTTTTCATGAGTCCATGATACCCACAAAACCAATATGAGTTATGGACACCATCACAGTCTTCACAAGATTCAAAAACTGCAATAAAATATGCTTTAGATCGGGGGAAAATTTTGGCCTTAACCTTGATATCGAAGCTCTAGTTTAGTGTGATCCATTCATGCAGCTGGGAGAGATTTGGCCATAGATGATTGAAACGGAAAATGAGACCAAGTTTTCCATATTCCTCTTCTCAATCCAGAACTTGTTGGAGAATATCCTCCTTTATCCTGAGAACATAGGTATACGTATCTGGTTTGAGGGGTTTCCTCATCTTTTAAACTCTCTTAACACCGCAACAAAATAAATGCCCATTGTTTTAGCACCACCTCCTTTCCTCCACTACCTCCTCCCTTTTGAGGGGCAAGATTAGGGATTTTCTTTCCTTTCTCTTCTACAACCTTCGTGTGAGGGTTCCGAACCTACTAATATGTCACTTATCCCTTTTTGTGCATCATGTTTCATGGGGGAATCGATTACATGAGGTTTTCCTCTTCTAGACTCACTTATGTCGCTACCTTTTCCTACCCCGGTTGATAGGAATCTGTCCAAATGGGATGAGCCTCCATTACCAACGAAACCATGACCTCCCCTCGCGAGTGTGCATACTTTTGCTATCACCATCCGCACATAATATCTTGTGGTCGAGTTACGAATAGGCTTTCCATTGCAGTTATTGTGGATTGTTTCCCCACATGACTTTTCACCTATCTTCATCACTTGTGACCTTTCACATTCCTAGGAGGTGAGTATTTTTCTTATTAGTGAAAAAGAACTCTTACAATGTTGAATTGAGGGTCACTTAAGTGAATAAGACAAAATAGCAAAAAGCAAATTCTTAATGGAAAATTAGAATATGGAGAGGGAAGAAAGGGAGAGATAGAAAGAAGGGTTTTGACTGATCTGATGAGGATGAAGACTTTGTTGATGAAGAACTAGCCATTCATGATCTTTGAGGGAGAGTTCTTGGAATGATCTCATGTCCTTTGAGGAAATTATTCATGGATGAGAATATTGACCTATGATCACCTATTGAACTGAAACATTGAGATTGCATATGCTTCCTCCTATTGTGAGATGCGAGAACACTCCAAAGTGTTGAATAAGTGTTTAGAAACATTGTTGCGAGGCATTGCAAAGTGAACTTGGGATGACCATTGACATCACCCATGATGATCCTATCTTGTCATGTTTCTCATGACTATTACCTTAATGACTTGAATTTTGATGTTTCAACACCCACATAGGCTTCATGATGTTCTTGATTTCACTTGTTGCCTAAGTGACCATATGTGGAGTCAGAACACCATGGTTGCAAATTACTCTTCTGATGAGATGTAGAAATAGTCCAAGACATTGAATTAGTGTTGAAGAACATTGTTATGATATTTACACTGTAATGGAAACATGATGGTTTCTATAGCATGAGTTAGGACATAAGGATCACTTTCTCACTTCTCTAGGCCTTCACAATTCACTTTTGTATCAAGAGCCAACTCTGTGATTCTCAAACTTTTTGATGTTTTCCCTCCTCTTACTAAGATGGGTATTCATCATGCAAGTGAAAGGATTCCCCTGAGTGAAACTCTTGGCATGTGACCACATGTTGGAATGGAATGAGGTGATAGAAATGTCCTTCATTCTTTAGGCATGATCACACTACAAATTTTTAGGTGAGTGTTTAAGAATGCTACCAAGTAGATGGAAGAAAATGAAACAAAGATTATTTCCCAATCTTGTAAAAATGATGCACCAAATGAAGTTCATAACCTTCTTACCTTTCCTAGCTCGATAATGTTCTCTGAATGGAATCATCCTTTGAATACTCATGCACTTACTTGCTCATATGCCCCTTATAGGAATCAATAATTTCTTGGTCTTTTACACATGATGGTCTTGAATACCTTGATGACTTGATTAGCCCATTTTGACTTGTTTCTAGGAGATATTTTTGACATGATGGAAGATTCAAGATACGATGATCTTCAACTTACTCCATGAGCTTCCCATTTCAATTTTGAACATGATGACTCCTTCGCAATTGACTTGACCTAGATGTCACATGGTTGAACACATATTCATGATGCTTGGGCATCTTGTAGCTCTATTTCTCCTCATGGAGATAGGCTTCCTATTCCCGATAACAAAACGATCCTCGTTAGTGTGAGTTATCCTGTGTCCTCCCCTCATGTTGGAGGGTCATCTCACATGGGTTAGGTTTAGGGTTAGGTTTAGGGTTTCATATGTGTCATGCACTAGGGTTACTCAGCACCCTATATGTACCCCTTTTCTATTCATTTATGAGCATGCCAAGACACTCCGCTGTCTTTCCTCTATGCAAGCTTTGTTTCTGTTGAGCAAGTTCTTCCATTACTGATCAATTTTTTCCTTGCTATCGCTGGAGCTTTCACGATTCCGTTGGAGTGCAACTACTTCGTGGTGCCTCGTTTCCGATTTGATTCTCGCAAACTCTTTTCATGGTATCAGAGCTGAGATCGGGTAAACGTGCACTCGATTTATTTTTTGTTGCTATTACTCTTACTTGGTTTCGTTATTTTACTCTGCATGCAAGTCTTTTGATCACTATTTTCTGGAAATTATCTTGCTAATATCTCTAACAAGCTTTCTCGGAAAGTTTTTTGTGTTTTTTTCTTGTGCATGTTGTCTGTGGTTGCAGGATCCTTGAGTTCTTCAGTCGTGGTTGCTACTCAACGAACTGCTGTCCCTCGGCGTTTTTTTGCTTCCCAGGCGTTTTTAATCACATCTGCCACGTTTTTTGGTGTGGGCAAGCTAAAACGTGGCTGCACAGGGATTTTTGGACTCTCCAAGGCGTTTTTTTATTGTTCAGGCATTTTTTATCATCTGCCACGTTTTTTTTATTGTTCAGGTGTTTTTAATCATCATTTGCCATGTTTTTGCTTCACAGGGTTGTAAAAATCATCTGCCACGTTTTTTTTTGCTTCCTAGGCGTTTTTAAACAACTCTGCCACGTTTTTTTGGTCTGAGCAAGGTAAAACACTGCTGTAAACACTCCTACGCGGCCTGGTACGTTTTTAAACAACTCTGCCACGTTTTTTTGGTCTGAGCAAGGTAAAATGCTGCTGTAAACACTCTTGCATGGCCTGGTACGTTTTAAACAACTCTGCCACGTTTTTTTGGTCTGAGCAAGGTAAAACGCTGCTGTAAACACTCCAGCGTGGCTGTTCTTCTTGTTTTTTGGTAAGGTTTCAACCATACACCTTTTCCTTTGGTAAGTTTGTTAATTTCCTTCTTTTTTCTCTCTAAAATCCTCAGTTTTTTAGAAAAAACGACCTGTGTTTTCTTTTTTAAAAACAAACAAACTCTTTTGGTATGCGTTTTAAATCAAAAATCTTTCTTTATTTAAAAGATACTTTCTAAAAACGCATTCAATCTTTATTTGTTTAAAAATCTTCATCTAAAAATCTTTAAAAAAAAAAAAAACTTCTTTATAAAACTTGTAAGTTTTAGACAATATTCACAAAAAGTGTTTTTTTAGTGATTTGCTTAATTAAAGCCTTTTTCAACATTCATTAGATTTAATTACATTAGATCTAATTTAATTTCACCTTATTTAAACTATATTTCTTTGGCATTATAAAATTTGGTCTGTTGGCTTGTTGTATTTCTAACCTTCCGTCGAGTGTCGAAGACGAAGGGTGAGGTCCGGGATTGGCAGGTGGCTAATCCCCCCTCGCAATACAAACAAACCCTATCTCAAATTCCATGCCGTTTCCAACGAGCATACATATGACACCCTTTGCATGCGTTTAGGGCACTTTTTTAATCCGTTTGCAGGCTTATTGGCTTTTTCTCATCAAATTGCGGGAATTGGTTTTTGCTATAACTTTTGACTCGTTGCTCGGTTTTGAGCACTTCTTTAGTCAAATTTGCATGTTTTTTTACACTCTAGATGATGGGATCATTATCTTTGTAAACACACTAATTTTATAAAGTGCCGCATTCTGGGGGTGTCTTTGTTTTGCTTAATTCAGCTCATTCTTTTGAGCTTTGTTCTATTCCTTTTTTTTAGTGGACTTGTGAGCACATCCACCACATTTTTATGACAAAGGGATTCTTTCATGTGATGTGAGACACTTTTTCTCACCACTAGGGTTGGCTTTCGCCTCCTTTCGATTTTTGCTTGTGCTTGTTTACGGTGTTCCTCTTTTGTTGCACTCCACGAAACACTGTTGTGGTCTCCTCTCTTACGCATTATTATGCTAATTGCAAGACGAGTTACCAAGTGTTTCAAACCGCACGCACGGACCCGATTGTAATCAACGCACTCAACTATAAAGTGCCGAAAGCAGGGGGGTTGTTATTGTCCTGGGTGGTTGTGTTTCTTTTCTGCATTTCTTTCTCTCTCTCACACACATTATGGATGCACTTTCAATTCCTTTTCTTACGCCGTTCAACTTTTTCGAATGGAGATCAAAAATAATAATGAAACTAAGGGGTAAAGGGTTATACCACATCACCATGGGAACTGAGACTGAACCAGACAACGAACCTAAAAAATCTAAGTGGTTAAACCGTAGTGATGAAGCTTTAGGTCTTCTTTGCATGTCCGTTTCTCCTAACTTGCTCTTCCACATTGAGGTGTCTGAAACACCTACATCTGCGTGGAAAACGTTGGATGCGATGTTTGGACAACTAGATGACATGAGAGCGCATGAGTTGGAAAACGAACTACTAGGGTTAAATCCTAGTGACTTTGAAAACCTACAAGCCTTCTTCTCAAAATTTGTCCACATTAGATTATTGTTAAAAGGATTTCAAGTAGAAAAGAAATATTCTCAACTGATCTTGTCGATTCTCTCTAAGCTAGGTCCCGAATATTCTGTCTTCGTGTCAACTTTCTACGCTACAAAAGTTACTTTGGGCGATACTTGGACAATGCCCTCCTTTGACTATTTTTCATCCCAACTCATTCAAGAATAGGACAAACTCATTCAAATGGGGTCTCTCAAGTCCAAGTCACATGCCCTTGTAGCAAGTACTAGCAAGGGAAAGAAGACTGAAAAGAAGAAAGAAACTAAGGATCAACCTAAGAAAGAAACCAAGATCAAACCTAAAAATGACACAAACACTTCGACTTCTGAGCCTAGGGCACAGAAAAGTAAGTATTTGTGTTCCTATTGCAAGAAGACTGGTCACGACGAGCAACACTTTGTTTTAAGAAATAGATTGATCACTTATCTCATTTACTTGAGAAAAATAAAATAAGTGTTCCTGAATCAATAAAACAAAGTGCTCAAGGCCGAGTCTTCTGCTGCAAAAGGTGTTAGAAATGATAAGAAGAAAGGAAAGGCCCTTGTAGCCAAAGTTGCTCCTTCATCAACATGGATTATAGATTCCGGTGCCTCGCACCACATGGGTTCTTCGCATGTTGAGTTTTCTTACATCGAACCTTGTGGAATGTCCCAAATCACGATGGGTAATGACACGACAGTGTCGGTTTCTAGTAGTGGATCAGTAGAGATGGATGGGGGAACATTTAACAAAGTGTTGAGTGTTCTTGATCTCTCTACCAATCTCCTATCAGTTTACCAAATTGCTCACCTTGGTGAAGGAATGCGAGTGGAATTTGGTCCTAACTCGGTGATTATTCGTGAGCTTAACAATGACACTACAATGGCTGAGGGAAAGGAAGATCACCGTTCATGATTATACACATTCTCCCACTTTACTTATGATTCTACGCCCACTGCCCTGCTCACTCATGCAAATGAGGTTAGTAAGCTATGGCATGAGTGTTTTGGACATCTAAATTATCGCTACCTTGAACAATTGAGTCAAAATGAAATGGTCAACGAGTTGCCTTGTGTCAAGTTTTCTAAGGGTCTTTATGAGGGTTGTACCCTTGGAAAGCATCCTGAAAAGAAATTTGACAAAGGAAAAGCCTGAGAGCCACTCATCCTCTTGGATCTTGTTCACAACAATGTTTCTGGTCCATTTCCTTCTCCTTCGTTTACTAGAGCTCTTTATGTGCTAACCTTCATTGATGACTATTCGCGATATACTTGGGTATATTTTCTTAAGCTTAAGTCTAAAGTCTTTGAACATTTTCAAGACTTTAAGGCTCTTGCTGAGAAACAAGCGAGAACGGTCTATCAAGGTTCTCTGAACTGACAATGGAGGTGAATATGTAAACAATAGGTTCATGGATTTCTATACTTCTGAAGGGATCTCTCTGCAACATACAGTTGCTTATAGCCCTTCGCAGAATGGAGTCGCAGAAAGAAAGAACCGTACTCTTAAGGAGATGGCCACTTGTATGATTCACTCGAAGTCTCTTCCTCCGCAGTATTGGGCCGAAGCAGTGAATTGTGCAAATTACATTCAGAACCGTGTTCCACACAAGGCAGTAAGAGGGATGACACCCTTTGAAGCCTGGTTTGGACGCAAGCCTGATGTTGAGCACTTTCGAGTCTTCGGATCCAAGGCTATGGCTCGGATTCCCAAGAAGAAACGCAAGGCCTTGGAACCACAATCCAAACCTTGTATCTTTGTAGGGTATCCTAATGGTGTGAAGGGATATCGATTGATGAATTCTACTTCTCATGAGCTATATATTGAGAGAAGTGTTAAGTTCGATGAGTCTTCTTCAACTTCTACTTCTCCACCTATAGAGGTTCTTCAGCTCGCTGATTCGGATTCTGACTCATCAGATGATGATATTGTTGAGCGTGCTCCTCTTCCGAGATCCTCCCAACCATCAGACCTTTGAGTCTTCTGATTCTGACAGTAGTGATGACAAGGACTATGTCCCTTCTCACTCAAGTGAAGAATCTTCTGACTCTAAGCTTGATCCTCCTGGTCCCCTTTGGGCCAGGAAAACTTTGCAAAGTGCTGGAGATTTAGTTGGAGATACTTCGGATATGAGACGTACTCGCTCAGATTTCGTTGGACCCCACTCTTTCTTCGCCTCGCCTTCCGATCTACATGCCTCTTTTCGGGAGGCTTCGGTATTCTGGGATTCTGCCATGGATGAGGAGTATTCCTCTCTCATGAAGAACGATACTTGGGATCTCACCACTCTTCCGAAAGGAAGAAAAATCATTCGGTGTAAGTGGGTGTTCCGAACAAAGTATGGAGTAGATGGAGACGTCGAAAAGTTTAAAGCGCGATTAGTAGCTAAGGGTTTCTCCCAGATAGTTGGGTTGATTATACAAAAACCTTTGCTCTAGTTGCGAAGATGACTTCTATTCGACTGACCCTAGCCATTTCCGCAGCAAACAAATGGAAATTCCATCAAATGGACATTAAGAGTGCCTTCCTTCATGGTGACCTAGAGGAAGAGATCTATATGGAACAACCTCTGGGTTATGTCCAAGATTCCTCCCTCGTTTGTAAGTTAAAGAAGTCTCTTTATGGCCTTAAATAAGCCCCTCGGGCTTGGTATGCCAAGATGGACTCCTTACTTACATCAGGGTTTACTAGGTGTCACTCTGATCCAAATGTTTATATTCTACGGCAAGATGACTCCATACTCATTCTTGTTCTATATGTTGATGACTCGTTGATCACAGGTAGGTCTTCCTCTATTATTGATTCTGTGAAGATTGCCTTAGCCAACAAGTTTTCCATGACTGACTTAGGTTTGCTTCATTACTTCCTTGGGATCCAGATTTCACAATCTGACTCAGAATCTTGATTTCGCAACCTAAGTATGCTCTTGATTTGCTAGCTCGGTTTCAGATGTCCGATTGCAAGTCTTCTCCTACTCCTTTTCTTTCCGGGGTTAAGTTGGTTTCAGATTGCTCTACTCCCTTGGTTGATGGTACTCTTTACCGACAGTTAGTTGGGAGCTTGATCTACTTGACTCACACTTGACCAGATTTATCATATGCTTTGTTGGGATCGTGTCCAGATTCATGTAGGAGCCACATGAGCTGCATTGGAAAGCAGCTAAATGGATCCTTCATTATGTTCATGGCACTTATGCTGATGGCATACACTATCATGGAGGGGTTGATATTGACTTGATTGGGTTCATAGATTTTGATTGGGCCGGTGACTTAGATCATCGAAATCTACTTCTGCTACAGTTTCTCTCTTGGTTCGGTCCTATTAGTTGGTATAGCAAGAAGCAGAATGCAATTGCGATATCATCTACAGAGGCAGAATATAGAGGAGCAGTTAACGCTGCCACATAAGCTATTTGGCTATAGGGTATTCTGACAGAGTTTGGCATCCACTTTCGGTGGCCTACCATTATCTACTGTGATAACACGAGCACTATCTCTATTTGTAGAAATCCATTTCAGCATCAGCAGGCGAAGCACATTGAGATCCATATGCACTTCATACAGAGCTTATTCATGATGGTATCATCGACATTCAGTACATTCAAACAGCTGATCAGATTGCAGACTTATTCACCAAGCCTTTCACTGAGATGAAGTTTCTTCACTTACAGTCTCTTCTTGAGGTGAGGTCTTCTGCAGCTGCCCATCTTCTTAGGGCTATTCAGTCCTTTTCTTCTTCTTCTTCTAGGAAGATTGTGTTTGTATATGGGCACCTTATTAGGCCTTTAGTTGCTAGGCCCCATTGACACATCTTTCTTAGTTGTTTAGGACTGTCTTCCTCTTCTCGACTCATCATCACATTTATACCCCAGCTTCGATGAAGGGAGGGTGTTAGTGTGAGTTATCTTATGTGTCCTCCTCTCATGTTGGAGGGTCATCTCACATGGGTTACGTTTATTGTTAGGTTTAGGGTTTCATATGTGTCATGCACTAGGGTTACTCAGCACCCTATATGTACCCCTTTTCTATTCATTTATGAGCATGCCAAGACACTATGTTGTCTTTCCTCTATGCAAGATTTTTTTCTATTGAGCAAGTTCTTCCATTACTGATCAATTTTTTCCTTGCTATTGCTAGAGCTTTCACAATTCCGTTGGAGTGCAACTACTTCGGGGTGCCTCGTTTCCAATTCGATTCTCACAAACTCTTTTCAATCCCTAAATGGAACTTGAAGGAATGAATGAGAATGAGTTACACATTCTTGTCCTCCATACTGCACTGAAACACTGCAAATTCCACCTCCTTCGAATTACAAGATGTGAGCTCATTATCAAACATGGATCAAGTGTTTAGAAACACTTCTCGAGGTATGCATTACTTGAGATGACTTCCATCCTCACTCACAGTGAGCTTCTCTCATCATGTTTATGATAATCATCCTCTTGATGACTTTGAATTTCAATGGAGCTCTTGATTCTTTTCAAACTCTTCGTTGACCTCATAATGTTCTTGATTTCACCTACTATACATTGATGTGCTCTGATATATTCCTTAACACAAATGTGATCCATATGATGTCCTTTTCATGAATTCATAATGACTTCCTTCTTTTACAATTGGGAATGAGTTAGGTCATCCAACTTCCTTCCTCAAACTATACCATGTAGAAACCAACTCGAATGATGTTTAAGGAGCCTGCGCAGAGGTGGGTTTCTTTCTTTTTGGGCCAAGAAACAAATTCTTGACCTTGCAGTGATGGAAAGCAACTATATAAGCATAATGAGAGTTACCACAACTTTTTGGGCTCAAATCTAGGACTTTTGTATTTTTAGCAAGTAGGGTCCATAATCAATTATTTTTAGTAAATTTCATTGTCCTTGTCTCTTGATGCCCCTAACTCACTTGGATTATAGCAATTGATGAATATTTACAATCTTAGAAACTTTCTATTTTTAGATATCCGCTTTTCCCAAATACTGTTATTTTTAGAAAGTTCCCTGAATTACCCTTTTCTAATATTTCTTACTTTTCCAGGATATCACGAATGTTGAGAATTCATCACTTTGGGAAAATTAATATTTTTAGAAACCTATTGTTTAGAGAACCTGCTATTTTTAGAAATTGGACTTATCGGTGTCAGGTTGCAACGAAACCACCATCAAAATGTTTTGTTTTGCACCAGGATCTTCTCGCTCTTCGAATTTCATGAATTTTCATCTCGCCGAATCTTCGAGAAATCGACAAAGTAGGTCCTAGGGCTTGGAATTTCAGTTTGATGTTGTAAAAAAGCTAGGGCATCAATGAATTTGCTAATCATTCTTCTCAAAGGCATTATGGAGAGGAAACTACGCAAAATTTCACATTGATCAAACTGCTGTCGGTTGAAAATATATGTTCGAATCTTTGTTTTTCATGGCCATAGATGTTTGAAGGGATTTTAACATCTCTCTATAAAAATGGAGTTAATGAGGGTATTGCGAAGAATAAAATTCATGAAAAGTGTTTAAGTGTTGGGTGAGTGAGGAGTTAAATGAATTTTAAAGTGTTTTTCAATCACCTTATTAACTACACATCAAACTCTGGGTTGAAGATGGGTTTGGATCAAGTTAAAATCTAGTGAAAATGATGCAATGGGGACACAAGGGACACCAAGGACACAAAATTATGCCTTTGAGCAAGATTTTGACATGTGGCACTGGAGGTTTAGTGAGAATGTGATGCATTTAACTCCACTTTAACTTGTCAAGCTTAACCTAACTGCATGTGGGGGTTTATGCTTGAGTTGCACCATGCCAAAGGGACAAAAGGGACAGGGGAGGACACCTAGGACACCAAAGTGAGCCTTGGAGAAAGGTTTTTACATGTGGCATGGTGGAAATTTGGCTAAGTATGGATTTTAAGCTTGTCTCTCACTTTCACACACCTTAAGTTTGCTTAGACTCAACCCAGGTTAACTAGACTCATGTGGAGGGTCCGAGAGCTTCAGAAATGCATATGACACATTTTCTTGTCCCTCTTGTCCCCTTGAGGGGTAGAGGGGACAATGGGGACACAAAAGTGCACCCATGGTGAGAGATTCAGGGTGTCCTTTTGTGTCCCTCATGTCCCCCTTGCACTTTGGGTGCAAATGGGACACTCAGTGCTCCAAAGCGCACCTTAGGGAGGAGGAGGATGGTGCACTTTTGTGTCCCTCATGTCCCCTTTTCCCCAAGGGAACAATTGGGACATAAGGAGGTGAAAATTGTGCCTAAGCCAGAAATGGAAACCCAGTTTTACATTGTATGTCTAGAAATAGCCAAAAACAATTTATGTTTTTCACCATTGAGACTTAGGACAATGTTTTGGGGTCAAATATTATATAAGTTTGAGCCCAAAGCACATTATAAGATCAATGGAACAACTTTCAGAACTTGAATATTCCCAAATTGTAAAAACAGCTCGTTTTATTCGGACAGAGAGAGGTAATTGCACTATCTGGAGTTCTTCATGAAACCTTCACACCTCAGATCAAAATGGATGTTCCCATCATGTAGAGAATTATCATACCTTTCCAATGCCTACTTGTTTGCCTCTTAAATCATTACAAAGCTCCCAAAAATCGTATAGAGAAGTCGGGTTTCACTTTTCGAATATTTTTTCCTTGCACCTAGAAACTTGTTGTTGAGCAGGTTGTCCCCGAATGAGAAACTTTCCTAAATCTTCATAAATCTCCTCCAAGACTCCCCGACTTCACCTTCGGATGCTTAAGATCGTTCATACTAACTTCAGCTGGTTATCGAATTAACCTTTTTAAGCCTCTAGGAAAACTTATCTTTCACCGAACTTCACTAAATCAACTTATGAACTTCATCATACTTCCTCAGCACACCGAGGCATGCTTGAAAGCATCATTAGGACTTTTTTAGGCTTAGGGTGATGGTGCCATTGGAGACACGTTGGCGGAGGAGGGTTCGGTGAGATCGAGAAGCAAGATTTTGCATTGTGGTTTAGTTGGCATGTTTTGAATTTTTGAATTTTTGGCTAGTTATTTTCCATAACAGATTACAATGTAATGATTCGATCATTGTTAGGTCTTATTACGATACAATTTTTTTGTATAATTTTTAAACCATAAATTTTAAAATTGATATGTCTACACCATTAATTTAAGATGTGACAATGATTTTATTAACGTGTATGTAAAGTCAAATTTTCTTAAGTCTTTTCAAGGATGACAATAAAATTTTCAATTGAAAAACAAGGATGACAATAAATAAATAAATTGAATTTAGATCCCACTCATAAGATATTTTCACATTATCGATTTACTTGTCAACTATATATTTTTTCAATACAACAAAAACATGGAGGTGAACATATAATTAATGAATATGTTGTTCCTAATAGTCTTTCAAATCCAATACAACAGCATTCAAAATCAACTGAAAACATGCCTAATTTCTCGCAAGATATAAAACAAAAACGGGCCACATTCCAACTCTTATTATATATATATATGTAAAAATTGAACATATTATTCTCCGTTGTTACTTTTTAGTCTGTCAAGATATGAACTTTTATTAGCCTCAATGCAATTATTATCTTGATAAGGACTAATTACCATACAATCCCTATTTAAGTTGTATTTAGTTGTAATATAAGCAATGCAATTGTATACTTAGAAACATAAAGACAATAAAATTCAATTAAAATTATCATGATGCTAATGTTCACTCGACGAGTCACTCAATTAGAAATATTATAATGGTTTGACTTTACAGAAATTTTTATATTTGATGAGAATAATCATGTTAGGAGCCAAAGAAAATATTATATAATCTATTGAATTTATTTATGATAACATCTTCCAGGTGGAAGGGGAATTAAGTTTCAAAGTTTTTACTAATTAAAAAAATAGATAAACACATTGTTAAATATTTTTGGATAATAAAGGTTTTAATTTTTAAATATTAAAAACTCATTAATAAAATAATATAAAGTTTATTATGAATTATTAAGAATTAATTCATAATAATTATATTAGATTATTGTTTTTATTCATTACAAAATATTAAATATTTATATATCTAATAATTTTAAAGTTAATTAATTTCGGGGTTTTGCTTACTCAATTTCAACCATTCTTGTAGGTGTTTCATATTGAAAGTATGATTATATATCAAAAATTCAGTATATAATTATGTATCAAAAATTTGGTATATATTATTCCAAATAAAATTCATTTAACTTCATATGATTTTGTGATCAAGTCATACAAAACTTATTACGCCGTAGGCGTTTTCACAGCGAGGGAATTTTTTTGCCGTTTTCGTCAACATGCTTGTCAGGCTTTGCTCTTGTTCCGCTTTTTGCGCCCATGTTTCGTCTCCCGTGTCGCTTTGGTGTTTGTCCTGCTTTTTGTCGTCGAGGTTGGGAAACACCGTTTGTTTGCTAGCACACTGTCTGTGTCGCTCCGTTTCCCTCTGTTTCTACTTTCCTGTGTTATTGGTGCCAGGAACATCACGTTGACCCAGTCCCAGGAATTCAAACTCCAGCCTGCTTTTCACCCTTGGCTATTATAATTTCCGCCATGTTTTTGCTGAGAAAACCCACCAGGGGAAAATGGATTTGAAAAGTATGCAATCTGCGCACCATCCCCTTCGCTACACAAGATATTAAATTTGCATCACAACTGCAAAGTGATGTTTCAACTGACCTGTTCCAAGGGGAAAAGTCCGCACCAGTGACTTATTCTCGATTTCCGAAGGCAGAGATGTGTCATACTACGTCCGCCAAATGCTTCAAATCCTAAATAATTGATATATTTGCAATATTTGATGCTCTGGTCCTCATCAGGCTCTTGGAAGAAGATTGGGCAGGTTTCAAAATATTTTCTTCATTCAAATCCTTCATCTCCAAACTACACTTTTCCTGTTCATTTCAAAAGCGACAACGTTGCATAAGAAATATTTGATGCAAATCAGAAAAAACTACGTCCTTCGTATAGTACCAAGACTTTTCCGTATGTTTCATTTAGTATTGAGTTTTTTCTTTCAAAAGAGCAGACAGAGGATGTAACTCTGGGTTTAGAGGCCAGCCAGTAGCCTTTTATATGCGTTCTTCATTTTCCTTGTTATTATGAGGAGGATTTTCATGGTGATCACAGAGAGTCAGTAATGCCCACTTCCCTATGACACTTAGTTGATTATCATTTTGAGTTATGCAGACTTTTGGATATGGACATGACTTATACTTACGTTGATTAGCATGATGTTTTGTGAGTAGATGCATTTGGGTTATGATTGGATTTTGTTTTCAGTATGATCTACACTGGCTCATGGACAGACTATTGGATACCGATATTATTTTTATATGGATATATTGCATGTGTTCTAACATTGGATTTCTTCGCCATGATAAGTAGAATGTAGTTGTTGAATTTACATTACTATAACTTTGGATAATGATGGAATGCATAATTAAGTTGTGATTTAAACCTTGAAATAATGGATAATTGAATTACGTATAGATGTTAATAAATTTCATGCATATGGTTATTTTGGACATTTTGACATGGCCGCAAGGCCGAAGGAGGTATTTTGTATTTTGCAGGAAACACAACATGATCACAACCTAAAGGGGGATTGGGAACCAAACACAACAGGATGTCGGGTGGTTACAACATTTGGTCGTCAAGGCAACTAGTGAATTGTATTGTGTTACCTTTGTTCTTTTATGTGTTAAGAAAAATTTCCATGAGGGGGAAATTTTCTAATGTGACCAAGGGGTAAAAATTTTAATTACTTGTTTTAACTTACTTTAGTAGGTGATTTCATTTGTGATGTTTTTTTTTTAAATTACTTTTGCTAAGTATGTTTAGATTAATGTAACATCTTGTTTTAATTTTTAAGTTTTGGAGGGAAGTCTAGTGGGTGTAATTAATTTTGATGGTTGGCTCCTTGAGCCTTGTGTTTTCCTCTTGTATTGAATGCTTGTTTTGAGTGTTGACCACTCCAAATCCTTTGAATCTCGAATTTGAGATTTAGGGCAATTTTGGGGGACTTGTGGGACAAGTTGAACTTGTCCCACACTTCCCAAAACCCCTTACCAACCATATCTATGGGTTGGGAAGCCAAAAAGGGGATTATTTATTGTTTTGGGAAGGGAAATATGACTTTGGAGTGCACTTTTCTTCCTTTTGCATTTATTTGTGCCTTAAGACACATGGGAAGGGATGGATGTGGAAAAGAGATGTCATTCAACCCAACCACCCATTTATGGTGTTTTGGGATTTGAGTTGACTAAAGGGAGGTGGTCTTGAGGATGTGTGATGTGGCATCCTACAAGGAGCCACATCACCCTCACTCTTCCCTTTTGTCTATTTAAGGAAATTTCCTCTCTTGTTGAGGGGGTGGAGATTTTTGTGGAGGAGTTCTTTTCTTTTATTTTCTTTTGGGGGAGAGGAAAGAATTGGGGAGAAAGAGAAAAAGAAGGAGCTTGGACTTGCATGCTTGGTTTGTTTTGGAGGGAGCTTGGACAAAGTTCTTGGTTTAGGCTTCTTCAATGGAGAGGTAGGAAACCTTCTCCCTTTTTGCTTCCTTATTGTTGTTGTTTCTATGCTTAAATTTGTGGAAAATGTATGTTTACTTTTGTGTATTGTGGAAAAATGGATAGAATGCTTAATGTGTAGTGTAGGAGAGGTCTATGGGAAAACTCATGAGGGAGGCATAAGAGTAGAATTAGGAAATTGTGGAGGGAGTTTGAGAGGGATGCCCATCTTGGGTAAGAAGGTTCACATTCTTACCTTGTCCTTGAGGGAGCCATAAGAGGAGGGAGGCATAAGAGTATGGGAGGAAAAAGGGGTACTTGAGGGAGGCATAAGAGTCATAGGGGCTTGAGTTTTATTGTGGAGGGTTTGGATGGGCATCTCATCTCAATGGGGAGGCATAAGGAAAACTTTCCCATAGTTCCTTCTCTTGTTGGCTTGGATGAAAGCCTTGTTGTGAAAAGTATTGTGTTATTTGTGTTTCCTTTTTGTTTCTTCTTTTAAACCTTGAATGTTGTGAAGAAAATTGTATTGTGGAAGCAAGTATTGTTGCCTTGAGTTGGAGACCACCCTTCATTGTGTTGTGTTTGGGGCTCGGGGGTCAATGGAGGAGATTGCTTCTCTTCTCCATTGAGTTTTTGGTTGGGAGGAGAGTGTTGCCTCTCCCCCTATCTTGGTTGTGATTTGAAATACTTGGAACTTGGAGCATGGATGAAGAACACCTTGGAGCTTGTGAAGACTTCTTCCTTTTCCTTTATATATATTATTTTGTTGTAAATTTGTATGTGAAAGAAAGTTGTATCATCTTGTTTTCATTCCAAAAATAAAGGACATTGTAATCTATATTTGCCCCAAAAGTTCACATGGTTGAAATGTTGGTAGATCTTGTTTAAAACTTAATGGAAATATTGTAAGTCTCTCTAGTGGAATGTTAGAAAAAATTACAAGAAAATATACATACTAGATTTCATTTTGTTGCAAAAAAAAGGGTATGAAAAGTGAGTACATTAATGCATATTCTCTTCTTGTATTATGGAGAAAAGTCTCAAATTTTAAATGGCTTCCAATATGCAAATGAAGTAAATTGTGTTCTAACTCTATTATGTGTATTCTCATTTATGAATTTCTTATATATCCATTTCATATTGTAAAAGGGAAATGAAACCGAATCCCTTTGAAAACCCATGCTATGTTGATTAAATTATGTAGAAGAAATTCTAATGCATAGGCTATAAACTTATTAAGTTTAATACCCGATGTTCCCTAATACATAATAAGGAATTAATATTTTCAATATAACCCATATCTATGAAATATTACCACTAATGGACTTATTATTTTTAGATCCTACTCATAACAATATACCATCAATATCTAATTGCATTAGTTAGGTACACAAACTCGAACTGCAGAAGGAAACAATGGTAAACATATAAATAAATGGATTGTTCTTTGGGTTTCTAAAAAAAAGCCAAGCAAACTGCTTTTTTAACACCACGATCATTTTGATGACAAATCATAAAAACATGATCCAAACTATTAAATAGAAAAATTCACACAATGCTATACAAAAGTTTTATCTTATTTCATGAACTATAAGAGCATACAATCTCGATCTAAGAACTCGGTAATGGCATATTGATTTGAAAGGTAAATGAAGACCCGCTAATGCGTTGACAGGTGATATATCCCTCATCCGCTACTGAGGACCTTGCCTATGAAGGGCATTTGAGTGTATGGAAACAATAAAACTAAACAGCTGTGCCGATACATTCGACACAGGCGTATCCAGCCTCTTTTCACACCACTTTGCAAGCAACTGCGTCCCATGAATATTCTGATATGAAACAGATTTACCTCTATGAGATTTTCCTCTTCTCTCGCCTTCACTGTCCCTTAATCAATTTTGATAAAAATATCTTGAAGGTGAAACCCGAATTTGAGGATGCATTCAATCTTTTGAATATGATAGCAACTTAGTTGGACAGGCTGTTGATCTTAACGCCTCCTCTGTCCCTTGCATCATATCAATCAAAGAACTTCTCTATTATTTATTGTGTTGTTAGACTATAACAACGTACACTCCGAAATGCTCACGCAAATGCAAAACCAATTGGACTTCATGAATATTCTGATATGAAACGGATCCATTTCTGTGAGATCCTCGCCTAAACCGTGACTGAGCATGTTTTCAGTAGTAGAAACCGTGGTGAAACACCGTCAGTCGCCTTCACCTTTTTCTCTCGTCATCGCAATCAACTGGGTTTTTTCTCTATCTCTCTTCTTTGAAAATTTCCATAACCAAGGCCACCATGATTGAGAGGGGTTTTCGATGACTGGGACAGGGGCATAGCCATAAAAAGCTCGTCTCCTGAAAAGACATGCCATGCCCAAGTATATTGGACCCTGAATACCGTCTAGCCCCTTCATCATTATCTACATCCAAAAAAAGTATGGCAAAATATTGTTATATTAAGTTGAAGGAGAGTAACTTATTATTGTCTGTAAGCAAACTATTTTCATGAGTACTAATTCCATATTAGTAAAAAAAAAGAACGATGAATGTAATTTCAGTATTTTAGATTTTTGTGTTTTTAACCTTATCCCCATCATCAAATGTTTTTCGGCTTGTAATGCCTACTTCCCTCAATCGATCTGATAAAAATCTCCGGAGGCGTAACCCGAAAATGAAGAGGCATTCGATCTCGAATAGATAACAACATAGTTGATGTGATCGCTTGTCTTAGCGCTTAGAAGAGAAAAAGGGGACTTGTTTGTTGCGTCGCTTTGTCCCTCTTGTCATAGCTCCATCTATCACCTCCCTATTGATTACACGCGGGACGGTGGATTAATGACAGGCGGATGGACGTAAATTAGACTTGCAAAATATAGTGAATTCAATGTTTTGGGCGGCCGGTTGGAAGAATTGCACGCCAAGGAGTGGGAGGAAGTCTTGATAGTTGGCAGATGGCCATTAAAGCCACCCACCCCATTTCCTTGCTGTCAAACCGTAACTTAAATACTTTCCTCCTTGAAAAATCTCATGTCCCCTTGGTTATATTTCGACCTTATGTTTTTAAGTATATAGTTCAAGTTCAACTTCGGTCACACCCATCCTTTGGCTTTGCTCCATGAGTTGGATGATAGTATGATTAGAGAGTTAATTATTGGCAGCTTGGTATGCCAACGTGGATCGTTATGTGGTATTGTCTAGAGAATTATTTTTGGCCGAAAGGTAATAGAGTAAACTCATCCAATGCAAATAATGAGCTCGCCGCCAATGTTAAATCGACGTAGCCCGAGCCAATAAAAAAATTAGCCGCCGAGTTATATAACAAGCTTGTCACTAGCTCACCCAATATAATTAATAACTCATCGAGCCGTGTGGAAACAACTCGAAGTAAAATATTTAAAAAAAAAAATTTGTTGCATTTTCGGTCGAATGTTTGTGGCACGACGCCATCGCCGCCGTCGTCATCGTGAGCGAGTGGCGTCGTCTTTTAGCGGCGTTACATTTTGGTATCAGAGCCAGGGGTTCGAAGCTGGGACCCTTGGGCACACGCAGGAAAACGCAAAGCAGGAACATTCAACTTAGTACAGAGCTAATACTTTTAAAATATAAAGCCATAATGTTGATAATTATAGTAAACAGCAAATTTAGAAAACTAGCTCAAGACCTAGAACAATGAACTAACTCTCGCCTTGATCTGTGCAGGAGGCATGGATTGGGTGAGGGGTCTCTTCATATAGACCTAGACATACCACCGCCAGAGCAGGCCGTAGCAGCCCTTCTGCCTCAGATCTTGCAGACACTCCAGGATGTCAATGCCGCTATACGCGGAGAGCCCTTGGGAGGATGACTTGCTAGACATAGTTTGGAGCCACGCAGATGCTCAAGCATCCCTCGACACGGCGAGGAGCACAGAGCGAGAGAGAATTTCCGTGCGGAGTCGGCTAGGTAGAGTCACCACAGAGAGGACATGGGGACAGATCTCGTGACATGTGGACAGTCTCTGAGCCCTGCAGAGGGAGGAGCATACAGAGAGATCTAGGATTCGTCATACGTCACCGCAGACCACATTAGGGAGATCCTGAAGCTACGACCATCTCACTATTCGGGTGATACAGGCGGTTTTCAGGCAGAGGCTCAGTTGGTGAGCTTGAGCGGATGCTTCAAGCTCTTCCTCAGTACTAGCAACACGAAAGCTCGTGTTGCAATCCATCTTCTCGAAGGATGGAGCAGAGTCTCGGTGGAGGATCGAGGAGCAGAAGCTCCATGTTTACTCGGATACGATTACCTGGGAGTTGTTTGAGGAGCGTTTCAGGAGCAGGTATTTACCCAGGAGATTTATTCAGCAGCGGATAGACGAGTTTCATGACCTCCGCTCGCATCGATGGCATGTGGCCGAGTATGAGAGTCGATTTCTGGACCTACTCAAAGACGCCGACTATATGCGCAGATGAGCAGTGTACGGATTCACTGTGTTCATCCGGGGCCTGAATTTGGATTTAGGAGGTGCAGTGCGCATTCACTGCCCACAGACATTAGCAGAGGCCGTGGAGAAGGCCTATATTGCAGAGGAGACACGGGAAAGACACAACAGGCTAGAGACAGAGTTCGGAGCCGAATCCAGCAGATGCAGGATAGTAGGTCGAAGGGGTCAGTTCCTCCTCCACGGGGTGGACAGAGTTCAGGAAAGCTTCATTCAGGCCACCACCGCAGCAGCAGCAGCAGACCCGCCCACCTTACCGACCTCCTCAGAGATTTGATGCACAGAGAGGATGTAGTATGGGGCCTCCTCCTAGGGGTCCCATCAGGACACAGGGTGCACCGAGAGCTCAGTCAGTAGGAGCTCGTCAGCAGAGACCTCAGCAGTCCATAGCCGGATCGTCAGGATCTGTATCTCAGTCATCTAGAGTACCAGCTGGAGCTGCTTCCCACTAGAGAGGACCAGCAGATGTTATGGTTGCATGTGTTGACATCTTTGGAGAGATTTCCCACATAACCCTACCAAGGGTAAGACACAGAGCTCAGAGCCTACTGTTGGAGATATGGCACGGAGTCATCGGATCTACGCAGCGGTCGAGAACCGCCAGGCTGAGCATCAGAGTACTGTGATTGAGACGACAGGTAGTGTTGGTGGTATTTCCACCTCTATATTATTTGATTTTGGTTCTTCTGATTCTTTTATTGCACCATCCTTAGTAGAGCGTTGTAGGCTGGTGGCAGTTAGGAAAGGCCGTAGTTGGGATGTTGAGATGGCTTCTGGAGCCAAAATTTCTGTAGACTCCTTAGTCAAGGAGTGTGTAGTGAATTTGGGACCCTTCACCACTACTTCTGATCTTCGGATCCTTCCATTAGGATCTTATGGCATCATTTTAGGCATGGATTGGTTGTCCGCTCACAGAGCTAGAGTGGATTGTTACCACAAGACTATTGCTTGCATAGATGATCGTGGAGTAGAGTCAGTGATATCATGAGTTAGGAGGGCAGTATCCATTCGCACCATCTCCGCTATGCAGCTTAAGCGGTGTGCGCGACAGGGTTGTTAGATGTTTGCTATTACGGTCAGCGACAGATCAGAGGCTGAGTCGAGAGGACCTTCCCTCGATGACCATCCCATCTTATCAGAGTTCGCTGATGTGTTTCTAGGGGAGCTACCGGGATTACCTCCCCCACATGAGATCGACTTCCATATAGATCTAGTTCCAGGCGCAGAGCCTATCTCACGAGCACCCTATCGGATGACTACTCCTGAGTTATGTGAGCTCAAGTTGCAGCTTGAGGACCTTCTGGAGAAAGGCCTAATCCGTCCTAGTGTATCCCCTTGGGGTGCACCAGTTATCTTTGTGAAGAAGAAGGATGGATCTCTTCGGTTGTGTATTGACTACCGTCAGCTGAATAAAGTAACGATCAAGAATCGTTACCCCCTTCCACGCATTGATGATTTATTTGATCAGATGAAGGGGGCTACAGTTTTCTCTAAGATAGATCTTAAGTCAGGATACCATCAGCTCAGGATTGTGGAGACAGATATTCACAAGACAGCTTTCCGCACGAGATATGGCCACTACGAGTTCACAGTGGTACCTTTCGGTTTGACGAATGCCCCCGCAGTGTTTATGAGTTTGATGAATGGGGTATTCAGGACCTTCCTTGATCGCTTCGTGCTTATCTTCCTTGATGACATTCTGATTTACTCACGCACACGTGAGGAGCACGAGGAGCACCTTCGCCAGGTTCTTCAGTGTCTTCGCGAGCAGCGCCTTTACGGGAACTTGGAGAAGTGTGCGTTCTTTCAGCCTGAGGTGCAGTATTTGGGCCACATCATTTCAGGGAAGGTATCGCAGTCGATCCTTCCAAGATTCGAGCCATCATGGATTGGCCAACACCCACTAGTG
Organism: Taxus wallichiana var. yunnanensis; assembly: GCA_018340775.1. Lineage (NCBI taxonomy): Eukaryota > Viridiplantae > Streptophyta > Pinopsida > Cupressales > Taxaceae > Taxus > Taxus wallichiana. Next base: position 652,927,423 of record CM031234.1, read on the forward strand.
TGACCGAGGTGCGTAGCTTCATGGGTCTAGCAGGGTATTACAGGAGGTTTGTTCAGGACTTTTCTCGGATTGCGCACCCTATCACTTCCTTCAACTGGAAAGGGAAGAAGTTTTTATGGTCGATAGATGTGAACAGTGCCTTCAAGACATCAAAGGAATGTCTCATGAGAGCACCTATTCTTGCGCAAAGTGCTGATCCTCATGGAGAGTTTTACGTATGCACGAGATGCTTCCTTGGCGGGACTTGGAGGAGTGCTAATGCAGAGGGTAGAGTAGTTGCCTTTGAGTCTCGCAAACTCAAAGATTATGAGCTCAATTACCCGACCCATGACCTTGAGCTTGCAGTAGTTGTGCATGCCTTGGTATGGTGGAGACATTTCCTTCTTGGCCAGAGATTTACACTCAGGATTGATCACTTGAGTCTTCGCCACCTCTTCACGCAGCCCAATCTCAACGCTCGTCAGTGGCGTTGGATGGAGTTACTCTGTGAGTATGACATGGAGATAGAGAATGTGAAGGGAAAGGAGAATGTGGTTGCAGATGCCTTGAGTAGGCGAGACATGTGGCTATGGCCACCTCAGTGGGCACAGATTTACGGAGTAGGATCTTGCAAAGAACTTCCCTCAGATAGTTTCTACCTTGCAGCTAGAGCAGAGATTGAGTCTCAGAGACCCCTTGAGGGGAGACTTGTTGGATTTTCACTAGAGGCGAGATGGTCTTATCAGCACGGATGTCGAATTTATGTTCCTAGAGATGGAGGCTTGAGACATGACATTTTGATAGAGGCTCATCGTGCACCATACTCACCCATCCCGGGTGAAGAAGATGCACGCCACCCCGAGACAGCTTCTATTTTTGGAGAGGACTTCGAGAGACATAGCTTCATTTGTATCCCACTGCTTAGAGTGCCGAGGGTGAAGGCCGAGCATCAGGATCCAGGGCCTGGCCTTCTCTATCCTCATGCCATACCGAAGTGGAAGTGGGACACCATTTCTATGGATTTCATTGTTGGGTTGCACGACGTCGAGATATCACCATGACACCATCATGGTCACGGTGGATAAATTGACAAAAGTAGCTCATTTTTCCCAAAGAAGACCACCTACACAGCAAGTGATGTGGCACGAGTATACCTTGATGAGATTGTCAGATTACATGGGATTCCGCGGAAGATCATTTGTGACACGACCCTTTGTACACCTCCCATTTCTGGACCACCATGCAGTATGCCCTCGGGACGAGGATTAATTTCAGCACAGCTTATCACCCTGAGACAGATGGACAGACAGAGAGGGTGAATCAGATTTTGGAGGATATGCTCAGGATGTACGTGATGGATCATCACGAGATGGGAGGAGTATCTCGTATTTGGTGGAGTTTGCCTACAATAATAGTTTTCGAGTTCTATAGGCATGGCTCCTTTCTGTGCCTTATATGGTAGAGAGTGCAGGGACACCTCTTAGGCTGGGATAGGATTGAGGACAGGGTTTCCCTTGGGCCAGCTTTATTACAGACATGGAGCAAGAGTTACATTGATCGGGCAGAGATCACAGGAGGCGCAGATGATGAGAAGAAGTATGCAGACCAAAGATAGGACGGATCACGCTTTTGAGGTAGGCACGAAGGTGTTTCTTCGTGTCAGACCGCATAAGAGCCCTATCCGTTATGGAAAAGGTTCTAAGCTTGCTCCTAGGTTTGTGGGTCCCTTTGAGATCTTGGAGCACCTTGGTCCCTTGGCCTATCGCCTAGCATTGCCACCTAGCTTATCGCACGTCCATGATGTATTTCACGTTTCTGTGCTTAGGAGATATGTTTCTGATCCTTCTCATGTGCTAGATTGGACGGCATTGCAGGTGCAGGGATAAGGGCGGTGATGCTGGAGCCCATGAGCATTTTAGATCGCAGGACCCTAGGCCTTCGCGGCAGAGAGATTGATCAGGTACGTGTTCAGTGGGACAGGTACGATGAGACTGCTGCTACTTGGGAGGATGCTACATCATTGAGAGCTCAGTTTCCACACTTATTTCAGTGACTTCCAGGAGGAAGTTTAGTCTAAGGGGAGGGGGATGTAATGCCCACTTCCCTATGACACTTAGTTGATTATCATTTTGAGTTATGCAGACTTTTGGATATGGACATGACTTATACTTACGTTGATTAGCATGATGTTTTGTGAGTAGATGCATTTGGGTTATGATTGGATTTTGTTTTCAATATGATCTACACTGGCTCATGGACAGACTATTGGATACTAATATTATTTTTATATGGATATATTGCATGTGTTCTAACATTGGATTTCTTCGCCATGATAAGTAGAATGTAGTTGTTGAATTTACATTGCTATAACTTTGGATAATGATGGAATGCATAATTAAGTTGTGATTTAAACCTTGAAATAATGGATAATTGAATTACGTATAGATGTTAATAAATTTCATGCATATGGTTATTTTGGACATTTTGACATGGCCGCAAGGCCGAAGGAGGTATTTTGTATTTTGCAGGAGACACAACATGAGCACAACCGAAAGGGGGATTGGGAACCAAACACAACAGGATGTCGGGTGGTTACAACAATTGGTCATCAAGGCAACTAGTGAATTGTATTGTGTTACCTTTGTTCTTTTATGTGTTAAGAAAAATTTCCATGAGGGGGAAATTTTCTAATGTGACCAAGGGGGTAAGAATTTTAATTACTTGTTTTAACTTACTTTAGTAGGTGATTTCATTTGTGATGTTTTTTTTTTTTTAAATTACTTTTCTAAGTATGTTTAGATTAATGTAACATCTTGTTTTAATTTTTAAGTTTTGGAGGGAAGTCTAGTGGGTGTAATTAATTTTGATGGTTGGCTCCTTGAGCCTTGTGTTTTCCTCTTGTATTGAATGCTTGTTTGAGTGTTGACCACTCCAAATCCTTTGAATCTCGAATTTGAGATTTAGGGCAATTTTGGGGGACTTGTGGGACAAGTTGAACTTGTCCCACACTTCCCAAAACCCCTTACCAACCATATCTATGGGTTGGGAAGCCAAAAAGGGGATTATTTATTGTTTTGGGAAGGGAAATATGACTTTGGAGTGCACTTTTCTTCCTTTTGCATTTATTTGTGCCTTTAGACACATGGGAAGGGATGGATGTGGAAAAGAGATGTCATTCAACCCAACCACCCATTTATGGTGTTTTGGGATTTGAGTTGACTAAAGGGAGGTGGTCTTGGGGATGTGTGATGTGGCATCCTACAAGGAGCCACATCACCCTCACTCTTCCCTTTGTCTATTTATGGAAATTTCCTCTCTTGTTGAGGGGGTTGGAGATTTTTGTAGAGGAGTTCTTTTCTTTTATTTTCTTTTGGGGGGAGAGGAAAGAATTGGGGAGAAAGAGAAAAAGAAGGAGCTTGGACTTGCATGCTTGGATTGTTTTGGAGGGAGCTTGGACAAAGTTCTTGGTTTAGGCTTCTTCAATGGAGAGGTAGGAAACCTTCTCCCTTTTTGCCTTCTTATTGTTGTTGTTTCTATGCTTAAATTTGTGGAAAATATATGTTTACTTTTGTGTTTTGTGGAAAAATGGATAGAATGCTTAATGTGTAGTGTAGGAGAGGTCTATGGGAAAACTCATGAGGGAGGCATAAGAGTAGAATTAGGAAATTGTGGAGGGAGTTTGAGAGGGATGCCCATCTTGGGTAAGAATGTTCACATTCTTACCTTGTCCTTGAGGAGCCATAAGAAGAGGGAGGCATAAGAGTATGGGAGGAAAAAGGGGTACTTGAGGGAGGCATAAGAGTCATAGGGGCTTGAGTTTTATTGTGGAGGGTTGGATGGGCATCTCATCTCAATGGGGAGGCATAAGGAAAACTTTCCCATAGTTCCTTCTCTTGTTGGCTTGGATGAAAGCCTTGTTGTGAAAAGTATTGTGTCATTTGTGTTTCCTTTTTGTTCTTCTTTTAAACCTTGAATGTTGTGAAGAAAATTATATTGTGGAAGCAAGTATTGTTGCCTTGAGTTGGAGACCACCCTTAATTGTGTTGTGTTTGGGGCTCGGGGGTCAATGGAGGAGATTTCTTCTCTTCTCCATTGAGTTTTTGGTTGGGAGGAGAGTGTTGCCTCTCCCCCTATCTTGGTTGTAATTTGAAATACTTGGAACTTGGAGCATGGATGAAGAACACCTTGGAGATTGTGAAGACTTCTTCCTTTTCCTTTATATATATTATTTTGTTGTAAAAATTGCATGTGAAAGAAAGTTGTATCATCTTGTTTTCATTCCAAAAATAAAGGACATTGTAATCTGTATTTGCCCCAAAAGTTCACATGGTTGAAATGTTGGTAGATCTTGTTTAAAACTTAATGGAAATATTGTAAGTCTCTCTAGTGGAATGTTAGAAAAAAATTACAAGAAAATATACATACTAGATTTCATTTTGTTGCAAAAAAAAAGGGTATGAAAAGTGAGTACATTAATGCATATTCTCTTCTTGTATTATGGAGAAAAGTCTCAAATTTTAAATGGCTTCCAATATGCAAATGAAGTAAATTGTGTTCTAACTCTATTATGTGTATTCTCATTTATGAATTTCTTATATATCCATTTCATATTGTAAAAGGGAAATGAAACCGAATCCCTTTGAAAACCCATGCTATGTTGATTAAATTATGTAGAAGAAATTATAATGCATAGGCTATAAACTCATTAAGTTTAATACCCGATGTTCCCTAATATATAATAAGGAATCAATATTTTCAATATAACCCATATCTATGAAATATTACCACTAATGGACTTATTATTTTTAGATCCTACTCATAACAATATACCATCAATATCTAATTGCATTAATTAGGTACACAAACTCGAACTGCAGTAAGGAAACAATGGTAAACATATAAATAAATGGATTGTTCTTTGGGTTTCTAAAAGCCGAAGCAAACTTTTTTAACACCCTGATCATTTTGATGACAGATCATAAAACATGATCCAAACTATTAAATAGAAAAATTCACACAATGCTATACAAAAGTTTTATCTTATTTCATGAACTATAAGAGCATACAATCTCTGATCTAAGAACTCGGTAATGGCATATTGATTTGAAAGGTAAATGAAGACCCGCTAATGCGTTGACAGGTGATATATCCCTCATCCGCCGCTGAGGACCCTGCCTATGAAGGGCATTTGAGTGTATGGAAACAATAAAACTAAACAATTGTCTGTGCTTGATACATTCGACACGGCATATCCAAACCTCTTTTCACACCACTTTGCAAGCAACTGCGTCCCATGAATATTCTGATATGAAACAGATTTACCTCTATGAGATTTTCCTCTTCTCTCGCCTTCACTGTCCCTTAATCGATTTTGATAAAAATATCTTGAAGGTGAAACCCGAATTTGAGGATGCATTCAATACTGAACAGATAGCAACTTAGTTGGATAGGCTGTTGATCTTAACGCCTCCTCTGTCCCTTGCATCATATCAATCAAAGAACTTCTCTGTTATTTATCGTGTTGTTAGACTGTAACAACGTACACTCCGAAATGCTCACGCAAATGCAAAACCAATTGGACTTCATGAATATTCTGATATGAAACGGATCCATTTCTGTGGGATCCTCGCCTAAACCGTGACTGAGCATGTTTTTCAGTAGTAGAAACCGTGGTGAAACACTGGTCAGGTCGCCTTCACCTTTTTCTCTGTCCGCAATCAATCTGGGTTTTTTCTCTATCTCTCTTCTTTGAAAATTTCCATAACCAAGGCCACCATGATTGAGAGGGGTTTTCGATGACTGGGGCAGGGGCATAGCCATAAAAAGCTCGTCTCCTGAAAAGACATGCCGTGCCCAAGTATATTGGACCCTGAATACCGTCTAGCCCCTTCATCATTATCTACATCCAAAACAAGTATGGCAAAATATTGTTATATTAAGTTGAAGGAGAGTAACTTATTATTGTCTGTAAGCAAACTATTTTCGTGAGTACTAATTCCATATTAGTAAAAAAAAGAACGATGAATGTAATTTCAGTATTTTAGATTTCTGTGTTTTTAACCTTATCCCCATCATCAAATGTTTTTTTCGGCTTGTAATGCCTACTTCCCTCAATCGATCTGATAAAAATCTCCTGGAGGCAGAACCCGAAAATGAAGAGGCATTCGATACTGAACAGATAACAACATAGTTGACAGACTGCTTGTCTTAGCGCTTAGAAGAGAAAAAGGGGAGTTGTTTGTTGCGTCACCTATCCCTCTTGTCGTAGCTCCATCTATCACCTCCCTTTTGATTGCACGCGGCCGGGACAGTGGATTAATGACAGGGCGGCTGGACAGAAATTAGATTTGCAAAATATAGTGAATTCAATGTTTTAGGCGGCCGGTTGGAAGAAGCGTGCACGCCAAGGAGTGGGAGGAAGTCTTGATGGTTGGAAGATGGCCATTAAAGCCACCCACCCCAATTTTTGCTGTCAAACCGAAATTTAAATACTTTCCTCCTTGAAAAATCTCATGTCCCCTTGGTTATATTTCGACCTTATGTTTTTAAGTATATAGTTCAAGTTCAACTTCGGTCCACACCCATCCTTTGGCCTTGCTCCACGAGTTGGACGATAGTATGATTAGAGAGTTAATTATTGGCCGCTTGGTATGCCAACGTGGATCGTTATGTGGTATTGTCTAGAGAATTATTTATGGCCGGAAAGGTAATAGAGTAAACTCATCCAATGCAAATAATGAGCTCGCCGCCAATGTTGACTCGACGTAGCCCGAGCCAATAAAAAAAAAAAGTAGCCGCGAGTTATATAACAAGCTTGTCACTAGCTCGCCCAATATAATTAATAACTCGTCGAGCCATGTGGAAACAACTCGAAGTAAAATATTTAAAAAAAAAAAAAAAAAAAAAAAAATTGTCGCATTTTCGGGTCGAATGTTTGTGGCGCGCATCATCATCGCGTAAATCGCCGTCGCCATGAGCGAGTGGCATCGTCTTTTAGCAACATTACAAGAGCCGCCACCTATCTAGCTTATTGCCCGATCAATTTGAAGCTTGAATAGGGGAAAGGGGACTTGTGGTGAGTTGGGCGCCCCAGAGAGAGATTCTCTCTCATCGTTGTACTGGAAGCTTCGTGACCCACTGTGCTTGGAGTTCAACAATGGAAGGATTGATTAATGGGTTGCCTTTGATTGCTCTGTCAATGCAATTAGATCAGGCACTGAATGCTCGACTGAAGTTCCTCGTGTGGGTGGAAGTTGAGAGAAGAAAGTAGGATGGAGACCGAGAGCAAGAGCTCAATAGGGAAGCGATTTCTAAAGTTGTGAAGTGGATAAGGGTGGAAGAAGAAGGTGGGAAAATAAGGTCCAAGGCTTTACAAATGGCAGAATTGTTTACGGGTAACACATCCACCTGTGGAATTCAAGAAAAATGCATGCATCACTTCATCAACTAATTAAATGGATTCAAATCTGTTTGCAATTATTTTTCTGTTCACTGATAGTGTTTATTATTAAAATGTGATTTTCAAGATATTGTAGAATGTAACTCTTTTCAGTAGAATAAACAAGGCCATAAGATTTCAAATATGTATTATCATGTGGCATTGATTTACAATTAAGAAAGAGTATTTGTGAATTTTGTAGAATTCCATGACGGGAGAAAACTGGAGAAAATATGTTAAAGGGGAGAGGGGGTGGACAGGAGAAATATAATCTGAAATATATACATAAATTGAGAAAATATAGTTTTTATTTGAAATATGAATATACTAAATTTCAAATGGCATATGCCCACCTATGTGTTATTAAAGAAAAGAGATGTTAGTTTACTATTTTTGTCTTTATTTTCACTATCATACTTGGCATAGAATTTCTTGAAATTGTTAAAGAATTTCATGGAAGTTGCATATGTAGTAAAGAGGATCTGAGAATATATATTTGAACTCAATGGGCTATACGTACTTTTTATTTAAATCCTCATGGTATAAAACTCGGTCAAACCAAGTCACATTTTCTAGGTTTAAATTAATCTCTTCCTTACAGAAGGGACCAAGGCCACGAGGCGATATCCTGCTCTATGAAGGTCCAATAAGTTTTTTAACAATCTACTTAGGTATATATATAGCCGAGGATTGTATAGGATCAACATAGTTCATAATGTTTTTTTTTAAATTTTGGCCTTCTAAATGATGCTTTAACTGAAGTGGTTATTGGTGTTCAAAGTCTTTTTTGGAGGGACTAACTTCTTCCATGCAATTGGTCCTTACGAATAAATTTTCAAAGAAGGATAATTCCTATCATTATTTGGGAGGGTTGGATAGGAAACTACCTTCTTCTATTTATTACGCCATAGGCATTTACTTGCCAAGAGGCACATGCCGCTTGCATTCAGGCTTTTCTCCTGCATCATCGATGGCCGCCCAAGTTTCAGAGGTGTGTTTATTAATATGCAATTAGAAGGCATTGACACTTCAAAGTTTGGAATGTGAAGCTTCACCCCAAATCATCATGTGATCGATCTTCAAGGGGTTCAAATCAGGTTTTTGATTTTCCCCTTACATTTGTTTTTTGATTTTAATTTGGTTAATGATATTGCTCAACTTTGCAACTGTATAATATAGTTTTTTTGAGTTTGGCTCGGGAATTGATATTGTAGAACCAGGAAAATAACTAAGTTACAATTTTAAATGTTGCTATTTAGAATTGTTTTTGTTGGGATACGACTGTGTGGAAGAGCATGGCGTTTGTCAACTGTTTGACAAAATTACAGTGTTTTATACTAAATTTCAATAAATAATCGCATATTTGTTTTTTGAATTTATTATCCATCATTTAATAATAATAAATTTAATTGTTTAACATATTTAATATTCAGTTGTGGATTCTTGTTAACTATTTAGAATTGTTGTTGTTGTGTGCAACAACATGTTGTTTATGAACCGTTTGACTAAATGCGTTCCCTTTCCATGCACCATTTTAAATATTACATCTCACACAAACTTTGCTATGTTGAATCTAGTCAAATCTGTGAAGTTTGATTTTTCTAAAATTCCTTTAGAATTTGTGCTATATTTTGTCTTATAACTGGAATTTGTTCAGAACTTGTTCATACATGCATTTAATTACTTTTGTCCCAGTTAAGTTTTGTGCATTCCCCTGAAATTTTCCACAAGCACGGGATTTTTAACCATAATAATACTGCAATATGTCATTTAACTAAATTCCTTTATAATTTCCGATATTGGGTGCACAGTAGTTAAATTTGGGGAAATCTTGTTCGTGTAGGCATTTAAATGATATGCCCTACTCAAGTTTATATTTTTTGTTTCGCTTTGCTCTCATTTTCACACTGTAGTATTTTTTTTAATAAGATGTGGATTGTGTGCAAAGTTTAAATGTACATTTGAGAATTTATTGTTTAGTACGTGTATCAGTTTTTCCGTTTAGTTGGACGTTGTCGAAATAGTAGAATCAAAAAAAAATTTGGAATTTGAGGCGTTCTTTCTACCACCATGTTTCATATTGCACTGTTATCCTAAAAAAAAAAATGTATTGTATTTTTAAGATGTTTTAGGCTTTTACATTTGATCTGCTCAAAGACTTATGTATGACCTTTTTGGCCTAATGCACAGGAATCTGAAAGTTTTTGGGCTATGCCTTTTCAAAGACAATACTATGTTGGTCCAATTTGCTGCCAACCTTTTTTCCAGCTTTTTCCTCTTTTATGAGAAAATGTTCCTACCCATCAAACTTTGCTTTCTTAGAAGGAAACTCCTCTTTTCTTTGTCTTCATTTGTTGTCCTTTTCCTGCACCAAAACATATGATCTTTGTAATAACCCATCTTCTTCTCCTCTTTATGTCCTATTTCTTTTCTGACCTATCTTGTAGCTATTCCCTTCAATTCTGCAATCACTCCCAAGCTCGATATTGCTCCCCAACTCTGTAGAAACAACATGCGTCGAGTAACTACTGCTACAAAATTATTCTCATCATTAACACCATAATGAACAACATTGTTTTGACGATTCTAGAGCGTAACCTCTTCTCTGACCTAAATGAATTAACAGACTCTATACATGCAAAATAAGGTATGGACAGTTACATTAAAGTGAAACAATCCAGACAACAAGAAGAATATGCAAAAGTAGTTCTTCAATAAAAAGAGCAGACTGTAGCATGGCATCACGGATGACCTTTGTCATTGAGTATTCCTCATTAACATTGGTGAGCTTGCTTTGTCATAAATGTAAGATTCCATGTATGATTGGTAATATTTTATTTATCATTAATCTCTAAACTTTAGTTAAATTTGTGTTCGAGTATGAAAGGAGTGGTTGAATATAGATTCTTTTTTAAATGTGTTCTTAATTTATCCAATACATTTCAGAGCTACTTTCAAATGTATGACAATTGAAGAATGTTGCAGCAGATGATCTCTTACCAAATATGACTCTACGCAATACTATAATCATCAGAATGAATGATCTTTAAGCAATACTAGTTGATAAACCTGTTTAGTTTTATAATTTTTTGGAATTAATCCGTCATTTGAAAGAAGAGGAGTTTGCAAATCGTAAAATTGCATCCTGAATCCATGTATGAGCTACTAATAATATGGTATGCAAATATTAAAACACAGTAATTCATTTGCTTGACATCTCTATATCCTTACCATCATATTCTAGTATGTTGATAGTATGATTTGCAAACCTATTGTTCTTTAAATTGTACAAATTCCCCACCTTTCCATACTATTTTTAAAATGTAAGTACAACTTACAAGTGTCTGGACTATACAATTATTACTGCTGCAAAAAACACTCTCCCAGCCATGTGCTAAACATTGCATATACTACATTTTCAATGAAACTTAGATAATGGATACATTATCTTATTTATTACGGTAAATCAAATTTACAAAATAGTTTAGTTTTACAATTCTCAAAATATTTATAGTCTTCTTATGCTGCTTTCGGCGCTACACTTACATCCAACAATTCTGGCATAACATATTGTTCAATTAAAAACTTATTTACTGTTATTGTTGTTCGCCAAATTTGAATTCCATCAACAGACTCCAGCACTCATGGCAGTCCTTGAGACCACATCTGTTTGGGTGATTGTCCACATGTTGTTCTAAATATCCCATTTTAGCACACACATGGAAAACAAGAAAAACGGTTGTGCAATTTTTTATAAAAAAGAGGAGGGAACCAAAGACAGAGGATCAACATCGTACTGATATTTACATTTAATTTTTCCCTTGGAATTTAATGTGTTTTATTGACAGATAATTTGGCAAACAATTCATGTATACATAATGTCCAATCAGCACAGTAAATAAAAACACGGGTGTATGGCATTTTGTCAAACAACACACATACACGAAGCATATTGGTCCATAATCATGACCATCAATTTAATTCCATAGTTATGTTCTTTAATTTGTTGTAAAAAAACTCTGCCAACATGTAACATGATCAACAATTTAATTCCAGAATTCAGTTCTTTTAGTACCACAACTAATCTTATGCACTTTTAAAAGTTTTAACTTGTAGTATTAATCACAAAACCCAAACTGCATTTACAAACACTATATGAAACAAACCAAGTATATGACCACCTCAACATACAGCCTTCCCTACAATCCTACACGGCGTATATTTGCTCCCCCAAAAAGGGAGCAACTGCTAGTCAATATTTATATGAAGAAAGAGACCGACAGCATACTAATTCACTTACCAAGAAGAATTAGTCCGTCAACAAATTGACAGGCTCCACTAAATTCAAATTCTAGACCAAAGGAAACACACCAGAAATTAATTTAAGAAAAACTCTTGCAAATACTTCCTCTGCAGCTTTCAAATGAGCTCAATATTTTCAAATTCATCGTCACCTGTTCTTTCCCGCAGCCCTATTTTGTCTAGTCAAAGCTTCTTGTAGCAAGATCTTAGAAAAACCCTCTTGCCAGAAAAAAACATATGTGAGGGATTGGGCATCAGGAACTTTATATGATTTACAAGCAGCAAGTTCTCTTCTTCTATAACCTATAGTTTTTATTTTCCAAGATCTTTCAATGAACTCTACTCCTAATTTACTCTTGGGAAAGTAGGGCTTTCATCTGGTTAATTGAACGTGAGGCACCCATTACTTTTATGTGAATACAGAGGAATCTAAGCTTTTTCACTCTACAAATTGAGCAGAAGCATGGCTGTCTAGTATTCTAGTTCTGGGAGTCTCCGAAGGAGAAACCTTCATTGATGGCTTGCTCGGCCTTCTCTGATAAGGAATACAAGGCTTAAAGCGAGCCAGCCTTGCCAGCTCGTCCACCACCTCAACCAGATGCTGAATCCTCACTACAATCTCCACCACCAGCCATGTAAATGTGGCCAATGGAAGCTCCCCTGCATATTCAGTACTCTGCCCCCTTGCTTTTGCATCATTAAAACTAGTACAAATATGAGCTTCTGTCTGTGTCTGTCTAGCGACCTGTCCATCATATTGTTCTTGCAATGAAACCACTCTTCTGAACAGAACTGCTGGTTTTGACTCCTCCAACCTCGCCGAGCTGCACCGCATTTCAGCTTTTGTAATCAGCCCATTTGTATTCATGGGCTCTTCTTGTCCATCGATTTCACCATTCTCTTCAATTTTTCCTATATGCCATCTGTCTGAATCCATAAAAAGTTTTGGCAGAGCATGCAAGCCAACCTGCAGATCCTTCAATGCAACCTGTAAATCCTCCATCATGGTTTCCGAATCACAGCTTCTCATGTGTTTGATGCTGCACGACAGCTCTTGCAGTAATTTTGCTGCTTCATCACTGACCTTCATGCATGGCTTCTTCAACACTGAACGTGACGGAACGCGGGACTGTAATTATATTGAATGGCCACTTTCTAATCAGTAAGGAGACAATCATCCATTACAAAGCATAAATACTATATATTATATGATATGATTTTTGGGATTCAGCTAAATAATTTCAAATCAATTTACATTGATTTATATTTCAGGAATGGTAATTCAAATAGAACAGAAACTTATGATTAAGGGTGAAATAATATTGGGATGGATAACCTCTCCGAAAGTTGGGTGCTTCATTTGTAGGCACTAAGCATCACCTAAATGCTATGAATGCTAAGAACACCATTCATAATCATAAGAGACATTCTTATGGACAATTATTCAAAAAATACAGGTCAGCCTAAATTAACTCTAAACTTCCTAACTGAATCCCACAACTCAAATCATATAATTTGAAGCACTGCATAAACACCAGTTATATAGGTCTAATGTTATATATACACCTGAATCTCAGATCGGAGGCATCCATGCAAGGCTACGATAGAATATGCCAAATGCCGAAGGCTGCCTCCAATTTTCACATACTGCTTCCACGGATGTCTGTACCTAAATTGTCCATGCCTTGGCTCCCAGCCAGCAAACGTCGCCTGTATTTAAAGCAAATGCTTTACAGTTTAGTTTTACATTCATGGTTATGATAAACTGCAAAGTGATTATAAACCTAAGAAACGTACATTCAGAGACTCGTCTGTGGCCTTGGAATCTAACACAGATTTGTATCCTTCGTATATGGCATCCTCTGACGTGTCGATTTCATCTTCGTCCATTTCGTAAGTGCGTTCGTCAAAATATTCATGGATGCATCCTGAAAGCACAGAGATTAATGTTAAAACTTAAATCGATTGATTATTTGGGTTTTCTCCTGCAGAGCTATGAATAAATCCAAATGAAAATTGGCCAGCCCTTTGAAAAGATGCTTGTATGTTTTCAGTATTTACAGTGTATGGAATATTTCATTATCTAATAAATATGAGTTATCCACAGTGCTGGAGAGGCCTGTCATCCATGCATCTCCGATACTGCAAATAGCTGGCGGGAGTGATAGCAGAGTGGCTTTCAATTTGTATTTTAGACTCAACACAATGCAATCATGTGGCCCAATAGGCTATACACATGGATTAGAGAGTCCTGACAACGATGGACCTCCCTCCCAGGCTGCAAATGGCTGGCAGCAGGGGTGGCAGAGTAGATTTCAAGTTGGATTTTTGAGTCTTGACCCAATAGAATGGTGTCCTATGGTATGTGTGCTATACACATGGTGCTAGAGAAGCCTGTCAGCCAACAGTGAAGGTAGAGTAGATTCCAAGTTGGATTTGAGTCTTGACCCAATAGAATGGGGTTGCATGGTATGTGTGCTATACACAGTGCTAGAGAGGCCTGTGAGCCAGCAGTGATGGCAGAGTAGATTCCAAGTTGGATTTTTGAGTCTTAACCCAATAGAAAGGGGTCGCATGGTATGTGTGCTATACACAGTGTGCTAGAGAGGCCTGTCAGCCAGCAGTGACAGTAGAGTAGCTTCCAAGTTCGATTTTATACCCATGCTATGTGTGTTACACACATGGTGCTAGAGAGGCCTGTCAGCTACATACCTCCAATGCAAATGGCTGGCAGCAGTGGTGCCAGAGTAGCATCCAAGTTCGATTCTTGACCCAAGAGAATGGATCAAGTGGCACCATGGGCTGCAAATGGCTGGCAGAATTGGTGTCAAAGTAGCTTCTTGACCCCATAAATTGGGGTCACTTGGCTTCGCATGAACAATCCATTGAGTGAGCTGAACTTCCCAAAGTATCACAGTCATCCGTTTTCTCCTAGCTATGGAAATCTACATGTCAAGTTTTATTACCTTCAAGGGATTGAGCCAGGCCTTCAAATTTATCTGCTGTAAAGTTGTGAAGATCCTCCCCTGCCCAGATGGGGTAAACAAACAGGCTGATGACAAGGCACACACCACATCCGATGGCTATGGTAGAGAGACGTTCATATGCCATTCAGAATATGTTGTCCACTCGATACCCAGATACTGTTATCAGATTGAATGTGAGAAGGAATATCACAACTCCATAGTCATATCTTCTCCTAATGGTGGGGAAGAACCGTGTAAAGAAGCAGCTGCCCCTGCAAAATGAAAAGAAGCGCTTATTAGAGGTCCAAAGGAAAAAAAAATCATTTCTTAAGATCAATATTAATGAAGGCATCAAAAAACTACACACAGACCTAGAATAAAAACTGAGAAGCCAATGATAATAGCCTCGCCTGGTTCGCGAGCATGCTCAGACAAGTAACTGACAAACGTGGCTAGAGAACCTGCCACTAGAGTCCCTAACGCTCTGTTCAATCCTTTGCTCAGAGTAGCCCCTGTATAAACACAAGCAACCCAACTCAGACATAGGAATTATGTTGTCTGACCAAACTCGATTACAATACAGGCAAGTGATCCTCACTACTGAATTAATTTCTGGTTAATAGGCCTTTCATTTCAGAAAAGTATATCAATATGATCAGTTATTGGATTTTTGCCTAATAACTTTGGTATGTTATGTGATAATTTTGGGGATTTAGTTGCCTAGTTTTAGGTCAATCTACATAGACCTGTGTGGTGATGTTAACATGGGTGAAGCAAGGGACTTTCAAGGGGATGGAACTACTCCAAAGGAATCAACTCTACTCGACTTGCTACCTCAGTTCCAAAACCTTGAGTAAGCATTGTGTCTCATTGAAGATTTATTACAGAGCTCCCTACCTCTCTCAATCTATACAGGTGCTTCAGTATGATTTTTTTAATAAAGAGAACTAAAATTGCATAAAAAATTGAGAGCAAATACAACTGCCTCCTTGGGTGATGGTCTAACATAGCGAGGAATTCAAATATATCACAGTATTCCTTGGGAGAACATGGTAAGTAGCAGCATTATATTAAATACATAAAACCTCCTGGTTCTTCTCTCATAACTTTCACCATGAGGAACAAACAATAAAATGATACCTACTGTAGATTTTTACTTCAACTAGGACATGTATACCATAAAAAAACGTTCATTGTGCTTTATCTCAATACTTGGAACTAGATGATTTACATGAACATGGAAATGTGTCATTGTTGATTTTTTTTATTGGGTTGGGGTGGGGTTGGGTGGAGAGGGTTTAAGATCAAACCAACTAGCCTGTTGGTTCAGGTGTTGCAGAAATAATGGATGAAATTTTGGTTTTCTGTTGTGCAATGCACAACAAAGCATCAAAAACCTGTAGATCTGTATTGTTTTGCTTCATCGCAGAGATCCGAGGAGCACTAATCCACAAATAACCTACAGTAGAATACATTCAAATACTTCAATTAAAAATTAGCTACATTTGTTTCTTACCTACAGTGAATTCAAAGACGACTACGACCGTCAACACCGCCCACATAGTATTATCACCAACACCAGTGAAGAGAGGATCCATCAGATACAGTAGACTCACCACAGTCAGTGCCACCCCAAATTTAATGGAATGCAAAACCCTTCTCGGATCCTCTTTTCCAAACCTCCATATATTTTCAAACAAGGTTTTTACATTTTCAGGATTTATTCCCACTTTTCTAGGCTTCTCACCAGTAGTGATGCTCACTCTACACTCGCCATTCATATCGCCAGACGCCATCGCCAAATTTAGCAACAGAGCAAATTGCTACTGAAGTGCCAAATCGAAATATTCCACAAACTCAAATAAATGTGGATTCCACCACTGTCACAAGACTCCAAGTCTCCAACAACACGGAACTGAAAAGACCAGCCGATTATATTATTCTTAAAAAATTTAAGAAAGAACGACATCCATATCCATATATCGTGAGTTGTGTCAATCTCGAGACATTATAACGTGAGTTGTGTCAATAGGCGTGAGTTGTGTCTGTGTATCAATTGAATCACAGCGCCTGCTTCGAATTAAAAAAGCAAAGGCCACAACACTGTCAGAAATATTCATGGGACAGGTGTGTTTTGTTGGAGCAGTGGGTCACATCAGTCAACATTCTAGCCAAGATATAGGAGTTGAGTTTTAGCCATGCTTGGGCATAAAATACTGAAATTTTTATTTGACGAGTTTCATCTTCAAGATTCACAGCTGAAGAGAGGATATTGAAAGGAGTCTGAAATCTGATTAAAAATCTTAGTTTTGTGGTCCCATAGACTCTTCATTCTCATGGACGTCATTAAAATCTTTCATTTCATTTCATTTCAAATTATCATCTTCCACCCCGTACGGACACCGACAGGTTAAGGAAGGTTGGTTCCAAATATACATGTCCAATGATCAGAAATCACCCTTCACTAAGAGCAGCATGAGGGAGAATCATAGGCGTCGGCATGCCATTGGATGTGGTTCGTAAACCGCAAATGGCTCACGGAACTAACCGAATCCCTAAGCGTGCCCTTCAAGTTCCACGTGGTCGGGGAGCGGTTGGAAAACCTGCAGGCCCACATATCATGCTAAATTTTTGGAAAGCTTAAGCAGATATTTTTATTGCTCTCCCATTAAAAAAATTTGCTTGGGAAGTGTCGCATGAAAATAGGGAAGTGTTTAATGAAAATAGAAATAATTTTGATATAATTTTCGTGTATGGAAATAAGAAGAATAAGGAGAAAAATGTATCAACCAATCACATACAAGAAAATTGGTATTTGTAAATGAATTAAAATTATATATTGTTTAAAACTATTGTCTAGACTATATGAAATAAAAATAACTAGCAATCGCATGTGCAAAGGCAATGTGAATGTCGAACGGTATGTGTTATTTGATTTAGAGGGATAGTTATTACTTTTGTAGTTGATGTTGATAAGGGGTGTGATTGATTTTGTAAGTGTAGGAATATAGATGAAGCATTACATTTAAAAGTTATATTTGTACATTTCAAATATGTTATAAATTCATACATATACATTTGCAAATCTTACATCACGAGTGGTAGCCTTTTGTGGATTATTTTATTTGAACTAAACATGAAACATGAAGACTTTTGTACATTTGCATATTTTATATCATGAGTGGTAGTCTTTTGTAGCCAATTTTATTTTCACTAAACATGAATACATTTGATATCGCTTTGGATACAAGAAGTGTTGAGTAAAGTAGTAGTAGAGGTGCTATCAAAGTAGAGGCTAATATTTATGATGGGTTGTTTTGGTTTGGTTGAGTGATATTAGTCTTGACTCTTCCTTTCTTCTTGCTCCAAGTGTTGATAGGTGCGCCATTTTTGAGTACCTTTGGAATGAAAAAGGAGGGGAAATGCCACGATTGGTTGTTTTGGTTGAGTGATAGTAGTCTTGACTCCTTTCTTCTTGCTCCAAGTGTTGATACGTGCGCCATTTTTTAGTACCTTTCGAATGAAAAAGGAGGGGAAATGCCACGATTGGTTGTTTCGGTTGAGTGATATTAGTATTGACTCCTTTATTCTTGCTCCAAGTGTTGATACGTGCGCCATTTTTTAGTACCTTTCGAATGAAAAATGAGGGGAAATGTCAGGATTGGTTGTTTTGGTTGAGTGATATTATTCTTGACTCCTCCTTTCTTCTTGCTCCAAGTGTTGATACGTGCGCCATTTTTTATTTCCTTTTGAATGAAAAAGGAGGGGAAATGCCATGTATGGGTTTTTGTTGAGAATGGGATAACATCAACGTGTCTACCTCACTATTACAGAAGAGTTGAAAAATATAGGACATGTGGGAATAAATCTCAAATAAACCAAGGGAAAAAGTTGTAATTTGTGAAAATAATAAATTCAAGGTAGACATAAATAGACTTATAAGTTGTAATTTCCAAGTTATTCATTGTTGGATTCACATATGGATTTTCATTACCTGTGATAGTTGAGATTTAGACTTTGTTGTCCCTATAAAATAATGTAAAAATGTTACAACAACAACAATCATAATATCCATATACAATTCAAGATATCTTCAAATCAATATATAAAACCATAGTTAGCCTAGCCCTGATATAATAAGTATGCACTTCTATAAAAGGGAATACCAAAATGAGATTGAGTAGTAAAATAATTGGAAGTGCCAATTGACAAGGTTTATATGTGGCTATACATTTTCAAAACCTCTCCTCAAACCTACCATGGTAAATTTAGGCATAATTGTTGTAATGACAGTGAACATCTCCTCAAACAATTTTAGGGAACTATACATTTTCAAAACCTCTCCTCAAACCTACCATAATAAATTTAGGCTTAATTTTTGTAAAGAAAGTGAACATGTAGTTGATCGGGCTTGTTACATGGTGAAAATGGTATTGAAAGTGATAGTTAAGAATTACAAGTTGTGGTGAGTTTGACAAATGTCACATGCTTGGGTGTGTTGAAAGAAACTATGAAAATAACACCACCATTAATTTTGCTATCCATACACACATATGGATCCACAGTCATGATACCTTCATGGTATTATAAAACAGGGCTATAAAAAATACCCCATCGGAATCCATAGGCAATGTTTCAAACTATACTGCTAATTTCAAAGTCAACAAAGATGGACTATCTCTCCAAACA
Organism: Taxus wallichiana var. yunnanensis; assembly: GCA_018340775.1. Classification (NCBI taxonomy): domain Eukaryota; kingdom Viridiplantae; phylum Streptophyta; class Pinopsida; order Cupressales; family Taxaceae; genus Taxus; species Taxus wallichiana. Next base: position 652,946,797 of record CM031234.1, read on the forward strand.
CAAAAAACATATATTAGAAATACAAAATAAAACTTGATTCCTTTTTATCACTGCATGTCCGATACATGATAAACCTTATTCAAGTGCAAGCTCATGTGTTTAAAGCTTGCTTCACTTAGCATCGCCAATAATCTCCACAAGAACATTTTCCCTATTTTAAATGATGGAACCTATTTGCATCTCTCACAATAATTTCTCTTACAACAATCTTGGAAATAAACTTAGTTGCATTGTGGAAATCAACACATACTCGAAGGTTCTTGACAACTGTAATGATAGTTCCAAGGGATGTATTTAACAATCCAAATGCAATCGCCAACTTCTCGCTATGGTGGTAGAGGAAAATTTATTTTTCCTCATCCTCCGCATCATTGAGTACCTATCTTGAATTTGAAAAATACCCTGTTGCCTTCATCTTCCATGACAAGTTCTCCAACTTTGCATAGATTTTCTGTGTTTGTGGATGTGATATGTCTCCTACAAAAACACATGTACCATTTTACGGACTTCAATCCAACTACATCCAAGTATCTTTTAGATCCTCTAATTTTGATCAATCTCCTTACCTTCAGAACATCGCCCCATCTGCCCACTTCTGCATAAACATTTGACAGAAGAATGTACGGCGAAGCATTTTTGGGCTCCAACTCAAAAAGGAGATTTTCTGTAAATACTCTTAGCCCTATATTCTTATGTGATCTACAAGCACCAATCAAAGACATCCACACAACCACCGCAGTTTAATTGGAATTTTGATGATAAAGTTTAGAGCTTTCTCGAGATAGCCAACATGGCCAAAAAGGTCAACCATGCATACATAATGATCCATTTCGGTATAAAGCAATAAGATATAATCATGTCATTGAAGTATTTGCAGTGGCGAAGCATTTTTGGGGTGCAGCTCAAAAAGGAAACAAGATATAATAATACCATTGAAGTATAATCATGTCATTGAAGTATTTGCAATGAAGTGATACCGACAACCACCGCAGGTTTTATAAGCATACAAGTGGTTTTATTTTTTTCATTGAAGTCATTGAAGTGATATAAGCATACAAGATATAATAATGGTAGAAACACAAAAATAAAACCACTCTAGGAAAAAGGGCTTTTTGTTGGCTATAAGAAAACCATTTAATTCTGTAGTGCTTGCTACCTTCAATCACAAATATCTTACAAAAAAACAAAAGATGAAATTAATAAAACCGAATGTATGTGGTAATCAGTTGAGCCATGAAGGAAAGTGCATATCCCAGTGCCTTGCAATAACATTACTTATATATAACTCAAATACCTAGTCCCTTGCAATAGAGCCATGAAGGAAAGTGGATAACCTAGTGCCTTGCAATAACAAATCTATATTGGTTTCTTCATGGAAAATTAAGACAACACAATTAATCAACATAACTTAAAAAAGTTAAAATAACATAGAGAGAATTTGGTTTTTTAAGAGATAGTACATCTAGTTTCAAACTAAACTATATACATCCAAAGATTTCAGTCAATAGAACAGTAGACAATATTCCCATTCCCTACATGTGGCATGTTAGTATAGGATTTTTCATGTGATTCTAGTTAGGTTCTATTTTCCATTTTTGGCATTTTTGTTTCCACCATTAATACTGAAGTAAGTACATTAGAAAACACCTATTTACTCAAGTTTCAGGAAAACTGCATTGGAAAGTTAAAATTTATGGCCCGAGTAGAAAATCATTCGGAATTGTTCATTCTATGTACATTGTTTCTCAATACCAAACATTTTTTGTGCTAATCCCATTTCTTATGTGCTTACTTTTCTATCCTATCATATTTTTGGTTGATGCAAGATTGCGCATGAACCCAGATGTTGTATCACAGACCATTGCATTTTATTTAGTAATTGCCCTTCAGGCCTATTAGTTGTGTTTACACCGATGAGTGTGTGTCTGATCTGCATCAGAACAATTATTGTGGAGGCTTATGAGTAGACCTAATTCTGGAATTGATGTTTGCATATACTCTGAAGTTTTTGAAGGTTGTCTAACAGTGGTAACAGAAGCTATTGGTGATATTCTTGGGTTTGCTTGATGATTGTTTTTGAAGGCTGTCCAATATTAGTCCTTCTACTTTTGGTTTGCAAACTAACTTTTGGAATTTGGATTGTTCCTATGCATGGGTTTGATGTTCTTGTACATAGAGGAATCTATGAAGCTGCTAAGGGTATATACCAACAAATGTTGCCCAAGGTTTATGCTCATCTGCAAACATACAGAGAGGATTCACGCTTTCATTTCAGTGCAAATTTGGAAGGATTTTTCAAGCCTCATTAATTCATTGAGATTCGTGTTTTCTGAGTAGAACAAGCAGTGTGAAGACAATTATTACTAATAAATGCCTGGATTTTATTTTAAAGAGAAGCTTTAGAAAAATACACAACAGGAAAAAGACAAGAAAATGTAAAGAGAAGCTTCAGAAAAATGCACAATGTTTCTAAAAGGAAAAAGACAAGCAAATGTAATCCTCATAGTAAATTTTATTTTAAAGTAGTTTGTTTAAAACAGGTCAGCTTCATGGTCTACACTTTTTGGACACCGCAATTTTGACAAAAGTTTTCCATATGCTACAAAATTTTGGGTTCTTTTTATTCTTAGAATAATCAAATCCCATGACATCTATTAAAATAATTAAGAAAATCCCTGATGGTAGATAGGGTTTAATTGCAAATAATAGTTGTTATATTTTCAATACATAAGACACAATCCATAAGGAACAACTCATCTACCAAAATACATTTGACAAATGTATTAATGCTTAATCTTACACCTGCCATATGATTCATATCATATCTTGAAACAACATGACACTTGTCCCTTTCAAATCTTCGTAGCCTTTTACTGGTTTCTTATATACAAAGTTTATTTCAATTCAAGCTCAGTAGATAGGTATTTTGAAGGAGTATGATGGACTTGTACAAAAAGATGGATTATGCATAGGCAGGATGGTTTTTGTTAATTTCAGTATAGAAATATTACATAATAATTTGGTTCATGCATGGGGTATCTTGTCTTGTTATATGCAGGTATCCCAACGGAACCCTCTGTACCATTAAGCATGATTAGAAGATATCTACAATGAACTTGGAAACCATTAGCATTTGCAAAAGTATAATAGTTGGTTTGGGGTGTATGAGATTGTTCCAACTGAATATAAAGCTAGAAGTGAGCATAGATTTTGACCCAAGGAAGGTTAAGCACTCTGAACAATTCAATATGGCAGAGGAAGAAGTATTCAGGTTGGTATGTCTTGCTTTGAAAGAGGATGGAAGGCTGCCTAGATAGTATGCATCATTACCCACATAGAAAAACTTAAATTCTTACAACCTTTCTGGACCTTGTATTCAAACTTTTAAATTGCAAAATATTCAGTTGATTTTTGCCCCGGATATATAAATTTCATCTCTAGTTGACCATAACTATTGATTTGTATTGTGCAGAAACCCCTTGGTAAGATCATTATTTACCATGTAGCTCCAGTGTCCACAGAAATAAAACTGACCACAATCTGCACAGAACTGCATTATCAATCAAAGTTTATTGTGCCTTTTTATTTATGTCCACATATAACCACAAATCCTAATGCCCGAGTGTTCATAAAGTTCGGTATGACAAGCTAAAGGAGAGCCTATTGTGCCTCTAAACTTTTATATGTGCAATGATTTGAAGGGAGAAATGTACCAAGAATTTTTTATGTTGCAAATTAATAGAACTCTTTTTGGTTTTGCTAAATCTTTCTTGAACAATAGTATGATAGCAATGATTTTTCAATAAGCAAAGTAAAACTGTCCAATTTGGATGGTGGAATACCATGCATCGCAATTGCAAGGATGAGGGAGGTACTGCTCCAAATTTCACTCTTCATGAAGTCACATAAAATTGGTCTAATGGAATTATAGGTAGAAATAGAAATTAGAGTAGAAAAGCTGGAGTAGTTTTTTTGGCTACAGGGTTCGAGTAGATGCAAAGGAAAGGGGTTTGGAAGTTTTGGTCACAAGCCTAACATATTTATGATATTTATGCAAGTATTAGGGTCTCTGATGTAGGGTATTTTGTGATGAAATCTGGGCTGTTAAAGGAAAGAGGGGTTTCATCAATAAAAATTGACAAAATATCATGTAAATTCCATAATGACTTCTGTTTTTCTTACCTACAGCGTGTGGCCTTCCTAAAACAGGACGTTGATAATGGGTTTCGTGGTAAGTAGAATGAGGCAGTACATAAATAGAAACACACAAACAGAAACATAGACAGAGACAGAATTAGAGACTTGAACATTGACATCCTCATTGAAATTGCAAGCAAGCTTGATTCTTGTGATGCAACAAAAATGGGTATTATGTGTCATCGTTTTAAGGAAGCTGCATACTCTCATCCTGTGCGGAAAAAAGCAACTCTGTCTTGCCAGATGCCAATTGAAATTCTCAGATTATATGAATGTCGGTTTTTATTTATACCCAATTTTGCTTGTAAAACCAGAAACCCTCACCCAAATTTTGATATCCGATCACAAAACCGTAATCGTTGCTCACGGTTCCAACATTTTCAGATTCGGGATTCACAATTCAAAAAGAGGTTGTTTTACTGATTTTCATTGTCCAGACGCGAGGGCACAGATACACTCCATTAGATTATATGGCAATGAAAATACATGTTGCGCTACTTGGTCCACCAAGGCGTTGATTTCCATCCAGAAGACAAAGCCGAGCTTCATAAAACAAGAATAGTAACCAAAAACTCTTTGCCATGATTAAAGCCTGAGCTTGCACCTCAGAATGCGAAAGGGGGCTTAAAATAGCCAGAAACGAAGACGGCCAGACGAATCAAAAACATATAGCTTCGAATGCAAAGCTACTTTGATTGTGGATATTGATCTCTATCACGGTTTTGTATGTGGGTGTTGGTCCCTTCAAGGTTTCTAGAAAAAGGTGAAGAATAAGTCTATTTTGTAGATGGCTTTTATATTAATAAAATAAATCTATTTTAAAATTTCGTTAAATAGATACAATTTAACATTGTGTTGAACTAAATTATAATCACTAGAGGGAAATATGGATGTGAATATGGATGTGAGAATGGAAACCCCACAAAAAACATTACATGCAAAGACTGAAAAAATGTCTAAATCTACACAAGACCTAATATCGGTTAAAAATAGCTTGAAAAACGTGAAAATGTTTAGACAACCGTCAAACCGTCAAATTTAACACAGTCACATAAACGTCTACAAGGGCCTTTCCCATAGGGGAACGCATTCGGCGTAAATTTCCTACACATAAATGAAATAGGAAATTATTAAAACTAAATGTATCTGCAAATTCAAAAGGAGACACTCATCCATTAAGATTATTCTATATTTTTAATTTCAATCTCAAATATAATACAACAAAACCAAAAAGATTATAAAGAGTTATTAAAAATTGTATATTAGTAGAGGCCATACATAAGAAAATAGTAAACTGTATTTTTTATTATGGTTTAGAAGAAATTACACAAATGTTTCTCTACATAAATAATATTTCCCCATTATATAAATTTCCAATGGAATCAGATCAAGCACAACTTTCCAAAGAAAGTTCCTTTTACAAAATTCATTCTTTATCTGTGATTTTCTATATTATTTAAAGAAAGTGAAACTTGAATTTGATGATTGTAATATAAAAAAATATGTAAGTGATTATTTTGGTTCAAATGTATGATTGAAAGTGATACCCTATTTTTGCCTTTTGTGAAGTAACTTGACCGTGCTTTGACATGAGATGTTTATGGAAACTTATGTAATGAAAAATAATGAATTGGTTAATGATTTAGTTGTAAATGGATAGTTGGGTTGACTACATAGAGTCTAAACACATGCATGGAATCTATATTATGTTTTGAAGTTGTATAGAAATCGTGCAAAACTATCATCTATAGGTATAAAGGTAAAAGCTGATTAGTGCACATGTATTTGGGTTCATTGAAGCTCCACTAATAAAATATTCATGTAGGTAGACTTTGAACAGACCTACATTAGGGATTTTAGGTCTTGAGAGCGAAGTGATAATATTTGGTGAAGGATTTAATCCTCCCGGGTTTCTCAAAACCCTCATTTGGGGTTTGGCTTTAATTTTGCAATTTGAAGTCTTTGAACATAGATCTAGATCTTAAAACTTCTTGAATGATCCTTGAAGGTTGTGTGATTATTATTTGGTGTTTTATAGCATTAGGAATCCATTTCTACAGTATTCTTCAAGGAATGTACCCTCTTTCCATGCCAGATCGTAATTCGAATCTACCCAATATTACAAGCGATGATCACATGAATATCGGGCATGGCATCATAGAAAACCCAAATGCATTAAAGGGATCTGTTGGAGGAATGAAACAGTCCATGGAAAGTCCAGGCATGCCATGGCTATATCCCCAAATCTTACGAGAGTTACAAGTGAGCAGCTTGAATGAGCTATCATCACGCCATCGACCGCCCTTCAATATCCTAAGTTGCTTGCTATGTTCGTTTCCAAGTACTCTGCCAATGCCAAAAATCGCAGTAGTAGAGGCGTGAGATGCCGTATTTTGCAAGCTTGTGAATACAATATTTGTGGGATTTGTCAATGCATTAACGTCTGCTACGCAATTAGGGGAAACAAAAATTGAGTCCCCAAATCCACTATGAATTGACATAATGGCATGCACATATACATAATACCGCAACAATGATGATTGTTAACTGGACTTATCTGCCACTAATAATATGAAAAAAAAAAAGAGAAACCAAAAAACCAAAAAACAAATCTACGAAAATAGCAGGGAAAGTGTCATTTCGGCCGTCAAATTTGACATATTCCCATGAATGTCCGCAAAGCCCTTTCCCATAGGGGGAATACCTTAACCCTTCCTATACAAGTAGTTGACCTCACTACCTTGTATTTTCCAAAGGCAATAAGAGACCCAAAGAAAGCCATAACTATCACAAGAACCCTTATCGATTCATTCGGGGCGAGAACGTTTGAAATAGTAACCCCTTTTAAGGGAAGACAACAAAAGATATAACTGATGATGATTACATTATTCAGGTCATCCCCTTGGGTAAACCATCAAGGGAACAACTAAAGCAAGGAGTGTCTGAAGTTGCAAGCGGTCTTCTAAAAAAGGTAGATGAGGATGGAATAACAAAGAAACAACTTAAGGAGCAAGTTAGAGCCTTAAATTCATGTTTGACATATCAATGGGTCTGTATAGCACTTTTAACTAGGTTGATCAGAATCAATTTTGTGTTCGCCTCCTTCCAAGTCATGTATTTCCATCTTTTTAGATGGGAGCACATGAAAACGCCCGAGGATTTGAAAAGATACTGGTTTGAAAGGAGGCCTCAAGTCTCTGAGCAGACCAGTTTTTAATGTCCCTTTTTATGCAATGAAGAATTTGTTTAAAAAGAAATCCCTAAGGATTCATACATATTGTATGACAAAACCTCCATTGATACACTGCTTTCCATCTCCAACAAAGTGAGTGAATTGGAGAAGAGGGTTCAATTCCTAGAAAAGAAACAGGAAGAAAATGTGCCCTTGCCATCTTGTCCATTATCAACATTGTCCTCGAGCAAGAGGAAGGGTAAAACACACACTCATTTTCCTGTCATCATCTCGGATGGAGAAGAGGACCAGTTTATCTCTGCTCGTTGTTTGAGGGCGGTGATTTCTTTAGCTCGGGATAACAGAGGGTGGTTTGCAACTCGGCTATCCATGCGTTTGATGCATTATGCCCCTCGTTCTGAATGGGAACTTTGAGGTCCTCAACTAATTCCTTCTCCAAGGGAAATTCTGCCCTTTTCCAGGAAGTGGGAAACATGAACCAATTCAAAACCTCACATTTCGCCCATTCACCAACTTGCAGCATCTACCCCTCTCAACACTTCAAACACCCCTCTTCAGATCAATTCTGGCACATTGACCCTTCACAAGGGAAAGGGGAAAACAAATTTCTTTTCAAGTGGTCTAGACCTCCTGGATTGGGTATCATCCCATCAAAAGAAAGTCGAGCTTGAGGAGATTATGGGTCGCCCTAGGATGACCTTGGAGTCATTAAGGAAAATTTTTATGTTTGAGTGGTGATCTATGAGTGGATGGTTGGACTCATCTTATTTTCTCATGGTTTTTGATGGTTTTTATTGGTGTACAAATGGAAAGAAAAAGTTGCTTCTCCACAATAATTTTGTTTCTCTCTACTCCATTGCCAACATTACAGGAAGAAGCAACACCCCATCGTTATCCTCTTCAAATTTCTCCAAATCCAACGCCAAATTCATGAAATTAGGGCTCAGTGGATTCGTTATGCACTCATCATGTTGTGACAAAAAAATTTGATGTCGGTGTGGCCAAAAAAATTGTTTGTGTTGGGTGCGTACATGTCTTTGAATTGGGATGTCATGGCTTGTGGCTTAGAGATGAGTGTATCAATGGATGCTCGGAGATTGACTCCCACTGTTGCCACAATACAATAGGGGAATGTATTAAATACTCCATGCGGATTCACATCTTTACACGTGGAGTTGGACCAAGACTCCCAACACATTTCGTGGCATTTGTAGCAAAGAAAAACTTGTCTAGGTCGGGAAAATTCTAGGATGAATATGCTTCCGAGCCATGCCAATTAACATACTAAAACTATTTTGTATTTTGTTTTAGCCTTACAAATGACTGTGTTTTTATACTTCCCAAAACTTTGAAATCACTTCCTAAGCATATTTTGCATGAACTCACTACCTAAGCATTCTAAGTACACTATACATTCTCATGTCCCTATCGTATCCAATATAACATGCATTTTAATTCCAGTTACATTTACTTTTTTTTTCTAACAACCCAATAAAGTCAAGAGCTACAAATTCAAACAAGTATTCACCTTGTCAACATTTTCCATCACCTACTTGCATTTTTAGATATCTCCCTCTACTATTTCATATGCCTCTTCCCCGACACGAGATTTCTCCTTCTTTCGATTGACATACATGTCATGCTCTTCATAGAGACTTAAATTTCACATTAACTCCTCTATTCCACTTTCCTTTTCTTTTCCCTTCTCTACCCTCAAATGCCATTTTCTACCCCATCTTCCTTTCCCATTCTTCCTCTCCCTCCAATTTCACTTATTCACTATATCCCTTTTGGCGTTCACATTGTACATTTCATGTACGATTGCTAGTGCTACACATACCTATAAAATGTTAATATTTAGGGTTTAATTATTAATTGATTTAGGTAGTTTTTAATATTTTACCAAGTTGTAAAAACTAATATAAGATTCACGATTTATAAGCACCTTTTGGGGTGGAAGTTGATTGGAGATGTCTCATCATTGGCCAAAATAGAGTATGTTTGAGCAAAAATGATGCACAAAATTAACACCATATGATAATCTTGTTGTCATTTATTGCTCATGCGTATGCAACTTATTAATAATTTATTTTAGTACGGAGATGTCTATGCTACGTATATTCTACAAAAGGCTTTGAGAGTCCATATCACTAGAAAATGGCAATCATTATCAAACATATAGATTAACAAAAGGAAATAAAACTATGGGTCAAATGGTGTTAAAAAGTTATCATCATTATTGTTAATGTTTATTAAAAGATTGAGATTGATTTACGAGACTCTAAAATATGAGTGTTTGGAGAAATACTTAAGAGAACACAAGAGAAATTAAATCAAAAGGAATAATGGTAAACAACACTCTACCGAAAGAAGATATCATGAAGAAGTTGAGAAAGAGAGGGGCCCTATGTAGTCGGTTGAATTTTGTTGCTCCAAATAAATATTTATGATACTCAAAGTGGTAAAGAAGTGTGTGATGGCTATGAGGCCATGTGAGTCATTGGGTTTGCAATGTCTCATTGGTCTTACATGTCGGTTTAGAGGATGGCCATGGGGCCTTGTTTTATTGATAATATCAATGATTGGAAGTACGATGCAATTTTAAACGTAGTTCAAGCCCCCCTTTGAGACTTATGTTTGAGCTAGGCCATATGCAAAGGTCGAATATCTCTTGTAGGATGAAGGCTAAATATTTGTAGTCTTTATAAGACACGAATGTCTAAAGAGCCAAAAGAGTCTCTAAAGAGACAAAAGAAGCATTCCTTTATCCTGTACAATAAGGAGAGCATCTCGAAACAAATTTTTCCTTAGTCTCATACCTTGGAAAGAAAATTTTACAAATGCAATGCTCATGAAGGATATGGTGGTCCATTTCAATGAAAACTTAATGGTAGAAAACTCTAAACTAAGCAAGGGAAATATCAAGCTTCAAGGTAACTATAATATTGTGTATGTTGGGAGTTGGATGAACCCATCACTAAAGTGAAGATACAAGTTTCAATAGTGTTGAAGTTTTGAGGTGAGTGACTCTTTAGATTGAGTCAATGTGGACTTGAGTGAGGTATGTTACATAAACATAAATATCAATATGAATACAATTCTCTCTCTCTCTCTCTCTCTCTCTTTCTCTCTCTAAACCGAGATATCATGGGAAAGTTAAACAGGGTGGTGTTTCAATATCAATATCAATGAAGTGGCAATGAGGAAGCTTTTGCATACAAACATGAATGAACCTTGTTGTTTTCATGCTCCACAAATAATTCGAGAGTAAGGTATATATACCTAAGATGACCACCCCGAGAGGTACCTAATTGAATCTCACTTTGTGAATCATAGTATCCATATGAAAAATTACTTAAATTATGAGTGACGTTGTGCCAAATTCTACCAGATTAATGAAGACATGAGGGTCTTATCTCTTAACATGAATATGTTTGGATAACATTATAACTATCACACTCTCTATTCATTCTCATTCCTAAACTAGAAGGTATAGTCCCAAAATCCACACCAATACAAAAAGATAGGTGTGACCAAGTAATGACAGGTGAATCTTCATATCAATATCCTTGAACCGAAGGAAATGGATTATATCAACTATGATGCCTTACATACATAGTTTCCCCACACACACATTTAATGTTGGATTCACTCAAATTTGTAGTTATCACATTGAAATATATTGTCTTACGATCATGGATTCAAACTTTTGGATACTACAGCTCACTCTGCTCGTCTTTGCCTTCAAGTCATTAGGCCATCAAATGTTCATCTTGAACATTATCTACTTCTGAGATATGCTACAGATTGATTCTAGTTTAAATTAAATTAGAAGCCCATCATTTGATTGAATATAGAATTAAGGCAAAGCCCTAACTACGAAAGATGTCCAAGTGTACATGTGTGCGATTTGTTTTATTTTTTATTTTTTAAAATTTTAAATGTTAATTCTAATTTTGGGTTTTAATATTAATTTTACTTTAAAAGTTAAAATTTTAATATTAATATTAATTTTAATTTTAGAATTAAATTTGTGTTTTATTAATATTTTTATGCTTTTGTTTTTTAAGTGTTCGATATTTCATATTTAACATTCATAAATTTATTTTTCATTTTATTTTTTAATTTATATTATTTTAATTGTCCATTAATTTATTTTTTAATTATTTTATGATGTCTTATGTAAGTATGACAATTGTAATTATAAAGGAAACGTAGTTCAATATAGATCACTTGTAAAATTTGTGGGAAGTATTTTCAAGGCACTTTCACAAGGGTGAAGGCCCATTTTCTCGTGTGCGAAAGAAAGGGGTCATTTGTTATTCAAATGAGGTAAAGTATTAGGAAGGTATGAGGGAACAAGAAAGTGTTGATGGTAAAGTAACTCCTTTAATTATCTCTTATGCTTCAACAATTAATAACAACTATAGCCATCTGATAAGAACAATTGCCTAGGAAAGAAAATTAGAGCTAGATTCATCTTCTAAACATGCGCTTTAGAGGATGCAATGTATTCTCACAAGAGAACACATTGGAAATTCAAACCCCATTGGATACATGTTTAACGTGTATCGTTGAGATACAATTGGTGCAATAATTGCACATTTCTTCTATGTGAATAGAATACCAAGTGTCAATGTGTTCATTCACCTTACTATGAGAAGATGGTTTGCACGATCAACAATGGGCCGACTTAGTATAAACCACCTAGATATGATAATTTTCACAAGACTCTTTTTAAAAAAGATAAAACTAGAATACAACAACAAATTGTACCAATTAAAAGAGTGTTGTCCGTATAAAATGATGCAACATTGAAGGGTTCCTTGAGAAAAAGCGTGTGATGCAATCGAAGAGGCGGGGACATCAAATGTCCAAGTTATTACAGAGTTTTCCTACTTTGTTTAAATCAATTGAGTTTGTAGGTGCAAAACAATGCAAATTCATATGTTTTAGACACCATGTTGTGTGCATGCATTAAACAATACACTTTAGACATTGATAGGTTTTAGCCATGTTAAGAGATTATTGAAAAGGGAAAAAAAGTATAAATGTTTGTATTCCGTCATCACCACTCACATGCTATTAATAGGAGATTTGCGAAGGTGGAACTTCTCAAAATTGTAGACACGCAAGTCAGTTGCTTCTTTTTCATACTTCTTGATTGTATTCATGTTGTCAAAGAGGCTTTGTGTTTTCCATTGTAGTTAGTATTGTGTGGGAAATATCGAGATAGTCTACATCGAGATCTCGTCGTGAGGTGAGGAGATGGACCTTGATGATATTTTCTAGGCTCATGTGAAATTTGTTGTTGACTTCATTCGGTGCATGTGTGAGGCAATATGCTTTGTTGATTAAAACACAATGTGTTTGGGAGAAGTTTGTGAAGAAATTATTTTGTGTACATGAAAGAATTTAAAAAATCATAGACTCGAGGACCCTTCTCTATATTAAATCCTTTGATTAAAGATAAGGTACGTGGAAAATGGAACAAGATTAACACACTTTGAGCTACATTGTATTTATTACTCTTTGAATCCAAAGTGGTATGATACAAAACTCACCAATAAGAGGGCTCCATACTGAATGAAAAATAAGTGATGAAGGAATTTTAGGTTGCGATGAAAAATATTAATAATCGAGAAGAGGAGAATTTTACTACCATGACTTGAATGAAATATGTTTTCATGTGGTCGCATTAGGTATTTGCAATGGAGTATCTCTATGATATGCGTGCACTTGAAGAACCCAATAGAGTGGTGGCGAGAACCATGGCAGTGAAGCACATGAATTGTAGTAATTTACAATATGATTACTCTCACAAGTAAATGATTATTTTTATCTTGCGAGAAGAATTGGAGTAGTTACGATCTTATTCATTCATTGAAGAGGAACTGACTAGAGTCAAAAAAAGGCAAAGAACCTAGTTTATATTCCTGGCACACTTCATCTTTTTTACTATTGTAGATCCAGGGTATAAAGTAGGTCCTTCAACAAAATGGAACCAAATTCCATTTCATGGAGTAGAAAACATGGAGGATGTTTTTCTTTAGCGATGATCTCAATGATGTGCCCCATGTTATATATTCCATGTAGAGGGTGACGAGCATCTAGAGAGCATCCTAGCAAATGATCTAGAAGACATAATCAATGTGACTATTGACTCATTCATATCATATGAAACGATTAAGGTTAACATTTGTGATTTTTATTTTTAGCATACTTATTTGTTGACATTTTAATGTTTTAATGTTATTCATAGATTTTTAAATTGAAGGTGATCACTAGTTTAATTGTACACTTACTCCCAATTGTAAATCTACTATATACTTCCTCCAAAACATGAGATATTGACAATTTATGTAATCTAATACCCAAATAAATGCACTACTCATAAAGAAAAGAGCAAGCAATATAATTAATATTACTTATATTTTATCAATATTTGATTTCCTTCATTCAAAAAAGTTAATAACTAACAAGTATTTTTAAATTTTAGTGCATTTTAATTACGGCCAAGTAGTAGCATCCACCTTTGAAGATGCCCTTGCTGGAAAGTGTCAAATTCCAGCGGCTCCAATATTCAGATGTTACTGGATTTTAGATATTTTTCTATAGCCCTAGATATTTACTATCCCAAATATTTATTGTCCTATATATTCATCAATAAATCTGTTATAATTTAGAGAGAGAAGGATACATTGCATACACCCAAGTTGGAGGTCCAACGACCACCATTGATGAAATCCATGAGTCGTCTTAAAATCAGGCAACTGAATCAAACTTATCCTCAGTCTCGCCTATGGAATCAGATGCAAAGCCTTCGTTTCCTTTCCAAACGTTGGTGTGATATGCCATTAATTGAATGATGAGCAACAATGTTGGAGATCTTACCCGCACCCACGCCCATTCTCTGCATTTTCTCCATGTTTTCAAAATACCCAACATAACCCGAAGAGATGTCATCTGACGAACTCACATACTGGTTAGGCATCCAGTTACCTAGACTTGTGAAGTTGTCATGCTCCAAAGCTTCACGCGATCTTCCTCTGACGGCGCAGAGGATGATGGAAATTGAAGAAAGTACCCGATCAATTTAAATTTTCCAGCATACTCCAAGCCTATGCCAATATAAGAGCTCTCAAGCAGCTTCCCTATAAAACTTAATTGAAATAAAGTAGAAATGTCTTTTGACAACACGACCATGGATTCTGTATATGCCCCACTTTTTTATGGATTTTGCCTCTTTTTGTATATCCCCCGCTTTTTTATTTCTGAATTTAGGGAGACCTGTGATTTACTAATGAAAAAGGCATGGAAATCCAGTTTCAAGTAACTTGTCCCCAATATTTTGATGTGCAAGATGCAGATTTTGACAAGAATTTTATGTACGATATGCCATTTTTACTCATTATAAAACGTGGAAGAACCTGTGCTCTTTGAATCTGAAAACCAACACCTACCAACAAATGATGTTATTACATGGCCGAATTCTCACAATGCTGCAACTGGAAGATGTGACAATGTGACCTTCCATAAGCACAATTGTGGACGATGCTCCCTCCACTATAACAGGTGTCTACGACATCTGTTCTTATGTTGCCTAATCCAAGATTCTTTTATTTTTATGTTTCTCATGCTCTTTTCTCCATAAAACCTTGAATTTCTATTTTTTAATTCTTTTCTTTTTTAATAGCTAATGGACTTTGGTGGGCAGTTTCTTCTTCTCAATGAAAACTAATATATGGCTATTACTACACTATTATGAGTTTTCCATTACAATAACTTAATAAATAACTATCCAATTCCAATCTCAACAATTTAACAATTTAGTATTATTAATTTGATGTCAACGTGCCATGAAGGTTTTGATCACCTCCTTGCACATTGCATATAGAGCGATCTTGTGAAGGGCATTTTCTATTTTCATGGAGATATTAATGCTCCATACCACCTACTTTTCCTCAAATTCAAATATAAATTAGATTAAAACTCAAAGTTACAAGCAAATCTTCTCACTCATTCCTTTTCAACTTTATTAATATAATTGGAAATGATTTCAATATAAGGTTGGTTCAAATTCTTGATTATATGCTCTATTTTTCAAATCTTTTAAACTTGCTTGATTCAAATTATTTTATTGAACTCCCATGAGAAAAGGCTACCAGACCATCCATGAATGATAGACATGCACTTGTTAATCTTCTTAATGACATTCTTGTTTACGATTGATAAATGTTTGGAATCTTTCATTGAGATTAAGATATTTTCCCCTAATTAGTCATTCCACAAATTAAGAGTATATTAGTTCAATATTTGGTGGGAGGATTGGAAATGACATGTAGGTATGTCCTTGCAATGACACATACCATTATTGGGTTATCAATGGATATAATTTTCCAAGATAGTGTCATATGAAATGCTTAATCACCACTTGAATATTAAGTCACCTACTTTGCTTCAAAATTGCCATTTTGAGACCATTTGGAAAACTAATTTTATCCCCAAAAGGCTCACTTTTCCTATTGTTTTTTATACTAAAGCCTCTTGATTTGTGCACATGGAATTCCCTAACCTTCTTTGTCTAGGTTGTAAGAAACTAAAATCCACTCAGAACGTTTGGTTTTTCACAACATGCCTAGAATTCTTAATCTTGAATACATTCATTTTCCACGCCATTCACAATATGCCTAGAATGCTTAATGCTTAATCTTGAATACGTTCACTTTCCACGCCATTTTCCAATGATTCTTATGGAAGAGGTTGTTTGCAGATATGAGAGAAACAACTCAAATTTTGTGGAATGGAAGGGAATAATTATGCCTCAGAATCTAAATTCCACCTCCGGATGGTGACACATTCGATGCATATATGATTGTTGAATTGCATTAACACTCACAAAAATCAGTCATTTCCACAACACTATTAATATTAACAGTGGTGGAAGAGTTGCAATATATATATTTGACCATGATTATGACCAAGCTTTCTATTCATCACGTGATTTTTGATCGTAAGAGAAGAGAAAAGATAAGATGAGGGAGTAACCTTAGATAAAGGCCGCATGTGAACTGTTTAGTAGAATACAACTTATGTTATTTGCCCAAACATCAATCATAGAATATATTTTACAAAAAATTACACCTCTAACAAACTTAATAATACTATCCTCACCAGCCTAAATTACAACTCATGTGCAATTGCTAGTTTTACATATTGCAGAATCTGTCTGTCCATTTTTCTGAAAATTGACGTACCTATACCCTTTCCGTCTTCGTGTAATACATTTCAAATACATCTGCGAAGAAAATTCCATTGAATAAAAAACTGGTTAGAGAAGAAATCTTACTTACCCGCAGTGAATTCAAGAACGACCACGACCGTCAAGACCGCCCAAATTGCATTATCACCCACTCCAATAAACAATGGATCCATCAGATACAACAACGACACCACCGCCATTGCCAACCCAAATTTAATGGAATGTATCACCCTCCTCGGATCCTCTTTTCCCAATTTCCATACTTTTCCCACAACGTAACACCCCATTTTTCCTTCACTTATATCCTTCTTTCTCGATTCCTCACGACATCCAGAGATGTTAATTTTACACTCGCTGCCATTCATATCAGGCGGCGCCATTACCCAAAAAAACGCTCAAAACACAGGCACAAATGTATCAGCCAAAGCTAAGTATTCCCCTTCATTAAGAATCCCAAAATCCAAATCACTGGTGTTTTTTCACCAGAAACGCAATTCCGTGACGTATTTCTTATAATGGGAATCGCCAATGATGAAATCCACTCGAGCACAGGGTCGAATCCCACTCGTGAAAAAGTTGGGTTGCGTGAGCAATAAACACGGGGAAGGGTACACCGCCTTTGTCAGAAATTCCCAGAAGGGCAAATCCCACTCTGCTCTTCATTTTCCCATCCAACGAGAGTGGATAAATATAGAGATTGAAAGCTACGACAGATGACACGATAAATAGTTGCAGCGAGCAGGCCACCAACTCGGTTAATATACTGCTAAGATGGAATCCAACGTGTTCGCCACTATTCTCGGCGGGGTTTCCTTCCTTGGAAAAAAAAACGACAACTCTTTTTCTACAAGTAAAGTACGGCTAGCTATAGACGCTATTCCTTGCGGCGCACGGACAAGAAACATCGATAAAGATTTCATCCCAATCCCATATATTTCTTCCTTGCTGGGTTCCACTTCCACTTTTCTATTTTTTACCCTGTCATATAAATTCTTTTTTAGGTACTTAGGGTTAATATTTTGGATTATATTTAGAGCGAGCTCTCTCAATGGAATGGGAATAAATCATTCAACAAGAGTTTCTTATTGAACCATCACAAGTTAAACAATGATATGGTTATAATTTATTGACAATAGCATCTTAATTATGTAATGGAGATGTTGATAGGGAAGTAAGGCGTCCACTCAATAATTGAGGATGAAAAGTAAAAGAAAGTAAATTAAAATGTGAAAAAGTGGAAAGCAAAAGTAACCATTAGAAAAAATTTAGACATGGATTATCTAATAAAATAATTTCCAAAAAGATGTATGAATAAATGTCAAATATAGAGAATTATTTTAAGCTTACATTTACATTTCCAACATCAATTTGAAAAATCTCCATATACTTCATTAAATTTATTTTTAGGCCGATAAGCCTATATAACGCAATGCATCTTTTCTCTCCTATTCATTGTTCGATATCTCTGCCATGCTCCTCTTTTATATTCATTGTGTCACACATGTCTTGTCTTGCTTTTTTGTTATTGTTTGACAAGTGTCCATAGGTCTTCTTCATTTATTTATTGACATGTGTTAAAACATAATTTAACATAAATCATTAAAAGACAAAGCAACCTGTCATCTGCCTCATACGCAACAAATAATTATAGATTACAAGTATACACAAGTGTCCATATTTGAAAAATAATTTAATTAAATAAGTTAAAATAAGATAAAGGCACAAAAATTGGTTACATCTTTAAATAGAAAAAGAAGACCTCGTTATTATGTAATTGAGTCTTGCACTCTAACTCATTTGTTGGAGAAAACAAAAAAATAAGCCCAAAATCGACGCAAATTGATGGCTAGATGAATAGTTCAAGTTAAGAAAAGACATATTTCCAATTGGTTCAATTCTTTCAATGGTCGACTTTGTAGAGAATTACACAATGAAACTACAAAATGAGGTTCAATCCACAATATTTTTTTTTATTTATTGATAAGGCGGGTTGAAGGGACCCGTTCCTTGAATATAAAAAGGAGGCCTAACCCTCAGAAAAGAAAAACAGAGTAAAACATCCTACTAATTCTACTTATCCATCGAAGGGTAATAATCGAGCATATTGGAGAATTTGCCTTTTTCTTTTGACCTCTTGCCACTACCCTGAATCCGAGGCTACCACTATCTGCATATTGTGTATTTTGGGATTTTCTAAAATATTCTCCGAATTTGAATCTAATTTCTTAGAGCCATCGGATATATGTCCTCTTTTAACTCCGAAAGCCTTCTTCTTTTCCTCTTGCTTGATCTTTCCTTACCTGCCCTTCATAATGTCGAGGCCCGCCCTAAACGGTCTTATCCATAGCCATACGAACGTATACCGAAGGATAATTACTCCAACCACCGTTGGAGGAAAAAATTTCTTACTCTGAGATTTTGTTTTTACCTAATGGGAAAGAAGCCTGAAGGTGTCCAGAGTCTTGCAATGATGACATCGAAAAGTCGTATTCTCATAATCCAATGGTTGGATGTGTTCTTTATTTCCCAATTTCAGAATAATTTTATCCGGTAAACCATTGCTCAGATCTAATTCAACACATATTCTAGCATAAGTGCGAACTCCCGATTTGGCTCTGGAGTGATTTAATTTTAAAAACTTCCCCAATGCATTACCTATATCTTCTAGGGCATTCCAAAAATGAAGGGGAAGGTTTGGGAGCCGAATCCACACTGGCATCTTAGTAACCAAAAGATTGTTGGGATCGAAATCGGGAACCAAGGAGTGAGGAATAGTCCCGAGTTACCCCAGAACCACGGTCCATCTAGCAAAAAATTATTATAATCCTCCACATTCTGAAACTGGACGACGAAGAAGCCTCTGGAGCATAAGGAAATTTCACATTTTTTGGTCCAGTTTTCATTGACCCACTGGGATAAGGCAGAGGCTGCTGCCACATACCATTGAATCTTCTAATAACTACCCACTTGTGATAATAATTTTAATTGGTGACAATCTCTAGACTTTCCAGACTTAGCAGCGTGTCTCCTCCACAATATCAACAATGTATGCTTGGGAAGTATGCGAAGAAGGGGTAGATGGCCGAACCACATCCTTGAATGAGCTGGAAGGAGCTCCTTTTCCCGGCGACTAATATTCTACCCCGCCTCCATTGGATATTCGACAACCAAATCCGCCAGTCGGATCTGAGGGAGACTTAGAATGGTCTTTAGCGAATGAATCGAGCCCAACCCTAATTTCCAAATCCCGAAGGAAAGCTTCTTTTTCCTTCTTACTCATCAAATTGATATCCTTGATTTTAATTATATCTCTTCGACTAAAATGAATACCATTCCAGGTTGTAAGTATATTTGATTCTTTTGTTTCATTTAATGCTTTTCCCTGATTTGAGGGAGGATTTTGTGGGAGACTCTCCGCTAAATGAACCACTTCATCCCAGGTTACACATGCCCTAATTTATTTTCATTGTTGAGCCATTTTTTATTCCTTAAGATCTTCCATTAGAGCCTGTTTTTTCAGTTCGATCACAATATTACAACTCGGTGCAAGTTGAAATTTTTGTGCATATAGTATTCATGCATGCACCTAAGAGTACAAAGGAAGATCAAAATATATTGAGAGAGTATCATTTTATATATTAGTGATGATCAATCACATTCTTCATAGTATGTTCAAGGACCCTTTCAGATATTTTAATCTCATTTGAGTGAAAGAAACATTAGTTTCAATCAACATTATATCTAGTCAAACAATTATACATCACAATTTAAGAACACACGAACATTTTACTAGTTGAAAAAGATGCATGTTTAGAGTAGTGTACAACATATGTGGAGTTTAACTAAGGTAGGCCATGGAAAATGGGAACGTGATAGTGCAAGAGCATGTGTGAAAAGATCCTCACAAGAAAGGAGCTAAAGTATGCAAATGACGTAGATTTACAAGATGCAATAAAAATTGTTGCATGGTGTAACAATACACTTTCTTATGGTTCTCAACATAACTCATAGATTGTTCATAGATTTTTTTAGTTGATTCAGAAGAAAACCCGACAAGCTATGAAGATTGTTGCATGGTAACATGTTCGATTTATTTTCACTCATTTCATAGCTCTAATGCATCTTCTTAGACAATTTATATGAGGAAAATGGTATGTTTTTTCCCAACATGTTTGGAATTTTCTTGGAATGATTGTGATTCAAAAGAGTGGGTTAATGAATGGGAATGTAGACCTTTAAGTCCTATCGACACATATCGGCCTCCAACAACACTACAACTAAGAGAAATGATAGTGTCAATAGATTTTGACAATGTATCAGATCTAGTTTAACCAAGTATAATATCCTTTAAATTTGTGTAGTGTACATGTAAATTAAATCTTTTAAATTAGACAGTTACAATTTAGACTTTTGTACATAAGTTATATTACAAATATTTGTGATAAATAAATACAAATATTATATTTTTATTGATGTGCGACATATATATGCAGAGATTATAGATGAGTGAGGAACAAATTACTACTTGTGTTGGTGTGTAGAAGCAAAAATAACATAACTTCTTGAGTCATAGATGGAGAAAACATTGAGTACCCCACTAGATCTGTGTGTTATTTGTGGAACATGGCTTCATAATATCTAATAAGAAACTCGACGTATGGATGATTGAAGACTCGTGAAATTGAAAGGAAGATACTCCATTAATCAAATTTGGTTCTTGCTAAAAATGTTAAGTTTATCAAATATCAAGGCAAGCCATATAACAAGAATTTATGAAGGGTTCGTGATTCTAACCATGAAGCTATTCTTGATACAATCCAAAATGGGACCGATCCCTTTATTTTTTTGAATTAACAATGTTAGTATGTGATTTAATATATTTCAATCTATTTGATTTCATCACCGTATTTTTTTCATTTCAAATAATTACTAACACATTTTATGTAGGTAAGTTGTGCTGAAAGAGATTTCACCTTCATGTGGTTGGTACTTTGATTAGAGAGGTTGATCTTCTTGAAATAAAGATAATCTTAAAAATATCGCATCTAGGTGTTGGGAATGGTATTGGGGATCCCACATGCAACCAAGAAAATAGATGAAACATATGTAGTCCTCCCCATCATGTGATGGTGAAGGTGACTCAAAGAGCGATTACCCACTCCATTGGTCGATTAATGCAAAAAGAGTAAGTTCCATGGAGTTTTGAGCCATTTTGTAAGTGATAGTGAAGGTGACTCATCATATGGACGGATGGTTTGATCAATAATCAAGAAATTTTTTTATTGTTCAAAAGTATTGGTCATGTGAAAAACTCCGATCACTATTTTTACGCGCTTCCGAGTTTGCGATAGTGCTCATGAGAATCATTAGAGGGCTTCCACACACAACTAATACAATATGTGACATATAGCTCTCCTTCCCGGATGGCATGCAATGACTTGCTCAAAGTTTGAATTGCTTTACCCCTTGAGAATGTTCACTTTTCTCTTAAAGACGCGTCTGACTGATAACAAATTACCATGCTTTGATGGCCAATCGCTATGGAAATAGTATGTACCTTGGGGTTTTGCACCATTCTACGGACGTGATGGATAAGGATAATCATTTCTTGGAAGACCAATTTGGAAGTTTCTATAACAACTGAGAAACTTTTTTCTTGCTAAAAAAGTTTTGGCTGCGTGACAAACCGATGCACTATTTTTTGAAAAAACTTGAAATGGTCATATCTTTTGATCCAGGTGTCTGTTTGAGTCCATTTTTTTAAACCACGTGTTTTGATGAGACAAACACACCGATCAATCTGCCTTGCTGGTTGGAGCCATTTTTGCACTTTTTGGGTCCGAAATCCACCATCTAGGGGTTGAAAATTAGGATTTAAGTTGTAATTCGGTTTTTCCTATTTTAGGGAATTAGTTAATTTTAGTCTCTTGAATGCATAGTAGGTTAGAAATTTGGAAATTCCTCTAATTTAGGCATGTAGAAGATGCGTGGAAATTTTCGTGCCCATATGAATAAGCATGTGAACTTACTAAGAATAACAAGTTCTAGTAAACTGCTAAAAATAGTAAATTTTGCCATCTAGAGTAGATTTAGTCAAAGTTAGTTAGATTTTTCTTGAGTTGGGAGTTGTTTTCTTATTTATGAAGCATTGTAATTCATCATTGAATAACAAAGAAGAATATTTATTTTCTTTGAGTTCAAGATATTTGCAGTATATTGTGTGTGTGTGTGTGTGTGTGTGTGTGTGTGTGTGTGTGTGTGTTTACGGTTTGGCTACGTTATCCGATATCGAGCAAGTTCAAGTCTTGGTGGAGAAAAAAAAATGGTAGGAAGAGGAAGAGGAAGAGGAGGCGGTATTGCCTGAATAATATAAACATGCAGGATTTGCAGAGGTAAGTTGCTTTGAACTTACTCGCGATTATAGCCGAGAGATGAAATCAAGGTGTAGATGACATAGATGAAGAAGAAGTTTTTGAAGAGGAGAAAGCACAAGGACCACCCTTAGATTTTGAAGAAATGTTTCTTCGAGCATTATAAGGAAAGAATTATGGGATAAAATTTGATGTTTCAGAATATGAAGGTAGCCTAAAACCGAGAGGAGGTGATAGATTGGTTACTAGCATGGGAAAAGTTTTTGAGTGGAAGGCTATGTCAGAGGAAAAGAAGGTAAAATTTGCATGCACAAAATTAAAAGGTCATGCTATGTTATGGTGGGATCACCTACAAAAGGAGTGGTCAAGAAAGGGGAAAGAAAGGATTATGACCTGGAGTAAGATGGAGAAGAAGCTAAAAGACAAATTTCTCCATGTGGATTATGCACAAACCCTTTACAGGAGGTTTCAGAATCTCAAATAGAACTTACAAACCATGAAAGAATACACGGATGAGTTTTACAAGTTGTCCATTCGTGTAGAGCATGAAGAAACTAAGGAACAAATGGTTGCAAGGTATGTAAATGGATTAAAATTTTCTATTCAAGATGAGCTAAGCATGCATAGGATCAAGAGCATGGAGGATGCCTATCAACTATATTTAAAGGTCGAAGAAAAAAACCATCAAAGTTTTAGGAGATCACCTAAGATGAATAGGGGGCCTCATCCTCCTTTCGGGGATGAGCTGGTTTTAGTCAAGGTAGAGGAGAAAAACCTCGTGGAGTGGAAAATCAAGAAGATACAAGACAAGATCTCCCAAATCAGAAAAGAGGTAGAGGATTTCCTAGGGGCAGAGGATGGGAGGCTCCACGAAGACCATTTGTTTTCTACATATGTGGTGAAGAGGGGCATAGGGAATTTGAATTCCCGCATTATTATACACATGACAAGAGGAAAGCAAATCCTCCAAGAGTAAATCTTATTGAAGCTAAACAAGAAGAAGAAGAACATGACCTAGAAATTCCACCAGATGTGGGAGAAAATCTGATGATCAAAAGGATGATGATTTCTCCAAGAAAGGAGATCAAGGGGGATGCATGGCTACGTACAAAATATTTTCATAACAAGATGCACTTCAGGAGGAAAGGTATGTAATGTTATTATTGATGGTGGTAGTTGTGAGAACATGGTTTCAAATGAGATGGTTGAGAAACTAGGCCTGCATTGTGAGAAGAATCCTAACCCTTACCATATTGCATGGTTTAAGAAGGGTAATGAAGTTATTGTTGATAAGAGATGTTTAATAAGTTTTTCTATTGGGAAAAGTTATAAGGATGAGATTTGGTGTGATGTTATTCCTATGGATGCATGTCATATGCTGCTAGGAAGACCATGACAATTTAATAGAAAAGTTATTCATGATGGGGGAATAATACATATACTTTTTGGAAGGATGACACAAAAATAGTTTTGTTACCTCTTAAGGAAGAGGGAAAGGTTGAAAATATGATTTTTGCAAAATAATTTGTGAAGGAGGCAAAGGCAACTAGGTTTTGTTATGTGTTGGTCGCAAATAAGGATGAACTTGCAAGTGCACAAATACCAGTAGAAGCAATAGAATTAATAGAAGAATTTTCTAATGTTATTCCTGATGAGCTACCAGATGGGTTACCACCCAAAAGAGATATTCAACACCATATTGATTTGATCCCAGGGTCTTCACTCCTAAATCAAGCAACTTATAGGATGAGCCCAACATTACATGTAAAATTGAATAAGAAAGTGACAAAGCTTGTGAGAAAGGGTGTAGTAAGGGACAAGATGAGTCTCATGTGTAACCCCAACTTTATTAATTGGAGGATTTGTATGAATGAATAGTAAAGCAATCAATAAAATTACAATCAAGTATCGGTTTCCTATACCTTGCCTTGATGATATGATGGATGTGCTTGTTGGATCTAGGTATTTCACCAAGATTGATCTTCGTAGTGGTTACCATCATATTCAGATCAAAGAAGGAGATGAGTGGAAAATAACATTTAAGACAGGGGATGGATTATATGAGTGGTGGTGATGCCATTCGGGTTATCTAATGTACCTAGCACTTTACGAGGTTGATGGAAATTGTGCTACGAGAGTACAATGGTAAGTTTGTTGTGGTTTATTTTGATGATATCTTGATTTTCAATAAAACTAAAGAAGAACATTTGAGGCATCTGAGGGTGATATTTGAAGTGTTAAGGAAAGAGAAGCTCTATGCAAATTTGAAGAAGTGCACATTTATGCAAGAGAGTTTGGTATTTTTGGGTTTTATTATTTCAGCAGATGGGGTACAGATGGACTCGAAAAGATAAAGGAAATTATTGAATGGCCTACTCCACGGAGTATAATAGAGGTAAGAATCTTTCATGGTTTAGCAACTTTTTACATAAAGTTTATTAAAAAAATTAGTAGTATTGTAGCACCTATAATAGATTGCACAAAAGGAAGGGAGTTTTTGTGGACAAAGGCAATTGAGGATAAATTTAACTTCTTGAAGAAGAAGGTGACAAAAGTACCTATTTTGGCACTACCATATTTTGATAAAGTGTTCGAGGTTGATTGTGACGCCTCACATGTGGGAATTGGTGTTGTCCTAAGTCAAGGCGGGAAGCCAATAGATTTATTTAGTGAGAAATTGAATGAGGTAAGGAAGAAATACTCTACTTATGATGTGGAATTTTATGTAATTATACAAGCACTAAGGCATCCGAGGCATTACTGAGTGCATAAGGAGTTTGTGTTATTTACAGACCACATAGCCCCAAAGTATGCAAATACACAAAATAATTTGAACAATAGGCATGCAAAGTGGGTATCATTTTTGTAGGGTTATACTTTTTCTCTAAAGCATAAATCAGAAAATAGAACCAAGTTGCGGATGCATTGAGTAGGTGTGTGACTCTATTTACAACTATGGAGAATGAGGTGGTTGGTTTTGAAGCAATAAAGGATTTTTATTTTTCTGATTCTGATTTCAAGGATATTGTTGAAAGGTTAAGTAGACCATTGTCAAGTGATGTAGGTGATGTCCAAGATGAGTACCTTTTGCAGGATGGCTATCTATTTAAGGGATGAAAACTATGTATTCTAGTTGGGTCTATGAGAGACAATATAGTGAAAGAGCTGCATAGCGGAGGATTGGTTGGGCACTTTGGTAAGGATAAGACTATAGCTTTGGTAGAAGAGAAATACTATTGGCCAAAGATGAAAAGAGATGTGGTAAGATATGTGGAGAGGTGTAGAATTTGCCAAGTCTCGAAAGGCCATGCACAAAATACAGGGTTGTATATGCCATTTCCTATTCCCAAAGGACCATGGACAGATTTGAGTATGGATTTTGTTTTGGGATTACCAAAAACACAACGAGGTAATGACTCAATTTTTTTGGTTGTTGTTAGGGTCTCGAAGATGGTTCATTTTATTTCTTGTAAGAAAACTAGTGATGCAACAGGAGTAGTAAATTTGTTTTTCAGAGAAGTTGTTAGGTTGCATGGTGTTCCAAAACCATTACTTCAGATAGGGACACAAGGTTCTTAAGTCATTTCGGAGGAATTTATGGAAGAAGTTGGGAAATAAACTACGGTTGAGAAGTGCTTATCATCTTCAGATTGAAGCGTAAAAAAAGGAGGTAAATATGAGTTTGGGAAACCTTTTAAGGTGCATAGTTATGGAAAATCCAAAACAATGGGACTTGGCATTACCATAAGATGAGTTTTATTATAATAACTTAGTAAATAGATCCACAGAAAGTCCCCATTTTATATTGTGTATGGGAGTAATCCAAATGGGGTGTTAGATTTGGTGTAGCTACCAATTGATGTCGAGTCAGTGATGATGCAGAAGCATTTGCCGAACATATACAATAATTGCAGGAAGAAGTGCGGAAGAAGATGCAGAATATTAATGATAAGTATAAGGAAATAACAGATGTGCATAGAAGGAGAAAGATGTTTATAGCAGGTGAGTTGGTTATGGTATAACTTCAAAAGGAAAGGTTTCCAAAAGAACCTAAAACAAGCTGAAGTACAACAAGATTGGTCCTTACAAAATCGTGAAAAAAATGATAATGCTTATGAGGTAGAATTGCTAGGAAATTTTGATATTTCTCCAGTGTTTAATGTTTTAGACTTATATTATTTTCATGGGGATGGTGAAGAAGGGGATGTTATTGAAGAAGTAGTAGATTGGAGGAAATAAGTTCTAGTGAAAAAGAAAGAAGTGGATCATATTTTAGACAAGAAAACAATGAACATGCAACATGGACAATACAACAAATATTTGGTACATTAGAAAGGATTGGAACAAGAGGACAACACATGGGTCACAGAGTGGGAGATTAAGAAGCTAGATAAAGATAAATGGAAGAAATTTGAAGAAGATAACTTGCAGGAGCTGTAATTTTTTCAAGCAGGGGAGAATGATGCACTATTTTTAGCAAAAAGTTGAAATGGTCATATCTTTTGATCCGGGTGTCTCGATTGAGTCCTTTTTTAAACCACTTGTTTTAACAAGACTAATGCACTAGTCAACCAACCTAGTCGGTTGGAGTTATTTTCGGCACTTTTTCGGGCCCTGAAATCTGCCATCTAGGGTCGAAAATTAGGATTTAAGTTGTAATTCATTTTTTTCCTATTTTAGGGCATTAGTTAATTTTAGTCTCTTGAATGCATAGTAGGTGAGAAAGTTGGGAATTCATCGAATTTAAGAATGTAGAAGATGCATGGAATTTTTTGAATGTTGTGTCACCATCTTTACGTTCTTTTGAGTTTGTAAACAAGCTCCTAGAAATCATTTGAGGAATCCCACACACAACTTACATAATAGAAGAAACATCTTTAGCCTTCCTGAACATCATGCAATAACTTACCAAACTTTGACTTGTTTGACCACTTGAGAACATTCACTTTTCTCTTAAGGAACACGTCCATGCAAAGAACAACTTCCCACTCCGATGTCTTATCGTTGCATAAAGAGTACGTGCCTTGGGGTTTTGAGACATTTTGAATGTGATGACAAAGGTGATTCTTTATCTAGATGGATGGTTTGGAAGTTGCTACAACAACTAAGCAACATTTTCTTATTCACCAAGTTTTGTTTGTGTAACAAACTCATTCGCCATATTTGCATGCTTTTGAGTTCGTGAGTGAGCTCCCGAGAATCATTAGAGGGCTCCTATATCAAACTAATGGAATAAATCACACATCTCTATCCTTCTCGGATAAAGTGCAATGATTTCCTAAAATTTGATTTTTGACACCTTGAGAACGTTCACTTTCTCTTAAGGAACATGTATGATTGATATTAACTTCCCACTTCAAAGTGGCCAATCACCATGGAGAGAGTGCATGCCATAGGGTTTGGGTTATTTTGGACATGATGATGAAGGTGACTTGTTTTCTAAATAAATGGTTTGGAAGTTACTATAATAACTAAGCAAATTTTTTCTTGTTTAACAAGTTTTGGCTACATGAAAAACATGGTAGCCATATTTGAGTGCTTCTGAGTTTGTGAGTGAGACCTTGAGAATAATTAAAGTGCTCCCACACATAACTAACGAATAGATGAAACATCTCTAGCCTTCTTAGATAGTGTACAACATCTACATGAATTTGGACTTGCTTGACCCTTTTATAAGGTTCACTTTTCTCTTAAGGAACATGTTCATTTGGTAACAACTTCCCACTCCAGGTGGCTGATCACTATTTAAAGAGTACATGCCTTGGGGTTTTGGGCCATTATGGAAGTGATGGAAAAGGTGACTCGTTGTTTGGAAGGATGGTTTGGAAGTTGCTACAACAATTGAGTAACTTTTTTAGTATAATATAAAAGACTCGTAATTTATAAGTAAAGGGTGAGTGTATGTTGAATGCAAGTGTACCATTTGTTAGAATGTATCAAC
This sequence comes from Taxus wallichiana var. yunnanensis, assembly GCA_018340775.1. NCBI lineage: Eukaryota > Viridiplantae > Streptophyta > Pinopsida > Cupressales > Taxaceae > Taxus > Taxus wallichiana. The sequence goes on from CM031234.1 coordinate 652,975,761, forward strand.
GAAATGCAAATGAATGATTTTCACAAAATAAGCTTGTTGAGAAGGCTTTGAGACTTCTATGCAATGAAAAATCTATCCTCCGACAACATTTTGAGCAATAAACCTATATGTATCGAATGAGATCTTGGAATAAGGGTAGGGCATCAAACAAAATGTAACGAAGGAAATATGAACACTTGTCAAGTTGCACATGAGGCCCCACTTCCCCTCCAAAAATGTAAACCTACTTTCCCACTAACGTGTCCATGTGAGAGCTCTAAGACTTTGGTCCCCATTCATAACACCTACATAACGTAGTATTCAATCAATAAAAATAATACATAATAAATTTAAATGTAATAGTAAGGGGATCCATACATATCATAAATACGAGATAACTTCTTTATCATCTTATTTACTAGTAGATTGTTTTTGTAGACCAATGTCAACAACAAATCAAATATTTTCTTAAAATATGTATTCATACCCCCTTCACACTCTCTATTGTAGATTGATTATGTAAGGTGTTTATATATTTTAAGTCATTTCAGATGTCAACATACAACACTTTATGACCATCATGGTCAACACATGAAAATATAGTTCGAATGTTAAAATGAATTGCATGTTCAAATTTTAACCATCACTCACACACACACACACACACACACACACACACACACACACACACACACACACACAGATATGCATACACACACATGCGCTCACATGCATACACACACATGTGTGCACACACACGTGTGTGTATATATACACAAATGTATTTATGTCCATATGTATACATACACACATACATACACAAATACATACATACATACATACATATACATATTTACCTACATACACACACACACACACACACACACACACACACACACACACACACATACATGTATATATACACATACATATAACATGTATGTGAACTAATAATGATCTATGGTGAAACTATAAAATAGAATAAGGTAGAAGACCATTCTAGGGATAACATATAATGTTGGGGTCTATAAAGTGGTTTGGGGCTATATAACAAGGGCCATTTGAAAAGAGGTTGTAATAAATCTAAAATGGGAATCTACATTCAATAAATAAGGATATGAGATGCGAGGCTTAATTAGATGTAAAGGGGTTCCACTAGGAAAAAATAAGAGCCAAAAAAAGATTGGATACCATTATGTGGTAAGCATGAACTACCCAAATGTGTCTAAATTAAGGGCTATAAGGAGGATTCTAGACCAAAGTAAGAAATACAAAGTTAAAAACCATAATATAAAAGATAAGTACAAGCTACACCATCTTATCTTATATATGAAGGAAAAATATTAGGGTTAGAGATACTTATTTGTGGTTGATTTTTCAATAAAACAATCCCCCACTTCGGCTTATAACAAAAAGATATATATATGATTTAAGTGAACCTTGAGTTTGGAACTCTAAAGACTAAGGTAAAATTTGTTGGCATAACTCTATTTTGGTATTATTTAATAGCCTAGTGGCACCCTAATGCTTCAACTACTCTTACTCAATGCAAACTCACTAAAACTTAAGACTTCTCATCTTTCTTAAGGTGATTTACAACTAAAGGTACATTAAATTGTTTATTCATATATTGGGAAATGACAAATGTTATTCCTAGTTATATGGACTTACACCCTAAAGTCAAAAATTAGTTTCAGCTAATGTTATCACATTGTTCAATTATGTTGTTCCAAATTAATTTTGCAAATATGCTATTAGATTGATCAGTTATAATTGAGGAGGAAGAGGATTAAGAAAAAAAAGAACGTGGAGCTAATAAGGTTAACTAGAAATGATTAAAAGGTAGTGTGTGGGTAAGTACGAGATTGTCTATTAAAGTGGTGGTAAGATAGGGAAACATTATATAATCGTCCAAAAAAATTTGTTAGTAAGAGAAAATAAGAAGTATACTATCAATCACCAACCGAACATAATTGGGAAAAAAGTTCATACTTCAATAATTTTTCTTAACAATGTCATGCGAGAGTGTAAGATATTAGAGGTCCACAATTTTTTTCTATCGGGTTAATATTTGCATATTGGTTTATTTAGCTCCTGTGCTGCTTCGAAATGAGCATATACCATTTTTAAATTCATCATCACGTGTTCTCGTCCACGTTCCATCCCCCTTAAAAACACTGGAATTGTTTTTTATGCTTAGATAGTTATATCTAATATATTATCTTTAATAATATTTTACTAGCAATCGCATGTGTTACATGCAATGTGAACGCCAAAAAAGCGTATATGTTATTTGTTTTAGAGGTATAATTATTATTTTTGTAGTTGATGTTGATAAGGGGTGTGATTGATTTCGTAAGTGTTCATTTAATAAAGAGAAAGACACTTCTAGCATAAAAAAGAGTTTACCGATCAATGTACAAAAACTATACAAACGTTTTCCATGCTCCCATTTTATGCAAATTGAGTAACCAAACCTTTGAAGTCAATGCACAAAACAAACTTACGGCTCTCATGAGATTGCAAAGTTGGATCCTCGCCGAGATTGTGTTGTTATGTGTCAAGAATCTATGCTATCATGTTTTAGATCAGTCCAGGCTATACACTGGGAGGACAGTATTAAACATTTTAGTTGTGATTATCCTCTTAAACCAAGGACCATTGTGGGTGGGGGCGTCTACAAGCCTTTGCCCACGATGACTATCATGTTTTTGTTCTTTTTTGTTGCTCAATACTGTTAATATGATGGGTCGATTTTGGTATGTGATAGATTAGAGATTCATACCATGTCCCATTATGGACACATGGGCTATAAAAATGCCTACTTATTGCATCACTAGTATGAACATTGCTAATATCCATGGCTATCAGAATAGGAAACAGAGTTGGAATTTTGTTTTAAATTTGTAGTAGTTAGTAATATAATACCTTTTTATCAATGTACTTGGCAACACTTGGATGATTGTAATGAGAAGCATTATGTAATTAGTAATTGGAAGTAAAAAAACACAACAAAGTTAATTCCAAATATGTGTATCATAAATATTTATGAATAGCTATTGCATAGTGCTAAAAGTGACATAATGGCATAGTGCTAAAAGTGACAAAATTCAAAAAGTTCACAATTTTCATGAAAATATTCGACACAAACTGCTTCATTCCAGAGGAAAGGCTCAACCCACTCATGATCAATCCATTACATATTTAGACAAGAATTTCAATAACCAATAACCTATGACAAAATTTCAATCCCATTTGATGAATTATCGGCTTTATACCTATCACAACAATGGATGGTGTAGGGGTATAACTTGATAAGCTCAAAATTTATTGCCAAATTTGAGTGCACCGGAGGCCTGGTATTGCTTCAGAATGGCTCTTTTATTTTGCTTGGTTAGTCCAAAATATTGTCTCATTTATTATGTACAATTCATTATGAACAAGTGCATGGTTCGCTTGAGGACTTCTACCTGAATCCTTCATAAAACAAACCTGAGTTGTTGTGGTTCGGGGTTCACAAATGTGAGACAATTGGGCTATTAAGCTTTCACAATTTGCAAGGATTGGGTGATTTCTCCTCCAATTAGGTCTGATTTCATTTGGCCTCGATCAAACATGTACTCCTTGGTGAACAATCTAAGCAACGTTGAGCTTTAACTTGAATACATCCAACTAACCATACATTTGGGCCTAGGCCAAATCCCAACCAGCTCAAAAAAAAGTTAGATCAATTATCTCGAAACATGTGTTCCTGGGGGCCGAATGCACTTAGCACCTTCACAACATAAACAAGTTCTTTGGTTGCCACCAGAGAATACCATGTTCTTTGGTTGCCAACAAAGAATATCATGTTCTGGTTGAGTCTCATCAAACTTTGGAATCGGGGTGAATAATGTAAGTTAAGATTAGAATCCTTATAAGCATTACTCAACGATATTATTCTTGGAAGAGCAACGACAGGTGGAACACAAACAAGCTTGTTATCTTGAAATATTTAAGCGCTCCATATTTTGGGTTGTAAATATAGTGAGCACCACATTCATGTTCCTAGTTATAGAAAAGGGACTATACTATAGGAGTGTCTAGTAACAATGAAGCCTTGAATAAATGCTCTTCACACCAGCCACATATTTATTCAATTTATTAGGAAAACAAGATGCAAATTTAATAATGAAAACTAAAAGAATCACCTTCCATAGGGTGCTTTACATAGATAACTAAAAGATGAAACATTTTCAAGCATGATGGAAATTTATTTTCCTGGGGTGTAAATCCTCATTGAAACACAAAGTGCTCCACACTTTGGGTTGTAAATATGGTGAGCACAACATTCATGTTCCTAGTTAATAAGGAATGGGCTATAAAAGGTGTTATGAAACATTTTCAAGAGTAATGAAAATTTATTTTCCTTGGATGTAAATCCTAACTTAAACACAAAGTGCTCCACTCTTTAGGCTATAAATATGGTGAGCATAGCAATCATGTTCATATTTAGGACAAAAGGGCCTATAGGAGGTGTGTTAAGTAACAATGAAGCCTTGAATAAATTCCCTTCACACCATAGCCACATACTCATTCAGTTCAACAGAAAAACAAGATGCAGATTTAATAATGAAAGCTTATATTTCAAGCAATTGTCTAGAATCACCTCTGATAGGGCGCTTTACATAGATAACTAAAAGATGAAACATTTTCAAGAGTGATGAAAATTTATTTTCCTGAGGTGTAAATCTCAAACACATGTCAAAAAAACTCTTGCAATACATGTCACATTACAGGTGATTTAACATCATTTCCAAGTTTCTTTTACAGTAACATTTGATGACTGTAAATTGTTCCAATATTCTTGTGTTTTTGGTCAATATTAGTGCCAATGCTCTTATCATTATGACGGTAATTGATTCATTTAAGTTATTGTTCTTGTACGAAATTCTGCTATAACCTTCCTGTAGTTTGATACATAAATATTCTAGCAATAATTATAGCATATGATAAATGATTTCAACACGAAATGAGGAATAATATGTGAGAGAACTCACAATCTCGACACAAAAAGAGATAATATGTGAGAAAGTGCTCCTGATTTGGAGAGTTCCTGGACTCCCAGTCAATATCAAATGCATACAACAAACTCAGAGAGAGGTGAGAGAGTTGAACTTAGTCCCCTTCACATGTGCTACTAACCAACCTCCCAAAACTTAAGTGTCAAAAGACATAGAAGGGCACCAACAGAGAGCTTCCTCGAGTGCAAGTTTCAGACAAAAAATTAATGACTTGAGACCTACACTGTGATAATTTAACATATACACAAAAATATTCCATTAAAATGTTGAATAATGAAAATATTTTGCTAATTTATGTGAATCCAAGAACGTGTTCATAAGGATCTGTAAAAGGGAAATTCAAGGATATGAACATATCCTTTGTTGGAATCAGATTCGAGTTATGCCTGGTGATCTCTCTGTGGAGGCACTTGCACATTAGCTAGACTTACTGCCGTAGTAGCTACTAATTCAGAAACATTTGAATAACTAGAGTTGATAGAAAATGTACTTGTCATTGAAGCTGTGACCTGATTGGTGGTTGTAGTGCGAATCCCGAGAAAAGGAAGAGTGTCCATGTAGGAAGACAAGTAGAACTTGGAGAGATGCTCAAGAGTAGGATAGAGGCTATTGAAATTGTACCACTCTCCACCCACTTTCGTGTTAGAGAACCAATGATCCCGGAGGTGACATATAAACCCCTCCTCATTCTGAGAATCTTTCTGGGCTTCCTCTGCCAATGGTAAATCAAATGGACTCACCCAAAGATCCCAAATTTATAGATCTTTCTCTAAAACCTGCCAAGTAATCCAAAAGTTCTTTAGCATCAGTACGCACATGCACTCCAATGTCCAATACATCATATGAATTACCTAGCTAATTCCAAACTGATATAGAATATCAATAAGCCTATCCTATTACGTGACAAGAAAGAGAATAAAGAAAGGGACTATAATAATATGTGCAACAAAATAAAACCAAAATTGAAAACATTCTCCCAACAAAATAAAACCAAAATTAAAAACATTCTCCCAACAAAATGCGGTCAAATTCAATTTAACAGATATATAAGAAAAGCAAGTGGGAACAATTTCCTTAAAACAGTATTGTTTGGTTACATGGAATTCAATCTGAATTATGTTTTACTTCAAAAGATGAAAGAAAACAATAATTCCAATTGCCTCCTCCCAGGATTGTTCAACCTACCCCTCTTAGCCCAAACAATTCTCCTGAAGACATCACAAGACTTTGTATTGGCCCTTTTATGGGGATCAACAAGGACGCTCAATCTGTGATGAAATGCTTATGGGGACATAATGGGACCCTATATTGGCCCTTGCAACCATTAGGGAATGTAGATCACTCAATGTTTCTAGCCCTTCTAATCCTATCTTCAGGGGAATCCGAAGGATTTGATACGTTGGGAAATCTAAATTCCCACACAAACACCCGAAAATCATTTTGTCATTAACTAAAACATTGTGAAAGCTTGAATGATTCAATTCTTACTCTTCTGCTACGAACTCGATGCTTAGTACAACTTTACTCTCCATAAGCAGGACTTATTTGCATTACGTAGATTTAAAATGTTTTCACTCAGCCTAGGGTTTACCCATTTGAGTCGACCCACTTTTATTTTGTTCTAATGATTTCCAGACTTGGATTTAGACAATTCTTTTAGTAGTTGAGGTAACATTTTGGTACTCCTTATTAGCTATTGTTACTTATTGTACTCTTGACTTGCATTGACCTATCTTGTTATTAGTAAACATTTATTTAATTTTTTTTCTTTCTTCTACATCATTGTATGAGCTTAAAGCTCTTGGGAAACAAACTGAATGTGTACAAAATCATATAACTCAAGATGGTTAGGTTGTTGCAGCTTATCATAACAATTCAAATCTCGGGCTATCATATTGTTAATTTTTGTGATATTTTTATTTGTTTCTTAATTTTTGTGGGATTTTACTGGTGTGCGTTCTCAAGAATTTCTAAATAGAGCACATAAATCGTGATTATGAATAAATCCCCCATACAACCAAAGTTTCCATGCATAAAATTATCCTAGGTGACCACAAAATTGTCCTAGATACAATTTTCAAACAACATGGTCAAATTGAAGAACAAAGGTTTCACCAACTTCTAACAAACATAAGAGATTCCAATCCTATCATTGAAGATTGGCGGTCATTAATGATTCAAAAGATGCTTCACTTGAAACAATTGAAAAAGAGGAGCTTAATAAACATATGCATTTATTTGCAACAAATGATGATGTGTGTGAACATAATAAGAGAAAATTATATACATTGAATCAACCTTTGTTGCATGATGCATTGCAACTAGAGGACAAAACAATATTATTGTGGGATTGGATGATGAACAATTGCAAGTTCAACTATTGATTTCTATTGGCGTGAGGGTGATTCTTGCTACAAATTTATGGACTGAAGTAGGTCTTGTCAATGACACACTTGAATTTGTTCGAAGCATTGTTTACAAATCGGGATTGGGACCCCTTGAACCACTTACATATATGTAATGGTTTAGTTTGATAATTACACAAGTATTCCTTTTATTGATGAAAATCTAACTACAATTCCAATCACCCCTATAGAAAGGGGTTGCATTTGTCAATTACCTCTGAAATTGGCATGGGGATTGACAATCCACAAATCACAAGGCCTAACACTTAACAAAGCCATGATTGATATAAGACATACAAAAAGACAAGGTTTGATCTTTGTTGTTATATCCCATGTCAAGTCATTACATGGATTGAGGATCTCACCACCATCACATAGGACTAACATGAAAAGTTGAAGAATGGAAAAGGAGTAGATAAAAGAAAAGAGGAGGAAAAAGACTTCAATTGTTAGAGGATCAAATGTATAACATTTGAATATCACAAAATTGTTTTTATTCTTCATATATATCATATATGTAAATTTTGTTTAATTGATATTGTGTTGATCTCTATTTCCCAAGTTAATTATGTATTAAATGAAATTAAAATGAATGTTGTAATTACTTATATCAAACACATTTTTATGAGAAATAAACATTTACTTTTATTTTACATGGCCACATGTACTACTAGAATACCTATCTTCAATAAACCTTTGTAAAATATGTCGAGATATATCATTCTCGGGCCACCCACACACACACACACACACATATATATGCATGCTAATATAAATGGCGTGAGACCTACTCTTAAAAAACAAAAGAATGATAGTATTGTTTTCATTATCATTCTTAAAGGTGCAATTAAGACAGATCCACCACTTGTCACTTGTTTTGTCAATATAGATTGGACTCACTATTATGCCACTTATAAATGATGATAACATTGAATGGATTGAAATTATATGGGTCCGAGCTTTTATACATATTTCAATTAACAGATATCATTATGCTTCTATACATAATTTTTTTTAAATATAATTATGAAAGTTTAGGTTATAGGGAAAGAATTATAATTTAATTGGTATGGATCATGTCACACTGATTTTAAAAGAGGCTTCAAAAGATTTGGACATGTGAAAGAAAAATGTTAATTCCTGCATCCACATATATAAACCAAAAACAATAACAATATTACAACTATATTCCTATGTACTACAACATCCTTTATGTAACCACCTGGTTGTCTAGGAGATGGGATCAAAAGATTGTGTAATATTTATCTCACTATGTTTATTTAAATGTAGAAAATTTACTTGCTAGTACGTAGGCTAGTAAAGCATTGTTCTTTTTACACGTTCACCTTCCCTTGATTGCATAACATACTCAAATGTAACACTGATGTTCACCATTCTCTTCCATCTGCCTGACTTTATAACCGGGGTTGTGCGCTTCACTTGAGCTGACATGTTAGATGTCTCTTCTGCATAGGCATTCTCTCTTGAATTGCTTGAGTAGGAAATCATTGGAGCAATCTCTATATCATAAATATTAACTTCTAAGTTCTTTCCAATAATCAAGCCTTGGTCATCTATCCTAGCTTGGCTGGCAGACTTGAACTCTACTTTTATAACATGTACCTAATCTTGCTCCTTCATGTGTACCATTACTATAGCTACTACGTGATAAATTCAAAATCAATGGTCCAATGGAGAAGGCTTTTTGAATTTTTATCAAGGGAAGCTTATGAGCAAATTTAATACTACTTTGCAATTAGGTTGTTCCATGTAGTATGGTATTTTCTGCTTAGCTAAAAAAAAATCAAAATTAAAACAACAAAACGTTGCCTCCAAAGAAAAAATTCACTTAACCTTAGAAGCTAAAAAATTATTAAATTATTAAAAATAAAATGAAAAAATCAAAAGAGACAAGTAAAAACTTGAATACTGAAATCTCCATCAATGGCAACATTTGACGAATCCTCGAACCTAAACTGCAAGTAGTCAGCGGAATCGAGGCCTCCCTCCATCATCATATGCTTCTCCTTCTGGTCCAAATCTGCCGCTATGCTCGCCAGATCCAACTCGGTAAAAAATGGGCCCTGTAACACCGCATTTACACAGTGAACCGCACAAAGCTTCGACTCCTGAACCTCGTGATACAGAAGACCTCCATTCGTAACCTCTTTCCTTTCCACCACCATCGCCATAACAGCTCTGCAATAACTTAATATGAAATCCTAATTATATTTATGCCTATATATTAATCTTCTTGATTTTTGGAACCCTAAATTGCTTTCTTGTGGCTGAATAATTATTTGTTTTGTTTCTTCCTTTTTTGTGTCGCTATGGAATGGCAATATGAAACCCACATAAAATACAAAACCCCTACTAAAATCCCGACCTTAGGACCGTAAAAACAACCGACAATTAAGATGTCGGGAAGCCAAAACAGTAACATCATTTCCAGAAACCTATCAACAAACAACCTAACACCATTACCGCACAGGGGACCTGAATTTCAATCCACAATTGCATAGCATTGAGGAGAGTGTAGGAGCGTAGGAGCAAATCTAAACACATCAATAAACAAAAAAGCGAAAAGCGAAAACTTCCAAATGACCGTCAAAATTAATTATATGTAAAAACGTCCAAACGAACGTCAAATTTAACATAGCTGCAGAAACGTCCAAAAGTCCTTTACCATAAGGGGAACGCCATCGGCGTAAGACGTAATTAATACAAATATCTTTAAAAAAAAAAAACTTTCAATACATTATAGTCTTGTAACCGTTAAATAGGCATCAAATTCATATAGAAAATAGAATCTTATAGAATCACATGATTCACATCGACACCCACAACTGTCATTACTGCCGTTAAAACCACCTATCAAAAAAATAATTATGAGAAGTTTGTTCAACAACCGCAGTTGCCTATGTTATGATTGTGGGTAACAACTTTTAACACCCCTCAAGAAGTAAACACAAGAGCATGATGAGACTACTGATACCAGCAATATGGAAGGTTCAAGTGTAGACTCTTGCATTCAACTGCACCTCCTTCAGCTTAATTAGAATTTTAGCTCCTCAAATTACAAGATATAATCTTCACTCTCCACATTGAGGAGTAGCATGAATTTCCAGTATTCTAGTACTTCTCAGAGTCTCGCGGGAGAAACCTTCATTAATGGCTTGCTTGGCCTTCCCTGACGAGGGAAACCAGGCTTAAAGCGGGCCGCCATTGCAAGCTCGTCCACAGCCTCCACTGCATGCTGAATCCTCACTACAATCTCCACCACCAGCCATGCAAATGTGGCCAACTGAAGCTCCTCTGCATATTCAACACTATGCCCCCTCGCTTTTGAATCACTAAAATTAACACAAAAATGAGCTTCTGTCTTTGTCTGTGTCTCTGTCTGTATACGACCCTTTCCATTGTACTGTTCCTGCAATGAAACCACTCTTCTGAACAGAATCGCTGGTTGAGACCCCTCAACCTTCGCTGAGCTACACCGCAATTCTACCTTTCTCATCGCCCCATTCATCTTGAAGGGCTCTTCTTCTTCTTCATCTATTTTGCCATTCTCCTTGATTTTTGAATATGCCATGCGTGGAATCCATGAAAAGTTTTGGCAGAGCATCCAAGCCAGCCTGGAGATCCTTCAATGCAACCTGCAAATGCTTCATCGTGGTTTCCGAATCGCATCTTCGCATATGTTTGATGCTCCACGACAGGTCTCGCAGTAGTTTTGCTGCTTCCTCGCCGACCTTCATGCATGGCTTCTTCAACACCGAACGCACACAACGCTGGGACTGTAAATTGTATTCAATGCCCACTTTCTATTCAGTAAGAATGCACTCGATATTGAATTGGAAAGCATAAAAATTATAATTTGTTGGGATTCAGCTGTGTAGTTTCCAATTAATCTATGTCGATTTAGATTTTAGGAGTTAAGTTGCAGAAATGCCATTTATATATATACACCTGAATCTCAGATCGCAGACATCCATGCAAGGCTACGATAGAAAATGTCAAATGTCAGAGCTTGGATCCTATTGTCACATACTACTTCCATGGATGTCTATATCGAAATTGCCCATGCATTGGCTCCCAGCTCGCAAATGTCGCCTGTATTTAAAGCAAATGCCTTACAGATTAGTGTTAATCCAATTCTGATTATAAAAAAACTCGTACCTAAAAAAACATAGCAGAGATTCGTCTGTGGCCTTGGAATTTAACACAGATTTGTATCCTTCATATATGGCATCCTCTGATGTTGTGTCGATTTCATCTTCGTCTATTCCATAATTAGGTTTATAAAAATATTCATGAATGCATCCTGAGCACAAAGAGATCTAATGTTAAGCCTAAAACGATTGATTACAGGGGTTTTGACCAATGTTAGAGGGAGACACGTCTCCTAGATTTTGGGTTGACATTTCAAATGTTTAAATCCTTAAAATACCTTAAATACACTTTAAATTTTTAAATTTTATTGATTAAAGTTAAAATATTTATATATTATTTTCTCTTGAATTTGAGAAATTTATTAATATTTATAGTGTGTAGATCTACATTTATTTATAAGGTAATTTTTGGAAATAAAAGTAATGACCAAAACAAGAAACTGTATTTTTCCATTCCTAGTTTGACAAGTTTTTAAGCCTTGACTTTTGGAACCATGGGTGTAACGCATTCTTAAGGTGTTCTTCATTAGTAACTGAACATGTCCTCATTTTATATCACCACAAAAATGTGATAAACAGTTACAAATAAATTGCTTAGCCTAAACATCACATTTGTTTGCAAGATTGACTGGTCAACCAACCAATAATAGATTCATGACAAAAAGTGATAAACAACCTATTAGATGATTGACCAATCAACCTAACAAATTCATGAAATGATTGACCATATTTGCTTGCACCTGTTTATCTATAGTGATATAAAGCAATGGCACAGTCAGTCCATGAGTTAGGAATACACATGTTTTTACATAAGAGGTTTCCAAAATCTGTTTTTGCTTGGAAACTTATGTGAGTCAGTTTCTTGAGATCTTCACAGGTAGACAGTATGATTCGTATCTAGGAAAAACTGTGTTTTATTTTTTATCGAGTTACCTTCAAGGGATTGAGCGAGGCCTTCAAATTTATCCGCTGTAGAGTTGTGAAGATCTTCCCTGCCCAGATGGGGTAAACAAACAGGCTGATGACAAGGCACACACCACATCCGATGGCTATGGTAGAGAGACGTTCATTTGCCATTCTGAATATGTTGTCCACACGATACCCAGAAACTGTTATCAGATTGAATGTGAGAATGGATATCACAACTCCATAGTCATATCTTTTCTTAATGGTGGGGAAGAACCGTATAAACGAACCAGCTGCCCCTGCAAAAGAAAAACATGACTTATAATTAGAGAAAAGGAAATAAAACCTTTTTTTTGGGATCAATATTAATGAAAGCATAAAAACTTATCCACTGACCTATAACAAAAACTGAGAAGCCAATGATAATAGCCTCGCCTGGTTCGCCAACATGCTCAGACAAGTAACTAACTAACATGGCTACAGAACCTGCCACCAGAGTTCCTAACCCTCTGTTCAATCCTTTGCTCAGGGTGCCCCCTGCTTAAACACAAACATTCCAACAAACTGTGATTTGGGTATGGTATTTTTCATTGAACAATTCAATCTGTGGACTATAAATCTACAGATAATTTTAAAAATTCCAAAAAAACTGTTCAAACTTATTTGAAGATTTCTTACCTACAGTGAAATCAAAGACGACCACGACTGTCAATATTGCCCAGATTGTATGGTCACCAATGCCAGTGAAAAAAGGGTTCATCAGATACAGTAAAGACACCAGAGTTAATGCCACGCCATATTTAATGGAATGCACAACCCTTCTTGGATCCTCTTTTCCAAACCTCCATATTTTCCCAAACAAGGCCACTGTGCAGGATTTTACGTTTGTTGGATTCATTCCCACTTTTCTCAAGAGTTTCCTGTTCCGAGGGTTGTCACAAATAGTGACGTTCACTCTACACTCGCCATTCAGATCAGCAGACGCCATCGCCAAATTTAGCAGCAGAGTAGATTGCTGTTGTTCATTTAAAACCCCAAATCGAAATATTCCATTTCCAAACTCATCAGCAAAGAGAGATTGATTAAAATCGTGTTCTTTCGTCCAACAACACAAATCTTTAAGCAGTATGAACGGCAATATTATTAAATCTTATAATACAGCAATTACGTGGTCTGTGCCCTCGGGAGTCGCACAGAGACCGAATAATTGTGGATTCCACTGAAAGTCTCAGCGCGAATCTCGTAACAGGGATGGGGAAGAGATATTTTTCTGCTACAAATGGCATTTCCTATCCCAAGCATGCTTTACACATTGCTTCATGAAGACTACAAATATTTAGTAAATAATAAGTTACGTAGGGAGGGTCAATTTGTTTGTATTTTTCTCTTACGAGTAAAATTTATTTGTGATTACATTAACTTAGTGTTACGAAATATTTGTTACAAAAAGTAATTGGAGCTAACATATTTAGCATACAGTTATTTTAAGAAAATATGTACATTATATAAGAAAAAGGAAGGATTGGTCTTTTTAAAGTTTACATTCAAAGTTTATGGTATATGAGAATCGAGATTACTTCGTGCTTTCATATTTAGGAGGCATTTAATTCTACTTCAAATATAAGGGGTGTATATGTGTAAAATTTAAATTAGTGACTATATTTTTAAGAGTATAAATTTTTCACCATTATTTGAGTGAGTTATTTTTTTACCAAGATTTTAAATAAAATTAACTTCGTGGAAAATGTTGGTTTGTAAAAAGTCCATTAAGATGTGATTTGAGTAACAAATTATGTTGGAGAAACCTTAACAATAAATGGAAAGAGAACCATTATTCATGCACCCAAAACTAATGGAATAGTTTGTTCTAAAAATAAACAATAAATTTCATATCCTTTATGTAAATAGTAAGCTTATTAATTGGCATGACTTTGTTAGAGTAGATATTTATGAATACCTTAGTCTAAGTTCAAAGCGACCAATTATTCATATTTCTAAACAAAAATAACGCTCCATATTCTTGAAATAGAGAGAGTTGGAATACCAAATACTAACTAGCAGTTGCACTAGTTGTTGCAAAGACACCTTGATAGAGAATAAATGTGGTTCTTCTTCTTCATCTTTCATGATCTAGGAATTGTGTAACATCTTCATATATTGATCAACCATAAATACATATTATTGTGTGGATTGGAGTTGTTTCTTTTCTTTGTGTAATTGGTCAAAAATTAAATGAAAAAATACGATCATAAAAAAGTGAAAGTTTTACAAGAATATCCTCTTCTTAGATTTGTTTTGTTGTATCTAAAAACCTGTATTTATTATTAAAAAAATTTAAATCATTGCATTTATTAAGTTTGTCATACCATCATTAGCCATGTAGAAATGTTAGACCTATAAATACATTGCACTCCAAACCTATTAACCAATATACCAGTCTTAAATGTATTACATGAATCCTTAATGGCCTTCTTCAAGAATACAAAACTATATATGTCAGTGGGAATCTATAAGCTTTTGTCAATGAGGCTTTGGATCCTTTCAATAAATTGCTTCTCCCCTCAAAATTTGAGTAAACTTATAAATCCATTACACATTATACACCAAAAAATAAAGATAAATCCAGACAAGCTTAACTTGTTATTTCATCATCTATAGAAAACCATGCAGGTATCCAATCTTAATTGGTTTATCCCTATCGTTTCTTGTATCACAGGTTTAAGTAGTTAGTTTTCTCCTATTGAAAGTCATTTATCTTGATTACTGGAAGACCAATGACTGTTCCGAAGGAGAAATAAGAACATAGCCATAAAAACAACTATACCTCACAATGGGAAAAGGGTTAAAAGAGAATTGATTTGTTCCGTAGGTAGAAATTGGCCTTCTCTCTTAGCATAAGTGGTTTTTAACAGTACCTCTAACTACAAAACAAAATTTTTGTGTCCCTTTTCGTTCAATATTTGAATCAATTACAGTGCATGAGCTTCACTTAACATAATCCTCATAGTTGTCAATATTAGTTCTAACAGTTGTAATTCTTTATTTTCCTTAATAATTGTATAAGCTATCATTTGGATGTAGACAAACAAAAGTTCAATGGTTTAACGGTTTCTCTCCTCCTTTATCTTTCTTATCTTTTAATTATTATTATTTATAACAATTTATTTATCTTTCTCATCATTTATTATTATTAATTATAAAAATTTATCAAATTAACATTTTTTTCCTATAAATTACAAATCAAATAAGTTGTGATTTCTACCATTTATTAAATAAATTTACATCTTTTTACAGTAAATTAAAAATAAGATAAACGAAAAATTCTATCACTGAAATCATAGGAAAAACCTAATTTCACGGGTTCATGCATTTTAACATACCTTCTTTGTTGCAAAGGTTTCTCCAACCGCCCTAACCACATGAATTTCAACATAGTTTGATAAGTGAAGAACCTCCTTCACCGTCCAAGGACCTCTATTCGAACCAACTTTCGTACAACAAGGACTATCCCATTTTTTCACACCTATGAATTCAATCCTATATAAAAATTCTACCAGATATATAAAAAGTTTGAATAGTGAGTGGTGTGGTAGCTTATTTTAAGTAATTTGTTCATTAATTTCTATAATCTTGTTACGAGACACCAAATTTAAGGGCTTATTTGGTCGGAGAAACAAATCTCATTAAAGATGAAATGAACAAATATACCATTTCTGTAAAGAGGCCAAACATTGCAGATGTTTATTGCAAAATATTTCCAATAACATATTGAACTTTTCTTTTTATGGCCATGATTGAATATTTCCATCCTAATTATTATTGAATATTTTACAAATGAAATTTCTAGTAATTATTTCCTTCAACCGTCATTTGAAGGTAGTTACACTTCTTTTTTATTTGCAATTTAACTAGTGTGATGTTTACAAATTTATGATATAGCAGATTAAATTCAATAACATTCATAAATATATGCCCCGTAATCACAACCTACACACTATTAACATTTATTTCAAATAATTAAGGAATTCTTTCGGCTCTTGTAAATAAAAAATGAAATGAGAAAATATGAATAAATTAAGTAGATATAGTAACAGGCACTTACAAGGATTCCTACTCTAGTGATGATTCCCATGAGGAAATTGGGCACCAAACTTGTTACTATCATTATCAAATTCTTATTTTCTTACCCTAAAACATTAGAATTTAAAATGTGAAATGCCAAATACAAGGATTTAGTGCAACCATAAAAGGATACAAATTATAACTTTAATTATTCCAGTATTCATTAACTATTGTTGGATAATAATTACCAATTTGTTTTGATAAAGAAAATCATAAAATAGTATGAGAGAAATTGTGATATGAAAATGGTAATCACTACTAATTTATTATAAAAATACAATCACGAAATAGTCCGGGATAAATTGTGATCTAAAAAATAGTGCTCCGGAGATATTGTAATATGAAAATGGTCGTACCACTTAGTTGTCAAATAAACATAGATTTAAAAACACTAGGAAAAATAAATCTCACTATAAGAATCCCTATTGGGGTAGCTAATTGATTTGTTGTAATCATCTTAAATTTCCAACTAACATGATTTTATATACTAATTTCTGTCAAAACCATAACAATAAATTATTTCATTACACAATACCACCGATTTTATTTATTATTTTAAGAAAATAATTAATTACAAAAATAAACAAGAGCCATATCCTCATATGGTTAGTTATTAATGCTTATGGTGGATTTTGGTTCATTAATTATATAACAAATCACCAAAAATCAAAGGACAACATGGTTTAACAATACCTATGTCAACAATACGAGTGTAGAGATGTGTGAATGTGAAATAGGGGCGGGAGAATCCTATTCCAGTGAATGAGAGAAACACACACACAATGAGATAAGTGGACAAAATAGATATTATATAAAGATATTCCGTGTTTCTCCACAAAGGTTGATCCTAGGAACCAAGGGGATTCCTTTAAAGGGTGTCAACTCATTTTTCAATTAAGTGATAATGATATAAAATTGTAATGACAATGAAGAGATGATTAAAAATACGAGGAATAGAGAGATCTTGATTCGCTTGATAAGTGGCCTAAGAAAGGGTTACTGAAAAGCTCGAATTCCTTAAAGTATTCAATCCAGTCCTATTCGACAATGTCTTAATTCAAGATGATCTTTGATGTTGCGAGATGTTTGGTGTTAAGGCAAAGACATAAAGGCTCAACTCATGTGCAATGTCAAATTTTTCCTAGACAAACGGCCGTGAGATGATAAGAAGATCATAGATGCTAATAATTCGATGTGTCCGACATGGTACAATCATTTACAAGCAAAGACAACTTAGAAATAGACATATTACAAAAAACAGATTGAGATATTGATTACGGATGTGAAAAATATGATTAAATGACAAAAAGATAGAGATCACTAACGATTTGAGGTAATAGCTAGCAATTGTTGTGGAAAAGAATGATTCGTTATAAGATGTAAGTTGGATACAAAGCGAATGATTTGACCTTTAATATGATTTTTGATAAAATGAGTACGGAAACAAATGAAAAATATTACCTTTGATGTGGATTGCCAAGAAATAATGTTGTAGGAGTCTTACAAGATTTGTGAGGCCTTTAGTGATGTGATAGGGATGTAGGAGATGTCTAAATGTTAAAAATGATATCGTCGAGGTTTCCAAAGTATTAGAGCTTCGTTGTAGTTTTCATGGATCCCAATTCATGAGAATTGATGGTCTTTTATAGAATAGGTGACACTTAATTAGTATCATTTGATCCGAGAAAAGTGAGGAAACCTACTTGGAAGTGGTTTTAACCACTTTCAAATGGGTTATTTGGGTATGGAAATGAGTGAGGATGGGTAGAAATGTGTTAAGGGAGTTGGGAGGTTAGACATTAGGGATAAAATGGGTTAGGATGAGTTTTAGGTGGTTTGGGTGGTTTAAGTCATTTAGGGTGAGTAAAATAGGTTTTTACTAAGGGGTAAGATGTGATTTTATGGGGGTGAGGACATGGTTTAAGAATAATAAGATAGGTTTAGTGTTTAGGATGAAATGTGGGGGTGTGGATAAACAATATAAGGTACCGAAAATGGGTGTCTACATTTGCCCCTTTTTTCAAGTGGTTTGTGATGGACAAGCCACTAGACAAAAACAAGTGAAATGATTAGATTTATGTTGGATAGGTGCCCCCTCAAACTAGGGGTCATTACGATAAAGTGCAATGATTACTAGTTTGAATAAGTTTTTGGATGAAGTGACATGCTTATATGATGTTGTGTTTTAATTTAAGATACCCCAAGAATGAGCATGAAAAAGATTGCCATAAAGGTGGGCTTGCGCCACCAGAGAGTCAAGTGATAGGGGAACTAATGGATTTTTAACCTATAAACGTATGACTCGTAGGAAACAATGGGGAAATGTTCATGAAATATCATAGTATCTAGTGTATTGGGAAACAATGGCTTGACATAAAGGATGTTGCCAAAAAGGTGGAATTACATGACTAATAATTCATGTGATAGGGGAGCCAATGGGTTCTCGACCTATAGACGTATGAATTAACGGAGGTGATGGGAAAAGGTTCTCTAAAAGGCTAAAAATCTGAGATGGATTTGATAAAGGTAGAATCTATGTAGATAGATTGAGTTTACGATTTTAAAAGGGTCTTGGGGCCCCAAAAAGGAAGCACATAGTTGGAAAGTTGCGAATTTTTAACAAGGGATGATTGAAATGATGATTTGATAAAGTTTGAAGGATAATATTTTTTTGTGGATAAAGGGGAGGTAATCACTAGCAATTACCATGGGTCGCTAGTGATTTGATAAAAAATTGGCAATTAGCCTAATCGTCGGTAATCCGGTGGGTAGGAAAAAAATTAGATATAAAAGGGCACAAGGGTTCATTGTTGTCATCGCTTTCGTGAGACTAAAACAACTAATAAAGCCATGAATTTGTGAATTTTTTATAGTTTTAGCAAGATGGAGGTAGCTAGAGGTGTTCAAATGCGACAGAGGCCCACTCTTACGAGGTAGGTGATGTTTTTAAATTTCATATTATTTTTATTTTTCTCTTGAAAATTGGGAACCACTTGTAATTTAGGAATCGTGGGTGATTTTTTTAGGGTCGCCAAGTGATTCAAGTAGAATCATCTGCGATTCATGTGTTTCAAAATAGATAACGATTTTCAATATTGATTTTGACTAGTTTTTGATGGGTTATCATTGATAGTGTGTTATTGGTTCTTTATGGATGCATTCTAAAGAGAGATTGATGACACAGGATAGGATTCCAAAGATACTTTGGAGCGTGTTCATGATCATCTATCGATGCTGATTGGAGGTAGCTAGAGGAGGTTGAATGGGAGGGATATGTCATTACGGATGCATTCATAGAGGCATGAGATTATTATTAGGTTTTTTTTTTTGAGATATGGGACCATGTTACAAACACATTCTTTTTGCCTACTGGAGAGATGAAGATTACTCTAGAGGATATACACAGGATCTTGTGCTTACCAGTACAGGGTAAGAAGCTGTACATTATTGATGAGGTGAGAAAGGGTACTACAATGTAGTGATTATATGGTGATGATGCACTTGATGTAGTTTAAACTTTTGGGGATTTATCTCATGGATCCCTTTATAGTGATGACGAGGAGGGTCGAGCGTTACTCACGATGATGATTATGGGTATTAACTACTATGCCATAATCGGATTTAGCCGCAGGCATATTTTATTGGATGTTGATTGGGGTTGTAGTTGACATGATGGATTATAAGAATGAGTTTTCTTGGGCCTTTTACTATTATAGACAACTCTTAGCTGGGTTATAAGGTGGTGATGTATTTTAGAGGCCTTGTACAAGTTTTCCAATATGGATAGGTATAGAGGGGAGTTGGAATCTATACATCATGATAAATGGTTGTGGGGTCGGAGAGACAATCAATGGGATCTTATAATATTTGGTTGTGTTAGGTGACATTTTGGAATTATTCAGGGTGTGCCAGATACGATTTGTAGCTTACAGCGAGATGATGGAGACTTGGATGTGGCATTGCTGTGATGTATAGGATCTAGTCAAGATGGTTGAGGATGAGGGAGTAGGGGTGAGAGTGGGTGCACATGGGCAAAGTGGTAGAGCACGATAATGTAGGAGTGAGCAGAGGCTTGCACTGTCTGGCAGTGGAAGGGTAGTTAGATGGATTTGAGATATGGGTGTGAGTCTATGTAGCGATGCCTCAAGAGGGTGGTAGTGGTGAGGGTGGGATGATGGATCAACCTTATTGGAGGCCACTATAGCAAGTTTATAGGTGAGAAGGTTGTTTGTTAGCTAAGTGATCCACATTAATTGGAAAGATGGATAATGCCATAATGACATGAGACAATGTGATTGGCTAGAGGGAAAGGGTCATAATGACACAAGACAATGTGATTGGCAAGAGGGATGGGTGAGCCAAAAAATCACTACTATACATGTGGAGCTTACATAAGCCAAAGCTGATAAAGACATGTATAGATGAGATAAAAATGCCTTGTGGAAGGAATTTGGTGTTATAGGCCCATTGATATCGAGTATTGAGTTACATGCATCTAGAGCTCGGATGGGGCCACCAGTAGCGTGAGCATCGAAAATACCGGGCATTAGGTGAGGAGCTTCATTATTATGAGAACTTAGTGAGGTGGAGGCTTCTAGATGAGCCTTGTTAATATGAGATATTGGCTGACGATGGAAAATCCATCGTGTAGTGCCGCAAGTGTGGGTCATCTACCAAGAGGTCTAGGAAAGTGACCAACAAGAGGTCTAGATGAGGATCAAGGGATCAACGCTGGAGGAGGTATTTGATTGAAAGGGATGTAGTTTGCTAGATAGATTTTATAGCCCCATATTTTGATAGATTTTGATGTATACACATTTGATGTATGAGGCTCTTCTGAAGCCCTTGTCGATGAAATACAAATATATTTTTGATATATGAGGCTCTTGAATCCCTTGATGATGTATATACACTTTTGATATATATAATAGACCCACAAACACATGATTTTGATGTTTGAGTTATATTTTGAGTTTTTTAATGATTACGAATACATGATGGATATAAATGTAGTTGATTTATGATTTAGTTAATGATTTTAATTATGATGAGATACGATGCATGTGAAATGTATATTTTCATATTAGATATGTATAATTTACTTTTAATGATATTAGATAGGGTTGTGAAAATGTTGATCTTGTTGTTTGATTTACACACTATATGATGGATAAGAACAAAATATGGGACATTTGTTTCCTCATTGTTATGGACATATATAGTGAATGATGGTAAGTTCAAATTATATGTATGATACTGCACATGTGGCCTTGTAATTAATGTTAACATATGACTCATGATGGTTAGTCATACTAGGATCATAGATAGATGTGTGATAATTATATCTATCCTTTTCTAACATGAAAAATATTTGTGTGTAGCAAGCACGGGGAAAAGGGTTCTTCTTGATAGTCCTTTGGATTTGCCCTCTACTTTATTGTATATTACACAAGATGATCAATGCGGGAAAATTTAATTTGACTCGAAAGATAATCGATGCAAGAATTTTTCATGAGATGGTTATTTTTATATTTTGATATGTGGGATGATCAATTCAGAAACCCTTTTTGATACGAGGGCCGATCAATGCAGAATTCATTTTGTTTATTTTGAATTGGTAGCCATCTTTGTGAGGGAGTGGTCTACGATTTTATTGACTTTTTGATTTCATGGTAGTCATCCTTCGAGGGAGTGGTCTACAAATTTATTTGACATAATTTTATTTTCGATATTCGCTTTGAGGGATCTGTTTATATTTTGATTTCATATGTTAGTATAGGTTATTACTTCTCCTTTTATTTATCTATAAGTACAATTCTTACACTTGGGTTATCCCTACACTTGTTGGGTTATCTTTCGTAGGTGTACTAGTTTTGTGGAGTTAGCCTATTAGTTGGGTTGAGTTAGCTAACAAGTTGTGTAGAGTTAGCTTTCTAGTCTTGTGGAGTTAACATAACTACTAATATTAGTTAGTTGAAATTCTTCACCACTGATCTAGGTCGTAGTTGCACTTCTCTCCTCCTATATGTACATCATGCTTATTGAGCTAATTTATGTAATGAGATAATGGATTATGATGGATTTTCATATATGATATTTTAGCTCTTTGTTTGCAAATACTTTTATAAGGTTATTCTAGTGAATTCCTTTCAACTTATTAAATGTGGTGTGTTATTATCATCTGAGATCTTCACGACTTAGAACAATCTTCTTATCATTCCTTTCATGGTATCAAAGTGGTAGATGATGTAGACATCCATTTGTAAGTTTTTTTACAAGCAAGGGTTTACTTATTTTCATATATTTGGAATTTGTTAGCACTTTATTGCACCATCCATTTTTATGTAAAAAGAGGGATTTGTTGGATTCGAAAGCTGGCAAAACCTTAGAAATGAGTGTAAAATTGGCCATTGAAGGAGACAATTTATTTTTTGATTTTATTTTGGTTTTGTAGATGCAGACACAAATACCTACAAATCCAGTTGGAAATCCGCACTGGGGAAGAAATCTATGCTGGGGAGGCAAAAAGTCCAAAAAAAATTTTTGAGTATATTTGGGGTTTTCGCATTTGATACTCATTTCTTTCTTCCGTTTTACTGAGAATTCCTATTTGGCAAGGATTTAGAAATCTTAAAAATTCATGTTGGGGAAGAAATTTGTCCAGGCCAGAAGAAGCGAAAGTTCGTAAAAATGGTTTATGGGTTTTTCACGTTTGGTACTAGGTTTTTTCTTTTGCTTTACAAATTTTCTATTTGGTGAGGATTTGAATATTCGAGGATCTATTTAGAAATCCATGTCAGCAAGGTAAAATGTCTAGAAATACACTTTCTAGGTTTTTCACATTCGGTATTAGGATTTTCTTTCTATTTACTGAGTTCTTGTATGGCAAGGATATGGGGATATTTTAGATTTGTGTTACCTCGAGGATATTTGAAATTTATGTCGGTGAGGCAGAAAATCTAGAAAAATAATTTCTGGTTTTTCATGTTCGGTATTGAATTTTTTTCTTCTTCCATTTTGCAGATCTAGAATTGAAAAGTTTTTCCAGAAAAGGTAAATTGAGGAAGAGTGAAGGAAAAAGACATTTTATGTTTTTAAAAATAATATTAAAACACAAAGTAAAAAGCTTGTAACTTTTGATAGGCAACTCAAAATCGAGTGCCATTTTTTTAAAAAGTGCTTATTTTTTCGTGCTTGTTCCATTGGAACTATTTATTTTGAGAAACACATCAAAAATATAAAATTCCATTATTGTAAAGCACACTCAATTATAAAGTTTCAAAATATGAGGGTGTTGTAATTGCTCGATGAATTTTTGGTTCACCTGATGTTCTAAATTTTTGGGTGTTGAATTCTTGCATCTATTATGGATTCTGAGAACGAGATGATTTTCTCTGAAGTGTGTGGAATTCAAGAGGATATGGTCAAATTTTTGGAACAAAATAGATCACTTAAAAATAAAAACTCTCTTCTTCATAACCTCATTTATGACAAGGATAAACTAATACACTCCCTACAATAGACACTTGCTCACTTACAACATCATCCTCACATTTTGGATTTTCATACCCTTGCTCCTGTTCCTAGTCCACTTGCAGATATTGCTCCTGTACCCACTGACCCTGTTTTGTTAGTTTATGAGCCCGATCCTACTTGATGCTCCTGAGCTTATTGCATTTGTTACTACATGTTCTTCTGCACTTTGATCCTATTATAGTTTCACACTCTATGTATCCCACTTCAGCTACTTTTGCTCACATGCATGGCTCTTTTGAACAACATACCACTGCATTTGGTTCTCACATACTTTGTTTTGTGGGTTTCAATGGTGGAGGTATTGCGTACATTCACAAAGTATTGCTTCCCCTTTTTCATTGGTTTACATACATTCTCGCAACGGTATTAGTTTTCAAGAAGGAAATTCATTGGGATAACAAATTGATATAGCTCCTATTTTTGTTCACTCAAATCTTTATGAGGGTCATGAGCTACACATGAATTCTACACTTTCACTCAGCTTGAGAAACTCCGAGATTTTAGTTGTCAACCATGATCGGCTTGACACATATTATGATGTTCCTTTACATGACCCCATTGTGCATTTCACACCAAATCATATGCAAAAATCTTCTTCATCTATCTGTGTTGATTTGGGGTGGATTTTTGATCACTCATGGCAGAGACATAGGAATTCATTGAGAGGACTCTACAGCATGTCTCTTCCACCATTTGGCTTCTTACTCCACTTTCTACACCATCTTCATTGTAATTCTCCTTGTTTTGAGCTATTTTCTTTAGGAGGTGCAGTGTATCTCTCTTTCTTGTTGAGAGATTTTGTATCTATATTTTTGATACATTTTAGGCATGTTGAAAGTCTCTCTTGTGGGAGAGCTATTCAGTGAAGCCTTCAAATGTTAGTTTGTTAGTGTTCGAGTAATTGTTTTGGCAACTCATACAGATTTGTAGCATCACTTTACCCACCAACAATATGGAAGGTTTTGGTGTTGATCTTGCTTCTTCGGGTCTTGTGTCCTTGCTTTGTTAACTTGGCTTTTCTTGAATTGTGGCACTCTCATTTCTTTAGATCTTGTTTTCATACCTTGCCTTAGTTATTTTTCTTGGATCATGGCACATCTATTTATAGAAATTGATCAAATTATGTTTGGTGTTTTTTTTGCACTTTCAACATCACTCCATTGGGAGTCTCCTTGTATGGAGCTATTTTTTTGTATCATAGTTTTAGTTTTTTATTTATTTTTGTGATCGAGTAGTGGATTTAGACCATAATTCACACCAAAATTCTTCAACATTGTATGAGTTTTTTGAGATGAGATTCTTGGGATACCTTGTAGTGGGTTTTTGCTCTCTCTACTTTGTTATTACTGGTTTTGGGTAACTTGTGTTGTTCCCTTTTTCCTGTTATTGTACGTGGTTACCTCATCAAGCCTTATTGTCGGGACCCACCTTATTTTCTACCCACCTAAGTTATATTTATAGGGGTGTTAGTATAGGTTATTAATTTTCCTTTTACTTGTTTATTAGTATAATTATTGCACTTGGGTTATCCCTACACTTTTTGGTTATCTTGCTTATGTTTACTAGTTGTGTGAAGTTATCTTACTAGTTGTGTTGAGTTAGATTATGAGTTGTGTAGAGTAAGATTTATAGTCTTGTGGATTTAACTTAACTACCAATATCAATTAGTGATCGAGTTCTTCACAAACCTAAGGTAGTAGTTGCACTTCACACATCCTATATACACATCCCGCTTATTGAGATAATTCATGTAATGATATAATGGATTATGATTGATTTCCATATATGATATTTTAGCTCTTTGTTTGCAAATCCTTTCGTAAGGTTATTATGGAAAATTTGTTCTAGCTTATTAAATGTAGTGTGTTATTATCATCTGAGATCTTCATGGCTTGTAAAAATCTTCTTATCATTATTTTTAGCTTCCATCCTATATATTTTTTTTTTTTGAGTTAAGGGAAATGTTGGGTGACTACTTAGAAGGGGATATATAAATGTGAAAGCTACATGTATCTCCTTTTCATGTCATAAAATAAGATAATATTGGGAATGGTGAGAGTCATGAATGCGGAGTTCCCTAATTGTGAGTAAGGAACTTGTCCATGTGGAATATGCTATGAGTAGATCCATGGCACCCATATTCAAGGTAATGATGGGAATGATGATGGAAGAGACCACATGCTTCCAAACCATTACAAAATCAATATGATGTATGGGTTGATGGATGGAAATCAAAGTTTAATTAAGGTCTCACGAGATGATATTTTAACAATAGAATAGCCGCAAGTGCATGGCATTAAGAGGATATTTTTCAAGTTTACCATCAAGGGAGGATAAATGATAAGCTCAAAACCATATTTATGAGTGATAATATACGGTCCAATATATTTCGGAGAAAACTTCCCAATTTTACTCTTTTTGATGTTAGTGACATGTTGATTCTCTTTGAGAATAAGATCACCAATGTTAAAGTCATGTTGTTGGAGATGTTTGTTATAGGATATTTTGATTTTTTCTTGATATATGTTGATATGTTTGAGGGAATTTAGATGACGTTCATCTAACAATTCAAGTTTTGATAGGAATTTTTGACGATAATCCTCATTGGGGATGAATTATTTGAGGAAAAATCATAAGGATGGGATTTGAACTTTGAGAGGAAGAACATATTTGATGTTTTATACTAAGGAGAAGGGTGTAGCACCTGTAGGGTTCAAAATATGGTTCGTTATGCCCATGATAAAAATTAGGTTTGAAGATGTTAATTTCTACCAAATTCGACCAATAGTTTTAATGAGGATTTTGTTGGATGCTTCACTTGGTCATTTGCTTGTGGATAATAAGGAGAGGGAAAGTGGAGCTTGATGTTATAAGTGTCACATTTTTTTGAAATTTCTTGTTTTTGAATGATTTCCATTATCTGTGATGATTTTATGAGGTATACCAAAGTGATAGATAATATGATGATGGATGAAGTCGATGATTTTATCTCTTTAGTGGATATAAAGGGGATTTATTACACCCCTTCGTAAAATATTTAGTTGTTTTGATGATGGAATTGTGTCATTATGATGAGTGAGGGTTGATAAGGCCAATAAGGTCGAGGCCCCATTGTGAAAAAGGCCAAAGATCTTGAGCAGGTTGAAGAGCATGACTAGTGATATGCATGAGGTTGGGATGTTGTTGAAATTTGACACACTTCTTGACATAGTCACAACACTCTTGGTTAAGTGTGGACTAGTAGTATCCCATGTGTAAGATACATTTAATGATAGCTAAACTCATAAATTTTCCATCATATATTTCTTCATGGACTTCTTATGTAACTAGGCAATCCTCCATGGTTTTGAGACATTGGAGGAGGATGTCGAAAATCCTCTTTTGTAAAGGATACCCCCTAATATGATGTAGCGAGATGCACGTTGCTGATTTTTTTTTTTGCCATTTTTGGATAGATCTGAAGGTATTTTACTAGTGGAAAGATAGTCATATGTATAGGTGTACCAAGTGTCATATGGGCTATCTTCTATATGAATGATGGTGGGAAGTTTAGTGTAGGTATAAGTGATTTAATCTAAATTGAATTAAACCTTTATTACGAGTAATTTATCGTAACACGTGATATTTTGGTAATTATGTACATTACACACAAGAAATAAACATTCAAAGATGTAAAACCCTAAGAAAATGAGAGAGGAAGATGACTTAGCTAATTTTGTGCAACTTGGGAGAGACTAGGCCTCAGTATATTTACCGAAACAATTGGCAAAAATTTGGTTTAGGCTCAATGAGGGTTTGAGAACTTAGGACCGTCAAAAAAAGTGTTTGTAGTAGGACATGAGTGCCCTAGGTGCTAGTGGTTGATCTAGGCACTGTTTTCGATCGATACTTGGATTTTGATCTTTTTTGGATCGGAAGGTCTTCGTTATTTCTCAATCTTTTTCATTATGGTTTCTACTTGTTAGGTTTCGATTACACATGTAACCCGTAAAATAAATGTCTACCTACACATGCCCACAAACCACATTAAATCTAATAAAGAAATGCAGAATGAGGAGTCATACTGACCTCCTTGACACATCACCCAAGAGTGAACTTATGAACGATTGTTACACTACATCTCGAGACTCCATGTAGTTCTCTTCTGTGTATGTGTGTCCTGTGCCTAGGTTTCCCTTTTGCAAGTTACACGATGATAGTGGGTATATTAAGATTGTATCGAGTATGAAAAATGTGTGTGATGGAATAGAATGAACTCCCTTCCTATGCATTGTATGCATATTGATGCAACCCTTGTCCCTTGTATGAAAGTTCTAGATGCATGCCTTATAGTGCTCTTATGCCTTTTATTCAAGCTTAGGCGGTGATAGGTAATTCTTATAGTTTTGGCCCCTTATTTGAGAGGTAAATAAATAGATATATATGATTCCCTTGTTTGAATTTCATAATTGAAAACTAAAAGGCCGACCCAAAGTGTTAAAAGGTGACCAAGAAGTGAAAAGGACCCAAAAGAGTAAGAAGAAGATAAAGAAGGGCATGAGCACCCAAGAGGGACAGGAGTGCCTGGGCATTTCTGTCCTAACTAGGTGCTAGTGTTTGAGGTCATTAAAAGATAAATCAATTAAGTGCTGACAAATATGTAAGATGTGTAAATCCAAAAGGATGCTTAAAAATAGTAAAGTGCAAGAGATAAAGCAATCAAAAGGCCAAAAGGAGTTGTCAACCACTAGTTTTTTTACTTAGGAATCATGTATACATTAATATGCTTTAGGACCTATAAATGTACCCAAGTGCATAGATTTTTTGTCTATATTTTCCCCCACTTTATGTTGTTGAGTGAATACTTGATAACATAAAGTAGATAGAAGATGTGTACCTTATAAAATAAAGAGGAGTGTAGCCGATAACATGCCAAGTGGACAAGTAACCATGTGAAGTGTGGAGTGATCATAATGTGAAGTGTAACTAATAAAGGGAGATAGACCCTAGGGGTGAATCATATGTGTAGTAGCGTGCTACTGAGCTCACAATACTGTTGATGTGAGCTTCTTCTTGTTTAAGTGTAAGGACATACCTATAAAATAAGAATAAAAGAGTAGTCAAAGTCATGTATATAAAAAAATAGAGTAATGTATCTATAAGTATTTAAATGTAGTAGGAAGTATTAGATAAGTAAAGAGTGCACCTGATGTATGAGAGAGTATAGGATAGAAAATTGTCCTGTTTGTCTTGGAGATGTTGCTAGATTTGAGCGTCCCTGCTGCTAAGAATGAGGGTTTTGGGTGATCTCACACCAAGGGCAAGTTTTTTGGGAAATATCATGCCAAGATCATGTTTGTTAGGTGATCTCATGCCAAGAAAAGAGTCTTGGGGAGAGATATATGTTTTTCTCTCCTTCCATGACACTTCTCAAATGATAAGTTCCACTACAGATTGACACGTTCTTATTTGTAGAATCGAATAGATTGAATTATAACTGAATTATGTAATCGAAGTAAAATGTCCGATATTATATATCCATACTATAAACTATAAGAAACTATGTTGAACTAAGAAACTATCTAATTTTTACCCTAGGACACAAGTGCCCATGTAAGACACAAGCGCCCACCATTACTCGTCTACTTATTGGGTGTTAGTTTCTTCTCTATGTTTTTGATCCAAGTATGATTCTAGACCACTTAGTTATTATGTTCCTTTTCCCATTCTATATTGTATTGCTCTATTCTGGAGCTCTATCTTGCTGGGAGGGTGATTTGTTCACCCAATAGTTGTCCCCCCTCATTTGGGGTGAATGTGACGAATGTAGGAGGATGCGGCCCAAAAGAGACGACCTAAAAATGATATGGAGATAGGATACCTATAAGGGGTAGGGGATGTTCATGATAGAAACCAAGGAACATGCTAATAATATAGGATAAAAACAATTGTTAGTGTAAAAGAGCTATCATGCAATAGAATACAATGTAGCAAGTAACTATGAAGATAAGAGAGACCATGAAAATTGGGTTGCATACATGGGGCATTGCTCATAATACCACAAAAAATCAGGGATGAAGTGGCCATAAGAAAACAATGATCAAGTATGACATAGGGCATAGCCCACAAACAATAAAAACAATGGAAGATAAGAAGTAACATATAACCATGGTTGTATAGAATCCTACAAGGAAAATGTTACACATGAAGCACTCATTAGCATGTTAGAAAGATAAGTAGTATGTCAAAGTGTGTCAGTGAAAAGTAAGTGACAAGAAGTAGTAAATATTATAGCAATAAAACTTGTGAGTGTGGCATATGCTAATAATAAAGGTATATGCCCCAGGAACCTTAGCGGGACTAGTAAAGAGTAGTGTCGAGCATCATGCATCATGTAAGAATCTGTAAAGGTCTTGCCTTCACCTCAAGATACCCTATGAACATGTATGCATGTATAGAATAGGATAATGACATATTAAGTATCCAACTAACATAAGAAACAAAGTGTAACATGTTCGTAGTATAAGCGAATAAGGGTAAATACAACCAAGATGTGCATGTGCTTGTTAAGTGTGATGGTGTGTTGCGATATGCGAGATGTGTAGATGAGAGGGATCATGTTTCCCCCTAGTGAATGTGTGTGACATGAGGTTAATTTAGGAATTTCGCCCTCAATAGTCAAGTATGAACCATATAACAAGAGTGCATCATTGGTAGCAAAAGTATTGTATGCTATTGAGATTAGAAGCTAGGAAAGATGTAATGTGATTTAACAGAGTGTGAAGTATAGTCAGAAGATATGAGTAGATGATAGAGATAAAAATACTAGTGTGGAGGGAAGAAAGTGTGATGCCCCTAAAGTGAGTAAGTGATGGAAGGATGTCCTATGATAACAAAGAGCGAGGGCCCCTTAGCTGGTACCCAAGAAGGAAAAGGCATGTGACCATGGTCTAGGACTAGTGGTGTAGGAGAGTAAACATGTGTATGTGGTGGAGACTGATGTGGTAAAGGATTTGGAGAATGCCTATAGGAATTGGCTGCTAGAGTAGGTGACTTAGGCCGATAAGGTGGACTAATGGATCAATGAGGATGATGGGATCGTTATGTAGGTCATGGGTGAATGAGAGAGCTAGGTGCAAAGATAGATTTAGAATTGACAAGTGGCATAGGCCCAAATGTCATGACTGGGGCTGAAGTAAGAGGGATAATAGGCTGAGGTAATGTTGTGTGCAGATGACAATACCTTTAATTGAAACAAATTTCTTGTTATGAATGAACTTAAGACATAAGTGGATCATGAAAGGGATAACTTGGGAATCTCGAAGCCAAGGGAGACCTAATCCCATGTCACAAATATTTGATTTCAGATGCAACAAGAAATGGTGTTGGTATAGTAAGGGACCCAAATCTAATGGGAAGGATGACATGTCTATAAGAATTGGGGATTGGAAATGTGATTTGAGAGGTTAGAAAGTTGATAACTAATAAGAGTGCCAAAGAGCATACATTAGAAAGGGACGAGGGATAGACCATAGTATTTTTGACTATATGAGTACCAATAGAAGCATCGATATGCAACGAATCGGAAGAAAATGTAGCATGGTAGTCGATCTAAAAATTTAATAACTAGTGGCCACATGTCAACTATAGTAATGAGAAAATCAAGTAGTGTCGATGAAGGAAGAGGAACCGTGTGATATGTTTTGTTAGCAGAGGAATTAACAGTAGAGTTATCATGATTTGGTAATGGGTCATTGAAGAATTTAAACTTTTGATTATCGTTTATCGGTTTAGAAGTAGATGGCTCTGGAAGCTCGATCTCATCATTGTTAATAAGATCTTGAATAAAGTGTTTGAGCTTAAAACAATGATAAGTAGAATTCATATTACATTGGTGATAATCAAAATGTGCATTTTCATCGTAATTATGGCCACGTGGTCAAGAAGGATCTAGATTGAGTAGTGGAGGGAGAGTAATCAGATTTCTTTGAATGAGTTGTGGTAATAGGAGCTAAGGTGCATAAGGTAGCTTAGTAAAAGTGTACCTCGTGGATTTCAATTAAAGAATGGTTGGTGTAGAAACAACGTTGACAATATATTTAGAGTTGGTAGACTTAGTGGATGGTTTGAATGCGGATTTGGTTTGAAACTTGTTCAAAGATGAAGTGGAGGCACTTTCATAATACTTCCTATTTCCCATAGATAGATTTTTTTACACAATTTGAGCATGTGACATAAGTGATCAAAAGAACAAGAAGTTTCAAAAATGACGCACTCTTGGAGTGGAGGTAGAAGGATTTGAATTAATAAATCTTGTAATTCCGAATAAGCTAGAATATTGATCATTTTGAAAAGGTTGTTCTTTACCGCAAGACATAGTCCGCAAGATTTTCATTAGATCCTTATTTGATCTTATCTAGTTGTGCATAGGATATCTTAGTGTTGATATTCTTATAAAAATGAGAAAAGAATGCATCGACTAAATATGTAAAATATGTTACTTGAATAGACAAGTAGAACATAAAACCATCATATATCATAATCATGTAAACTTCGAGGGAAAAATTTATCCAATAATGTAAGGTCATCAACATAGTCAAGACATGAAACATGGAAGGAGCGAAGGTGTTCCTGAGGGTCTCCATGGCCATTGAAGATAGGAAAATTAGGTGTGAAAAATTTAGGAGGTAACAGATAAGAGGAGATGACAAGTGCAAAAGGGCTATAAAGGAGGAGTGAGGAATATAAAGATGGAGAGGAGGATGAAGAGGCTTGTTGTAATTGGTGAATTTAGGTTTGAAAATCATGGTATAATGAGGTTAGGTCATGAGTTCCTAAAGAGGAGCCGGGTTGTGTATGGGAAGTATTAGGAGGAATGAGAGGAGTGGTGGTTGTAGTAATAGAAATAAGAATGGTGGAAGGTTGGGTGGAAGTCATGGAGACCAATGAGGAAACTAAAAGAGGAAGTGTGGTATCATCTTGATATTTTTAGTAACAATTAAAGCATTTAGGACATATAAAATATATGAGGGGTGATTGCGTAAAGCAAAATATAAATTATTGCTCTTGTTAAGTTTCTCTTGATCAATATTAGTGTATGTGTCGTATGAGTGTTCACCGTAAGAAGTTCAACGTGTTCAAGAGGAATTTGGATTGAGTTAATCAAGGGATTATCGAGGCAACCATTGGTTTAAAGTGCTTACGAGAAAATGGAGGAAGGTCAAGGTGCTCAAGAGGACCAAAACAACCATTACAAGTGATGGGCATAAAAATAAGACCTTGAAGTAAGGTATGGTTTGAACGAATGGGTTCACCAAATGATTTAATCCAAATTTAATCAAATATTAATTTGATAGTAAATTACTGTAACAAATGATATTCGTAATTATATACATTAAACACAAGCAATACGAATTCAAAGATGTAAAACCTTGAGAAAATGAGTGAGGAAGATGACTTAGCTGATTACGTGTGACCTAGAGAGAGACCGGGATTCTATATCTGCTGGAACTAATTTGAAACAATTTTATCAAGGCTTGATGAGGGTTTGAGAACTCATGAATGTGCTAGATAGAAGCAGCCATAGGAGGACATGAGTTTCCTAGGCACTAGTGACTAATATGGGTGCCTGTTTCTACTTAGATTCTTGGAGTATGATCTTTAATGGGTTGTAAGGTATTCACTATTGATAGATTTTTTTCATTTTGGTTTTGCTATTAGGGTTTATATTACACCTGTAACTTGAAAAAACATTCTATCTACACATGCCCACAAACCACATCAAATCTAATAAATAATATGCAAAATGGGGAGTTAAAATGACCCGACGGTCACCTAAAGAGTGAAATTATAACTGAGCATTGCAATACATCTCAAAATTCATGTAGTTATTCATGTATGTGTTTGTATCAGTTCCCAATGGTTAGGTTTCCCTTGTGTAAGTTGCATGATGATAACATTCTAGATCTAGATTGTCCAGAGTATGCAAAATGTGTTTGATGGAATATAATGAACTCCCTTCCTATGTAGTGTATGCATATTGATGCAACCCTTCTCCCTTGTATGAAATTTCTAGATGTATTCCTTGTAGTGCTCTTGTTCCTTTTGTGTAAGCTTAGGTGGTGATAGATAATGCTTATAGTGATTGGACCCCTTTATTTGAGAGAGGTAACTAAGTATATCTATGATTCCCTTGTTTCAATTTTGTAATTGACAACTGCAAGGCCGACCCAAAGTGTTAAAAGGTGAAAAAGAAGTGAAAATGACCCAAAGGAGTAAGACGAAGATAATGAAGGGCAAGAGTGCCTAGGAGGGACACGAGCACCGACCGCCTCTATCCTAACTAGGTGCTAGTGTCCAAGGTCATCAAAAGATAAATCGGTTAAATAACGACATAGTTGTAAGATGTGTAAAACCAAAATGATGCTTAGAAATAGTAAATTGCAAGAGATAAATCAACCAAAAGGCCAAAAGGAGTTGTCAACCACTAGTATACATGTATACATTAGTATGCTTTAGGGCCTATAAATGCACCCAAGTGTAAATATTTTATATCTACAACAAGATGTTTGATCGTGTCTCAGATATATGATGACAATTTTTTTATAATAGTCTGTAATAAAGGGATGAGAGAGGTGAGATAAGCTACAATGTCTACAATTTTTTTAGATGAGTGAGGGGTGGTTTGGATTTCGTAGTGGTCAAAGAGTTTCAGTAAGTCTTTGACAAAGATTTTATATTTTTGTAGGACCTCATTTTTACATTGATAAGTCCCTTTGATTTGATTGATGACTAATTGTGAGTCTCGATAGATGTCAAAAATTTGGACACAAAGAAAGGTGGCGGTCTGAAGTACCATGATCAGAGCTTCGTATTCTACCTATGTTATTAGTGCATTTGAAACTAAGTTTGAAGGATAACATAATAGGAGTGTCCCAATTGGGAATTATGACTATTTCATAACCTCCCCTTATCTGCATTTGGACCCATTGAAGAAAAGGGTCATTTTAAGAGGGGTATTGTGATCGAGAATATTAATAGATTCATCGTGGAAGTGTTTGAAAGGTAAATGATTAGAAGCAAGGGATCTTTTACAAGATGATCTACAATGACCTACCCCTAATGGATTTATGAGAGATAAATTCAAGGTCAAATTTTGTCATGAGCATGATCCATCTGGTGATACGATCATTATGATATGATTTAGAATGCATATATTTGAATGGATTAAATTTTGTGACGACGTAGGTTTTTTTATTAGGAGATAATGACAGAGTTTGGAAGTTGCAAAGTACAAGGTATAACATAATTTTTGACTTGAATAATGGGTTTCATAATCGTGAAGGGTGCAAATTATGTAATAGATGACATGATCCTTACCTTGTTTGTATCGGTATGCCAACATGACTCCTAAGGCATGTTTAGTTACGAAGATGTAAAGATAGAAGGGTTGCCCCTCACGTGGAGGTGTAAGCACTTGTGGCAATAAAAGGTACTATTTTAGGGCATCAAATGCATTTTGACAATTTTCATCCCATTTAAAGTGGATTTCCTTTATTAAAAGATGATAGAAAGGATGAAAATTGTCTGATAATTGAGAGGTGAAACAACAAATTAATTAAAGTTTTCCTTGAAGGATACACATTTTTTTGAGGTTAGATGGTGGAGGCATTTCGATATTGGCTTTGAGCTTGGCAGGGTCAACTTCAATTACCCTAATAGATACAATGAATCCTAAGAGTTTTCTGTGCTAACCCCAAATACACATTTAGCAAGATTAAGGTGGAGAAAGAATTGTAATATACGTGAAAAAATCATGTCAAGTATAGCTAGATGGTCTCTTTGGTGTTAAGATTTACCTAAAATATCATCCACCTAGTCTTCTACAAATAGATGAGGTCATGAAAGATGTAGGTCATAACATGTTGATAAGTAACTCCTACATTTTTCAGGCCAAAGGGAATTACTCTATAGTAGAAGGTTCCCCATGGGGTGATGAAGGATGTCTTATGTTGATCCTTTGGTATGATGAGGATTTTATTGTAACCAAAGAAACCATCCATAAGAGAGAGCATCTCGTGGCCTACTATTAGATCAAAAATGGATCGATGTTTGGTAAGGGAAAATAATATTTTGGAAAAATGAGCTAATAAATTATGTATGGAACAATTCCAAGAGAAATTATAAATCTACAATATTTTCATGAGAATAAGGGATAAGTGTGGAAGTAGGAGACTTAGCATAGTATGTGAAGGAGGTTTATGAGAAATTGTACAACCGCTTGTTTGGAAAAGAGAAATGTGTAGTATAAAGAATCTCTTGAATTGAGGAGGAGATATTAAGTTTTGAAGGTTAGTGATGCAATTCTTGCACACATGCACAATGAAAG
Organism: Taxus wallichiana var. yunnanensis; assembly: GCA_018340775.1. NCBI lineage: Eukaryota > Viridiplantae > Streptophyta > Pinopsida > Cupressales > Taxaceae > Taxus > Taxus wallichiana. The sequence continues at coordinate 653,012,311 of CM031234.1, forward strand.
CTTCTCATGATGAACATATGATAAAATGAAGTGGAAAAATATTATACCACATAGATTCCTGAGAATATTTATAGAGAAAACATATGATGTTAAGAAGCCAAAAGGGATATACATCTCTTCTATATTTTAGGTAACAAATCTATACCCATATTTTGAATGGTAGAAAATAAGAGATGGAGATTTCACAAAAGTAGATCAGAGGCACCAAATAATAGATCATAGGTGCATACAATTTGAATGCATTGTAGATGACTACATAGTGGAGATGAGATACATAAAGGAGAATCAAGAATATCTAGAGAAATGGAGAGGCAAAAGAGTCAAATATGGGTCTTCACTTACTAAAATAGATATCACTTGACTTGATCACTCCAATACAAACCTTTGGAAACCCACTTGCGAATGAGATTAAGTTTCTTCTTACCTAAGGTGTTTGATGTAGGAGTATCTAGGTTCATGAGAAATATTTTTAATAGACTTGCACAATACTAAGCCAATCTTAAACATGTAAAATATAAGTTCATTACCTTAACCATTTCTTGCAAAAGCATGTCCAAGCTATGAAAAACTTCATGAGCCATGCAACATTGATAAATTTACACAATCCTAACTATGTTGCATAATAGTTTCCTTTCCTACATAGAGATATACTTAATTACACATCGCTACTCTTAAATGCATAATTAGCCCACATGTTTTGTAAAAATTACACATGGTACTCAAGTCATGGAACACTAAACTTCCAAAAATAGCCACACACGTCTTGCACATATCATAAACGATTAACTAAGACTACTTATGCTTACCTAATTCCCTAATATACTATGGAATCTAATAAACACTCTCAATATTTTAGAATTCCACATTCTTATAAGAGAAATTCCATTATTATCAATGACGAGATCTATGTATGACATAAACACTAATTAAAATTGATATAGTTGGTGAGGGACACACATGGTTCTTAATCCATATTTAATGATCGAGACAAATTAGACAATTTGTTTGATCTTGATCCAATAGTTGAGAACTTTGAAAACATATCAACGGAAGATAGAGGTGAACCGCGGAATATTATACAAGGTATATTTACTTATAAAATGCATATTTTTATCCTAGCTAAAACTTTCATGAATTCTATAAATAAAATGGATATGTAAGTATGTAAGGTAGATTGAATTCAAAATTTAGTAATCAAACTACTATCTTTCGAGAGTATTAACCACGTGTGGTTATGTCAAATATTTATAGACCCTACAAGATTAGGATAGGTCTAGGATTGGAATTTGTAGAAGAATTATTATAGAGTCTTGTCATAGGAATATAATAGGATTATTCTACCATCGTTACCGATTCTATAATCTTTCCTTATGTTAATAGAATAATATTTGATGTTTTCTTATTGTAGGTTTTTCTTTAGAGCTTGTTTCAACAAATGTAACTTTGATATATAGTGTGCATGTTATAAGGAATAAATTCATTGGGAAAATTGACTATAACTTTACCACTTCCCTAGGTCAAGTAACACCTTATGAGAGATTTAATGTGAGAGACCAAAAGATGGATAGAAATAAGAGCTAAGTAGACAAATTTTGGGAATTACAAAGACTTGGTTTACCTCATTGATTTAGATCATATTCTTGAGTTTCCTAGATTGAATGCTCTAAAGATATAACTTTAAAGATAAACATGAGTAAATCATAAACCTTTAATAATTTTATAAGAACTTGATGTGCATAAGAAGAACACATGATGAAAAATAAGAAAATGCCAATTAATATCAAATTCCAACTATAAATACATGGAACACGATTAGATATTAGATTTCCCTACATTTGATAGCATTTAGAATGGTTGATGTAGTCAACTATGAGGAATAATAGCTAGAAAATATTGACTATGGCAGATGCTCTTGGCTCTAGGTAATAAAAAAAATTGGGCTCCTAAAAGGAAGGTTGATGAAGGTATAAGGGTGATGTACTTGGATATTTAGGTGTTCATAGGAGCGTAATAAATTGATGTCATAGGAGGTTGTAAAATGATAACTAGAATTGTATAGGATATGATAGAACATATAAGGTATAATTATGTACACATCAAATATATGTCACATATGGCCCTAACCATCCCACCCCACTCTTAGGGATTCCTTGTAGGGAAAATTTCATGGGAGGTTAATGCGCCAATGATTCTCAAGAAGAGAAAAGCTATTCATATTGAAAAAAGGTCTATAAATATACCCCAAATGAACATCATCACACGTCAAAAAAATTTCAACATTATATGGTCCTTGGGAATAGAAAATGTAACACTAAAATAAAATGAGTGAAAAAAATGAGTAGAATAAGTGATAAATATATGAACTCAACCCACATGATATTTAATTACCATTTTTTTATTAGGGGTGCATGTCACCTCTCATGTATAGATGAAAGATGAAAACATGTTAATGAACTTGTAGACACGTAAATATGACTACACAGTTTTAATATTAAAATTACACTAATTATTCTCTTTCCTGTCATTTCATTATAATTAGTAGTTTTCCCACTAATTAGCTAACATTCCCCTTCATCTCGGTTAATTAATGACACTTCATTAATTAACTAGCTTTCCCCTTCATCCTAGATGCCAATTAACGTAACCTAGTTAGTTATCCTCTTTTAATTAGTTAATTAATTAATCCTTTCAATCTTGTATTTAACTAATAAACCTTCTTATTAGTTAAATCCTCCTTTCAAACCCTTCAAATTCTACTAATTTCCCTCTAAATCATCTCCAAATGGATTCTTTAAGCTTAATTTGGCCTATTAATTAATCCTAGTTGATTAATTAAATCACCCCAACTCCTATGAGTTGCTAATATCTAATTAATATCTTCTAATCATACTTATTCCTTTCTAATTATACTTTACCTTTATCCCACATTCACTAGGTTACAAGCTTCTCCCAAACTGAAAAGCTATATAAAGAACCTAGTACCTTCCTATCAATCTTACACTTTATACACTTGCATGTCCTTATAAGACATCTGCATATGATAAGATAATTTCATACTTGGAAGGATTATTGATCAAAAACCTTTCCCTTTTCTACTTGGAAAAGAGTAGTAAGAGAAGAACTAAAATGGAAATCAATCCATATTGGTGAGATCTCTTCCTCTTCCTTGGAGAATTCCTTGATCGTGCTTAGTTGCATTTGGTTCACAAAGGATATATCTACAATTACAAAGCACATCCAACCAACAAAGGAGGTTTGCATTTCTCATTGGATTTAATGTTTGATGCACATTAGTTTAAGCTTTCCTTTCATGCTTTATCATGGTGTTTTGTTTAGATTAACTAAGTTATGAACTTACTAGGTGTTAGGTTCATTTCATTAGCTTAGATTAGTTTAATACATGCACACATATGACACACTTGGTGGAACACCCCTTTGTCTTATGCACCGATTTAATTTAATTTGAATTAATTAAATATAAGTATTGCAAAGTAACTGATGCATAAAATATTAAATACATAAATGACATAAGTAAACTAAGTGTTAATGTAAAATTACGACACCCCCCAAATGGCCTGATTGTGAATGGGGCATTCGGTGTAATCTTCATATCATGTGTTCATCTCTCAAGTTGTGGGACTTGAAAACCTAAGATAGAACTCCGGAGAAGGCCGACCTCCTCTACCTAATCATAATGCTAAACTAATCCTAATGCAGAAAAGACACCTAACTACACCTATCCTAACAATGCCAAGGAGACAAAGAGAGAGAAAGTGCATGAAATAGGAAATCCTACACTAAGGGGGTTGATAACACCAAGAAAAGGGGCAAGATACTCTATTGAGGGAGGATGAAACAGGGAAAAAGGGGCTAAGGGAGGTCAAAAAAATGTGACACAGACCCTAGATCCTAATCTGCCATCAAAACTCCATGGAACATAACATCATAAACCTGCAAGTGAAAGAACATGCACAAAATACAACAATAATAATGGAGAGGCAAGAAAATACAATAAAAATGAGCTAGGGTTGAAGAAACACCACAAAACATAATTTTTATTGCTTCAAAGTATGCACAGACCATTACATTTGATGCACAAAGGCATAATTACATTGCTAGGCCCAAGAGAAGGCTCACAACTCAAATGGAGTTGAGGGAAAAATTTGTAAGAGTTTCCCCAGCTCCCAGAATGTCTTTTCTAAAAATGAGGGGTTTGATTGCATTATATAGCCATTTTTCACCCACCCTCATTAAAGAGGTATGGAAACCCATACAATTTCACTTCCTGAGGGTACTTTTGTCAGAAAAGATATGGGTGCCATACTACATTAATACTAGTTGTTGGGATGTCATTCATTCATAACTTGCGCCTCGCCTGGGACTTGTGAGCTGCCCAACCATGTGACCCGTCCATCCATCCATTCATGGTCCGACTTCACCCTCCAACACCGGGCGTTGGATGCCATCCAACTATGTGGGCCATACATTATTGTGGTCGCCAACCAACCTCGGTTACCATCTCTACATCATGGGTCATCCAACCCAAGGGGGGTTGGACAACCATCTATTTATGTCCGTATAATGAGCTACCTGACCAATCTAATGGTTGTCCATGTGTTGGGCCAACCAACCTTGGTACCCGTCTAACCCGTTATCTCGTATGATCAAGCTGAACAACCAACTTGCTGATCTGACCAACCATGCCAACCAACCAGTCACCCAACCAACTAATCACCCGACCAACCAATCACCCAACCAACCACTCACCCATCCAATCACTCACCTAACCAACCATGCCGACCAACCAGTCACCCGACCAACCATGTCGACCAACTAGTCACCCGACCAACCTAGACAACCAACCAAGCCGACCAACCCAAATGAACCAACCCATTTGACCAACCCAACCAATCAACCAAATCACCCAACTAATCGAGCTGACCAACTCAACTCGACCAACCCGACTAACCAACCTAACCGACCAACCTGGTCATCTAACCTTCATCCATACAATGCTTCCCCATCGAACCCATCCGTCCATCCCAACCAACAACCTAGCTGACCAACCTGTCACCTAACCAACCCAGCCAACCAACCTATCACTCGACCAACCGAGCCACCTAACTTGTCACCGGACCAACCGTGCCGACCAACCTATCACCCGACCAACCAAGATGACCAACCTCTCACCTGACCAATCATGCCTACCAACCACTCAAATATTTACCACGGAAAGACCAAATCATCCAAGCCAAAACACAGGATGCATTTCTCTTCTAATGGGGTTAAACTTTGACGTTCCTCTACACATCTAAGAATTATGAATGGCTAAGTCCATTTATGATGATTTATCCAAATTAACCTAGGGGGCTAAATTTGGGATAAAAATGGTGACCTCTCGGGACATCTGCCAGCTAGATGTGTGACCAGTTTCCTTGAAGTATCCATTGAGTATGGAGTCAAGCCTAACCTTGAAAAATGATCCTTTTGAAACTGTCCCCTAGACTTCACATGAACTTAGCACTTGGGCTGAAATTTCCTTGGCCTACTCCTGAAGCTTATTTTGGGATTTTGGATAAATCTTGTAAACTACCCCAAAATTGAAAATTTTACCAAGGTAAGGCATGGAGAACTCTGGACCCGTAACTGATCTATTGGGGCTGAAATATTTACTTTGAAAACCACCCCAAAATCTGATTTCTACCATGAGCATTGTTGCTTCCAATGAATGGATTGTGCATGAGCAACCACACACCACAACACACACTATGTACAAAACTAAAAATCATACACACCCCAAGTGGGATATGTAGAGTGTTGAAATCACTTCTTCTAGCTAAAATCAAACCTACCTACTCTATGCTAACCGGAGGCAAAGGAAATCAGACAAATCTAAACTGGTAGGGAGAAGTAGCTCCCCTTCCTCAAAATTGGAAACCATGCATATGATTTGGAATTGATCATGGTTGTTGTTATGAGTGAAAAAATGACAAGAGGCCAATCCTCCACCCAAATAACCAAAGTATCAACATCAATCGAAAATACCTCCTCAAGCTTATTGACATTGGACTCCTGGAGGTGTTGATGGTGACCCTTGGTGCTTTGTATATCATCCTCATGCCTTGAAATGGACATGACCAGTTTTGTCTTCTCCCTTGGCTCCAATGAAGCCAAGTACCTGATTGGGAATGATATAATCTGATGGATGTGCCCATTACTCTGAAATTCAACTCCAAAAATGGAGTCTTCTTGTGGACCTTCCTAAAAAAAGAGGTTACTTGCATGCTGATTTTTTCTTTGCATTGCTTCTACAAGCAACTTATCCTTTTCCTTGATGACCGGTGTGGAAATGGTGTCATCATTATTTCCTTCCTCCTCATATGAAGAAAATGGAAGATTAGGATCCTCCAACCTTGGTTCCAGAGGGATGTTATGAAGTGCATGATGTTATAATTGAATGATTTCCCCCATAGCAATGAGCCCTTGTGCTTGGAAGGTAGATGATGGATAAGTACATGATATGATCTCTACAGTGGTCCTCTCCATTGAAGGAATCTTCCAATTCAGAAAAATAATTTGCCTCCTCATTATCCTATTGCAGACCGACTTGGCCTCCTTTATAGTGTCCTCTAGATTTGTAATTCTCTCACCATGGTTCCCCTCATCTTCGAACATGGAGTTTGAAAGCTCAAACTCTTCTTTGATATTAGAGCTCAAAGGGGATGAAGTGGGAGCTCAAACGCTTCTTCGACATTCGAGCTTAAAGGGGATGAAGTGGGAGGAAGGTTTGAAGGTTTTTGTATGGTCTCTGCTTACTATGCTCGGTTCCCCACGAAACTACATGGCTCTCGTCCATAGCTTGAATGCACTCCTCTTTTGGATTTGGAGTAGTTGTTTCTTCCTCGCTTATGCTGTAGCTGATGATGAATCAACAACCTTAAGAAATAAGGTGCTCTCATGGACACTGCAATCAAAACATACTAATTGTTGATCATCTTCTTCTTGCTCTCACCTTGCTTCTGCTGTAACCGAATTTTCCACCACTTATGGCTTGAAATCAGCCTCCTCCAAGGGTTTCTCTATCAAGGGGATTTTATCAATCCCGAATCTAAGAGCCAAGCTCACCAATCTTTTAATAATTTCTTCTTTTCTTGGATCTTCTTCTTGCTTCTCCCCTTGAATCAATTTTTGAGACTCTTCCCGACATGGGCTCGGAAAGTGGGAGGAGTGGTGTGCGGGGTCTCCACTAGTTTCTTTATTTGTCGGGAGGGGAAGGTATTTATTTTTTCTCTTGTGGAGGGGAATTGACTTGGAAATAAAAAGGGAAAAGTTCTTTGAGATGGGATGAGAGAGTGGAAGATGAAGAAGTGTGTTCCAAAATGCGAGAAATAGGTGGGAAACTTGGGAATTGAGGTTCCAGTTGAGATGGAACTGATTGGGAATGGGGAAAGAACCATAAGATGAAAATGCTGAATTTTCCCATTGACCTATAAAATATTCAACATCCTTAATCCATTTTTCAAGTTGGGGAAACATCTCAATCGCGTATCCCAGCTTCTCTTGCGGGTTGAAATAGCTTGGAATAGGACCTTCCCATAGACAAGGGACCCTAAATCTAATATTCAATGTTGTCTCCATATGTGTAGCCCGGGTATCCATCATACCTACCTCTAATTTCTCAATCTTTAGTTGCAGCTCAAAATATCCAAGTGAAGGATAGCCTCTAAGATCTGTATACCCCTGCTCTTCAACAACTCTATAGTTTGGCGGATGAAAAAACTGATCTACATCTTACTCATATGGGTATGTGCACTGTTGATCTTCATTTTTGTATGGATTTAGAGGTGGTTGATAGTACCTTGAGAATATGTGTTACAAATGTGGAGGGATGTCTAAATGACATTGATGTTGTTGCAATATAGAATTCCATGAGGGCAATGAAGTCATGATTGCACAACTTCATGGAATGAAAGAAAATGAGAGGGATGGAAAGAAAATGGAAATGGATGGAATGGAGGAAGGTTTACAACTCAAATATGGGGTTGTTGACTAGATGGAGTTATTAGATGTGTTTGATCATGCGCCTCTAAAGGCTGAAATTCGCCAAGAACACATCAAATCATCGAAACAAAATCTACTTTGGGTGTTGAACTGCACACCTACAAAAGGTATTTTGACTAAGATATGTAATGAAACACTTCTGAAATATACATATTTCACTACTTGTCCCCCCTCGGGCATGCCAAAACTTTTAATGAAAAATTATGACACCCTCAAATGGCCCGATTGTAAATGGGGAATTTGGTGTAATATGAATAACATAGGTCCATCTCTCAAGTTATGGGACTTGTGAAATTGAGATGGACCTCCAGAGAAGGCCAACCTCCTCTACCTAGTCCTAATGTTAAACTACTCCTAATGTAGAAAAGACGCCTAACTACAACTATCCTAACAATGCCAAGGAGACAAAGAGAGAGAAAGTGCATAAAATAAGAGATCCTACACTAAGGGGGTGATAGCACCAAGAAAAGGGGTGAGATACTCTATTGAGGGAGGATGAAATAGGGAAAAGGGATTGAGGGAGGTCAGACAAATGTGACACAGACCCAGATCCTAATCCACCATCAAAACTCCATAGAACACAACATCATAAACCTGTAAGTGAAAGAACATGCACAAAATACAACAATAATAATGGAGAGGCAAGAAAATACAATAAAAATGAGCTAGGGTTGAAGAAACACCACAAAACACAATTTTTATTGCTTCAAAGTATGTACAGACTATTACATTTGATGCACAAAGGCATAATTACATGCTAGGCCCAAGAGAAGGCTTGTAGCTCAAATAGAGTTGAGGGAATTTTTTTCAAGAGTTTCCTAGCTCTCGAATTTCTCTTCTAAAAATGAGGGGTTCGATTGTATTATATAGTCATTTTTCACCCACCCTCGTTAAAGAGGTATGTATACCCATACAATTTTGCTTCGAGGGTACTTTTTGCAAAAAAAGACATGGGCGCCATACTGCATTAATACCAGTTGTTGGGATGTCATTTGTTCACCTACTTATACCTCACCTAGGACTCGTGAGCCACCCAACCATGTGACCCATCCATCCATGCATCGCCTGACTTCGACCATCCAACCCTGGGGGTTAGATGTCATCCAACTATGTGGGCCGTACATTACTGTGGTCACCGACCAACCTCAGTTTTTGTTTCTACATCATGTGTCATCTAACCCAAGGTGGGTTTGATGTTCATCTATTTCTATCCATACAATGAGCTACCTAACCAACTTGATGGTCGTCCATCTGCTGGGCCGACCAACCTTGGTACATGTAAAAATTGTTGTTCGTATGATTTCGCTAGAATGACCAACCCGGTGATCGACCAACCATGCCGACTAACCAGCTTACTCGACCAACCATGCCGACTAACCAATCACCCGACCAGCCATGTCGACCAACCAATCACCCAACCAACCATGCTAAAAATAGTCACCGACTAACCATGATGACCAACCAACACCCAACCATGTCAACCAACCATTCAAATGACCAACCCAACTGACCAACCAGTCACCCGACCAACCGAGCCAACCAAATCAATCGACCACCTTGACCGAATAACCCGATGGCCAACCTAGCTGTCCAACCTTCATCTCGCACGATGTTTCCCCATCTCGACCCATCTATCTAACCCAACTAAATAACCCACCAACCAACCTATCACCTAACCAACCCAGCGACCAACCTATCACCCGACCAACCGAGTCGACCAACCTGTCACCTAACCAACCATGTCAACCAACCAAGCCAACTAGCTTGTCACCCAACCAACCATGCCAACCAACCACTTGAACATTTTTCGTGGCGAGCCAGCTCTCCGTGAGTAAAGACCAAATCGACCGAGCCAAAACATGGGATGCCTTTCTCTTCTAATGGGGTTGAACTTTGATGGTCATCTCACACATCCAATAATTATGAATGGATAATTCCATTTATGATGATTTATCCAAATTAATCCTAGGGGTTAAATCTAAGATAACACTAAAATTTAAAATATGAAACCCTAAGCACAAGAGATAGATGAAGAGACTTACCCGATTTACACTTGCTTTAGAACTAATCTAGATGGGGAAAAGTGTTGAACAAGATTGGAAGAGTGTTATAAATTCTTACTATTAATTATTTAACTCATGAAAAGAGCTGGACATGGGAACCCACACTAGGGAAAGGGTGCATGGGTGTTGGAGACTGCTATTTGGTGCCCGTGATTGTGCAAATGGTCAAAATATGGTTTTTACTTGTGTTGCAAGATTGTCACTATTGTTTCTTGTTGATCACCTGATAGTCACTCTTTGAATACAAAAGGTGCATGTAACTCTGCAAAATGATAAGTTCACCTACAAAATACCACAAACCACATCAAATATAAAAAAAGATGCGAATGGGGAGTCGAATGACCTCGATGGTCACCCCGAAGGTGAACTTAGAAACGAGTGTTGCACTACATATCATATTACCTTGTGCAAGTTAAACTTGATAGTGGGCTATAGATAGAATGTAGCAATGTAGTAGAATGTGTGGATGGAATAGAATGAATTTCCCCTTCCCATGTTATGTATGTAGAATATACAATCCCTTTTCCCTTGTATGGATGATATATGGATGCTTTAGAGTGATTTACGTACCTATTGAATGGAAGATTGTCCTTCATTTGGAACACATAAGTATGTATTTATATTATTCCCTTGTTTGAATTTTGTAATTGACAAATGGAAGAATGAACGATAAGTGAAAACAATGCCAAAAACATAAAAGAGATCCAAAAAGAGTGAGTAAGATAGAAAAGGTTCAGGGGCACTAGAGGGGACAAGAGCACCTAGGTGCTACTGTCTCGGCCGGGAGATGGTGTCTAAAGCCATGAAAGATAAAAATAAAAGTTTTGACTAGACTGTAAGGCTTGTAAGACAAAAGAGAAAGTAAGAAACAAATAAAAGATGCCAAAGATAGTTGTCAATCTGCTAGTTTTCTTGCTTAGGAATCATGTAAATGCTAGTATGCTTTTAGGACCTAGAAATGTACCCAAGTGTGTGATTTTGTGTCTATATTTTCCTCAATTTATGTTGTTGAGTGAATAATCGATAACAAAAAGTAGATAAGAGATGTGTACCTTATGATCTTATAGAGCGTGTGGTGAATATCGTGTTGAGTGGACAAGTGAAGCATGAAATGATGCAAGGTTGATCATGGAGACTAGAAAGGAAAGTAACCACAAGGTTGAAGCATATGTGTTGCAATGTACCTATTATGTTTGTATTTGATATTGTAGTATGCTTCTTGTTGCGTATTAAGGATGGAGCTGCAAAAGAAGAGCAAAAGAGCAAATCAAAGTCATGTATATGAAAAATGTGTGCAAAGTATGTAAAAGTAATAGTAAAGGATAGAAAAGTGTCCTGGAATGCTATGAAGAGTGAGTTTTGGGCGATGTCATGCCAAGTATGAGTTTTTGGGTAATCTCATGCCCACTATGAGTTTTTGGGGTGATCTCACACCAAGAGAGATTTTTGGGTGATCTCATGCCAAAGAAAAAGTATTGGGGAGAGAGGTCTAGTGTTACTCTCCTTACATGAATCTACTCGATAAACACTGGTGTAGATGGTACATGCATGATTTTTTCCTTCTATCCCTAATTGGTTCTTGATTAGTTCTTGATTAGTTTTGATTGTAACTAATTGTAAGAGATTTCATGTATTATGTGACCGGAGGATTGTGCTTGTAAATGTTGAACTTCTCTCGAAGAATTCTATAGACTGTGCTGATCGATAAGCTAATTGTATCTTCCCCCATGACATTAACACCTAGGGGAGGACACAGCACCCAAGAATTACAGTCTAATGTTGGGTTCTAGTGTCTATGATGTTATGAGGACCCAAGTTAGATTCTAGGTTTTTCTATGACTGTGTTCTTGTGTCATGCGAGATCTATAATACAACTATGAGTATTTGTAGAGGGTTATTTTTTCACCTGCATTCCCCACCTCATTTGGGGTGCATGCGATGCGTATAGGAGTGTGTGGTCAAAAATAGATGATGTGATGTTTTGATGTACTATATCCCATCAAGGGTAGTGGATGTGCATGGTAGAAACCAAGGCACATGCAAACAATGTGGCTAGGAACATGTGTTAGTAAAAAAAGTAGCAAACATGTAATAGAAGACAATCTAATCAAGAAAGTATGAAAACAAGATAGACCATGAGAAATTGGGTTTCAAACATGGGGCATCTCTCATAATGTCATAATACAATTAGGGCTGAGGTGGCAAAAAGAATACAATAATCATACAAGACATAGGGCATAGCCCACGAAATATAACATACAATGGCAAACAATGTCAAGAAAAGTGTGGCACATAACCATGGTGGCATATAGTCTTGAAACAAAAATTCTACACATGAAGAACTTGTTATTATGTTAGAAAGATAAAAATTATGTCAAAGCATGTATGTATCAATGAAAAGTGATGTGATATAAAGTAATAAATGATGAAATTATAAAGCACCTGTAATATGTGAGAGTAGGAAAGGTAAATGCCCCTAGTAACCTTGGTGGGATTGACAAAGGATACAGTGTCGAGCATCATTGCAGCATGTGAAAATATATAAGATATCTACATTCACAAGTAGATACCAAGTGAATGTGCATGTGTATATGATAAAGATAATGACATACTGAGTATCTGACTAGCATAGTAAGCAAAGTGCATCATGTAAGTAGTATAAGCAAGAAAGAGTAAGTACAACCAAGATATGAAAATGTAGTGAATGAGTGTGATGGAATGGTATGTAATGTGTGAATGTGATAGGATTAGTATTCCCCCTAATGGATGTGTATGAGATGAGGTTAATTTATAAAATACCCCTCAATAATCAAGAATGAACCATAGAAAAAGAGTGCATCATCGGGAAATGGTTTGAAAATGTGTGTTAGAAAGATAGATCATGAAGCATAAAACATGAAAAGTGAATGTGGTGAGGTTCATTTCAGATTTATACCCTCAGTAGTCGATTATGAACTATGGAACTAGAGTGTGTCATAGGGTAATGACGATGCAAGGTGTATAATAAGATGTGTAATGATAGTGAGAAATATTAGATGTGAAATAAAAAGCGTAGTAGTATAGTTTATATACAACCGATGATGCTAGGAGGGGGAAGCAAGTGTGGTACCCCCCAAGTGTGAAGAGGATAGAAGGATATATAATGAAATTGAAGGAAAAGGGCCCTCCACCTGGTATTCGAGGAGATAAAGGCATGTGACGATGATCTAAGATCGATGGAGTATGAGAGTAATAAGGTATAAGTGAAGGATACTTGATGTGGTGAAGGAGGTGGTGAACATGTGAAGGAGCTACCTCGAGTAGGGTACTTAGGCCAATGTAATGACCTAATGGATTGGTTTAGATAGTAAGGTCATGAAGTAGGTCATGTGCGAATAAGAGAACTAGGTGTGGAGCGTGCCTTATATTTGAGAGGCCCAAGAGGCCTAGGTGTTGAATCGGTGGAAAGATATTATCAAGACAAGGATTAGGCAATGGTGTGCATGGTGGAATGCCTTTAAGAGAAAAAAATTGCTTATTGTGAATGAACTTGAGGCACAAATGATTCATGGATGGAGTTTCTTGAGTGACGCGGAGCCAAGAAAGACCTAAGAGCATGTCATAGCCTTTTATTGAAGATGCCACATCAAATGACAAAAACATGGTAAGAGGCCCAACGCTAATGGAAATTTTGATGTATCTAAAAGAATTGGGAACTAGACATGTGATATGAGATAATGGACATTTGATAGCCATGATAATTTCAATAGAGCATACACAAATGGGATTTGCTAGATAGATCATGGTGTTTTTGAAAGTGTAGGAACCAATAGAAGCATTGAAATGTAATGAGTCGAGGTGAATGTAGCACGATAATTATGATATGAAAATGAAATGATTGGTGGTGATGCTCCAGATAGGTGACAAGAAATTCAAGGGGCCTTGATGAAATTGGAGGTACAACTCAATATGTATGATTAGCAGAAGAATCAAGAGCTTGTTTGTCATGCTTGGGAAAAGGGTCTTTAAATATTTTGAGATTTTTATTATCATTGACCAATGCAGATGTGGATATCTCAAGGAGATCAAGTGAATTATTTTCAATAAGATCCTAAATGAGATTTCTGACTTTGAAACAACGATCAATAAAATTCCCAATGTATTAGTGATAGTCACACTTTGCATTTTCATAATAATTCTAGCCAAGGGGGAGATGGATCAAGATTGAGTGGCGGTGGAAGGGTGATTAGATTACTTTCAATGAGTTGAGGAAATAGAAATCGAGGTGCATAGGGTAATTTGGTGAAAGTACACTTTGGAGGTTTCCATTGAAGCTTTTCAGGTGGAGAGACAACATTAATAGTTTCTTTTGCTTCAGTGGGCTTAGGAGATGGCTTGAATGTTGATTTATCTTGAAACCTATTAGAAGAGGATGAAGGAGTATATTGATATTTTAGTTTTACCATAGATAGAATTTTGAATTTACACATTTTGAGTGTATGACATAATTAATCAAATGAAGGAGAGGTCTCAAAGATAACACTCTCCTAAAGTGGTGGTAAGAGGCTTTGAACAAAAATATCTTGTAATTCTGAATCAGTAAGCACATTGGTCATATTAGCTAGGTTATTCTTATAATGTAACACATAGTCTGCTAGATGCTCATTAGATATTTTCTTTATTTGAGATAGTTGTGCATAAGAGATCTTGGTGTCGATATTTATATAAAATTGCTAAGAAAATAATATATTAGATTCGTAAAATAAGTTACCGAATGAATAGGTAGATCATAAAACCAATGCATGGTATAATCTTGAAGGCTCCTAGGAAATATCTTAGCTAGAAATGTATGATCATCTACATAGTTACAAAATGTTCCATGAAAATATCAGAGATTGTCTTGATGGTCACCATGGCCATTGAAAATGGGAAGCTTAGGGGTGAAGAAGTTAGGAGGAAGTGGATAAGTAGAAATGGTGGGTGCAAAAGGGGTATGAAGGAGCAATGAAGAATCAAGAGATGGAGAGGAGCATGAAGTAGCTTGTTGTAGTTGGCATATTTGAACTTGTAGATCCTGATATAAAGAAGCTAGGTCATGGGTTCTAGAAGAGGAACCAAGTTGTGTATTAGAAGCATTGAGATAAAGGAGTGAATCAATACAAGTAAGAATGAAAGTGGGAATGGAAGTAGGAATTTTAAGGGGTTGGGTGGAGGCCATGAAAACCAAAGAAGAACCTACAAGAGGCATAAAAGCATCATCTCGAGAGTTTTTGGAAATAAGTAAAGCATCAAGAACATGTGGAACATGCAAAGGGTTAGCGCGTAAAGCTTGACGGAAATTAGTGAGCTTGTTTAATTGTTCTTGATCAACATTAGTGTCCTCATCATAGGATTGTTCACTATCATAGGTTTCAATGTTTTCTAGAGGAACATTTTGTGAGTTAGCAAAGGGGTTATCGATTCATCCATTGACTTAGAGGACTTACAAATAAGGGAGGAAGCTCAATGTACTCAAAAGAACCAAAACGACCACTATGAGTGATGGGCATATAAAGGAAAACCCTAAAGGGAAGGTTGGATTCGAGTGATGGGTTCACCAAATGATTTAATTTAATTTGAATTAATTAAATCTAAGTATTATAGAGTAACTGATGTATAAATGATAAAATACATAAATGACACAAGCAAAAATAAGATTTAAAATATGAAACCCTAAGCACAAGAGATGGATGAAGAGACTTAGTTGATTTACGCTCAATTTGGAATTGATTTGTACTTTAGGAAAAGTGTTAAAAAAGCTAGGAAGAGTGTCATAAATGCTCAATATTAATTATGTAACTCAGAACATATCGGACGTGAGTTCCCATATTAGGAAAGGGTACCGTTGTTGGAGACTACTACTAGGAACACATGATTGCACAAATGGTCGAAATATGGAATTTACTCGTGTCACAAGAATGTCATAGTTATTTCCTTTTGATCGCTTTGATAGTAGATATTTGAATGCCAAAGGTACTTGTAATCTTCTAAAAGATAAGTTCACCTACACAATCCCACAAACCACATCAACTATAAAAAATATGCGAATGGGGAGTCAAATTGACCTTGTTGGTAAGCCTGATAGTGAACTTATAATCCGAGCATTATACTACATCTCAGACTCCATGTATTTCTTATGAGTGTGTGTAGAAATTGTTCCCTAGGATTCCCTTAAGCAAGTTGCACTTGATAGCAAGTTGTAGCTATAATGTATAAATGTAGCAAAATGTGTGGATGTAATAGAATGAACTTCCCCTTCCTATGTTGCATATGCAGAGTATGTAGTCCCTTGTCCATTGAATGGATGTTAGGTGAATTTTTTGGAGTGCATTAGGTGCCTTTTTAATGCAAGCTTAGGTGATGATAGTAATGCTTAGTGCTTGATCCCTCATTTTGAACACATAACTATGTATTTATATGATTTCCTTGTTGGAATTTTGTAATTGACAACCGAAAGGCAAACCCATAAGTGATAAAGATTCCAAAAATACAAAAGAGATCCAAAAAGAGTGAGTAAGATAGATTAGGGCTAGGGGTGTGTCAAGAGGGGACAAGAGATCCCGGCGTTGTTGTCCTAATCGGCGCCGGCGTGTCTGAAGCCATGAAATATAAATAAGTAAAGTTACAAATGGGATGTAGGGTGTATAAGACCAAAGAAAGTAAGAAACAAGTAAAAGAGGCAAAAGATAGTTGTCAACCACTAGTTTTCTTGCTTAGGAATCATGTAAATGCTAGTATTCTTTTAGGACCTAGAAATGTACCCAAGTGCGTGAGTTTGTGTCTACATGTGCATTATTTTTTTTTCTTAGTTTAGACTTCATTTTTACATGCTCTTTATTTCCATTGTTGAAATTATTTGATTCTTGAGCATGTTTAGTCATATTTGATAGTGTTGAGTGTTCTTTATGCATATTTAGGAGGTAAAATGCTGTCAAATTTTAGTCTTGATGAGAAAAATATGGGATTTATGATGTTTTTGGCTTGTATTGGACATTTTTTGTGCAGAAATAGGTTCCTTGCACTAGTGTGTATTTGTGTGTGCTACCATTCATCTATGTGTGCTACTATCACAGCTTCCTTGCACTAGCATTCATGTGTGTGTGTTACCATCACCATGTCCTTACACTAATGTTAATCTATCTACATTTCCGTTACATCACATGCACTAACATTTCATTAAAAATTTACTTGCACATGTTAGTGTTCATTCATGCTTACGCTAGCATTCTCCCGTATGTGTTTGTCTCTAACTGAATTTGCTAGCATTCTACTTTTTATATCTTCTGCATGCACCAATTTTCATCTCCTTGTACTAGCGTGCATATACTTGCAATAACATTTATGTGTATACATGCTAGTGTTCTCTATGGGTTTTCCATTTATTTCCTCAAAAATTCTAAAAGTTTCAAAGCTAATTTTTTAATTTCCTACAATTTTATATATGTTTTATGATTCTAACATGTAGGTTTTAATCTAAATTAGTGCTAAATTTTTTTGAGTATTTGTTAGAAATCTCCTTTTTGCTATAACTTCATCAAAACCACATATGCTCTTCTCTTGCGCTTTCGAGTGATCTTGAGAATCAAAAATGATAATGATTTTGGATGGTTTTCTAAATTTTTATTATCATTTAGAAATATGGATAACACTTGATATATTTGGGTTTTAAAAAATTCATTTTGGTTTAATACGATTAACCACCACATATGATCTTCTCTTGTGCTTCCGAGCAATCTTAAGAAGCATAAATGGTTGCGATCTTTGATATTTTGATAACATTTTGTTTGTATGGAAACCTACTAATTGTTTGCATGTAGGAACATTATGCTTGTTAAAGACAAAAATCAAAACAAGTAACTAAATCTTTGTGAGTAGATTGCCTTGGTCAAAGAATGGTGTTTAAGACAAACACATTTTAAATCAAGATAAAAAGAACTCACACTTTGTATTTGTAGGTCCGGATAAGGGTTAAAACCCATCCACTTTAAACTTTGTAAATTTCTTTGGATTAATCCATAAAACTCATGACGAGGAGTAACATAAGAACCCCAAAGTAGTCTACACATTGAGGGAACTGGATGACGAAATGGGAAGTGTCCCATCACCTACTTGACTAGATAATCCCTTGAGGAGTGCTAAAAGTTGTCATTATGAGACCTCTTTTATTAATTTAAATGTGGGGTGATTAGCCTTTATTTAGAATTTATTATAAGAGATTGTACCTCTCTTAGACAAGATATTGGTGAGTGTTGAGAACAAAATCCTAGGGAACCATTTGGCATTGGGGACAACTTTTCCATAGCCATTATCATTGGTATCAAAATCCTTACCAAGAAAAAATTTGTCTTATTTTCTACTTTGGTTTAGAACAAGTTGAAAATTTTCCAAATTTGCACCGCATATTCTTTATTTCAAAACATTCTTAAACATATTCCCTTCACAATTTTGGCCCCCTTTATCAAAAGAGCACTATCTAAAGTGTGCCAAAATTGTACCAACCATTTTTAGATACTTAAACCTTGTTTTCATTAAAAATTGATTTGAGTGTTAAAAGTGTGTCATGTTATCTTTTGCCCACATTGTATCAATCCCTTTTTGATACTGAAATATTGTTTCCTTAAACCTGATTTAAGTGTTAAAAATTGCATTGTTACATTGCTCGTATTTTATCAACCATTATGGATACTTAAACCTTGTTTTCTTAAAACTTAATTTCAGTGTTGAAAGTGCATTGTTACACTGCATGTATTGTGTCAATCCCTTTTTGATACTTGAATCTTGTTTTCTTAAAATTTATTTAAGTGTCAAAATTGTGTTATTACACCGCTTGCATTCAGATCGACCATTTTTGATACTTAAACCTTTTTTTCTTAAAATTGATTTAAGTGTGGAAATTTGCATTGTTATGCTATCAAAATCATATCAACCCATTTTTAATACTTAAATATTGTTTTCTCAAAACTTGATTTAAGTGTTGAAATTGTGTTTTTGCACTATCAAACAACTTTTGAAAAATATCGCACGTAGGAAAAGCTTCCATTTGCATAAGCGTTACTTTGTCCAAATTTCATAGATTTTCCTTGGTTACTTTCATTATACATTTCACACCCTTGGAAAATTATTCACTTTGTTGTCATTACATTGCTCATTTTTCCTAAATTCATTGTGACACTTGCATACTTATCCCAAAATATTTAAAAATATTTCCCATCATGCCACCTATTACAAGACTAACACATAGAAGGAGGGCATCTAAGTCCTTCCTCCGTACCGCTTTGGACCCTTTATCTGGAGAGGAAAAAATTATTGACTATAGTGGAGATGAGGGATAAAATCCTCGTGACACCTTTGAGTATGACCCTACTTACATAGATAATTTCCTCTTCCAAAACAGAGATCAAGTTTTAACATGAGTAGTAGAGTTAGGGGCCAAATTGCCACCTAAATTCGATCTCGCTATCCTTACAAACATGATTCATGAAGAAGAAATATCAAAATCTAATTATCAAAAATTTAGGACATATTAAACAATGGAAATGCTTCTACTTTGACCCAACTCAAGGAAACAATGAGGAAGAATAAGCCCCTAAGACTACAACTAGTTATCGCATACCACTTATTCGAACCAATCATGAAGCTAGAAAAGAGGGGTATGAACTCGAACAAGACCCCCACATGAACCTCAACCATAAATCCTCCATTAATATGTCATCGTATAACAAAAATTACACATCCTTATCCATCAAATGGAAAATCTAGCTTCACATGTCCATAGGGACACAAGTAGAGATTCATGTACTAAGAAACCTAAGGTGAATTATGCATAACATTATATTGAAAAATGTGGTGGCGAAACATAAAAATATAACCACATGTACATTCTTGCCACACATTCATATGACCAAATATTTGGTCAATATTGACAATCCATGAAATACGCACTTGTCCGTATTTAAGAAAACAACCTTGGAAACAATAAGAAATATCTGTTTGAAGAACTATGTCCTTACCCATTTGATCAATAGATGTTATGAACTCCGTTTCTAGCTAGCTTTGAATTACCTAAATTTGAAAAATATAGGGGTAAAAGTGATCCTTGAGATCACGTAAAATAATTCTTCATGGCCTGCCAGGAAGTTTCCTGTAGTGATAGTTACCTCATTCACTTATTCCCACAAAGTCTTGGAGGCCAAGAACTTGAATGGTTTCTCCATCTCCCCAAAGGGTCTATTTTAACATTCACAGAGTTAGTTGAGAATTTTACACACCACTTTTCATTCAACATGGAAAGTTATATCATTATGATAGAAATTTTTAAGGACAAATGACGTAATAATGAAAAATTCATTGGTTTCTTACAACGATGGCAAGGGTTAGCTAGCCTCTTTTCTCATTCTATTCTATAGAAATAACTTGTCAACATCTTTATACCTAACTTGCATCTTGATATAGCCTTTCACTTGAAAATGCATTGTGTAAGAACCTTAGAAGAATTTATTGAAAAAGGAAGCTAGATTGAAAAGGATTTGCTTTCTAAAGGGACTTTAAACCCTTTCTAAGAGACAACCATGACTCAAAACCTACAGACAAGTCCAAGTTTTTCAACAAAAATAAGAATGTCATAGGTGGAAAAATCACGGATTCCAAACATGTCTAGGTAGTCCAAAATAATCCTCCTTTAAAAATATCACAAGGACATCCTAAGTCTGAAATAAAACATTGAGAGTTTATTCCACTTACGAAGTCATTATCAACAATTCTGAAATAACTGGATGCGATCAACATGGTGAAATTACCCACTACTACACCTTTTGATAAAGATGCACAAAAGGAATCATGGTCTAAATAATATGAATATTGTGAATACCATTACATCAAAGGCCATGCTACAGATAAATGTATGAAATTGAAAAACTTCATTTAGGACCTCACATATAGAGGAGATGTTGACCTAGGTACGTAAAAACCCACCAAAATGTCTAAAAATAGTTGGGAATTTATAAAGAACCATTCCCTAAGCATAAATAGGAGGAAAAAAATATGGATCAAGGTCAATCGTTGTAAGGAAAGAATGCCAACCACGTTGTTGCCAAAACAACCCATCCGTTCGATTCTCTTATCATATATGTCCGTCCCACTACTGAGAATATAAATAATATCAAAATAGAATCACTAGAGTGTGTTGTGGAAATGTGAGACACTCTTCTTATTATCCCAAGAGCTCTTCCGCCTACTCCTTTAGAGGGTCAATACAATCTCCTAGAGGAGCTTGAGAAGATGGTCTGCTAATATCTCTAACTTAGATCTCCTCAAGATATCTACTATTCATAAGGATATCCTCTATAAAACCCTTCAAGAGTCAAGATTTCCCATGAACTTTTTTCTCCACACTTCTAAGCCTTGGTTGTGTAACTTTGTCCTTTTGAACAAATAAAATTGATCCAAGATGATATTTCAATGGATGACCAAACACACAACCTCCCTTTGTACATTGAAGTGATCATTACTCGCAAAAAGATAAAAGGGTTCTTGTCGACAACGGATCGACCCTTAATATATGTATTTTGAAGCCCATAAAATAATTGGGACACACTGACACTAATTTGGATCCTAATGTGATCACTATTAAGGCTTATGATAATGTAGAGAGACAGTTGGTAAACACAATCACTTTACCAATGGAAGTTGGGCCTATTACACATAATACCCAGTTTCATGTCCTTGAATTGGAGCTACCATATAATATTATCCTTAGTTTCCCATGTATCCATGCCATGCAAGCTGTTCCCCTAAAATTTCCACTAGTGTATCAAAATCTATCACTAAGGACAAGTACTTACCATCCTCGAGGACCCTCAAACCTTTGCACATTGTAGAGTGTTATCCACTCATTACTCCATAACATATGAGTGTCCTTCTATGGAAACAGCTTGTTGAGATTTAGTTATATGCCCTCACATCTCACATCAATCATGTATACTGCACCCACATGAAAATAATGCTTCCACATTTATATCCCCATTTTTTACATGGGAAATGAAAATCCTTCCTTCCAACCGTAGGGAATACAATCTCCAACAAACCCTCCTTGTTTTGAATCTCCCATATCACCCAAAACACATGGTAGGCCCAAATTTCAGCTGTAACAACCTCAAGAACCTTGCAGTATTAACACATTCATCCATGTTGGTCTATTGGTAGATGAGAAAACTCTTAACACTTATACATCCTAATCCCCTGATTAAAGGATGGCTTCATGCCATCAATCCCTAGAATATGTCCTCCCTAATAAGATTATGCACATTATGGGATACAAAGGATATGGGTCTGACATAAATGAAAAATTTGTTTGGGAACCCATTCTAGCACATGAGAAGATGGATAGATACATAATTGGTATTTGGCCCTACTAATCACCACCTACAAAAATTGAGGCCACCTCCTCGGAAAGTGAGGATAACTCTTCAGATTATGATAAAAAAAATAGAGCCCCTTTGTATCCTTTACGAGGATCTTACTTCCACCAAATTATTCTCAGACACAACTATTTTAACCCTTCCCCTTTCACTCTTGAATTAGACCTTGTACACCCTTCCCTTATTGACCGAGACCAACAACATTCCTATTGGGGACTATAAGAAGACATTATCTATTAACCGTGATGTATACATGTATTTCAAGGAGGAGGGTGAGTTCTATGGTCAGAAAAAAAGAGAACAAGGCAAAAATATCTTCTAAAACTCCTCGCCAAAATAAAATATCCAAGTCCCATAGTGAAAACCTATTTGAGGCACTTACAGAGAAATAAATAGAACAATAAAAATAGGATATAAAAATTGACCAACTTATGAGAGAAAATTTTGTTGAGACATCCATAAAGCAAGAAATAAAGCTCCCTATTCCTAC
Source organism: Taxus wallichiana var. yunnanensis (assembly GCA_018340775.1). NCBI lineage: Eukaryota > Viridiplantae > Streptophyta > Pinopsida > Cupressales > Taxaceae > Taxus > Taxus wallichiana. Next base: position 653,035,359 of record CM031234.1, read on the forward strand.
GCATATTGAGGATGGATCAAAATTACTTATGAAGGAGACTATTGTATCAAAGCGTATAGAAGATGATCCTAGAACTGCCAAACTTGGAGATTCCCTTTCAGCTCATGAATAAGTTGTTTTTTCCATGCTCGTTAGAGAAATTTTAGATGTATTTTCTTGGTCCTATGTATACATTCTAGGCTTGGATCCTTCTTTAGTAGTGCATAACCTCATTGTGCATGAATCAACGAAGCCAATCAAACAAAAACTACACAAAATGCATCCACATGTGGATATTTTGGTCAAAGAGGAGATATAAAAGTTATTAGTAGTGGGATTCATCAAACCTATTGATTACTCCAAATGGATCTCCAATGTAGTGCCTGCTTTAGAAAAATCTATTGGTATAAGGATTTGCACAAATTTCAGGGACATCAATAAGGCATGTCCTAAAGATGACTTTCCTCTTCCAAACATCAACATGATTTTTGATTCTACCACTGCCATGAAATGTTATCCCTCATGGATGGATTCTTGGGCTATAATCAAATAAAGATTGTGGAAGAGGACCAACACAAAACTACCTTTACTACTCCTTGGGGCACATTTTGCTATCAAGTCATGCCTTTTAGCCTTAAGAATGTAAGCACAACATATCAAAGAGTTATGACTGTCATATTTCATGACATGTTACATGATATTGTGGAGGATTATGTAGATGATATCCTCATAAAATATAAGACTAGAGTAGAACACCTAGAGATTCTTCACCGTATCTTTGAATGACTCCATGATTACAAGGCCGTTTGAATCCAAAGAAGCGTGTCTTTGAGTTATCTTAGGTAACCTATTGGGGTTCATTGTGTCTAAGGATGGAATTAAAGTAGATCCTATTAATGATACTCGCTATCCCTAAGATGCCTCCTAATCGAACCTCAAACAACTACGCACCCTATAAGGTAAAATTTAGGCCATTCAAAGATTCATGTCACAACTTGTAGACAAGTGACATTCCTTCACCCATATTTTAATCAAAGATTTTTATTTTCACTAGGTTCGGATTACCAACAAGCCTTTTCTTAACTTAAACAATATTTGGAAAATATGCTTATTCCCGTACCACCTACCCCAGTGAACCTTTTCTATTATACATATCTGATAGCCAATTTTCTATAGGCACGATCTTGACACAAGACAATGTTGAACACAAAGAGAGATCCATCTATTACCTTAGCCGCACCTTAATTGCATATGAGCTCAACTACCAGAGATTAAAAAAGCATGCTTGGATGTTGTCTTCACCTTTCAAAAACTCTGCCATTACCTTTTGAACAACCATACCAAGCTAATATCTAAAGTTGACCTCTCAAATACCTGTTTTGAAAACCTGCACTTACAGGAAGGAAGACCAACTGAATAATTTTGTTCAAGATTTTGACATTGAGTATGTCAATAAAAAATCCATCAAAATAAAAGTGCTTGCTCATCAATCGCCAAAGCACCACTCCCAAGAATGGAACCCTTAAGTTTGGATCTTTTAGATGCTTCCATTTTATATATTGAAGAATCATCAACCTAGAAGGTATATTTTTATGGTTCATTCACATTTAATGGATTAGGAGAAGGAATAATCCTCATTAATCCCTCATGATATATCATCTGATGAGATTTTAGACTCGGTTTCCCATATAAAAACAACATCACTGAAAATGAAGCTCTCATTACATGACTTAAAGTCACTATCAAATGGAACATAAAACAAGTTGAGGTTATAGGTGACTCCCAACTAATCATCAAATAGGTTAATGATAAATACAAATTCAAATATGAGAATCTCATTCCATATAAGAGCATGATGGTCACCCTAGAAGAGTATTTTATTCTAATTTCATTCCATTAAGTTCTACGCGTGTAGAACCGATCAATGGATGCTATGGATACCATCGATCCTTGTTATGCTTATTTCCAAATACCAAATAATTTCAATTCCTTATCGATCATCTAACGGTACCGGCCTATGACATGACAAAATCATGTTTGGTATGTGAAGTTTTGGTCCCTTTTCCCTTGGTACGTTGATAGTTACAACTACCTATAGGATGGTACTTTTCCACGTGACCTCTCCCATTCCCAAAAGAGAATTCTTATCCAACATATATCTTGTTACACCCTACTTGGGGGCACTTTCTTACCGTTAAGGTTACAATGGAACTCGATTCGTTTCCTTAATTATGAAGAAGACATATAAGAAATCAAAGAGGTGCATGAAGGCATCTATGGTGCTCATACAAGTGGCATGGTTCTTGTGAAGAAACTCCTACATGTGGGATACTACTGGCCTACTATGGAAATAGATTGTTGCCAATATGTGAACAGATGTTTCCTATGTCAAAAACATGATAATTTGATTAATGTACTCTCTCAATCCTTACAACATATTAGCAAATGGGGCTTGATATTATAGTAAAACTCACCCCCACATCATCCGATGGAAACAAACACATTGTCACCAAGCTATTGAGTACTTTAGTAAATGGGTGAAAGATGTTTCTATCACCTATGTCGTAGGTGCTCATATTTCCAATTTCATCATGAACCATATAATTTTCTATTATGGCATCCATTCTTCCATTGTATCTGATAATGGGAAATCATTCAAGAATAAACAAGTGAAAGCCTTGTACAAATGCTTTAAAATTTTACAAAAGTGGTCTACATCTTATTTCCCTCAAGGTAATGGGAAAACATAGGCATTAAAATACTTGTTCGATTATGGAGAAAATGATTTGTAAAACAGACATAATTGACACCTCCAAATCCATCCTACCCTCTCGGGCTATCATCACCCTACCATCCGCAAACATACAAGTATAACCCCCCATTCCTTGGTATTTTGCACTAAAGCCATTATACCCCTAGAGATCAAGCTACCCTATTTGAGAATATCCTTGTGAGACTATCTAGATAAAGATAAGGAATACAGAGTAGCCAAACTAGAAGAGCTTGAACTTGTAGATGAAAATTCCTTCACGCCTAGACCATATTAAAGTGCATCAAAGTTGAATCCATGTAGGCTAGAAAAAATGAATCATCCCTCATGAATTTGAGGTAGGTGATCTTGTGCTTAAATAAAACTAGTTTAACACTATAAAAGAACAGGAAAAGAAAGGAACATTTGAACATAACTAGTTAGGGCCATATATTTTGGTGGCAATATTTGGTTCATGAGCCTATAAAATTGCATATCTTGATGGTGATGAGCTTCGGGAACCTATGAACATGATGCATATCAAGCGTTTCTATTTCTGAAATTGGGGGCATTCAAAAAATAAAAAATTCAAACAAATCAAAATATCAAAAACATTTAAGAGTAATAAATTTGTTCACATGTGAAAGCCACACAATTGTGGCACTTTGGACAAGTCCTTTAGTGAAAACTAGTTTTCAGCACCACATGAGAATTCTTTTTTCACAAGCATCTCACACATGGGGGCATGATCTCTTCTTCCAAGCTAGTCCTTCTCCCATGTTTGAAATCCTTTTGAGCCTATCCTTCATGGCCTTGATCCGAATGATCCTATTCTTGTATATATGTGTGGAATTTTCCTTGTATATTCTCACATCTCTTTAGGGGCATTTCGCATCTTCATTTTCCTATACATAGTTTCAAAAAAATTCAAAACCCTAAAAATTTAAAAAAACCTTCCAAAATCTAAAAACATTGGTAAAATCTTCAAAATCTAAAAACATTCACAAAACTTTGAAAATACAAAAACATAAGTAAAATAAAAAATCCAAAATCCAAAACATTGGTAAAATGTAAAAATCCTAAACATAAAAAACTATCCTATAAAACATATTACTTCAGTTCTTTCTTGTTCTAGCTCACGATATGTAGATCAGCTCTAGATATTCCTTCATCGACAAAGTTGGCTTGCTTGTGTTTGTCTTCTCCCGACATATATCATTTCTCGGGAAGTTTCATAGTGCACATTATTTTTCATGGGAGTTTTATGTCCTCCATCTATTCCCTTGCATGTATCCTTACTTGGGAATCATTTTAACCATTTTTGTATAACTAGAACATTTGGGAATTGAAGTTTGATAACAAAAACATTGGTATAACTTTCTTAAACATTGTTTATTTGAGTATGTTTGTTTTGCTTGTTTGTTTTCATTCTTGCTTGTTTAATTTCTTGTACCACATTGATTTATGTATTTTACTTTGAGTCATTCCTTTAACAATGAACAAAAATTAGTATTATGGCTCTTCATGTCATTTTACCCTTTTTTGTATGCTTATATCAAATAAAAAGTTATTTCCGAACCAAGATGGTACATATACTATGTCACGATCTTCCCATCTATCATCTATCTTATCTTCCATTTTACCTAACTTTTTACCTATCATTTTCCATTTTTTTCTTTCCCCCTCCAAGGATTCTTCCACTTGAGGCACAAGATTCAACTCAATCAATCAAATTGAACAATGACCAACCCAACCAAGTTTGACTTCCTAACACCACGATGAGATTTTTTTGTCATTGTGATCTTTTTTTTTTCTTTTTTTCGAGTGTCAATCGACCTCTTTTATCACCCCATTGACACTCAAGGGGGAATCATCCATCCTACTAATTTTTCTTATACTCCTTCAAATTGTCTAAAATTTTCTACTATCTTTCAATTGATGTCACTTATGCTACACCACCTCAAAGAGGGGAAAATATAGACACCTAAATTTGACTATGCAGTTTTAATACTAAAATTGCACTATTTATCCTCTTTCTTGTCATTTCGTTATAATTAGTGGGTTTTCCACTAATTATGTAACTTTCCCCTTCATCTTGGTCAGCTAATGACACTTAGTTAATTAACTAGCTTTTCCTTGATCCTAGATGCCAATTATCCCATTTGTTAGTTATAATCCTCTTTTAATTAATTAATTAATTAATTAAACCTTTCAATCTCATATTTAATCAAGAAATATTATTATTATTTAAATCCCCTTTTAAAACCCTTCAAATTCTACTAATTTCCCTCTAAATCATCCCCAAATGGCTTCTATAAACTTAATTTGGCCTATTAAATAATCCTAGTTGATTAATTAAATCACCCCTAACTCTCATGAGTTGCTAAATTTTGATTAATCTCTTCTAATCATATTTATCCCTTTCTAATTATACTTTACCTTTATCCCACATTCTCTAGGTTGCAATCTTTTCTTAAATTGGAAGCCTAGTACCTTACTCTCAATCTTACACCTTATATAATTGCATGTCCTTGTAATACATCTACATATGATAAGGGAATTTCATACTTGGAAGGCTTATTGATCAAACAACCTTTCCCCTTTTCTACTTGGCAAAGAGCGGTAAGAGAAGAACTAAAAAGACAATCAATCCATATTGGTGAGATCTCTTCCTATTCCTTGGAGAACTCCTTAATCGTGCTTAATTGTATTTAGTTCACAAAAGGATATATCTACAATTACAAAGCACATCCAACCAACAAAGGAAGTTTGTAGTTCTCATTGGATTTAATGTTTTATACACATTCGTTTGATTTTTCATTTCATGATTTATCATGGTGTTTTATTTAGGTAAACTAAGTTATGAACTTACTAGGTGTAACGCTTCATTTAATTATCTTAGATTAGTTTAATACATGCACAAAGAACCCTAAATATATAATATTAACACATAAAGGATAACAATACAATCATATGTAAGTATTCAATAAGTATGACATATTTGAAGTCTACGCTTCATTCACCATTTGGGGTTCATCTTTCTCCTTGATAAAGACTCTTCTTAGGTAGCTTTTATGCCACTCATCTCCTTTTACATAGCTAAATTCTAAGATTTCAAAAAATTCACATATTTCCAAAAACACTACACATATTTTATTCACTAAATCACGCATTTACTATGTACATATAGCCTCAAAATATTTCATTTATATCCATGATTCCTAAGTAAGATAATTAGTCATTGACAACACTTATTTTTATTTGATATGGATTTTATCCTTCTTATCTTTATTACTAGTCTTCTTTGTATATATGCCATATAGTTTTGATGCATAGAAATACTAATTTCAAGCATGCATTTAACCAATAAACAATGTTTTATACTAACAATCTCACCAACTCTACATATGAGGTTCATTCCAAGCATAAATAGGCTCACAATATTCAATTCTTGCCTTGATTCACCTTAAGTGATTCATATAACCATCATACTCTACTCTTTCACACTATATACATCACTGAACTACCCATTCAAACATTAGTTAGTTCACTCTCCTTCAAAGTTCACGTGTACTTACCTAGTTCACCCTTCCTATCAAGTTTTTAGCTAGCTCCTTTCCTCAAACATGAAAATCTTCCTTCTTTACTTTATTAATGCTTCTTATCTTCTCTAACCTAATTCAACACCTCCAACAACCTTGGATCCATCTAAAGTTATCTCAAAAAGGTTACAAACATCAAATTTTACTAAATCATCTCCTAGACGTCCTTCTAAGTTCTTAAGTTCAAGACTCAGTTATCATCATGACCGGAGGAATTCAAATATACCCATAATAGGAAAAAAACATTTTCAAGGTCCCTAGACCAATCCTAAGGTGTGCCATAAATCTTAGATCTCAATTCACAACTCTCTTCTAGCCATCCTCATTTCTCATTCCACTTTCCATTAACACTTCTATCCCTAGCTCGGTCCCACTGTTAGTCCTTATTTCTAAAGCATGGGGCTCCAAGGCTCAATCATGAACTTTTTGAATAATCTTTCTTGAGTTTTAGGTGTTTGAGAAATTTCAAGTTCAAACTCTTAAACAAAAACCTAGATCCTTAGTAAATAAACCTTCCCAATTAGGTCTTACTTGTGCATCCCTATCCAAGTTGAGGATTATCAAGAAAATATTCAAACTTGACTGGTGAAACAACAAAATTTATTTTTCAATGGCTTGAGGATAGAATTTATATGGATTATTTCAATTTGAAGGTTTATATTCATTGATTTTTCCCTTAGAATAACAAACCCTAGCCAAAACTTGACTAGAAGCAACAAAGATGCAGACCCGAGGAGACATAATTAGATATAATTTCCTCTAGCTCAATTCAAGGCTTTAAAAATACTAAGGAGGTATGTTTCAACGCTAGGAAAGGGATTACCTTACCAATAGATCCCGATCACAAGTTTCATACTGCTACCCATCATGCATGTATGTACAAGAGAAACATGGTAGAAGGTCATTCAAGATTTGACAAAGAAGTATCCATTCCTTGTACAAATGAGATAACCTATTTCTTTCTTAGATTATACATCTAACAAAAAAATCCTAGAGATGTGTCACCATCCACAAATTCCTATCACCAATAAATGAACTCAAATTCATGTAAAGATAGGCTAGTATAGTTTTATTCATCTTGTTCATGTTTGTTCAACATTCAAAAGGAGATATTTACATCTTTAACCTCTTATAACTCTCTAAATCATACAATCACACTCCATGCACACCTCAATACATGAATCCATTGTAAAAATTCCTGAAATTATCAACAAGACAAATACAGTCCTATCTATTATCTATAATCCTTTTAACTTCCTAACCAAGCACAAAGTATTAAAGTTTCATATTAGATTTCTAAGTTCTTAAACAAACAATGTTTAAGCACTAGCGTCCTGATTACATACCTTACATTCTACATAAGGAGGATGTCATAGTACAACCTCAAAAGAAGGATCACTTAATGAATTCACAAGATGACCATTCCTTAAAGTTGCAAACACAATCCACATTTTCTCATAGTCTTATTATACGGGACAAAGTATATATTTATCTTTTTCAAATGAGAAGATGCACAATCAGGGTTCTAATGCTATAAATCCACCATAAGCATGCTCTAAAACATTCACTCGGATCATTAATTAGTTTTCCAAAACACATATGCACAAAACTCAAGTTTTCAAAAGTGAATACAAGAGAATCAACCAAGAAACACATAGTTATGTCAATCAAACCACAATTTTCATGCCAAAACTTCATAGTTCATCTGTGTGTGTGTGTGTGTGTGTGTGTGTGTGTGTGTGTGTGTGTGTCTCCTTTTCTTCATCTTTCATCCTCCTACACGAGGATTGAATTCTAAAACAACTTCCTCCCCCACACATACTCGAATTTCATTCATGCATTAACTCCTTTTTTTTTTTTTGAATTTTTGACTTAACCTACCATCTTCATAATGACCCATTATACATTATTTAGTAACTCTTGACTCACTCCTACTCTTAGAACCTTTCTACATACCCTATAACAACATAAGATACTTACCAACCCTTAAATAACCTATAGGAATCTTGTTATGTCTTTATAAGTGAAGTACACTTTTGGAGGAAAAGCTCCAATTTGAATTTTCAAACTACCTCACTCTTATCTCTCTATCTCTTTACCATCATCATAATGACCCATTATATGGATTTTACCTCATTATACATTATTTAGTAACTCATGAATCACTCCTACGCTTAGAACCTTTCTACATACCCTATAACCATACACGACACTTACTAACCCTTAACTAACCTCTAGGACTCTTGTTATGTCTTTATAACTAAATTACACTTTTGGAGGGAAAAGCTCCAATTTGAATTTTCAAACTCCCTCACTCTTATTTCTCTCTATCTCTCAATCAATATCTCATGATTCCACATGTCCTAGAACACTCCCATGTATTTTAATGCTTCTTGATGACGCTCTTTCATCATATTCCCAAGGTGGAGAAAAAGTGTTCCTACACTTTGCTTGCTTGTGTTGGTATCCAAATTTGTTCTCCTTTTCAATATGAGCAGCACCACAGTTATGTCATGGAGCTTAAGGACAGATTAGACCATGTTGTATGTTGTTGGCAGCTGGGGATATGGTCTAGCTAGCACTCAGGTTTGTGGAGAAATGGATAGCACTCCAATAGGACTTGATCTTGTCCTAGTTGTTTTAGGTTGTGCCTTGCAACCAAGGTAAGAGGACCTATTTTGTAACCTTGTAATGGTGAAGGAAATGAAGATGCCCTTCTCTTTTCTTGAAATTCTATGATGGATACCTTGATGAAAACATGATCAACACCCCAGATTTGAACTCTCACAAGTTTTCACTTCTCAAAACATGGGTATGTTCTCAAAACAAGGCAAAGGTTACTAGAGACATTGGAAATCCTGATCTGTTATGCATACTTTTGCAAATAGATTTTGATCTTTTGTGGGTATACACATGCAAATCAGGGATATGATCTTTGTTGTTGGATGATTTTTTGGTAGGAGATTGATAAGACAAACTGGGATAGATCAGATCTTTGACAATCTGTACAATACATGAACAACCATCAAATGAAATGCCTAAAGTAATCAGGCTATTCTTTCAACTAGAAGAGGCACAAATGGAAGCCCAGGTTGCACTCTTCACACAATCTTTGAGAACTCACTACAAAATCTTGAAGTAAATAACTCAATTAAACACAAAAATCCATGATCAAATCATGCCTTAGGTACCCCCAAAGGCTTACAAGGAATCTTTGCAGTCAAGGAAGGTAAAGTGATTTTAAATTTGTTTATCTCCTTATCAGATGAAGGCTCTTCTGAGTATGAGATTGCAAATACCACTGAACTATCAACCAGAAATGGAGATCTTGTGTGATTTCTATAGACTTTCAATGCAAGATTGCAACAAGAACACTAAGATTTATCTGCAGGCATTTAAAATTGATAACAGACATCATATTGCCCAAAGAAAAACATAGATTTAATTCAAAGCTTGTTAGATTCAACAGTAGGGGAGAGTTACATGAACAATATCAGAGCTGTGTGGTGGCTATACACTTGTAACCAACCCACATTCATGAATTTTCCAACATATGAGACATTAACCTGGTTCTTTTGGCAGATTTTACAGAAGATGAGCTTTCTCTCAAAATTTTCCCTGTAATTTTCAACTCTCCACACTTACAAAATTCTCCAAAAATATGATATATACTCTATGCCAGCTTGGAGTCTTACTTCCCAAGAAAATAATATGCTTATGGGATCAAATTTGTTACAAAAACTTCATGATTTCATGAAAATGACATCAAACTAGAAAACAACTCGCAGGTTGCCAGGGATGCATAATTTTTTTAAAATTATTACACAAATTCGGATCCTTATCCATCCCAGGGTCACGTTTTTATCATTCAGGCATGCCAACATGTTTTATCAATCATTTTTCACCTTTTTACCTTTTCAATTTTTACCTCTGCAACCTCCAGATCTGACTTTTATGTTTTTATCGGGCCTAAGAAAAATGTATCAAAAAACATCATAGATCACCAAATTAGGTCATGAAAATAGTGCCATTGCACTCAGAAGGCCGAGACGATGCAAAATCATATAAGGTTTGAAGAAATTTGATGAAGAAAACATGATTCCAAGCTTCTTGGAGCTCCCATGGCGGCCAAAAGGGAGAATGCACAGTTCGTCAATTTTGGATAACTTTAAATACCAGCCCTCCACGTGGCAGATGAGATCCCAAACATAAGCCCAAAATTACCCTTTTGACTTTGGATAATGTGGGACACGTGTCAAAACATGATTGGATCGGGCTCCCATGCTTCAAAAATGCCTTTTTGACCCCTTTAAAATTTTGGAAAATTTTATCACTTTTCCCCACCTACCTCCTGGGCCCGCCACGTGTCCAAAGGTGGGCCCCATTGAAAACACAGATCAATTTTATTAATTTTTCCATTTTTAGATTTTGGAAAAAATTTACATTTTTCCCCATAGGCCCGCACCCTGGTTTTCTCCTTTGCCACGTGTCCATCCTCTATTTGCTGCGGGTTCAACCTTTAAATTCTGCCTTCAAACCTCCCTGCCAAAATTGCAAAGTTTCAAAACCCTTCATTTTTCCCTTTGGGACACGTGTTGGCTTTGGATTGGAGTGGCACAAATTTCATAAAAATTTCTTCACCTCCCTGCTTGACTTTTTACATTTCCACACATGTCCACTTCTCATTGGTCGAGGACCTTCGCCCAAAACTTGACTTTATACCATTTGAAGTTAAAACTTCAAAACCATCACAAAACCCACTGACCTATTTTCCTTCTTGGACACGTGTTGCTTCATGATTCGTTGTGGAGCTTCGGCTCAAATTTTAACTTTAAAATTTTGAAGTTAAAAACTTCAAATGCACAAAACCTCGGCCCCCTCATATTGACTTGTCTTGGACACATGTCCAATTGTGATTGGACAAGGGATTTTCAGGGCAAAAATTTACTTTGAAAATTTTGCAAAGTAAAAGCCAAATTTCTTAAGGACAACCCGCTAATCATCCAGCCAATCATAATGCACCACGTAGGCACCTCAATGCGAATGCGAGCAATGGACCAAAAATTTCCCTTTTGCCAAAATTTCAAAAATGGTAAGCTAGAAACATTTCCCGACCATCCCTGGCCAATAGAAACCTGCCATGTTGCCATGACCTTGTGATGAAAAATTTGACGGGCACACGACACCCGGATGACCGTCAAATCGTGAAAAATTTAAAGGATGCCCTAGAATTCAAAATTTTCAACAAGGATGGCCGATTTCTTGATTTTAAACCGACTGAAGCATGATTTGTCATTGTTTTTGACCTTGGGATTGGGAAATTAATTGCATGCATTTGGGATCCGATCAATTTTGAGTTTTTGCATGATTTGACATAGGAAAAATGACACAACCCGACCATTTGAAAACGAGGGCACAAAAAGGGGGAGAACTTGGATTGTTGTTTCAAATTAGGGCAAAACAATAATATTATGGGCATTTTGAAGGTATTCAACCGAGGGGCCAAATTTCAGATCACCAAATCGAGAAATAACTCGTTTCTAAGTGGATTTGGACATGGAACATTTGGGCACATTTTGCAAATCGAGAATTAGCACCAACAAACTTGGTCTTATCTTCACCTTCTTTGCTAGTGTTCAGCCTTCTTACCTTGCTTTCATTGTGCTTTTGTTGATATCTACCTAGGTCCCATTCTTTTTCTCTTTTCCATCCATTTTATTTAACTTTTCATCTTGTCTGTTGACCTTCACTCTTACTTTACTTCTTTTTATGCCTTTATCCATCGTACCTACTTTTCCTTGTTTATTAGCTTGTTTATTCATGCCTTTAATCATACCAAACTACTCCATGGATGTAAGTGACCTTTCTTGGTCCTCATTTTGATTAATATTTTCCAAAAAAATGTTTCTCCATTAGTCATTACTTCATCTTTCATTTCTTTTTCCATTTCATCAACCAAATTTTGTAATAGCCCATCTAGTCCACCTATGCAAGGATGAATATCATTCCTACCATATTCACTAAACTCATTCATCCATCTACATTTTCTTGTATCATGCTTATTAGATGAATTAGTAGATTCATTTGGTACAATTTTAAGGAATTCACCCACAAAATCAGCATTATCAAACACCTCATCATCAAAAGTACTCACCTTGTCTTCACTCCTTGCTTGTATACCTTTTGGAGAGTTAAATATCTCTTTAATCATGTACATTTCCTCTCTCAACATGAGAGTGTCTTCTTCATACATGGCCCCATAAAACTTGGGGCTGTCATGATCATCCTTATTTCTATGATCTTCATCTTTTCTCCATGTTTCTTCTTGACTTGTGTATGAGCATTCACTAATTTCCCATATAACTTCTCTATTCACCTCTTTGAAATTTTTACATTTCCCTTTTCTTTATTCATTTAATGCTCTTAAATTTCTATAATATAGTACACTATCAAGTCTTGAATAAATTAATTCCTTAGCTTGAAATTTTCCTTGGCCTTTTCCTTGAGTTGGTTCATTCTTCCAGATTCTTGGCTTCCATGCTTGAGCTGTTTTTTCATGCTACTTTGTTCATTTGAACTATTATACACTTCATTATTCACGCATTTTTGTGGTACACTCACTTGGATTTTACTCTTGACTATCCATTTCTTGTTTACCATATGCTTGGGCTGGTCTCTTGCATTCATATCAGCTGCTTGCTTGCTCTTTTCTCTTGAACCTTTTCCTATATCAACTTCTTCTTTGTTTTTGTCTTGTGGACTTGGTTCAAAATATTGATAAATAGGATATTTTCTTTCATATTATTTAGGCTCCATTATTTTTACATTTCTCTTAAGCCATTTAGGAACAATATAGCCATGATTTATGATCTTATTTGAATGAAAAACTTGGTGTTTGCTCTTAGTATATTCTTTATTCCTCTTGGATTCATTAGGAGTGAATTTCAAACCTCTTTCTTCTTATTCTTTTCCAACCTGCACAATCTGATTGGTCTTCCATGTTTCATGGTTTGTAACTTCACTTTTCTCACTAGCACTTTGTTCTTCTTCCAAGTATCCTTCACATGCCTTATAGAATGGAATTTGATCTTCATACTCTTCTAACTCAGGTCCAAAGTTTCCTATTTTTTCCTCATTTCCCTTTACTAGATGAACTTGTTCTATTTCAGCTTCATCTTCTTCCAAATGTGCTTCATTTGACCTTACTTTCATCTATTTTTAGGTATTTTCTTTCATCTTCATCATAGTTTTCTTCATACGTGCAAGTACCCACTCAAACATGGAGTTAGATAAAAAAAGAGCCCATAAGGCCCACATGATAGTCTTCTTCATAAAAACCTCATTTTATTCTCCCATCTTCTTCACATAACATCACATTTTCCTTCACTCTTTCATGAGTGTCTTTCACTATTTCTCTCTCTAAAGCAATCATATTTTTCTTATGATTCTTCTTCATAAGTAGCTTGATAGGCCACTTGACTTTCCTTTTCAGCTTCCATTCAAATCCTTGAACTTTCTCTTCCATCATGGTCTTGATCATTGTCTCCAACTTCTCAAACTTGTCCCTTGCTTCCTTTTGTTCTTTCTCTGAGAATAAATCTTTCACTTTTGTGCTTTCCTTCACTTTACCTTGGTTTCTCTATTCTTCTAATCCATTGGATTTGTTACATGTCTCCTTTCGACCTCTTCATAAGATTTTCACTCAAGTATTTTTCACCTTGGTCTATTGATCTTCTTAGGTCCTCACCTAGGTATTTTTAACCCTAGTCTCTTGGATTGTATAATGATTCCAATTCTATCAAATACTCTTTTGTAGTTTTCTACCTCTCCTTAGATACTTCACTAAGAATTTTATCACCTCAACTTGTCTCTCTTAGACAACTTATTTGCTTAGCTTCTCAATCTTCCAACGATTCATCACTTTACTAATTGTTAGGAATAAAATTGTATCAAGGCTCATTAAACTGATTAGTCAACAAATAAAAATACTATAGAAAGATTCAAGCATTAAAGCTGCTTAAAATGTCAAGAAATATTCAAACATCAAGGCTCTATAATAATGTTGCATGCACAAATCAAGAAGGATTAACTCTTCAAAGCTTGGCATGCTTCTCTTGAAATTCAAGATTTATTCCATCTTCAAGGCTCTCATTAGACAAGTATTCTTCATTAAGGTTTAGTCACTTGCAATTGCATATCTTGAGACAAGTATCGTACCTAAAAGCATTTACAACCACCTTAAACAATTTCCTTCTCACCTCTTTATTGTACAAACTTGATTCCTTCACTCGTGCAACTTAACCACTTCATTTTTAATACAACATATGCATTTCAACAAAATTATCCCGCTCTGATACCAAATGATGTAGAGCAATACTACTTTCAAATATGCATTCAACCAATAAACAATGTTTCATATTAACAATCTCACAAAATCTGCATAAGAGGATCATTCCAAGCCCAAATAAGCTCACAATATGCAATTCTTACCTTGATTTACCTTAAGTGATTCATATAACCATCATAATGTACTCTTTCACACTGTATACACATTGCAACTACCCATTCTAACATTGATTAGTTCACTCTCCTTCCAAGTTCACTTGTACTTACGTAGTTCACCCTTCCCGTCAAGTTTCTTAGTTAGCTTCCCTTCCTAAAACATACAAATATTCCTTCTTTTTTTTTATCAATGGTTTTTATCTAATCTAACATGCTTCAACACCTCCAACAACCTTTGATCCATCTTAAAGTTAGCTCAAAAATATTGCAAGCATAAAGTTTCTTAAAATCATCTCCTAGATCGCTTTCTAGCTTGTTAAGTTTAAGACACGGTGTTAGCATCATGATTGGAGGAGTTAAAAGATACCCATAATAGGAAAAAAAAATTTCAAGGTCCCTAGAAAAATCCTAAGGTTTTCCATAAATATCATATCTCAATTCACAACTCTCTTTTAGTTATCCTCATTTCTCATTCCACTTTACATTAGCCCTTCGATCCCTAGCTTAGTCCATTGTTAGTACTAAATTATAAAGCATGGGGATCCAAGGCTCAATCCTAACCTATTTTAATACCATTTCTCGAGTTCTAGGTGACTGATAAATTTCAAGTTGAAATTCCTAAAAACCCTATCTCCTTAGTAAATCAATCTTCCCAATTTAGTCTTAATTGTACCTCCTTGTCCAAGTTGAGGATTGTCAAGAAAATATTCAAACTTGAATAGTGAAATAAAAATACCTTTTCAATGGCTTAAGGAAGGCATCTATATGGTTTCTTTCAAATTTCTGGTTTAGTTTCATTGATTTCACCCTTCGAATATCAAACCCTTGTCAAAACTTGAGTAGAAGCAACATTACTGCACTCCAAGGAGACACAATTGGATATAATTTCCACTGTAGCTCGATTCAATGCTTCAAAACTACTAAGGAGGTCTATTTTGACACTAGGAAGGTAATTACCTTATCAAGTAACTCCTAATCATGAGTTTCATATTGCTACCCATCATGCATGTACAAGAGAAACAAGGTATTAGGCCATTCAAGATTTGCAGTGAAGTATCCATTCCTTGTTTGAATGAGATAACATATTCCTTTCTCGGATTATACATATAACAAAACCTTTCCAGAGATGACCCACCTTCCACATTCCCTATCAACAATAAATGAACTCAAATTGGAGAAAAGATAGGATAATGTAGTTTTCGTCATCTTGTTTGTGCTTGTTCAACTTGAAAAGGGAGATATTGACATCTTTAACCTCTTATACCTCTCTAAATCATACAACCACACTTAATGCAAACCTCAATACGTGAATCCATTTTAAAACTTCCTCGAAATGCTCAACAAAACCAATACAGTCCTATCTATCATCTACGATCCTTTTATCTTCTTAACCAAGGATAGAGTATTAAAGTTTCATATTAGATTTCTTAGTTCTTAAAAATGTGTTGAAGCACTAGTGTCCTTGATTACATACCTTACATTCTACAAAAAGAGAATTTCACATTAAAACCTCAAAAGAATGATCACCTAATTAATTCACAAGGTTACCATTCCTCAAATTTGTAAATATAGTCCACAATTTCTCACAGTCTCATTATACTAGGACATAATACATATTTAGCTTTTTTAAATGATAAGATGCACACTTAGGGTTCTAATGTTATGACCCACCATAAACATGATCCACCAAAGTTCACTCAGATCATTCATTAGTTTTCCAAACCACATATGCACAAAACTAAGATTTTCAAAAGTGAAGATAAGAGAATCAACCAAGAAACACCGAGTGATGTCAATCAAACCACATTTTCATGCCAAAATTCATAGTTCATCATTCACTCTACTTTTATTCATCTTTCATCCTCCTACATGAGGAGTTAATTCTAAACTAACTTCCTCCACCACACATACTTGAATTTCATTCATGCATTAAATCCATTTTTTTTGAATTTTTGACTTAACCTACCATCCTCATAATGACCCATTATATGGATTTTACCCCATTATACATTATTTAGTAACTCATGACTCACTCCTACTCTTAGAACCTTTCTACATACCCTATAACAAAATAAGATACTTACCAACCCTTAACTAACCTCTAGGAATCTTGTTATGTCTTTATAGGTGAAGTACACTTTTTGAGGGAAAAGCTCCAATTTGAATTTTCAAACTACCTCACTTTGATCTCTCTCTCTCTCTCTCTCCCATGATTCCACATGTTCTAGAACAATCCCATGTATTTGAAATCTTCTTGATGATGCTCCTACATCAGTTTTGCAAAATAGTTGAAATCCTACTCACCTTTGATTTCACTGTCTTACATTTTTGAGCACCTAGTATAGGACCACCCGTGTTCATATATAAATTTTCTATACTAATCTAAAGAAGCTAACACCTAGTAGCTTCAAAGAAACAATCAAACCTACTATAGAACCATCAAGATAAGAGCTTATGAGAAATAAATTCTTCAATGCATGAATAATCTCAAACTAAATGCTAAGCTATTTCTTACTCCTTAATATTTTTAACTAATAAATGAACCTATTTAGATCACTTTAACAATAAAAATGGGGTTGTTTCCTAAAGATTTGAAGATGAAATATAAAAAGAAATGGATACAAGACCATTTTGGATCTTCCTATGATCTTCAATTTGAGAGAATGGATGCAAGATGGAGAAGATATTTCCAACAATGGAGAATGGCTCTAGATCAAAATGCCTATAGTTTTCACTAATGTAAATGAGGTGTAAGAAGAAAGGGTAGGAGGAGGGTTCTTTATATAACCCTCTAGTTTGAGAGATCTTAGCATCTTAGTGCATGTGGGATAAGGGTAAAGTAAGATTAGGAATGGATAAGGTTTCTTTAGAAAAGGTAACCTTGATTTAGAAGAGTTTAATTTATCATTAGTGACTCATGGGAGTTGAGGGGTGTTTTAATTAATCAAGGGTGATTAATTAATAGGTAGGTGTAAGCTTATAGAAGTTAATTAGAGGAAACTTAGTGTGATTTGTGGGATGTTAGAAAATTTAATCCAATAAATTATGATTTATTGATTTAGAGTAGCGAGCATAATTAATTAACCCAAGTAGAAGCGAACACTAATTAACATAAGGTCATTAATTGACATCCTAAATGATAGGAAGGCTAATTAATTAGTGAAAATGTAATTAATTAATGGGAATAGAGGGAAAATGGTGGTTTATTGACAAAGTGTCATCAATTGACCAAAAGAGAGTGAATATCGTGGTTAATTAGCGAGAAATCACTAATTGCGATGAGAATGATAGAAGAGAGGATAATTAGTGTAATTTTAGTAATAAAATTGTGTAAGCAGATTTTAGGTGTCTACATTTTCCCCTCTTTAGGGTGGCGTAAGTGACACCACTTCAAAGATAGTAGATAATTACAGGACAAATAATTTTTTTGAAATGATATAATTAAAATTAGCGAATGAAGGATGCCCCCTCGAGTGTCGATGGGTGATGGAAGAGGTCGATCGACGATCGAAAAAGATGAAAGAAATAAATAGATGAAATGTGAGGGGGAGGGGGATAAAAGGTGATCCCGATTACCCCAGGTGATTTGGAAGAATAGTGCTGATAGAATACAATGATAGGGAAGAAAAATGAAGTTGAAGGGGATGGAAATAGCTTTCATCCATTTTTCGTTAAAAACTACTGTATTTCATCATATTGCATGTGATCTACGTCATTGGTCCTTATTAAAATATACACATACAACAAAAGTATATAATAACATGAAAAACTAGAATACAAATATTTTTTCATTGCCCAAAACACTAATTAAATGCAACATACGGAATGCAATGTAATACAAGAAAGTAAACAAGATAACCTAACAGGGAAACACATACAAAAACACATACTCAAACAAACAACATTCAAGACAAACAGCATAAATATTGTTTTATCAAGCTTCAATTTTAACTTGTGTGAATTAATGACAAGGGTTAAGAATGGAATCCCAAGCAAGGATACATGTGAGGTGAATAAATGAAGGATGTAGAAGTCCCATGAAAAATAAATCGTGCCCTCTACGAAAACAACCCAAAGCAACACGTTCATGCTAGGGGAGATAGATATAGAAAACAAACTAGATATTGTGGATGGAGGGTAGATCCAAATTATCCATGATTCACGCACAAGAATAGGTGAAAATCAAAGAAAGATGCTTTATAGGAATTTTTTTGATGTTTGAGTATAGTGTGTTTGACACATGCTTCAGCTGCATGCATGCTTGTTACCAATTTTAAAATTTTTTTACATTTTTTTATTTTAAAACAATTTTTGAATTTTTAGGAGTTTTAATTTTTTTGCTAATTTTTTTGTTTTTTTAGGATTTTTGGAGTATTTAGAAGAATTATGCTATAGAATATTTCCTGAAGCAAAAATATTCTCTACGAGAGAAGAAAGGGGTTGCACAGTAGCAAAAATATGCCCAGCATAGTGAAAATGGGAGAAAACGATTATTTAATAAAAATACTCATTGCGAGGGCCGGTAGAAGAAAATGGAAGGATCACAACGGTTACGTCACCTCCCTTGACCACCGTGGTGAGTGAAAATCACCGCTGTGGGGGGTTGTGTCAAACAACTATAAATACCAAGCCGTGGGGTAAAATCATCACGGCGAGTTATTTGATACCAAACCTTGTGTGTTCATATATAAATTTTCCATGTTAATCTAAAGAAGTTAAAACCTAGTAGCTTCAAAGAAAAAATCAAACCTACTATAGAACCATCAAGACAAGAGCTTATAAGAAACAACTTCTTAAATCCATGAATAATCTCAAACTAAATGCTAAGCGATTTCTTAGTCCTTAAGATTGCTAGCTAGTAAATGAACCTATTTAGATCACTTTAGCAATCAAAATGGGGTTGTTTCCTCAAGATTTTAAGATGATATCTCACCAAGAAATGGATACAAGGCCATTTTTGGATCTTCCCATGCTCTTCAATTTGAGAGAATGGATGCAAGATGGAGAAGCTATTTCCAACAATGGAGAATGGCTCTAGATCAAAATGCCTATAGTTTTCACTAATGCAAATGAGGTGTAAGAAGAAAGGGTAGGAGGAGGGTTCTTTATATAACCCTTTGGTTTGAGAGAGCTTAGCATCTTAATGCATGTGGGATAAGGGTAAAGTAATATTAGGAATGGATAAGGTTGCTTTAGAAAAGGTAACCTTGATTTAGAAGAGTTTAATTTATCATTAGTGACTCATGGGAGTTGAGGGGTGTTTTAATTAATCAAGGGTGATTAATTAATAGGTAGATGTAAGCTTATAGAAGATAATTAGAGGAAAATTAGTGTGATTTGTGGGATGTTAGAGAAATTTAATCCAATAAACGATGATTTATTGATTTAGAGTAGCGAGCATAATTAATTAACCCAAGTAGAAGTGAACACTAATTAACAAAAGGTCATTAATTGGCATCCTGAGTGATAGGAAGGCTAATTAATTAGTGAAAATGTAATTAATTAACGGGAATAGAGGAAAATGGTGGTTTATTGATGAAGTGTTGTCAATTGACCAAAAGAGAGTGAAGATCATGGTTAATTAGTGAGAAATCACTAATTACGATGAGAATGATAGAAGAGAGGATAATTAGTGCAATTTTAGTAATAAAACTACATAAGTGGATTTTAGGTGTCTACACCACCCATTAAGGAGAAGAGATCTTGGGTGCTATTGTCCCCTCCGGGATCCTTTTTGCTCTTTACCTCTTTTTTGATCTATTGTCCTGAATCAACACCTGATGATATGAAGGTTAAGTGTTCATGGTAACATTTCAAGAAGCACTACCATGACACTAACCACTAGTTACATAGATCAACCATCACCTCCATCCAACCACTAGGTCTGTAAATACAAGTAAGTGCATTTGGATCTACATCTTTCCATACTTATTTAGATTAGTTTCTTTATCTCTGTTTGAGACTCCTAGTCTCCTTTGTATCCCATCATTTCCCACCTTCCTATGTCAATCCATCCACCTAACCACCTACAACCTCCCAACTCCCCATACCTGACTCTAAAAGTCTCTAAGAATTCTCAACTTCCTTAGCAACCTAGCCCTCATTCTTCCATTCTCTATGAAATCAAAAAGAATCTCCAAAACCAATTTTCATTGAGTTTATATCAGTCCACCCCTACCGATGCCGATTAACCTAAACCACCATTAGTTTCCTCTCAACTGGCATCGGTCATATCGCACCAATGTTGCTCTATGTATCTAGTAATTCTTCCTATAACAACAGCCTAATAACCCTCATCCAAATATCCCAAACCATCCAAAACTGATCCTCGACTGCCCAGCTCACCTTGGATACTTACCCAATCTTCGATCTGATCATAACCTTACCTATTAGATTAGATTTTCTTATTTTATTTGAATGAGATACCTAAATCATATCAACTACAATAGGATGTTATTTTTTTACGTTATTTCTTGCATTGAATTGTATTAAATAGTGGATTGACAACCATATAGGAAGTATCACACTTCTCGGATCTAGCACACGATAGGTAGTCCACTAACATATATTGTTTAATATTCCTCTTGTGGTCTTGTTTTGCATTCATAGGTAGTTCCTCCAAGAAAAAATGAAGTTCTCATAATCTGACCGGATCGAAATCGAATGCACACATTCTACCTTCCACCTTCTCGTATTC
This sequence comes from Taxus wallichiana var. yunnanensis, assembly GCA_018340775.1. Lineage (NCBI taxonomy): Eukaryota > Viridiplantae > Streptophyta > Pinopsida > Cupressales > Taxaceae > Taxus > Taxus wallichiana. Next base: position 653,056,888 of record CM031234.1, read on the forward strand.
CTCCTCACCCTTACCTTATCTGCTTTGTTCAAATGTATGCAAATTATCGTGAAACATTTTGGCACATCTGGTGGAACCCTCATTTGTGGGTTTGTTTCTATTCATATAGGTTGCATCTTATATGTTTCCTTTCTAAATTGTTATTCACCAAATCTTCTTCTCTGGTAATCTACTCCTTTCTAATTTCTCTAAATGAAACATTTATTCTGGTGCATTTAAAAATAATCATTCTTCTTTCTTCCAAAGATTAGTTAAAATCATCCTCTCTCATATTCATCATTTTCTACATCGAATATAACTATCGGTTTGGGTTCTATTTTTTTTCTTTTCATTCTTGTATGTTGCATTATTAGCTCACATTTAAAACTGAGGGAAACCTATACATTGGAACTCATGCCTAGTTGATGGTTGACACAATTGAATCATAGAAAGAAATTTCTCTCTTCTCTCTTTTCCAAACTACACAAATCTGAATTCATACATCTTCTTAAAAAACACCTTACCTTGAAGAAGTTTTCAATGATCACATGATTAGAGGATTGACAGAGGGCACCTAGCTGGTTTCTTTGTCTAGTCATTATCTCAGAGAAAGGACTACCCCTACCAAAACATAACCTGAGACCTCACCTTTAGATTGCCTCTTCATATGATGCCTTCCCAACCAAAAACTCTCGCTCTAAATTCACAAGTCAGAGTCTCAAATAACATAAGCTAAAGTAATATAAAATTCACTTATAAGATTACATGTTTTTCTTAGATTTCTTCCTCAATTGTGTTTTGAGTTGTGAGGATTATGTTTCTTATTTTCTTCTTGCTTTCACACTCCACCATCATAGTTGGAGCATTTTGACTATTTCGAATATGTCGGGGCCTCATATTGTGATTCTCATATTTCTCGGATTGATTCTTCATCTCGATTTAATTTAAAAATCCATTTTTCTTCACTTCTTCGATTTCACACTAACCGGTTTCACCAACGACCATCATCGGGCCTTCCCATCGAATGTCATCGGTTTACCTAACTTGTGTCGCTTACTGCCTTTTTGGTTATTTTTCCAAAAATAGGTGTCATCACCTTCTCCTTTTCGTTTGTAGTCATCGACATCATCATATTCCCAACATTCTAATATCACTATAAAGTACAGCTTCCCAATTTATTTTCATCGGCCCCACTTCATTTTCTCAAACCGGTGTTTTCCCATAAGAATTATCGATTATTATCAGAACCGTCATCAGTCCCCCTATAACCATCATCGGTCACCTTAATCGGGGTCGGTTTCCTGTTTTGATTTTTAATTGAAACATTGACCAAGTCCACCTACCAATATTTGTTCTTTTCCATTCCTATTTTTTTGTGTCATCTTCTGTAATATAGTTTTCCCGATACATGCTAATTCACATAGTATTAAATCACAACCAAGACAACACCCTTATATTTCACACTATTCTTCACCACTCCTAACTAGCCTATCACCACCTTCCATCATATCGCCTATGGATCCAAATCATCCTATCACCATTTCTACCGTAAAATAGGAGTTCGCAAGACTCCTTGACTAGATTCCCATGGCCCTACAATACTATCTTTCCCACTCATCTACTTGAGACTCCTCAGGACAACTAGTATACGACATGCCTATATCTATTCCTCATGCCCTCGCTCCCACTTCCGCACCAACTACTGCTATCTTAACATTACCTTCATCTCGCCATACCCCATGTGGTATCTCAACTAGGCCCCGGATCCACTATAACTACTAAACCAACGATGTCTATTACACCCGTGGTATTGACCATTCCTTCACCAACCACCTTGAGCATGGCCCCATTTGTCCCCTTTTCCCCATATATACCAAACAGCATCACAACCACCCTTGGTGTCAGAAACCCACACCCCATTTCAAAACCTAGTCCTTTCCATCCCTCAGTCTCTACCCTTGATTACCACAAGAGTCGTTATGAATACCCCACCTATTTACATGCATCACCAAAAACCCCCAATCTTGTCTATCACTTATTCGGGGTATCTTCCACCTGTATCTATCCCCCCTTGGTAGTTTTCATTTTCAGGACCCCTATGTATCGGGATGCCATCCACATCATACACCCATCATCAACCTCCCTTTACTATAGGAGGTGCCCATTCCTCACAACCCACTAATGACCTCATTAGGATGATGATGGAAAAGATGCAAGACATTAGAAGCATCAGTTTCTAGCTCTCATAACTCCTTAACTTATGATGAAATATGTAATGAGCCTATTCATCCATCTATTCATATTCGCCCATACCCCATACATTGGGAAATGCCCAAGTTCAACCATTTCAACATTAAAGAAGACCCGCAACAACACTTGCAGTCATTCAAACATGGGTGCTATCTAATTTCCCATGATGATGCTTTACTCCTACGAACATTCCCCATGTTCCTAACAGGACTTTCCTTAGATTGGTATAACAGTTTACCTAGACATTCCATCTACTCCTTTAACCAAGTGGCTCAAGTATTCTTGGATTACTTCCCAATCAATGTAGTAGAAAAAGTCACCATGACCGACCTATATTCGACAAAATAGAATGACGATGAATCTATCGTAGATTTCATTGCTTGGTGGAAAAGTTTTATCAACAAATTAACATTCCAGCTACCTCAAGCTTAACTTATTGATTTGTTCACTATAAATTGTGTTAGACACATCTCACCAAATTTGTAGGTATAAACCTTTTGTACCTTCGATGAAGCATTCACCATGGCAAAAAAGCTAGAAATTTGTGCCATCAAGAAAATAAAATCTAATTCTCAAAACAAGAATGCACCGTTTAAATCAAATGATTCTTCTTCATCTTTAAAAACCCAAAATACGTATTCAAAATCCAAAGGATCTTCCAATGTGGTAGTTCTCGAGCTGGTACATCTCATCCATCTAATCAACACAAAATTTCCTCCAATATTTCCCCTATCCGAATTTTTAGTTCGACGGGAACAACAAAAGTACACTCCTATTGAGAGCCCTATTCTTCATTCTTGGAAAAATTCTTAAAGCTGGAGCCATTGCACTTCCTCCTATAAAATATCATACTAGTTTTGATCCTGCTCATCCTATTCTTGCATGGTATAAGGAACATGACAATTTTAATTATCATCGCATCAAAGGACATAGTGACGGTAATTGCATAAATTTCTAGAACATTGTCTAGGAGATATTAGATAATGGAGACCTTGTCGTGGACAACCCAAACATGCCAAAAATCAAAACTTTCATATCTTTAAGAAGTCATTCCCTAACCATATACCATCATCTAATCAAAATAATGAACCTTCAACCAATGACAACAATGTCTATGAAGTCCACATTATTTTTGATATCATACCGGTCGTTCCTCAATTTCCACCTATTTCATCTATCGAGGAAATTCTGGCATGAGATCCTCTACCCACAGAGGATCATACCTCTTCCACTCCTTCACCCTTAGAGGAGTCCCCTTCATCTCCCCTACACTCACAGAGAGGAGTCCATGATTTATGCCGACGTCGTTTCACCATATACCTCACAATCTATTGAGAAATCAACAATATTAACTCTCCCGCCCACAGGAGAATCGTCATCACCTTCTCCTCCACCAAAAGAGGAGTCTACCTCACCCCACCTAATATATTTCCTACCCATGGGAGATTCTTCAGACACGCCACTACCTATTGGGGACAATTTTCCATCAGCATTCCAAGATCCCATTGACATGATCTCGACTCTTTTATCCACAAAGTCCGAGGTTAACCAATTCCCTGTCTCATAGACATATTTTATAGGGATTCCCCCAAACCAACTATATCTCCTCTTACAGTAGTCTTGTTTTCATGACTGGTTGATCACTTTGATTACGTAGATAATTCCATTCTTTGGGGATGTCTTTGGCTCCCCTTTTCGACTCAAATGCAATTTTTTCCTAAATATACCTCTACAATCTATCCAAAGGTATTTACAACAACAAGATAAACCTTGACCATGCCTGTCAAAATGGCCTCTTCTTTGTCACCTCTACCTACATATGAACTTTTACCCATGACTAAAATCATTCCTATACCTAAGAACCTACACACACCTATATCTTTATCGTATCTAGATCCATCACTACCTTGGTGTCATGCTTTGATGTCAAGCCTTACCCATCCACCTCCAAATTACATTTAGCCACGTCTTCTTGAACCCACACCAAAATTGTTCCTTTTCCTAAAAAGAAGACCCAACCTTCTAAGCCACATACACCACCTCACCTACCACACCTTTGTCACCTTCTTCCATTCCGTCCATCCCAGGACCTCACCTATCAACCTTGGCCAAAACAAATCCTACCCAAGGAAAATCAAAAGCTAAGAAACCTACTACTTCATCACAATCTTTCATTACATATCATTTACCTACACAAAAAACACCCTCGCCCTCACCCATACACTTATTACCACCTATAACTCCACCAGTTACTATAACCCCAAATTTTCCTATACGACTTTAACCCATACCATCCACCCAACCTCTACCAACCACTTCCACCGCAACTCTATTGTCCCAATGGGTAACATGTCCTCTTCCACTATATGATTTCCCTTTTGAATCGCATACTCCCATCTCACCTTTACCCAAGAAGGTGCAATCCAAAGACAAGAACTCACTACCCTCCAACAAGGTAGTTAAACCAACAAAACCTTCCATTCTAGCTCTTCTACTACACCTTACCTAAGAAGAGGCCATCACAACCTAAGAAAGTACCACATACCAAACCAAAGGGTCCAACCCATTCCCCATCCTATAACATCCCTTCCTTCAAAATCATCCACACATTTACCTGCACCCACACTCACTTCCCATTGTTATCTGTTGGCGGGGTCCTACACCAACAATCTAGCCAACCTCTTAGAGAACTCAGTCATCACATTACCACCGCTTCGACTTTACGGTCCCCTTAAACCCAAACCAAAAGGGTTTGATGAAACTAATTTTTTTCCTAGCATTGTGTGTCAAGACATGATGTAGAAGGTTATAAGGCTCTCAAGACCATTCTCCTCTAATTATGTCCTCCTAATTTTTTTTTTGACAAAAATGATCTTCTTGATGAGGAATTTGTTCCACCTTCACCGTCACCATACACCCTCATCCCTTGCTTCTTCAAGGACCTATGTCTCCACCCCCACAATCCTTTTTCCACCTCCAAAATTAGAGATCAACATGTCTCGTATCACGAGTTGGCTAAACCACCGCCCAAATGCCAGTGTGCCCTACTCATTTCACAAGGCTCTTCCCCCCATTAGGTTTTTTCCCATCATGTCATTACACTACTCATGACATACCTTCTCCATCTACCTCCTTCCCTCAGATTAACATGGTCCAAGTTTCCACTCCGCCCAAAAGGAAAAAGGAAAAGAAAAAGAAACTAGCCCATCAACCAATCCCGTGCCCAATATACCATCTACACCCGTGCCCAAAATCACCATTCAAGGACCCACATACCCTATTTCTGATGGGGTCACCCATCATATAATGATAAAAAAATTACATCAATCCCCTCTAAAAATGTCTTTGTACAATCTCATCCAAACCTCTTAAACTCATCGAAAATCCCTTATGGAGGTTTTGTAATCTATCAAGGTTTTACCTAATGAACCCACACCAGTGGCCTCCATTATCATCCCTCACCACGTGGCCTCACTTACCAAATAATTTCCTTCTTCTACCCCCACACCCACTCATTAAGTAACCGCCCTTAGTTTCTCTAATGAGGAGATTGTACCTCTCTAATAAGATGATCCTAATCCCACCCTTTTCATCTTCGTCTATAGCGATAACATATGCATATGATTCGTTATGATCGATGGTGGTGCTAACATCAACATCATCTCCTCCCACGTGTATAATCAAATGTGTATTCCTTTAAATTACATGCATAATAACTTGATTATGTTGCGCTCCTTCAATGATGCTATCACCTCCATCCTTGGCACCATTTCTTCACGTTTGTGTAGGCCCTCGCACCATCTCATAATTGTTCTACATCTTAGAGGGGATTTCTGTATAACCTATTGCTTGCCAACCTTGGATTCACATCATGGGTTGTGTTCCTTCAACTTTACACCGTTGTGTAAAATTCAAACATGAAGGGCATAACTATACCATCCCAGCTAACCCATCACCTGTTCAAAACCTGTAACATGTTATACCGACCTAACAATGTCCTTATACTAGTTAAGGCATATACCACTACCCCCACTTCTCCTTTACCCACAACCCCATCAACCAATGCTTTCGCCACCTCTCCCACACCTAACTCTTCTATTCCTACTACTACCGTAGCCTTTGCAGCTGGCCCATCTACTTCCCAACCAACCAATACCCCTCCTACCCAATCACCTAGTAATTCATCTATTCCCGCTACCCACATATCTACTACTAATCCCTTAGAAGGTTTTTTTCAATGCCTCACTCTGGGAGTACCACCTCTATAATATCAACACATTCCTCACTCCATAAGAGTATGGAAACCTACGCCAACATCCTTGTTATGAATATCACATATGAGAGGTCTTCCCTTATGGCCCTCCCCACCTTCACAACAAATTAATGTATGGGGGACTTGATACTACCACCTATTCATTTGAACCTACATCCTAAACATGACCCTTTTCATCTGACCTCCAATCTCTCACTAACCGTCGCTTTGCCCACACTTTCCTTTACCACTACATATGGAGAGGCTTTGGATTCAGTTTTTATGAACAAGCCCATTATACCATCATCCCATGTACCACCTATAAACACAAAGACCACAGTGGTATTAGATTTTCCACACCATCTTCAAATAAGGCCCACACAAACCTCATTGAGGATGAAAAACCTTCTCCACCCCATTTACCAACGTCACCACCTTCACCCATAGAGTCTATAGATCCCGAATCTATTCCTCCTAAATTTTTTTTTCGTGAACACAATTTCCCTGAGACCTCTAACTTATCAATGTAATGGCGAGGCTCCCTCTTCTCTTCCCTTCATGTATCCTGACATGATCGATGATGATACACCTTCTATTAACGTCATTCAATGTCAGGACGATGAATCTATCCTCACCTACCTTGGTGCGGAAGATGCTTATATTCACTTATTGTTTCCTTCTCGAGATGAAAATTATGTTGAATGAATCGACCATCGAAATCAACATTAACACTCAGGATGACCCTCACATTCTAAATATAGGCCAATATTTAGATGCTACTGAATAGGAAGCTTTTACTTCATTCCTTTGGGACCATAGCAACGATTTTGCGTGGTCTTATGCTGATATGCCTGGTATCATCCCAAAAATTGTGGTCAACAATATCATAACCATTCCTGAAGACAAACCAGTAAAACAAAAGATGTGGAAAATACATCCTCACATTGCTCTTCTTTTCAAAGAAGAACTTCAACACCTTCTCTTGGTTTCCTTCATCCTTCCCGTAGGGTATCCCTAATGGATCTCTAACATCGTTCTGACACAAAAATGATAGGGGGATTTGCATTTGCATAAATTTCCATGACCTCAAGTTAGCTTTCCCCAAAGATGACTTTCCTCTACCAGGAATTGACCAACTAGTTGATCTCACCGCTAGCCATGAGATGCTATCACTCATGGAAGATTTATCACATTATAATCAAATATTACTCGCTCCAGAAGATAGACACATAACTACCTTCATCCCTCCTTGGGGACCTTCTCGTATTGAGGCATGCCTTTTGGACTTAAAAATGCTGGTGCTACATATTAGCGGGCTATGAATTATATATTCCATGACATAATGCATCACATATTGGAAGATTACGTAGATGACCTTCTTGCCAAATCTAAACATCGGGTCGAACACCTTACAGTCCTTAAGGTCATCTTTGACTCGCCTCATCAAGTATTGTGTTCACCTTTAACCTAATAAGTGTGTCTTCGCTATGCTCTTAGGAAATATCCTTGGTTTCATCATTTATTTGTGTGGCAAAGAATTCAATCTTGCTAAAGTAAAGGCTATTCTCGAAATGCCTTCACCTACTAATATTCGTCAACTTTGAAGTTTGTAAGGTAAGTTGCGAATCAATTATTCGGTTTATTTCACAATTTTTGGACCACTTCTAACCATTTCATCATCTCCTCAAAAATGAAGTCTCCTTCAAATGGGATGATGAATTCCACAAAGCCTTTGACACCTTAAAACAATACCTTCTTCAACCACCGGTGCTCATTCTCCCTAGAGATGACCAACACTTTTACCTATACATTTATGATACTGATCACTCCTTAGGTGTCATGCTTGCTCATCGCGATGAGTAACACAGGGAGAAAGTGATTTACTACATAAGCTGTACCCTTTTGGACTATGAAACTAGGTACACCCATGTTGAGAAAAATTACTTACCCTTAGTTCACTACTAAACTTCATCATTACCTACTCAACCACAAAACCTTTGTCATCACTAACACTGACCCCTTACATTACATGTATGCCAAACCTTACCAACATCAACGTGCTTGCACGTTGGCTCATGCTTCTTGTAGACCTTGACCTCGAATTCATCCACCAAAAATCTATCAAGGGCCAAACCATCGCTGACCAACTAGCAGACAGATCCCCTTTTTGGAGATCAACCCTCTAACTTTGATTTTCTAGACAAATCCATTGCTACCCTCTCTTTAGATGATACCACTTACCAAATGACCTTATTCTTTGATGGTTCCAAATGTTAGCGTGGAGGCGGTGTAGGTGTTATCCTCATTCCTTTTGATGGTGAACCTATGCCTTTATCTTTCAAACTAGATTTTGATTTTACTAACAACATCATCAAATATGAAGCACTCATATTAGGCCTTCAAACCGCCATCACCCTAGATGTTAAATCAATTAATATCTTTGGTGATTCCCAACTGGTTGTAAACCAATTCAATGGTATATACCAGTGTCGTAATAAAATACTCCAAAAGTATAAACACCATGTTGACATACTTTTAACTACCTTCAAATGTTACAAGCTTCAAACCACCCCATGTTCTACTAATAAATTTGCGGATACCATGGCCTACCTGGCTTCTCAAATACCCGCTTCACCTTTCGACTCCAAAATATTTGTCACAATACAAAGGATGAAATCACCTTCTTATTTATCTCGAGATGTTAACTCTGTCAGAACCATTGCACCTGACCCGCGTGACCTTTGGTATAAGTAGTTTGCAAACTACCTTTCCCTTTCCATTTTCCTCTCGATCTTACTCATAATGGACAACTTAAAGGTGTATCTCACTATGTGATCATGGGTGGTCTTCTTTATAAATGTGGCTTCAATGGTATTCTCTTATGATGCCTTACAAGTTCTGAAATTCCCTACACTATCAAGGAGGTTCACGATGGAATTTTTGGAGGTCACTTTAGTGGCTTAGCTTTCGCTAAACACGTTCTTCGGCTAGGCTATTATTGGCCAACCTAAACCATGAATATTATGACTATGTCAAACATTGTGTGAAATTCCAACAATATGCTAATCTTCATCACACACCTAGTCACGCCTTATAGGTCACATGAGATCTTTGGACTTTCTCTCAATGGAGTTTGGACCTTGTCGTAGAGATAAATCCTCATTCTTCACAACACCATCAATAGATTATAACCGTAAATGGATACTACACTAAATGGGTAGAATCCATTCCCCTCATTTCTACAAAAGCTAAGAAATTTGTGAATTCATCAACCATCACATTATTTATCTCTTTGGTGTCCCTCATCATCTCATCACTAATAACAAAAAGAAATTCAAAAACAAAACCCTACAAAAGCTTTACAATGCTTTTGGCATTCAACTCAGGTTTAGCTTCACCTTACTACCCACAAACGAATGGCTAAGAAGAATCAACCAATAAAACCTTGAACAAAATTGTTATAAAATTAGTTGATGATACTAGGAAGGATTGGCATACGCACATTACTTTCACCTTGTGGGCTTACCGCACTAGTATTCGCACTTTGACTGCTGCCACACCTCTCTCTGTGGTCTATGGTACCAAGGCTGTCTTGCTTCTCGAAGACTAGATTCCATCTCTTCGCATCTCACTACAAGACATGCTCAAAATGATGAATTTTTCTAGGTCCATTTAGTACAACTTGAGTTATTTGATGAACGTTGTCTCAATGCTTTTGATTATCTCCAAATCTACTAAAAATGTATCAAACATTCCTATGAAAAATGTGTCCACGAATGAACCTTCCAGGTTGGTGACTTCGTCTTGAAGGAAAATCAACATGTAACTAAAGAAGAAAAAATTAAACGGGGAAAATTTGCTGCTAATTGGCTTGGACCCTATATCATTACTCATACCTATGGATCAGGTGCTTATCATTTGTATTCACTCAAAGGTAAACCCAAACTTTAACCCCTGAATGCCTTGCATATTTGACCATTCTATTGTTGAATCAAGTCCTATATCACCTTCTGTCTATTTCTAGCTCATTCCTTGAGCACCCTTCACCTTTCATATTACCTATTATTGGGGTCAATGACTAAACCAGAATCATGTGATTAACCGTTACCTTTTAGACTTATTTTCAACATGAGTACCATGTCTCTACTCATGGCATGATTTTCATGGATACTTTTCATCTTTTTCAAGATGAAATCCCATGGTTGTTCATCACTCAAAACCAACTCTTTCATAGTTAATCTATGTTTTCTAGGGTTTTGTATTTTAAACAAGAGCCTAATATTCCTCTATAGTCTTGTCCATGACTTAAAAGTCCAAAAAGCAAAATAATTCCAAAAGAACAATGTGATTCAAATCCTTGAGTTAAACTTCTAGCAAAAATATGAATCCCTCAAAAGGGACATCTCTTCTCTCTTTTTCGTTGTTATAAATAGAATGCTTCCTCGAAGGATAGCTATACAAAGCTCGCCATACTACACATAGTCTATCATAAAAAGGGACTATCCTTGTAAAAACAAAATAAAATACTCAGAAGCTTCCTGCATTGATCAGCTTCATGAAGACCTCAATGAGATAATATACTCATCCCACATAGACTTCCCTGCATCGATTAGTCTATAAAAAAAAAAAAAAAAAAAGTGAAAATGATAAATTTTTCATCATGGACTTGCCTATTTTTGATCATGGGTTTCTTTCTAGGTAAACATGTCATTGTACACTAAGTTATGCTAAAACCACCCATTTTCACCTCATTTCCTTTTCACCCTAATTTCCTATCTCCTCAAGGGATTTTCTGTAAACACGACATTTTGTGATCATGTGACTTTCTTCACCCTTAACATAGTCAATCATGCACCACTTTTAGGGTCTTATGTTCATAAGCCAATCTTTGGTATGGTAGAATCATTATGGTTCTTATCAATTAGGTGGCTCTTTTTGTCACCTCTTACCATTCACCTTCTTCATTACTTATTGATTACCCTATATAGGACCAGACCATCAATATCTACATTTTACCGATTTCCACTTTCACCTAAGACTCAACCATGCCTATGACCTAGACTCAATCATGCCTAAAACCTACCAACCCATTCCTCTACCTCATCATATTCTTCCCTAGCTTATGGGAGAACTACATCGGCCTGAGGCCCCTTTTCACTAGGGCTATGTAGGTAGCACTTTGAGGGCATGGGGCCCTTGGAGGTTATCTCACCATTCTTTACCCTAACCCATTTTTCCCACATGTTTTCTAATAACATTCACCCTTAATTAGTTTCCATTTCTCATAAAATTTGGAAATTTCTCATTCATACATATTTACCATTTTATCACACCATCAAAACATCTAATCAATCATTCCAAATTTCTATAATATCAATTTTTTTGGAAATTTACACCATAACATACATATAAATTATCATTTATTTCCCATGGTACCAATTACTTTGAACCTAAATCGAACTAAAAACATGATCAACCATGCCTAACCAACCTAACTCAACCATGCCTAACTGACCTAACTCAACCATGCCTAACTGACCTAACTCCACCATGCCTAAACTGACCTACCTCCACCATGCCTAATTCACCTAGTTTCCATCACATACACATAACAAAAGAAATTTGAAAAACACAAGTACATCATCCATATCATCAATCTTACCATCTATAAATAAAAGTTTGCATATCCATCAAATATACACTGATACAAAATAATAAAAGTATCTCTCAGGTATAGCCTCAAATTATTTGGCACGTAGGCCGATATAATAATAAAATCACAAAACTCTCATGTACATCCACACTATCATCATTACGTAGGCCAAGATATAAAAATATCAAAAAATAAATAAATAACTATACCAAGTGACTAATCATCACCCCATCTGAGACCCTCACGGCCAGTCTCATATGTCTCCTCCTCTCTACCTGTCTGGTGCCCTGCTAGCATCTCTCCATCCTCTATGGATCTTGGTCTAATCTTTATCGAGCCCGCTACTTTGGATCTCGCCTCTGTGCACTAGTAACCTCGCCCTAACCCTATCTCTCGTGCTCACCGAACCCCGGTACTCTCTGCACTATGAGTGTGGGATCTCATCCTCTCACTCGAGGCTTGCTATGCCCTATACTCTACATAGGAGGGGACATCTATCCCTATGGTCATTAGCTGATCTTGGTAATATCTAGCCTCATTCAGGGCATCCCTAAATATCACCATCAACACTTGCCTATGGTGGTGCCATAGGTCTCACAACAACCTCGCGAGCTCGTCCCTCGCTAATGATGGCCTTGGCCCCCGTCCTACTACTGCATGTAATATGGGAGCTTGTCCTCGGGCTTGTAAAGGGTGATTACGTTGTGACTGGGCCTATAGGTGCACAATCTCAGCCTTTATAGTGGCCAACTATCCATTCAAACCTACTACTTGCACCTATAAGGAGACTACCTGTCCCCCATCACCATCACCACCCTATATGTACTGTCCCTATGTAACTCGGGCTCAAAGATACCACATGCGCTTGTAAAGTGGCAACATGTGCCTCGATCATATCATCTACCACTAAAATGCTCCAAGATGTGTCAAAAGGGTGGCCACGTACCCCTATAATGTGTCTCTCTAAACTGTAATAGTGGGTAGGTCAGTTACCCTGCCTTAGTGGTGTTTCCCATAGCTACAATGCTCACCACCGCCTATATATGTTAGTAACCTCGATGTCATCAATTTGCTTGTCCACTTCCTTCTCCTCTTGCCCTTTTAGCACAATCGGTTATGGTAGAGGAATAGGCCTCTCCATGTCATCTCTCATGTATTGTAGGAATGGTGGAGGGACATCCTGGGGTAGCCCAAACTACCATCTGACCGTGTCAACACGTATCATCTCGTTCTCACCAAGACAACATCCCTCTATCTACCTCAAAAATTTAGTTCATCCAACTCCACTGCCACATGTTTGTAGGAAGGGAAGCCCACATATGGCCTCCAAATAATGTCAACCCCTGACAATCCCTCTAGCACATGCCTGTAATATGCCACATCATGTGTAGCCCTAACAGCCATGTGCTCTCCCCCAATAGGTACCCAACACTGTACCCAACTCGGACCAATCCTGCAGCAAATGCATCAGGTTAGGGAAAACCAATTGGACGTACACATACAATGTGCTTGTACACCCAACAATGCAGAAGGAAGGTACAACACAAACTGAACTTTTATAGCCTCTCATAGGCTCAGAACTCTTTGTACAACTACACCAAGAATTTTGGTGCCTAGGAAAAATAGGTCCTATCCTCCATCATGTCCTGGAGAATCCCCATCAGTGCTCATGGGAATCTCCCACCCTCTGCATTTGGCAATGCAAAGAAACACACCTCCTCCATAACCAGGACAACCAACCTCATCTCTTGAGGATAGGCTTTGTACATGTCTCCATAGCTCAGGCTCACGCTATGGTATATGAGCTCCATCATTTCCTCTCCATAAACAGTTACTATAAACTCCTCTAAGGTCTCTTAAGTAATAGAATAGACCTGCTCCCCAACTATCGATAGCCACAGGATCATGTATACATCCTCTAGGGTGATAGTAATCTCACCGTCGACAAACGAAAAGTGTTGGTCATTGAATCCCATCTATCGATGAGTGTGACCATAAAACTAGGATCTCGTGCTATATGCCGGTAACATCAATCCCAATTAGTCCTACATCTATCACGTGCCACCCCTCCTCTACAGTCACACTTGACCGTATCACCTGCAATAGAGGTGGTACTCTATCCCACATCCATAACTGCTCTCTCACCTGCACCAATCAAACAAAAAATTATTCAGCCTTGACCATACCCAACATACCGTTTACCCAACACCCTACCCAAACCACAACCCTACCAACTACCCCTTTTTCCTAGTGTACTATTACACCTATTTTCCCTTATCATCCTTTCCCATCCTAGTTCATTTTATCTACTTACCACCCCCCACCATCACCCAAATACCCCTTTTACCATATTTTCCCTACATCCACCTTCCCTTATCCCTTCTTTGCCTATTTTTCCTTCCCCTACCCATTCCTTACCCCTATTTCTCATTATCCTTAACAAACATCACACCTTAGTCATCACAAGTTTTCCTTGACCGACGTCGGTTTAATTTCACCGGTGTTGATCACCTCAATCTTGACCGATGCTAGAAAAGGAAAATCGACATCGGCGAACCCTTGGTCAATCTCGGTCTCTATCACAACATTAAAAATCAAAACCAAACCCTCCCTCTGAAAAATTGACCAAAACACCCTAAAAACCTACCCTAACTTCATTCCCCCCTATTTACACTATATTGGACCCCCCTCTGTCATTTCATTCATTTTTACCTACAAATGAAAAATAAAATTCCCCCAAACCCCTTTTACCCAAACCAATTAAAAAAATTCCTTTTAACCCAAAGACAGAAGTGGGTTGAATCCTAGCTCATCTTGGTGTTTTCGGGGTGGTGGTACATTTGGCCACTACACCGGTGGTCCACCCAAACCCTCTCTCACCTCTGCCATCACCAAATCCACTCCTCACCTCGCAACCAATCAAATGGCTCCATTGATCTCATGGACCCACCTACCGAATGCTAATCACATGTTAGTCACTTGCCAACTTAGCTCAAACACCTCGTACCATCGCTTTCTACTTTTACTCCACCACTATGTTATTTTTCCAAATAGTAACACATTAAAATGAGTCCATAAAATACATACTTTTATTTTTATTAAGCCTACTTGACATGACCGACGTCGGTTAATTTCTAACGAGCATCGGTTTCCTTCTATTATCATTTTTACCCCATTTTTCCCATTTTGACGTCAACTCATCATTTCCAGATACCCTTTGACCTTATCCACACTTATTGCAGCCTACCTACAAACCCAAAATACCCCTACATTTCCTTAGTTACATCTCGGGATTTGTTATTTTACCTATACCTTAGCTTTACCTGTGGCATGACCTATTTACCTGGACCTAACCTACTTGGTGTGACCATTGACCTTATGTCCTCGTTATATCTTGTGATTTTATTACCCATGTTGTTTTAGCTTAACAACGATACCTTACCTATTGTCATGCCATCTATCTCGACCAACATTTGGTGTACCAAAACAAACCTAAATGTTACTCAGTACATTCGAACTACGTTGTGTTTCTGGAACATATCCTATGCCTTGATACTTGAATCACTTCACCCTTGTTTGGATAAACTTATTGACCTTAGACGATGTAGAGTTTACAAGCTCTTCAACCTGGTACCGTGTTGCAGTCTATACATGTGTGTGCATTTGATTTCCATTACCCATTACCCAATTTGACCCTAGCCCATTACCTATTACCTGAGTTGACCATTACCCTTTCCCAAAGTACTCATACCCTTCCCCACCTACCTTCACTTCCACTAACTACACATTTATCAAACCACTCACCGACTCCAAATAACACCTCATCAGTTCCTAGTTTGAGGGGGATCATCTTCACCCACACATGGGGAAACCCTGTTCTCACCCACACATGGGGCAATCGATTCCTATTTTTGTCAAGATCTCTTACTAATACAAGTTACACGATAAAAAGGGGGAAATTGTAGACACCAAATATCGGTCACACTCCCCTTGCTCCCTTTCGAGAAGTTAACATAACATGTTAATATAACCACGACCCCTTTAACCCACATTTGTATTAATTTAATTACTTATAATTTAATTAATACCCATCCTCGCTTTATTTATTAATTTAATTACTTTAATTAAATTAATTTACACCTCACCCACTATATCACTGGACACCTTGTCATGGACCTATTCTTAGCATGTTCATTCTAAATAGGACTCGATCTCTACTTATCATAACTAATCGAGACTTAGTCTAACCCTAACACTAGATGCTTATTCTTTCTCTAACAACATGCCCATTTACTTACATAGAAAATAGCATTTTAGACCCGAACCAACGGGAATAACTAGCAAAAAGATAAACAAGATCTCTTATTTTGGTAACCTAGGATTTCCTGCCATAACCAACACCGGTTAACCCTAAACCAATGCCGGTTAACCTAAACCATCACCGGTTACCATATATTCAATTTGGTAACCTTTTTCCCAAGGTTGGAAGAATTTTTTGAGTTTGGAGAGAGAGATATCTTCATGTAAGCATGAACCAAAGCCCTCTCACACATCCATACATCTTGAATCAACACCAAGACTAATATGAAGGTTAAGCGTTCATGGTAATATTATGGGAATCACTACTACGACATTAACCACCATTTGTACAGATTAACCATCACCTCCATCCAACCACCAGTCTGTAAATACAAGTAAGTGCATTTGGATCTGCATATTTCCATACTTATTTAGATCAATTTCTTTATCTTTGTTTGAGACTCCTAGTCTCCTTTATATCCCATCATTTCCCACCTTCTTGTCAATCCATCCACCTAACCACCTACAACCTCCTAGCTCCCCATACTTGAATCCATATGTCTCTGAGCATTCTCATCTTCTTTGGAAACCTAACCCTCATTCTCCCATTCTCTGTGTAATCACAGAGAATCTCCAAAACCAAGTTTCATTGAGTTTCTATTAGTTTCCCCTATCGACGTTGGTTAACCTAAACCATCGTTTGTTTCTTCTCAAATGACATCTGTCATATCAAACTAACGTCGGTCTTTATATCTGGTAATTCTACCTATAACAACAACCTAATAACCTTCACCCAAATATCCCAAACCATCCAAAACCTGATCCTGACTTGTTCCTATCACTTTGGCTACCTGCCCAATCTCGAGTTCCGAGCATAACCTTACCTGTTAGATTAGATTTTCTTATTGTATTTGAATGAGATATCTAAATCATATAAACTACAATAGGATGTTATTTTTTTGCATTGTTTCTTGCATTGAATTATATTAAATAGTGGATTGATAACCATCTAGGAAGTTTCATGCTTCCCGGATCTAGCACACACTAGGTAGTCCTTTAACATATATTTCTCTTGTGGTCTTGTTCTATATTCAAAGGTAGTTCCTCCTAACAAAAATGAAGTTCTTGTAATCAGCGTTGGATCAGAAAATCAGAATGCGTGCACTCTACCTTCCACCTTCATTCACAGGTATTTCTCCTCACCCTTACCTTATCTATTTTTCTCATACGTACGCAACTTATTGGTGAAACAATTGGTGCTCCCCGTGAGGTTAATGTCTTGCTAAATCTAGGGTTAGTTCTAATTGTTTATTTGGTGCTTAGCTAAAATTGAAACATGGCTATAATAAAGTTATGTTTCAAAGGGTTTTGTTCCCCTTGAGGATTTCCAACATATCTTGTGTCCATGTGTTCTTCATTGCTAATGTTTTTCTATGGTTATTGAATGCATGATTACTGGTGAATGGTTAAGATGATGAATGTTTTAATTCTCACTGATTCACCCTCTCTCAATAATTTTTCTTCTAGTAATTGGTATCGAGCAAGGCCTTTGAAGTAAACTTACCAAGCTTAAGGTGATACCCTAAAGCACAAACATGGTCAAGGTATGGAGTTTTTTACTCAACATCTTGAAGGAACAAAAAGGTTTCTCAAAGGAGGATATAGACAATAAGATATTAGATGGAAATGAGATTAAGGTATGTAAGTTCATTCAAAAGGACATTTATTTTCATGCAAATATTTTAGTCATAGGGCTATGGACTACACTCATCATTCACCATGGAGGAATAATAGGAGCATGAGAAAAGTTTTGTGTTTCAATTGTAGGAAAAGAGGTCATGTTGTAAATTATTACAAGGTAAATTATGGAAGGAATTGTAGTATGCATCAATCAAGAGAGTTGTACAATGGTCATGATAAAGGACACATTGAAAGATTCTATCCTAACAAAGCTAGGAGGTTCTCAAGTCAAAACAAGAAGGTGGTGCATGTAAGAAGGTTGTTTCATGGCTACCATTATAAATGCAATGGTTTTGGCCAAAATTCAATTGAATGCAAAGAAAAAGTATGGATACCTAAGTAGGTAATGGATAATTTGATTGAGTCCAAGATTCAAGGTAAAATGGGTGCCAAGGTAGAACAAGGATATGTGGTGGATACAATTAAGATCAGTAACATGGGTAAACATGAAAATGAGGATAAGTATAAGAAAATGAAGGATAAAAAAATTTTGGTCCTATGGATAAGGTAAAAGAGGAATCAAATTCAGCCAAAGAAAATCCCAAGACTATGAAAAATGTCAAGAATTCATATCTTGCGTTAGAGTAAAGGACAAGGATCCTAAGATATTCATGCTTAAATCTAATCAATCTACAAATCAAGAAGGTATGTTTTCTATAAATAAGAATAAGCTAGTGAATCATGTGTGTTTGACAGAATCAAATCAGGGGAATAGAAGAAGGATAAGTTAGATATGAATTTTTAAGTGCCTAATAAAACTAGAAGAATATCGAATGTAGTTTAGCAACCTCAAGAGTGCAAGGGTATGGATATTTGGGAATATCTAGAGTTTATGGTGTTTTAGATATTTGTAAAGGTATGGTGTGTCTTCTATAAGCTACTTGAATACATTCATTAGCAAATAGAATAATATGTTTGCTCTTCTAAGAAGTCTATAAGGTATGATTGTCATTTTTGAATTCATATTGGACTCATTGTAGTTGTGAAAGGTCTATTATGTATGTTTGAGCTTGGATTTATTGTTAATGGTTGTGTGAAGATAAAATGAGTGGGTTATCTGAGTATTAAGTCATGAAGGAGACTCAATATATTTTTATATAAGAATTAGTGTCATAATTGGTATCTTGAAGATTAGTTATGAGTACCTTAAGGCACGATTGACAATTTGAGGCTTATTATAGTGAAACTTTATCGATCTACCATGTCACTATTCATGAAGTTATGATAGTATTACAACAAGAAAATGAGTCCTTATCCTAGAAGGAAAGTGTATGAAAATTGTGTCTTGAGATCAAAATTGGATCTGTTAAACACATTTTTGAAAATAGTAAAGGGTCTAAATGGTTGTCATCCAAGGTGATGTGAAGACTTATGAAGGTATGTTGCAAATCTTGTATGTATGTAGACCTCTATACCTCAATCTAATATATGATAAACCATTTGAGTTGTACGAGGACCTATTTAGTCTTATTCTTGTCACAAGAAGTTGTGTTGTAAGAAGTTATGTCATGATTCCATGGGTAGTTATGAAGGTGTGAGATATCTTGAGATGGTCTTGTGAAGACTTGAAATTTAGTTAGAATTTCTTGATTTGAGTCATGTTGGTATCTTGAAGACCTGGGATAGAGTATGACCCGATACTAGTTTGTAATCAATATAAAGAAACAATGAAAGTTTTAATTTCAAGTATGGATTCATGTTGAAGAACTATCATGGAGTTATATTTCTCAAACTTGATTCTTGATGGTTTGTATGTAGTCCTGAAACTATTTCAATACTTGGAGAGTTGAAAATATTTCTTCAAAAATTTGGATGGTATGTACTTTTTTCATTAACATGAGTTATGGAGTCATATTGTTGCATCAAAAGGTGTTATTTTATGAGGTCTTGATCTACTATTATCTGGTCATAAACTTATGATAAATACCAAAAAGGGCTTGTAAGGGTTGATGAAATTTTGGCAAGTATATGTATATGTAAGAGAGAACTTGATATATGCTAGTACAATGAGAAAGTGAGTATCTTTGAAGGAAGTGTCTTAACATATGCAATAAACATTATGCATGACAGGATATAGGTTGAAAGGTTAAGGATGCTAGGTTTGATGTGTTGCATTTTGTAATAAGTGTTTATAGTTGTTGTGTCAAGCATACATTTCTCATGGTAGTAAGGCTGAAGATAAACATGAAACTAGGGTGCTTCAAGGTCTATACATTGTCTAAGGCGCAGGTGTATTATGTGTTTGACTGTGTTAAGAGTATCATGTGTTGTTGAGAGAATATGAGGTATGAAAATGGCCTATAGATGTGTGTTCCAAGGAAATGTAATAGGAAGAATCCCGATATAAAAAAGTAGCCTATCACCGTGAAATGTGCTTTAGAGACTCCATGTAGCTATGAAAGGAGTGTGAAATATGATAACAAGAATGTAATGAATTTTTAGGAGACATAGTTTGTAAAATTGCTCAAAGCATCATGGATACGTGTCAAGACAATACGAAGGTACAATCAAGATGTCAGCTATGTGGTAAAGATTTCAAGTGATGTCATAAAGGAAGGCTCTAGTCAAGAAGAGTACAAATAAACTCTGAGTTTGAAGGTATGTATGATGGTTGTTGTGGAATGATGTGTAACTCATGAACAAGATTGGACCATGTGTTCTCAAGATACAATTATGAAGATCTAAGTAAGCCTTAGGTAAGTGTGTAATGGTGGCATGTCATATGACTTATGAATGTATACATTCAATCAAGAAGTAAGGTAAGTGGAAAGATCTATTTTGAGATCATGTTGCAAGTAAAGGGAATCATGGTGGTATAATGTTAGGAATGGTACACCAAGAAGGTTTAATGTTGTATTAGACTGGTTGAATCTGTTGTGAGGATGTTGATGCTTAGGATTAGTATATTATGACCTAATTCATGTCCATAATGCACTTAAAAATAGTAATTGGTCTGATGAAGTGATGTTTGAATATCATCAAAGGAAGGATATTATGAAATCGGGTATATAGATCCATGAAGTAGGTTATGAGATATGAACAAAGATAGAAGGATAATGATGTTGAAGAATGAGGTATGTACAGTCCTAGGAAGTAGGGAATTAGGTGACTAGTCTTGAGGAGAAATATTGGTTTGAGTTTATTGATCATTTCTAGAATGTAACAATGAACATGTTTGAGGAAAGCATAATTATTCATTAAGAAGATAACCTCTAGGTATGGTACATGTTTTTATCAGTTTTGAGACTTGTAATAAAATAAAAGAACACATTTAGACCTAACAGATGTTAGAAAATTATCTAAACGAAATGAATTTGTTTGAGGGTATGTTCAAGGTGGGGTTATAGTCATATTAGGAGAAAAACATATCCTATGTTTGTGGTCTAGTTTGTAGGTACTGATATGAGATGAAAAGTATTGATTATGTCAAGATGACAATATTCTTAATAAGATGAGATGCAAGGTATGTAAAAGCATAAATGAGCTTAAGATCAAGTTTTGAGAACTTGAAGTGGTGCTATGCTCCAAGAAGGATCCGTGGAATCTATGTAGGTAGATATACAAGATGGAAAATGTGGTATCTTGACTAGTTATAGTCATGAAACTCATATAATGAAGTCATCAAGTAGGTATTTAGAAAATTAAATAAGATATGAGGTGGATACATTGGTTAACAATGTAGAACAAATTGACATGGTTAGAGTCTTAGTGAAAATATCCATTAAGGACTGTACTTATGTATAAGGATCAACATGAAGGATAAGGGTTTCATAATCTAGTTAGGGAGTCTTTAAGTTTTAAAAAGTTAGGGGAGTGGATAATTTCTTCAAGAATGTCTGTGAAGGTATGAATAGAGTCAATACGAGTCTTAGATACATGATCAAGTAATATGGTACAGGTCTATAGGACATGTATGATTATGGACTATGTCATAATGAGTTGTAAAAGGGTATATTATTGTCAAGAAGTACAAATAGAGGATATTTTAGTATCAAGGGGAGTTGGGTAGGTATATATTATAGTCTAATTTTTAGTTTTATGCTTGTGAAGTTTGATTAGTTCTTGATTGAGTATGGTGTCTTGAAAATAAAGAAGAAGGAAAAAGTTTAGTGTTATGATGTTGTTTGGAATCATGGAAAGTAAGGTTTTTACTGCTTAAGAAGTTGAGTAGGGTCAGACATGTCAAGAAAATTGGATAGCATTTTAAGGAGTATATGACTCGGGGGAGAGTCAATCATGTTTCTTAGATCAAGAAGGAATGCAAGTTGGAGCTATGAAGGCATGTGTGAACTCAAGGTGTCATTGAAAGGTAAGAGGTTTTTTCTTACATTTTATATGCTATTTATTGGTCTATTTGCATCATTTATGGGGTAGGAAGTGATTTGTAAGGTTATAGTTAGATGTTTAAGTATTGCATGTGCTTAGGGGAGCTATGTTGCTCTTGTATTGCTCCATGAGTCAAAAATAGTGATGAAGACGTTAATGTGACCTTTTCATGTTTGGTTGATGTTCCTAGCCAAGTGGAGAGCCTATTGTGTTGTCAAGTGAAGAAATCCAAGTTGTTTCAAGTATGTTACTTTTTTATAGATGTCAAAAGGTGGAGAATGAGATGATGACATGTATCTCTTAGGGAGAGAATGTTATTTTGTGTGTTTTTCCATCAATAGGTTTGCCATCAATGAAAAAGGGGAGATTGTTGGCATAGTGTTGTCATTGATGTCAAAGAGTGATGTTTTTTCAGTGTTTTCATTGAGTGTCATTGATGTCAAAAATTTATGGAGCATGCAAAGGTTGATTGGTAGTGTCAAGCCAAGTTAAGTCTTATTGGTCTTGCATGGTGATTCACAATATTTTGATTAGTTTTAATGGCTTGTAGAGGTGATGAAGTGAATTGGTGATGCTAGAGTGATGTTATGTAGTGTGTTAAAGGTCATTGTAGTTGTAAAATTTTGGAAAAGTGATGTTAAGGCCATATATAGGGAAGCAAACATGTTCAAGGTGTTTGTTTGTGAGGCCTAGAGAGAAGAATTAGTTATGACATGGTGAACTAAGGAATTTAGTATTTGGATATGCATGGTAAGAGAATAAGTAGCATGAGAATGACATGTTGAGTCACTCAAAAGTGTCTTACAATGTTGTTTCAAGTGTTATATAGTGGATTTAGGTTTGTTCCTAGACCTAACCCTTAACAAAACATGTCCTGGTGTAGTGGATTCAACATGGGTGGGAATATTTGGGAAAAGGTGATCATCGGAGATTGTTTGGCAGGTTTATATTATGGTGTGGTCCAAATTTTAGGACCTAATGATGAATTTTTTGTGAGATATTGCACTTTGACTAAAACCGAGCTTCTAAAGGTGATAATTTGAGCTTAATTTTGAGTTTTGATGCTCTTGGGAGATTTTTTAATTTTCATGGGTACCCAAGATCAAAGAGATAGATTAATATGTATATTATGAATATTTTACAAGTGTAATGAGGTTTTTTGATTATTAGGATTTTATGAACAATCGTTAAGAAGACAAACTAGTTTTAAACTCTCTTTAAACCCTAGATTAGTAGCGACCTAAGAAATCTTTGTCGTAGTGGCCCAAAAATTTTTTTCACAAATGTGATGAGCATATGTTGTATGGACTCCTCCAAAGTTCTTCATATGTGATTTATAGGTTTTGACAAGATGTGGACCTCACTTAAAAATGTAAGTTTATGAAGATTTTCAGTTTGTGCAAAAGTTGTCCATTGGAGAAGGTGACTGTAATGCCTCCTTTTATAAAAAAATAATAACAAAATAAATATAAATAAATAATAACATAAATTTTTAAAATTTAAAAGGCCTGTGAAATTTTAGGGCGGATTAGGGTAGAAGGGGGCTCGAACTCTAGGGTTATTTCTTTTTTTTGTTCACCTTTTTGGTTTTGTTGTTGGAGGAAAGTGCCGCCACCATGGAGGGAGGTGGGGAGAAATCTGAACCAGTCATACTCTTCCACCAGGCTGTGAAGAAGGCATGAGGGGAGGCATCACGTGAAACCAGGGGAAAAAAGGTGTTTGTAGTCTCCTTTGAGCAACGTACTTCCAGCCTGTGTAAAAAAAAGAGTTCTGAGACAAGGTTTGGACTCCCACGCATTTTCCCTACCCGTGTCTTAAAAAAAAACAAAAGAACCTAGACCTTTGTGGACACCTAGCAAAGCAAAAGACAGAGGAATGTTGTCAGGTATTGTAGTTTGCAAATGCATTGGGGGACGCTTCTGTTTGTTTTGACCAGATGAAAAATGAGACAACTCTCATAGAATGTGATTTTTGTAGCATACAGATGGCATGGGTTTCCTCAAGAGACAGTCACACTGTTTCACCATGCAACAAACATGTCTCCAACTGTTGAGATTTCATTTGCCAGCGTGCTCCCAGCCTATGCACAGAATGGATTTGTTGAAAAGGCATGTGGACTATTTGATAGAATGCCTCAAATAAATGCGCTTTATGGACTGCAATGATGGCAGGATGTGCAAAAAAATGAGTTGTTGAAAAGGCCTTGGAAACTTTCAAGCAAATGTAATTGGTACGTGTAAAGCCAGACTCCACAACCTTTTTCCAGCATCCTCCCAGCCTCTATCAAAATGGGAGCTTTAGAGCAGGCCTCGGACAACCATCAAGGCATAATGTTAGAGGATTTTTAGTTGCAAATGTGCTAGTAGACAAGTATGCAAATTTGCGGAAGCTTACACAAGGCAAGTCAACTGTTTGACAAAACACCTCAAAGAAATGTTGTCTCATGGAATGCCAGGATTGCAAGATATGCACATAATGGATCTGTTCAAAAGTTTTAGAAATGCACAAGAAACTACTTACTCTGTTGGAAAACTTCAAGTGATCGGGAAGTTGGTGTGACGTGGTGGAGGTTAGATCCAGGCTCATGAACTGGTTCACGAAGTGCCAAGCGAGATACTAAACCGAAGCCGCGGGTTTGACCGAATCCATCCCTTCCAGGCATGGTTCACCTTCCCTCATCTTTCATAACTCTCGTATTTTATTTTTCGTTTACAACTTAAAATAATTTTAAAATATCAAGATCTTAATATAGTTAATTGTTTATTTCAACTCATGCAAAAACAATGAAATGTCTTGTCATTACTCACGATGTCAAAATAACTCGTTACATTAAAACATGAACTTCCGCCCTCATTCTGAGGTGATTTAGAAAGCTTCCTACCTAGTTAGATCACTACAATATTGGTATATCGACAAGACGAGTTTGACTTCCCAGTAATATTGTTGACCTTCTTCCTGTTAAATAGTTAATTTTTGCATTTTTCGGAGACTCATTAAGTACCCTTTGGAACTCTAAATGAGATGTTAGGTTTCATTTGTGTACCTTGTTATGTGAGGAGTCACCATGACATCTGGATTTACCCCGAATGAACATATGTGATCTTTTTACACTCTCATAGGAGCCCTATTACACTAGTTTACAGCAGTAGAAAGCTGTCAAATCTAGAAAGTTGGCTTTCATTTTGAACCACCATTTGAAACCTGGATAGAGAAATTAATTCCCGTCTTCGCAAACCTCTAGTGTTTATACTAGAAAATTTCATGGAACATTCACTCTAGGGAAAAAAAAATTCTAGATAGTTTGGCAAATCCATTTTGTAGGCCTTCGGTTGCAGTTTGACAAGGTTCAACTAGACCAATTGTGACTTGTCGCTCCAGAAAACTAGTCGCCATTTGAAAGTGGTTATCTAGTTCTCAGTCCCATCGACTCTGATGAGTTATCCTCATATAGGGGAACTTGTAGGAAGTGTATCGTTGCATGCTCTTCCATCAAACGTCAGTTATGGATGTAGTTTTTTGGGCCCACAAGCTAAATTTTGTTCATTTGCAACTGGGTCAATTATGACCAGGTGGCCTTGAGAACTAGGTGCCAAACGCAAACCGTTCGGCTTTTCCCAATTCTTTCAGTTCCTATGAATTCTTGGTATATTTGGGGACACATAGAAAGTTAATCATGGTGTGCGTTCTCATCGGAAGATAACTTTTGGAAGTGGTTTCTTAGCCTCCGAGCCCATTTTGAACGTTTTGTAGCTAGTGAGAAAATGTAAAAATAGAAAGTCTGCGGGACCTTCGTAGGGTTGTCAAACCACCCTGGAAACTTTAAACACATGTAAATAACTATTTAAAACACTATAGTGTAACTTTTTGTGTGCATTAGAACTTTTGGCAAAACGATTTTTCTCTCTCTTCCCTTCTCTTTCTATCTCCTGTGTTACAAAATGAAGTAAAATGAAATGTAATGAATACATGTCTCGAGACCATTTTATTTCGATTGAAAATTGTAATTATTATCATATGTAAATGGGAAACTGAAAAATGATACTTATGTTAGATTAGGGTGGATGCCATGCCAACGATTTATCGCTGATATCATGCTCACGTGGGTTTTGCAGGATGGAAGAATGACGACGAAAAAGGTGATGTGTAATTTAATTATTATCATTGTGATTTAGATAGTTCATTGTTAAATGAATAAATGTATAATTTAATATCATGTTACAGAAGGTTATATTTGATAATCTGTTGAAATGTATGAGATGCTAGTTTCAAGGACATCTAGGAAATGTGCATTTAATCATAGGTCAATTTGATTTATAGTATGCCTGGTAAAAAGGTTTGATATTGATATAAGGTAAATGAAATTGAAGTGATACCTTATAGTGTATATTTAGTGTTCAATAAATGATTAATGTGTCATTTTGTGCATTCATACTTGTAAATGTAATAAAGAGGATTAAATCAAAACACTCTACCCTTGTTCAATATCTGAGCATAACTTGTTTACGTGTGTGTTACTTTTACCCTAGAAGACATTGAAAACCATAGGATGAACTTAATATTTTCTCTCGATGGAACGTCCTAATTTAGGCAAATCAAAGCTCAAGATTGGACTTATCGTCTTAGTTAGTAGGTTTAGTGACATTGTCATAAACCTGGTAGACAGGAGCGACACAGTCAAACTTTTCTTGGAGTGTGTAGAACTAACTCCGCCTTCGTAGCCCAGCGGACTACCTTGTCATCCGAAGGTAGATTTTCAAATTTAAGTTCTTCATCGAATGAAATCCCTATTGGATCCAAATGACATAATTAGAGATCATGATATAGTTGTTCTATGTCTTGCATTCTTGTTAGTGAACTCTTTAGTCCCTCGTAGATAAATGTCTTATCTTTGTCTTGTGACAATATAGTGCCTTGAACTCTCACGAAGGGTTTATAGAGTAAATACATTTTAACCTTAGTCAAATCTGTAATAGGGATTAAAGCCCTGGGTGAAAATTGGAATTAAGCTTAACCTTAGTTGTTTTGGGGGTTAACATGTGTATAGAAAATCATAAGTAACTCTTTGCAAAACAAAGTTGTTTTGAAAGGTGTTGACTTTAGAGAACCCAAGAAACCAAAATCTTGTCCCGTAATCCCTTGTTATGTCCTTTTATGACATTAAGAAATAAAGGGTATTTCACATGCGGAATCATGAGATGCAGAAACATGGGATCTTACCTTGAACACAAATCACTTGTGGTTCATGTGGGGTTTATAATGCTTATAACCATGTGCTTCTTTAAGATGTTAGACAAGTAATTTCGTAACTCTTATGTTATAAATCGATTGTAATAATGAGACCTTAGTGCGATGCAAGAGTAAATCATATGAGAGTAAAACCAATTTGAGGTTAGGAATAATGTCACACTTGGAGTCCTTATAAATTAATTTAAACATCTTTATGTGTTTTAAAGAATATGTATTGCCTTGGTGTGACCAAAATTTGAGAAAACAAAAAAATATATAAATATAAATGGGATTCAATAAGTTATTGAACTTTATTAACTTTGGTAGCGAAATAACTATTCCGTGATCGAAGGATGTTCTTGGGAAAATCTATCTCGAATCTATGTCTTCCTTAATCCCAAGATTTCATCTTGACATCACGTTAGATTCACTTGTGTAGCAAGGGTAAATTTTAAACATTAAATAAACATTTGAGAAGCATATTCTTAACATAAGAACAAGATAATTGAGTACTTTATATGTGATTTGAATTGTGCCAAATAAGCAAGTAAGTTATGGAAATTTCCATGATGCATAAAGGAAGCCAACTTAAAATGGTCAAACTATAAATTAAACGTGGAATGAACTTAAGATTTTGTAGATGGAAAAAGGAGAAAGATATCCTTGCACAATAATGTTCTTAGAATGTTAATCGTAACTAAGATGTAATTAAAGAAATGATGTGTTGTGGGTTGCCAATCCTGGAGTCATTTGTCTTGTGGTTGGGTCATTGATAGTACTCATTCATTTGGAAAAGTGTGGTATAAACATGTATATGGTGTTGTCATGTGTCTATGTGATTTGATGACTTATGTAAGTGTCGTATACGTTGTCGAGTTTTCTTGACTGGGAGTCCTTGTGGCATTTTGTAATGAGCAATAAGTAAAAAAAAAAATATCCTGGTATTTTACTGTTGTAATTGTGGTCAGTAAAATGTGGGAACTATAGTGACTAATTTAGAATTTATAGAAGTATGGGATTTTTTTATTCATTTAAATTATGGTTATAGATCATGGTTGAGATATTAGGAGGGCAAGTATGCCTTATTTTGTAAGACGAGTTTTAGGAAGTTTTGAGCGGTTTGGAGAAGTCTAGTTGCGAGTAGTTTTGGAGTTGCTAAATTTAGTTTTTGGCACGGTTTGATTTTTGTGATGACCTTGAGGTCAATATATTTCCATTTATATATTAAAATTTTGTTTCGATGAGTTACGAGGAAGGTATGCATTGTTTTCTCAAGGAAAGTTTTGAGGGTGCTTGGTTGTGCATGGTCTCAAGTGGGTTTCATGGCTTGAGATGTTGTCTTAATGTGTTTCATAGTTTCTGGATTTTTTTGAAGGCTTAGAATACATGTCTAAGTGTGTTTCGTTCTTTGGTGAAGTTTTTTTCTATCCATAACATTCCTACTATGGTGAGTTGGTTGTTTTGGTGTTTTAGGGTTTCTTGAGTCCTAATGGTGGTTTAGAAGGATCTAGGTGATGTTGGAGACATATATGGTCCTATGGGTGATATTTTTATGATGTTATTATGATGTGGGGATTGATTTTACTCTATGATGGCCGACCTAGGTGAATTGTAATGAAGAAACAAGTATAAAGGAAAATTAGAAAGATCATTTGAGCTAGTTATGAGAGAGGAGAAAAAGTGTGACCTAGAAGCTTGTTTGAAGGAGATAAAGAAGGTCTTTATGAAATTGTTGAGATGGGAATGAGGATTTGATTATGTTATAGAGAGAGAGATAAGGTATGGGAGATCTAGTGAAAATGATCAAATCAACTTGAAGAAGAATCATGTGTGCATGAAGGCTAGAGGTGTTTTGAGGAAGATAAAGAGGAGAGTGAACTTCATAGATTCATCATCAGTTTTTGCAGAAATAAATCAGAGATGGAAAAAATATTAGACGTATTTTATTGGTGCTGAGTCATCTTAGAGGGTTGTATCCTCCTTTGAGGGTTGTTTCTTTACTAAACTAGGGGTTGTTTCTTCTTGTGAGGTTAGTGCCTCCCTAAATCTAGGGGTTGGTGCTCCTTTTTGAGTTAGTGCTCAACACAATTTGAAACATGGATATAATAAAAAAATTCAATTATTTTTCTTCCCTTGAGGGTTTCCCAATTATATCTTATTTCGATGTGTTGATGTGTTCTTTTTTCTCAAGTTTTGTTATGGTTCTTGAATGCATGACTAATGATGAATGGTTAATGAATGGTTAAATTTAAAGTGAATGAATTTTTAATGCTCACCAATTTAACCTCCTCTCGATGATTGTGCTTCCAACATGGGTGACTTTCTAGGGTTACTAATTTTAAAATAACCATTTTTCATAGCTCGAGCATAATGAATCTTTTTTTAATTTCCTTTTGAGGTTATTTTTCATTTTTAACAAAAACTTTTTTTTCCATTATTTTGAGCCTAAATTTCAAGAATCCAAAATTACAAATTTTACTAAGGAATACTTCAAAAATATACACTTTTGGCCAAATCCCTTGGCATTTTTCACTTCAATTCATAGCATTCACAAAATACTCTCTTTGTTTTGTAAAATTCAAATTCTATTTTAAAATATGGTCATTTTATTCATTTGATGATAATCACTTTTTAATCAACATCACTTTCAATACAAATCTATTTGTTTGTCTAACTTGCTTGTGTAAATTTACATTATGGCTTATCATATAATTGATGACAATGATTATCCATTTTATATTCAAGTTCAAATTCATAATGTTCTTGTTAAGTGTGTTTTCGTTGATAATGGATCTAGTCTTAATATATGCAACATTTCCTTTCTCTATCAAATAGGCCTTTTTATACCGATCCGACTCAACTAATCTATATATTTGTGGTTTTGATAACACCCCTAAGAAAGTATTGGTAGAAATCACTCTACCAATTACTATAGACCCTTTTAGTATCTTGATGTTCTATTTCATGTTATGCCTCATGCTCTCAATCATAATATCCTTCTAGACCATCCTTGGTTACATATTATGCATGTAACTCTTTCTACCCATGTCATAACACACAATTCCCTTGCCACATATTATTTCATGGATAATGCTATAATAGATTCCATACCTTATGTTAATACTCCTCGTGATATCCCTCTCATGGATGATATTAAAGTTACTACTTTTATTGAACATCATTCTTCTCCTATGATGAACTACAATGTTACTGATTTACATGATACACTTTCTATCAACACCCATGATATTCATACCAATATGTATCACTCTCAATGCACTTCTAATGACCACATGATTAGTGGTTCCAATATTACATCACTTTCCACACATTCCACATCACAAGTTATAACATAGTGTGTTGATTTGATAATAATTCCTAATGATCTCACTTTTTAAACTTTTATGCATGACTCATTTACTATGGCTACTCCTCATATTGTTGCATCCTTGGGGGAAATCAATTCCCATATTTCCAAATTTATTTATATGATCATATGGGCTACTACATATAAATTTAATGCTTCCAACCTTCCCAAATTACACATATTACTTATATTGAATCTTGTGTCTCTTTCTCCATTGTTTGACACTAATTTTGATTATCCTCATACCATTACGTATGTTGGAAATATTTTGAATTGTGTATTGATCCTTATGTTTACACTTACTTATTCTACTATTTCTAAAAATTCCAATATTACATCTATTATTTTTTCTCCCGATCTGCACATTCTTCTTTTTATACACTTCATACTCATGCATTTGGGATTTTGGACTATATAGCGTTTTCCCCTCACTATGTTGGCATTATTCTCTAGTAGATATTTTGTCTCTCAATGTTCCATATATTATAGTGTTTCCACATACATGACACAATATTGATCCGCATAATATGCTATATGCACTATCACATGACACTAGGTCCTTACCTCATGTTCACATATGTTCATTTTTTACATCACCGATCGTGGGCCCTTACCTATTACTCTCATTGCATAGATAATTTTTGCATTAACTCTTGGGGGCATCCTAATCCCTCCATACCACCCAATGATGCACTTATTTTCTTGGTTCATACTTTACTATTGAGGGCATTCCTACATGAACCTCACTTTACACACACACAAACACCAAGGGGAATCCTTATTCATCCCTTATATTTGTTTTCTTTCACATATTTACAATTAAAAATCCAAAAACATGTTTTCTTATATCTTTATTGGATGTACTCTTGCTTCCTTACACTAATATATATTGCACCTTTGTTTAACATGTTATAATGGTTCCTATTATACTTTATCATTTTTTCATACACACATGCATGTTGACATGGTAGCTTAAGGTGAACTCAAGTCACTTACAGGTTGTTACCTAATGTATGATGCTTGGTCCTATCTATTACTAGTTCCACCGAGTCTCATGGGGGTATATACCTTTTCCCACTTACTATTAGGTTCTATCATTGAAACAATTCACATTTTTATTATTAAATTAAAATATTACATTGTAGCATACTATTTACCTTTCCTAACATGCTAACGGGTGTTTCATGTGTAACATTTACCTTGTAGGACCCCTTATAATTATGGTTGTATGATTTGCATGTACCTTGTTTGCCATTGATTGTAGGTTATGCCCTATGTTTTATTGTTACCTTGTTTGCACAAGCCTTGATGGCTTCGATTATCTTGTGACATCCTAAGTGGTGTTTCATGTATGCAACCAACTACTCATGTGTCCTTGTTTTCTATTTTACTATATGATATTTTCTAGTTGTTATTTTATTGTATATTGATTGTTTGTCACTAACACTTATATGCTATAATTTTACCCTTGTTTTACTTGTGCCTTGGTACATACCATGTGTAATCCCTATTCCCCATGTGTGATTACAATATCAGATGTGAACATCAATTTGAGGCTTCCTCATTTGGAATCCATTGAATTTAATTCATCTCCTGCACTCTAAATAAGTGGGGAAAACATTGGGTGAACCTTTTCACCCTCCCGCATTTCAGAGAAAGTAGTTACATAAACATAGACAGTAGGAAGAGAACAAAAATAAGTTACAAAATAGGGATAAAAACAGACTTGGCCATAAAAATCAACATAAAAATAAGTGCCTACAACATAAAGGAATACTTGGGAACTAGTGTCACACATGGGCAATCCTATCCTGGGGAAAAAATAGTTACAAAATAGTTTTCATAGTTGCAGAGTCACAATTTTATCTAGTTTCAACAATTACATAACTAGTTTCATATTACAATCAATCACTAACAGAAGTAAGTACTAATTAGAAAACCAAAGAAATAACTAAAAGAAGAACCAAATAAGGGAATGGAACCGAGGGCATATGTAAGAAATCAATATAACTAGAGCAATTTTTCACTTGAGGAATGTTACAAATCAGATTTGTGATCATTTATAGTGGCACTTAGCCATGGGGAAGCGTTAACGGTTTGATGCGGCCTAGAATTTACCAAGAATAACCTGCACATTAGCACATCACTCAACCTAGATTGAACACTCATCTAAATCACGCAAAGGTACAGGCCCCTCTTTAGGGTTGCTATTGTAGGATGTTAACATGATGAAGACTTAATGCATTCAGATCCATAATTAATATAACATTCTATAGAGCATTTCCAGATCTAAATATATAGAGTAATAGATTTAAATAATATTCATAATGAAGTCAATCATGCAAGAACAATTATACTCAAGATTAATACTATGATTCAATCATTACACTCCATTATATTCAAGACAATAAATACACGAATCTTATTACAATAAGTAATAGCAAAAGCTCATGCACACATAAGCTATAATAGCATAATCTCATAGCAATTCAATTCTCACATCGTCCTCCTATACTATGCAGATCAATACATATTTATAAGGGTGGGGAATTTCCCTTCACCACTTGCATAACTCCCAAAATAGGTCACATGTTGAAAATAGCCATGCGCCTTTACAATAATAGCCACACATGCAAGTGCGCTAACAATAGACCTCTTCTAGTTAACTGGTAGTAGCAATTCTATTATTAGTCCAAACCCATGTAAAACACTTAGTATCCACTCTTCCAAAAATAGCCAATGTGTGTCATGCAAGTATCTCGGTTTGTGTTCTTTGCACGCTATCTCTAAAAATAGCCCGTACATGTGAAAATAGCTAAGTCCCAAACCAGTCCTTGTCTTTCACATGTGTGTCCTTTCCTATCCTTCCACACCTTTGACTGTGCCCTGTTCTCACGAACGAACCTTCTACGTGTCTTATACTAAGTAACACACTTTGTCTGCTCAACATTACCCCACACTAAATTGCATTTCCACCCCAACAATGGTTTCCTTTTAATATGGAATGAATAAAGAATAAGGAATGGATGAATGTAAAGAATTACTATACAAAGAATAATTATTTACTCTATAACATCCTTTGCTTCAACTAGAAGAATTAGTTCTAGATATTCTTCTTTTATTTCTACCTCTAATGTTTGCCACTCATTCAATGTGACCTCTACCTTTTCTGGAATATTTATTGCAATAGACTCCAACTCATCCTGGGAAATTTCTCCCTTTTCATTCTGTAATACTAACATAATGTTAGACATTGCAGACATTCTCCCTTCTAGAAGATCCATCTTTTGTGCTATAAGTTTCCCAAGTTCATCCAACCTGTTCTTATGGGGCTCTTGGGCCACTACAAGGGCCTCGCACTTTTGCTTTACCAGTTCCAATCTCTCCGCATGCCCCAAGGTTTCATCCTTCATTTCCTTTAGGACCTCATTGTCCTCTACCATGGTCCTTATTCTTATGACTACCTCTGGAGCTGTACAAATATTCACACTTGATCCACTTTCTTCAACTCCTCCCACAAGGTTTGGAGTAGTGCCTCATATGATGAAATCTTTCACACTATTGAAGCCTTTTTTTTCTCTTTTCCGCTCAGGGTCCTTATGTGTTGGCATCCAAACTGGTCCCTCCTCAATTAATAAATATACTAACATACGGACATAGTGCATAGCCAAAGGGAACCTTTCAGGTACCTTGGACTCCAAGTGTGGTCTCACTTTCAGGACATGGTCTCCGATCTCCTCTGCCATTTTGATAAGGACCCCATTCTTCTTCTACTCTAGGTCCTTCTCTCCTTTTAAGCACGTGATCTCTTCATATTTGTCATTGATATATTATCTTAGCGCTTTGACAAAGTGTGATTTGTTTGTCTATGTTCCTCCGTGCCACCTCTGTAGATACTTTTACTAAGGCATTACTTACCATTCATCAAACATAATAGTGGGTTTTACGATTATATGTCTGGCTTGAGGTGCCTTCTTCAACCTTCTTGACACACAAGATTCTTCGCATACGTCAAATTTTGGCTCGTCCATGTGTGTGTGCATAGACCAAGATAGTTGCTTTCATGTGCACGTGGTGGCCATGTCTTCATCCATCAGATCCCATCCATATAACTCCTTAGGTATCACTATGCTCTAAAAATGGGCATGGAAAATTTTACTTGTGTCCTCAACATAGCCCAAAGATGGAATAGTAAACTCTCCACTTGTTCTTTTACTTCTTGGCCCCTTAGGAACTGGCGAGCTAAGATTTGGAGCTAACTCTTCTATATTTTGAGCATTATCCAAGACTCCTTCTCATTCCTTTACCCCTTCTCCTTCATTCTTCACATCTTCATCTTTCATTTCTTTATCCCTCGGTTCTTCCACATCCTCTAGTTGTGTAGGAGATTCAGTGCGCTCTCTTCAGACTCTTCCACCTCCTCATTCAACTTCAATTTTCTCCTTTCCTTCTCAACTATTTCCTTACCTGGAGAGAGTTGTGGTGATCTCCATACTGATTATGGAGTAGCACCTGAGTTATTTTTCATCTAAACACCCTCTTAAAGCAACGTTCTTTAGGGTTTGCTCCCACTTCCAATTCTTTGTCTCCTTCTTCTTGTGCCTAGAGTGAAGTACTTGCATGCTCAGATTCTACCTTGTCTGAGGGTTTCCTTCATCCTCTATGTACCAAGCCACCACTATCTTCATGATATTCCTCCTCATCATCTACATCTATAAGTTCAGTGGGCTTCAGATATGGTACATTCTCCACCGTATGCTTTCCCTTAGGTTGATTTGGGAACGCGAACTCATTCTCTACATATTTGTTACCCTCCAACTTAGGCTTAAGTTGAAGGTAGATAAGCATGGCCTGTCATCACCAATCCGGCACTATGATAATTCTTCACCGGGAACTCCTCGTGCTATGATTATTTACTAATGCACAACCTTTAGTTTGGTGGATGTAATCTGGAAACAAAACAACAACATAACACAAGAATACCATCGACTATGGAATGATGAAAAATCTGAAATATCAAAGTAAATTATAATATTAACATGAAATTGTTACAATCTCACCCATGAGGTACTTCAAGTGTTATTGACTTCACTTTCCTTTCACCAAGACTATGGGAGAAACTTTACAATTACACCTCTTAATGGCTTCTTCAACACACCTTTAAACTGATGGCTTCCTTCGCACACTTCCTACAATATTTCTCACTACTTCCTTCTATGCTAAATGAGGGGGGTGGCCTCTCTATTTATAGAACTTCCAGGCTTATCCATCTTATCTCTAAGATAGGATAAGAAATCCACTCTGACGAATCATATTCCATACCTTAACTCTTATCTGTACATGTAAGCTTATCTTTTAAGATAAGATAAACCTTATCATTTTACATGGGTTCCACATTTTTAGACTTTTTACAAATAAAATACACAAAATATTTATGACCTCATTCCTTGTACTTATTACCAATATATTATTTCTAATTCCTAATCATGTAGACCCTACTTCTCTAATTACCCAAACTTTGACATTTTAACATTACCGGACCACTTACGACAAATATTTACTTTTACAACATTCCTATTGTACTTTGATTGTTCTTTGTACTCCACATTATTGGCGGCACCATACTAACGGCACCATTATTTTCTATCGAGACACTACTACTAATTATACTTAACAACATCCTATTCCTAATACATACATTAATGAAATAAAAATTACGGAGGAAAATTTTAGTGTCGACATCTTCCCCCTTCCTAGCTTCTACTCCGTCCTTGGAGTAGACTATTCTGGTGCTTGGAAAATCTTCAACTTGTCATGGTTGACCCATTTCGTAATGGGAGTGCCATCCAATTCCTCCAGGTCAGACGCATACCATTTTCATGCACAACTGCTATTTTGTAGGGCCCCATCCATTTTGGAAGAAATTTTCTCTGTCTTCTTTTTTTGTATCTAGAATCATATACTAGAACCAAGTCATTCACATGAAATGGAGACCACCGGATCTTTTGATCAAAGTATTCCTTCTGCTTCATTTTCTTCTTATAGCTTGTATCCTTAGCTATTTCCCTCATTTCCTCTAACAAATGAAGATGTACCAACCTTTCTTTTACTGAATTACTTTCATCCATTCTTTCATTTTTCATTACTCTGACCGTGAGAATATCAAACTCAATAGGAAGAAATGGATCAATGTCATAAGCCAACTGAAATGGGGAGTATCTTGTTGCTGACTTTGATGTTGCCCTATATGCCCATAATGTTGCATGAATCCTTTTATCCCATTTATGTACCTGCAAGGCTGCATATTTTGCTAGAATTTGACACAACACAAAATTTGTTCATTCCACCTGTCCATTTGTGCTTGGATTGTATGT
Organism: Taxus wallichiana var. yunnanensis; assembly: GCA_018340775.1. Taxonomy (NCBI): domain Eukaryota; kingdom Viridiplantae; phylum Streptophyta; class Pinopsida; order Cupressales; family Taxaceae; genus Taxus; species Taxus wallichiana. Next base: position 653,094,354 of record CM031234.1, read on the forward strand.
TATTGCCTTTCTATGCTTAATAGAAAACTTATTGACTAGGGCTTCTACCACCTCATTAATGAAGTGGCTTCCTTGATCTGTTACAATTTCTAATGGAAAACCAAATCTGGTGACAATGCGTTCATATATGAACCTTGCCACCTCATCCATGGAAGTCTGTTTTCAATGGCCTAGCTTCAACCCACTTGGTTAAATAATTTGTGGCAACTACAATATAGTTATTTTGGCATGAGGTAGTTGGAAGTGGACCTACAATGTCTATTCCCCACTTTTCAAAGGGACCAAGTGGAAGAATAGGGCATAATGGAGCTAATGAAGTCTTACGGTTACCATGTGTTTGACAAATATCACATGTCTTACAATAATTATAACAATCTTTAAAAAGAGTGGGCCAGTGATAACCTGCATCCAAGATCCTTCTTGCTGTAAGTTGTCCAGAGAAGTTCCCTCCACATATACCATTGTGGAATTCTTCTAGCAGTTCCTTCCCTTGATCACATCCAACTGCCCTCTTGTAATGTCCATTAGGTCCTATTCAAAATAATACTCCATGCAGAATAGAATATGGATGACTGGCTTGAGTAATCTTTCTCTTAGTCTTTGCATTGGCACCATCAGGAAACTTGAATTCATTCAGATAATTCCAAATATCTGTGTATTCACTAGGGATTGTGTCAAGGGATAACAATGCTGCATCGGGGAAATCATCATCATCACAAGATGATCCTAAACCATCATAGGCTCGAGAGAGTGCATCTGCATTGACATGCTTCTTTCCTGGCCTATCTATAATATCAAATTCAAATTATTGTAGCAAAATTATCCATCTTACTATCCTCCCTGATGGGTTAGGCTTATTTACAATATATTTTAGAGCCTGATGATCTGTTACAACTAGAAATTTTTTCCCTAGCAAGTAATTTCTAAACTTCTTTATAGCAAAAATGATAGCCAGAGCCTCTTTTTTAGTTATAGTATAATTTACCTCAGCACTACTCATTTGTCTGCTCCCAAAGTAAACTGGATGTTCATTCCCATTTTCATCCTTTTGGCTCAAAGTACTTCCTAGTGCTGCATCTGAGGCATCAGTGTACACAATGAATGGCTTGCTCCAATCCAGATTCTTTAAAACAGGTGAAGACACCAGGGCTTCCTTCAGTTGTCCAAAAGCTTCATGCGCCTTATTTCCTGGTTCATAAGTAACATCCTTCTTCAAGAATCAAGTTAGTGGTCAGGCAATCTTTGAGAAATTCTTGATGAACCTTCTATAGTAACCCACATGGCCTAAAAATGATCTCAACTTACTTCTATTCATAGGAAATGGTAAATCTTTGATTTTTGAAACTTTATCGGATCGCACCAATACCATCTCTGGATACAACATGCCCTAACAAAACACCTTTAGAACATCCAAAGACACACTTTGTAGGGTTTAGTGAGGCTTGTGCTTCATCTAACCTTTGAAATGTCAGTCTCTATTTGGTGCAGGTGGTCCAACTTGCTCCCATAGATGCAAAAATCATCCAGAAATACTCTGATGAAGGTCCCAATGTAGGGTTCAAACACCCTATTCATCAAACGCTGGAATGTTCTTTGGAGCATTACACAACCCAAAAGGCATAACTCTATAAGAAAATGTTCCCCAAGGAGTGGTGAACGTGGTCTTCTGCTGATCTTTCTCTACTATACGAACTTGGTTATAGCCGCTATATCCATTAGCAAAACTATAGCACTCCTGGCTAGCTACTTTGTCTAAGATCTGATCTGAAAATGGAAGAGGGTAATGATCCTTCTTTGTTGCCTTATTGAGCTTCCTGTAATCAACACAAATGCATAGCTTCCCATTATTTTTATTGAGATCACAATGGGAGAAACCCATTCTAAATTCTCCACAAAGAATATGAATCCCGCATCAAGCAACTTATCTATTTCTTCTTTTACGCCTTGGAAAAATTAGGATTCATTCTATATAGCATTTGCTTTATGGGTTTAGCACCATCTACCACTCAATAGAATGTTCTACCCAACTTACTTGACGGAGTTCCTTGTAATCAAAAGTGAATAGGTGTATGTACCTTCGAAAGAGCTTGGAGGTAGGATTCCTTCTCACTCTCCATCACAAAGATCACCAATCTTTATTTTTGGAGACGATCATCAACTTCTTCTTCGATAATTTTATGGGGTCATGAGTTGGTGTGATGGAAGGATATCCATGACTCAAAACATCAACCTCACTTTCTTCATCTTCGAGTGTCCACTTCACCGGCACTAGAGTAATCGAGAGGATGTCTAATCATCAGTTTCATCACTTGAATCCACAGTTCTGCCTTATAATGTCGAGGATCACGTTTATCTTCACCCTCTCTCTACCACGTCCAAGTGTCATGAAACCTTCATTCCAATAGTTTCTTGCATGAACTCTCCTTAGCCATGGTCTTCCCAGCAGCATTGGGTATGCAACAGTACCATTTTTCATCACCTAAAAGTCTACCACACATACAACACCCATAACAGATATTGCCACATTTGAAACTACACCTTCTGGTTTAGTTTTTCCTTTATTTAATGACCTTAACATAAGTGTTGAAGGGTGATCAATTTTTAAACCCAACATATTCATTACAGACTCGGTCATTACATTAACTGCAGCACCTCCATCAACTAAGACATCATGAATTGAAATACCATTACATAATACCTCAGCTTGTGGAGCATAGGGATCCGCCTCTACCTCCAAAACAGTACCTCAACCTCCTTTCTTCGTCAAGCATTGAGTCCACTTCGTAGCTCCCGCCTCTTCTCGAAGACATAGCCAAGAGTTGACCATATGTAATATTTGCAGCCTTTTGATAGATCTTCCAGATGGAGTATGGTCCTTGCCCCCGTGAAATCGAAAATCCTGCACACCCAGCTTTCTTCTCCTATGTTTCTTATTAGTTTCTCCTTTCATCTTCTTAGGATCATTTCCATCTTGATTATCTTTTTCTTTCTTTATTTTTTTTGTTACAAACACATCTACTTCACTATTTTTACTCTTATCTACTACATCAAAAGAATTCACAGTTCTTTTCCTTTATCATTATCTCCTTTACCGTATGTAGAAGCTCTATCTGGATAATTATACTTATAATGACCCTTTTATAACAACCATAACATACAACTTCAGAAATATTTCTTTTGGACCTCTATCTCCTCCCCGAGAACTAAATTCTTTTCCTTGAAGAAGATTAATAGTTAATCGACCCATCTTTTGAGCAGATATTCATACTCAAGAGATGTACTAGGAGAAATATTTGTGCTCACCAGAGTGGTTGTGGATTCTGACCAAAGGTGCTTTGGTGTAGGCTCTACTTTAGCAACAATTTCTTTGGGCTCCTCTTCCATGCTTTCTTCTTGCCTTCTTGCAATCTCCTTTGCTTGTTCAATGGTAGTCGGGAGGTCATACTTCACTCGTTGTCTGATCTCTGGCTTCATCCCAAGAATGAAGTGCTTACAGAGGAGATTATCCACACCATTCATCAACCCATCCGCTAATCCTTCCTTCCGGATCTGGGCATTGAGCTTCCTTCTTAGCTCTAGAACATGAGCATGATAATCCCTTATCTTCTCCTTCTCTCCTTGGGATAGCTTTGTGATCTCAATCATGAGATCTGCATATTTCTATTGTTCACCAAATTCTTCAAGAAAACTTTCAGTTAATAAATCCCATGAATTTTTCACATTATCACCTAGTGTTTCAAACCACCTAAGTGTTGAACCATCCAAAAAGGTAGGAAAAAATTCATTCCATTGTTCCCTTCTTATAAGGCCATTACAAATACAAGATCGTTTAAACTCTTGAATGAAAGAAGAAGCATCTTCATTAGATTGAGCTGAAAAAACAGGAATCTTTCCCATTTTCAAAAGTAACCACCGTGAAATACCAACCCACAAGTACAATCAACAAGACTTATGTGCACAAATAATTGGAATCACTATACTAGAAAGTGACTTTACACCTTTCTACAGTAAAATAGAAATGACCACGGTAAACTATGGTAAAACTTGACTTATCACTGTGCAGTGGCCCGACTTTCTTGTGGTAAACACTATTCACGGTAAAAGTGACTTTATCATGTAAATACTATTCCCAAAAAAAATGACTTTACCCCTGGTAACTACTATTCATGGCAAAAATGAATTTACCATGGTAACTACTATGCACAGTGAAAAACAAGGTTACCCTCCAATTGATTTTTGACTAAGTGGGAATATCTCTCCGTAAAATCCACCAACAAGGAATGGTCTCAAACAACGAACCAAAATGTCATCACCAATCCGGCACTATGATAATTCTTCACCGGAACTCCTCGTGCTATGATTATTTACTAATGCACAACCTTTAGTTTGGTGGATGTAATCTGGAAACAAAACAACAACATAACACAAGAATACCATCGACTATGGAATGATGACAAATATGAAATATCAAAGTAAATTATAATATTAACATGAAATTGTTACAATCTCACCCATGAGGTACTTCAAGTGTTATTGACTTCACTTGCCTTTCACCAAGACTATGGGAGAAACTTTACAATTACACCTCTTAATGGCTTCTTCAACACACCTTTAAACTGATGGCTTCCTTCGCACACTTCCTACAATATTTCTCACTACTTCCTTCTATGCTAAATGAGGGGGTGTCCTCTCTATTTATAGAACTTCCAGGCTTATCCATCTTATCTCTAAGATAGGATAATAAATCCACTCCGATGAATCATATTCCATACCTTAACTCTTATCTATACATGTAAGCTTATCTTTTAAGATAAGATAAACCTTATCATTTTACATGGGTTCCACATTTTTAGACTTTTTACAAATAAAATACAAAAAATATTTATGACCTCATTCCTTGTCCTTATTACCAATATAATATTTCTAATTCCTAATCATGTAGACCCTACTTATCTAATTACCCAAACTTTGACAGTTTAACATTACCGGACCACTTACGACAAATATTTACTTTTTACAACATTCCTATTGTACTTTGATTGTGCCGTACTCCACATTATTGGCGGCACCGCATCGACGCACCATTATCTTCTATCGACGCTACTACTAATTATACTTAACAACATCCTATTCCTAATACATACATTAATGAAATAGAAATTACGGAGAAAATTTTAGTGTCAAAAGGCCCCACTATCTCCAATCACAAAAATTATAGGCTTCATGCTTATCATGTCTAAAATTATCCTCTCAATGTAGGCAGTCGACCTAGATATACATAAGTCTTACATAGTGTGTGGTAGTCATAGTCTACATTTTCTCAAACAAATTTCAGGTGTCACACATTATTGAACTGATGTACTTGATTCCTAGAAGTGACATGCTATAAAGATATATGATAGCTTACATAAGGAGCTCCAAGTCCCATCCTTTACTACAAATCGCGTGATGCTAAGGTGTTGATACACGTTGAACTAGACCGCCTTTCCCACCACCGAAGGAAACTCCTTGTGGATGCGCCACTCCTCTTTGAATGTCGCATGGAGCCTATCATACCTCATATTTTCCCTCTACTTGAACGTACCACCCATTGAGCCTTCACACGCTTTTCTCAAATATTTCCGCAAGGGAATTATTATGCATGGGGTACTCCTGCATCTTGTTCTCGCCCATCAGCACCTCGATCTCCATAAACACAAGGGATAATAAGATAACGCCGAATTTATTTTCTCACCTATGCACACTTCCTCGATGATATTATCCATAATGTAGCCTAATATGTTATAAATTTTTCCCTATGACATTCTCCTTGTAATGTGTAGCCACATTGTATTCACCTAGGACCATCTCTCTTGATCATTCAATTTGGTGACTAGATGTGCAACTTCCTATACCACTGGGTACTTCTTCGTTTTTTGATATCCTTTCCACGTGGAACCTTGGTATACCCTAACTCCTTCCCTATATGCAGGATGGATGCTTTATCTATCAAGTCACTATTCAGATCCACTCATGTGCCCTTTAATCCTGTTGTCATTGAGATCAAAGTAGTTGTTATCCTCACCCTTCATCTAAAGAAATAGAAAACATGTTCATGTACTCTGCTCATCAACCACTGGTAAAAAGGTTCATACTTACCAAAATAGGGAAGCTAGTACAACTGGTAAACTACAATCTACTTTAACAACTTCTCTCCAGCATCATCATACACTGGCATGTCCTCTACTAAGCGCTTGTTCATCTTCATACTCAATAACGCATCCAATTATTTTCTGTTATCTCGATGGGGTTGTAATCACTTATCTTACACTTTTGAACATGAGAATCCCATTATTGTCCCACTATCATGCCTTCTCGGGTTTTACATTTATAAAAAGTTACTCTCAAGAGAAATTTCAACATCTTCTTCTACTTTCTTCTTCCCTTTGGCTCCTACGACGTGTGCTTTCTTTAGTGCCTTCTATCTTCTGCAACGTGAAACTCAAAGCCTAGCTTGAATCGGCATGCCCTAGTTGAAATCGAATGTCCTAGCTATTTCTCAATGCTCTTCTTCACTTAAACCCTCCACCAATGGGGATGTAAGCTTCTCCTACACACAAATCTACTCCTCATGTGTGGTTTCACACTCCACACCTCAATACAACTCACTAAACTTGCATTGCACTTAGTTCGCTCAAATTTTTTTGATTTACAACGGTGAAAATGAACTTATATCCCTTCCTTATATAGATTATAAAAATTTAGTGCATTTATTTCTCCGTCACCTACCAACAATCCTTATTAATTGACCCTTTTCATAGTTTTCTGCATGATACATCTTCACGCCTCAGCTATAACCTTTTAGCGCCCCTTCTTACCTTTTGGCTACAACTTATCTTTGGCGTGCTTCGATGCGCTTGAGTACCTCATCACCGTGCCTTCTCCTAGTAGTCTCCATAGTCACTGCTTACCTTGTGTTATATTGTTCATTCATTTATCTCCATCTATGGTCCTTATTTGGAAGCAATCTTCTCTGTTCACCAACTCTTCAAACTTGAATAGAACCTATAGTAGGTTGTTCCTTTATGTGTACCCATTTTTCAATAACCACCCCACACAAATGGTATGTGCATTCCTCTGTGCATAAAAATACTGTAAATGGTAATTAGCTTCGTGCATAAACGTACTTATTTCACAAGACACCAACTAAAATTAACAAAGCATAGCGACAAAGAAGGAAATACATTAAGGGAATACATAATTGAAAACCTAATATATAAGGTAACACTGCGTTATTACAAACACCGAGACGAATTTTTTATAATAGGGATTCAGCCTACTCTCGTTTAAGTAACTGGGTAACCATATTCCATCAAGAGTTTCTAACTCGATAAGCTCCTTTGTACATATGTGAGTGATAACATATGGTCATAACCAATGTAATTTGAGTTTTCCTAGATACCGTAGAAACTTAGAATCATAAAGAAGCATCATCTATCATATCTCAAGATTTTTATCCCTAATGTACCTATCATGCCATGCTTTCTACTTGGGTTTTTCTTTCTTTTGACTCCAGTGTGTTATTGCTCATTGCTCATCCAACTTAATCAACTTGTCAATTCATTCTTCTAATGCTTGCTCATCAGCTAGACCTCCAACACTTGCAATATACAAAGAAGGTAACATGAATTCCATAGGAAGAATTGTGTTAGAGTAGGTATTTACCTTAGCTCATGTTCACCTAGGTACTTTATTTACCTTTATTGTATTTATCCTCGCCCACTTATGTGTGTGGATATTTCTTTTATCTTATTTAGATATTAGGAGATATTATCTAGTTGTTAGGCATAGTTCTTTCCTTGATCTATGGTATTGACTAGATCCTTGATGTCTAGTTCTCTCCTAAATCTATGGTCTTGACTAGTTCTTCGATGACTAGTTATTTCCTTGATTTATGACTTGATCTACGACCTTGATCGTTCTTAGATTGTTATTCCTTGCTATTTAAGCAAGGCCCATTCTCAAATAACAATATATGATATTTCTACTCATTTGTTTACAAAGGTTTATGTAAATTTATTCTCGATGAATTACTTTCATCTTATTGATCATGGTGTTTGATCAGCATCTATGTTCTTGGCTTGAGTACAATATGGTTATTGTTCCTTTCAAACCGCTTTCTACGCCAAACACCAATTGAAAGGGTGTGGCCTTGTTTAATTGCTTGTATGTTGTTATATATGCCCAAAGTACTGCATAAAATTTATCATCCCAATCCTTTCTTCCATCATCACAACTTTTTGTCAATGTCTGGCCCAAAATTTTGTTGAAATCCTCAATGATCCAATTTTCTTGAGGATGATATGGTGTAGTATTATGGTGTGCAATCATGAATTCATCCAATAGAATTCTAATTGTCTCATTCAGAAAATGTGTTCCCTAATCATTGGTCAAACTCAAAGGGCATCCATACCTTGTAATAATATTTTTCCATAGAAACCTGGATGCAGCTTGGTTCGCTCGGAATGTTTAAAGCTTCTCGGGAATAGAGTTGCTTCTATCCTTTCATTCCTTCTAAATGATGAGGTTAGGGTTAGGAGGAATACCTATTGAATGTCGAGATGGTGTGTGCGTCGTTGTAGAGAAATATCAGCCGATGCAGAGACTCCTTTTTGTCTTGGAAGGACTACCTGCAAATAAGAACACAAGACCACAAGATTTTGATTAAACAATAAATGAGGAAACTGCCTTGGGCCCAGGAAATATAAAACTTCCTTTCGAAGGTGGTCAGTTCCCCTGCTAATATGAATTAACACAAAAGACTGCAAAATATTAATTAAATTATTTCGTTAAACTGGGTAGGGGGAAAGGCTGGTTTTCTGGTTTTTGATCAGAGGAACCGATGCCGGTTACTGATAACCGATGCCGGTCACTGATAACCGATGGCGGTTACTGATAACCGATAGCGGTGGGTTCTACGATCTTCTTGGCAGCTATGGTGTTTGTAATGGCTGGTTTTTGGATGGTATTAGGAAATGGGATGGTTAGAAGCAAAAGAATGACAGTTAGATGCAATGGCACGTTGGGTAGTGGATTCAGAAATGGATTTAGGAGCACTGAGATTCAAGAAGCATAAGAAATGTTATAACAAAGGACATGAAAGATGTGACTTACTGGTTTTGGCACAAATGCAAGTTGATCTCCTTGGTTGTAAACACTTCTGGTATTTCCACTCGTCTCTGCTCTGTCAAGTGAAGATCTGGGCTCTCTCGCTCGTAATGCTCTCTGTTGATCCATAAATCCTTTGACTGATCTCCAAAAATGAAATTCCGATCCGTTGTTTTGGTTTGGGAGCCCATTTACAGGGAACCGATGGCGGTTGCGTAGAACTGACAGCGGGCCGAGTAGAAGCGGCATCGGTAAGGAAAAAGTAGGCTATTTTTAGTAAAATAGCCTACCTTCCCCGCTTTCTCCCAGAGATCGGGCCATGGGCTTGGTCAAGTGGCTAGAAGGTCGGCTTTGGGTGCGAGTAAGGAGGCATTAGTTATGGATGTGAGTCTAGACCAAGCCATAAGTCTTAATTAGGTTAGTTTAGGGTTAGGGCTAGGTCATGATGAGGTGGCAAAGTGAGGTGGCGGGTAAGGTATGTGGATTTATCAATTACAAGGTAATTAATAAATAATTGTGTAAAGTTTAGGTAATGAGGTTAGGTTGCGAAATGGGATGCGGGTCACAAGGGGTCGTAAGACACGAATTTGGTGTCTACATTAGCCCCTTATTGTCGTGTAGCTTGTTCTGTAAAGCTGCGCGGACAATAATATGAAGTGGTTTCTCATGTTAAGGATATAGGTAATCCCCCTCAAATCTATCACAGATTGAGTGAACGGGAAATCAGGGATAGGGTTGATACAGGGTATATGTTGTAGAGAGGATGGTAAGGTGGTGGGGTAGGTCCAAGGAAGCAGACGCATGTTGAAATGCAATAGTATGACTAGGGTACATGATTTGACGAGCAAACCAGCGATGTATAGGCAAAGGTCGATAGTTTATCCAAACAAGGGTGATATAATCCTGGTATCCAAGGCATAGGAAGTAGCTCCAGGGTATATAACAGGTAAGGTACAGGAACGTTTAGGCATGTTCGGCAGTACCAAAAGGTTGGTTTGGTTGAGATAAACGTCACGGTCTAGGTCTGGGCAAAGCTGGTCGACAGATCAAGTCAAGGACCCTAATCATGCTAAAACACGAACAGGTGAGCTCGATTGAACCAAAAACTACCGGATGGGTGGATAAAGTGTATGGTGTTGATTTTGGGTAAGGTATGGAAGTGGTACGGTCATGGGTTGGGCCAAGGTGTTAGGTGGCGGCCTTGGGTCGGGCCGTGTGTAAAGGAGGCCTTGGGTCGGGCCAAATAGTGAGGGCAAGGCCTTGGGTCGGGCCAAATGGGTAGGTTGAGGCCTTGGGTCGGGCCGAATAGGTAGGTTGAGGCCTTGGGTCGGGCCGAATAGGTAGGTTGAGGCCTTGGGTCGGGCCGAATAGGTAGGTTGCGGCCTTGGGTCGGGCCGAATAGGTAGGTGGAGGCCTTGGGTCGGGCCGAATAGGTAGGTTGAGGCCTTGGGTCGGGCCGAATAGGTAGGTTGCGGCCTTGGGTCGGGCCAAATGGGTAGGTTGAGGCCTTGGGTCGGGCCAAATAGGTAGGGCGAGGCCTTGGGTCGGGCCAATGGGTAGGTTGAGGCCTTAGGTCGGGCCGAATGGTAGGTTGAGGCCTTAGGTCGGGCCGAATGGTAGGTTGAGGCCGTAGGTCAGGCTGGACAAGTGAACAAATGTTGCGCAGCAAAGGTGGATAGAGGTGATATTGGTGAAAAAGAGGCCAGGAGTAAATAAGGGCAAAGAATGGGGTGAAAGTTGGGTAGTGAACCGATGTCGATTCTACATGACCGACATCGGTTAAGAGACCGATACCGGTTCCTTAGGGTAAAATGAAACCGACATCGGTTAAGGTCGAAAAACCTATAAAAAGAAAAATACGGCTTGTCATTGTCACTTTTGTTATTTGCAATCCAAATCGACTTGTCTGACGTGGAGACTTGGGATTAGAGGCTGGATTGAGTGAGGTGGAGCTATTGTATTGGCGGAGAGAGTTGATAGTGGGCCCGATTGAGGAGGAGGCAGCAGGTGATTGGCCAGGGACCCAGTAGATCAGGATTGGAGCCATGGCACAGGCAGGAGGAGCTGGAGGGGCTGGACCACCGGACAGAGGCCTATAGATTATGGTGGGTAGCAGAACTGCGAGGTGTACGTGAGCATCCTGACATAGCGGTGATTACAACAGAGAGGGATCATCTGCAGCATTTGGTTCAGCAGCTCCAAACGTAGGTGAATGAGACAAGAGGATTGTTAGTGGTTGCGGAGTCACGGGCGGGGAGACTAGAGGCTGGAGTCCTCCATGCGAGAGGGCGTATTCATATGTTACAGGAGAGATTAGCAGATCAGTGGGTGGTACCAATAGCCGTGGTACCTTTGAGGACAGAGAGGCCCGGCGAGAGGGGTCGACGATCACGATCATCACCTAGTTCGGGATGAGGCGTGAGGGTCTGAGTAAATGTTAGCAAGGTATAAGAATAAATAAGAGTACCGACCTGCGTGTCGATGATAGAGAAGATGTATTTGTTTAACATCTAAATAAAACGAGATATGTATGTTGATTTGAGTTACGATAATAATAAGATTGTTTGTGTTTTGATTTTCGGTGTTTTGAAAAAGGATAAAGAGGACTGTGATTAAATAGAAATACACAAAAATATTTATATTCACCACACAGGATAGGTTATGGTAGGGGATGGTCGAGCTAACCTTGGGAGACCCCATGTCTCCGAAGTGCTGCCTACATAGCCCATTGCACAAAGCAAGGAGGGGCCTCAGACCGATGTAGTTCTCCCTTAGGACCAGGGAGAGGTGAATTCAGGCAATTTGGGTATGGTTAGGCAATTTGTTGGTTGATAAGAATTTGATGTTGATAGGGTAATGTTGTTGGTGTTGGTAAGGTATGGGCGATGTTGATGTAGGTATAGGTAAAGCGAAAGTTAGCTTACCCAAATAGTAGGGAACCGTATCCTGATTAAGGTCAACACACAATCCTAGAGTCGAGCAAAAGAGGCAAAAGTGTCCCGTAGTTGAGAAGAGCTAAACAAACCACATATTAACATAGGATGAGCTTGAATCCCTAGGTACCTTGCATAGGCGAGAAGTCGATAGGTGAAAAGAGTTGTATAATCACAATATATCGGATATACGTCACGTCCCTTGAGTTGAAACAAATGGTGAGGTGAGGTGGATGATATAGCTGAGGTACGGAGAACTTATTACAAAGTGAGTGTTCTGACGAAAGAGAACCTACCCTAAATAGACAAGTCCATGACTCAAAAGTCCTTTTGAATGAGGCTTTTCTTTTATTGAATGCAGACTGATCGATGCGGGAAGTCTACAAGGGATATTGATTGTATTATTCTTGAGGTCTTCACGAAGCTGATCAATGCGAGAAGCTTCTGATAAAGGCTGACTGTGTATAGCTGTCCTTCGAGGGAGCAGTCTATTTATAGTAGCAGATATGATTGTAATGCATAGCTGTCCTTCGGGGGAGCAGTCTATATATAATAGCAGCAATAGTTTGGCATATAGCTGTCCTTCGAGGGAGCAGTCTATATTTAATTTAGATGACTAGATGTTCATTTGGCGTGAAGCATCTAGTTTAGTAGGAAGTTTGACTCAAGAAAATCCCATAAGAATACGGCTTATTTTAATACTTTGAAGTCATGGACTAGACTAAAAAGGGGAAGGCATCATCAAGGGGAGGTGAGGATCAAACTATGTGAGCTTGATTGTTATTATGAAGTGTAGGAAACATAGTGTATGTAGTGGTAAGTGAGCTCAAGGGACGAGCGGAAGGTAGATAAGAAGTGATATAACACTAATTTCAATAGTAGAATGGTCGAAGATGCAAGGCATTAAGGGGTTCAGGCTCAGGTTTACCATTAAGCGAAGCTAAACGATAAGTACCAGATCCATAGGTATGAGTGATTATATAAGGCCCAATCCAATTGGGAGCAAATTTTCCACGTTTGCTCTTTTCTAGTTTGGTTACATGTTGATTCTCTTTGAGAACAAGATCACCAACCTTAAAGGTACGCTCATGAAGTCGCTTATCATAAGCACGCTTAATGCGTTTTTGATAGATTTGAAGATGATCAAGAGTCAGTAAGAGGCGGTGTTCGTCAAGAAGCTCCAATTGGGCTAACCGCTCTTGGCGGAAATCATCGTTGGTGAGAATATCCTGAAGAGATATTCTAAGGGAGGGTATTTGTATTTCGAGAGGCAAAACAACCTCGGTACCGTATACCAAAGAAAAAGGTGTGGCATTAGTAGAGGTACGAATGCTAGTACGATAAGCCCAAAGGGCAAAGGGAATGTGATCGTGCCAATTTCTTCCGGATTCATTGACAACTTTCATGAGGATTTTGGTTAGTGTTTTATTAGAGGACTCGGCTTGCCCATTGGCTTGTGGATAGTAAGGTGATGAGAAACTAAGTTTGATACCAAATTTGTCACAAAGGTCTTGCAACAACTTGTTTTTGAAAGATTTTCCATTATCTGTTATCAGGCGATGAGGAACACCAAAACGACAGATAATGTGGTGGTTAATGAACTCGACAATTTTTTCTTTTTTGATTGAAATGAGTGGAATAGCCTCCACCCATTTTGTGTAATATTCGGTCACTGTGATTATCCAACGGTGACGTTGTGAAGAGGTTGGATGAATCTCACCAATAAGGTCTAAACCCCATTGTGAGAAGGGCCAAAGATCTCGAGCGATCTGGAGCGGGTGGCTAGGAGTATGTTGAAGGTTGGCATGTTGCTGACACATAACACAACGCTTAACATATTCGTAGCAGTCGTTATTGAGAGTAGGCCAATAATAACCAAGGCGAAGGATTCGTTTGGCCACGGCAAGGCCGCTAAAATGTCCACCACAAATACCGTCATGGACCTGTTGGATGGTATGAGTGGCCTCCGCGCCAGTTAGACAGCGAAGGAGGATGCCATCAAAGCCACGTTTATAGAGGAGTCCCCCCATGACAACATAACGCGAAACACTTTTAAGAAAAGCACGTTTGCCGTTACTAGTAAGGTCAGGTGGGAGGACAGAGATTGTAAGGTAGTCGTGAAATTGGTGGTACCAGGTATCCTGTGAATTAGTAGACACAGTATTTATCATACAAACTACCGGGGTTGAATAGGATGGGGCAAAAAGTTGTTGGACCACGACGAATAATTCAGAGTCAGTTGGCGCGGCGGGAATTTGCGAGGCTAAGCAAGCCATAGTATCCGCAAATTTGTTAGTGGAGCGGGGAATGGTTTGTATAGAATAGTGGGTAAATAAGGCTAGAAGTGAATCCACGTAGTGTTTGTATTTTTGAAGTTCCTCATTTTTGCATTGGTAGACGCCCATAACTTGATTGACTACCAATTGAGAGTCACCAAAAATGTTGATAGATTTGATACCTAAGTGTAACGTAACTTGGAGACCCGCAACAAGGGCCTCATATTCCGCTGTATTATTAGTGCAAGGGAAATCAAGTTGGAATGAAAGAGGCATAGGTTCAGCGTTGAGAGGAATGAGAACAACGCCGGCTCCTCCGCACGCTGGCATTTAGATCCATCGAAGAAGAGGGTCATTGGGTACGACTCCTCCGTGAGGGAAAGAGTAGTGATGAGTTCGTCGGGAAATGTGAAATTGGTAAATTGTTCCCCCGGTAAAGGAGCTTCCGCAAGTTGGTCTGCGATGGTTTGTCCTTTGATTGATTTCTGGTGGACAAACTCAAGGTCGAGGTCGGCGAGAAGCATGAGCCATCTAGCAATGCGTTGGTTCAGATGAGGTTTGGCATACATGTAATGGATGGGGTCTGTATTGGTGATGACGAAAGTCTTGTGATTTAGAAGGTAGTGTCGGAGTTTGGTGGCCACAAATGATAGGGCAAGGAAAAAAATTTCTACATGTGTGTACCTAGTCTCATAGTCCACCAAAGTACGACTTATATAATAAACGGCTTGTTCGTGATTCTCAGAGTCACGATGTGCAAGCATGGCTCCTACAGCGTGGTCGGTGGCGGAAAGGTAAAGGTAGAAAGGGCGGTCGTCTTGGGGTGGGATAAGCACGGGTGGCTGCAAGAGATAGGATTTGAGAGCTTCGAAGGCTTGGTGACATTCTTCACTCCATTGGAATGCAATATCCTTTTTAAGGAGGTGATGGAAAGGTTGACACCGATCCGAGAGTTGGGAGATGAAACGTCGGATAGATTGGAGCTTACCTTGTAAACTACGCAATTGTTTGAGATTTTTAGGTGGGGGCATTTCTAGGATAGCTTTGACTTTAGATGGATCGACCTCAATGCCACGCAAAGAGACGATAAAGCCAAGAAGTTTTCCCGAAAGAACACCAAAGACACATTTCTTCGGTTGAAGGCGGACAAAATATTGTAACAGGCGATCAAAAATAATGGTTAAAACATCGAGATGTTCACTACGATGTTTAGACTTGCCGAGAAGATCGTCGACATAGTCTTCAAGGATAGTGTGCATAATGTCATGAAAAATGTAGGTCATAGCCCGCTGATAGGTAGCACCAGCATTCTTAAGGCCAAATGGCATGACACGATAACAGAAGGTTCCCCAAGGAGTTATGAAGGCAGTTTTGTGTTGATCGGCAGGGGCAACCAAAATTTGGTTGTATCCTGAAAAGCCATCCATGAGAGAGAGCATCTCATGACCTGCAGTTAGATCAACAAGTTGGTCAATGCTAGGTAAGGGGAAGTCATCCTTAGGGCAAGCGAGGTTAAGATCCCAGAAATCTGTGCATATCCGAAGTCCCCCTGTCGCTTTAGTGACAGGTACGATGTTAGAAATCCATTGAGGATAGTCAATAGGCAAGATGAATGAAACAAAAAGGAGTCGTTGGAGCTCCTCTTTGACTAAGAGAGCAATGCGTGGATGCATTTTTCTCAATTTCTGTTTGACTGGTTTGGAATCGGGGTTTAGGGTGATGTTATGGACGGTGATGGTAGGATCAATTCCTAGCATGTCAGCGTAAGACCATGCGAAAGCTTGGTTGTGAGCACGGAGAAAGGTAGTAAAGGCGGCTTGTTCTGATGTGTTAAGGGATTGTCCAATCTTCACAATGTGAGGATCCTCCTCCGTGTGGATATTGATTTCTATGGTAGATTCTGCTCAACATAGTTTGGGTTTCGAGATGGTAAGGCTCGTTGAATATAAGAATCATCTGCGCTTGGTAAGTGAGGATGGAGTCGTCATCCTGGCATTCAACAACATTAATCAAAGGTGAATCCTCTTCGATCATGTCTGGATAAAGAAGGGGCAAAGAAGATGGGTCGTCATTATCGCGTTGATACGTGAGAGGACCTATGAAGATAGCATTTATGAAAAAAAAAAAGTTAGGAGGGATGGATTCAGGGTCTATAGATTCTGCGGGTGATGATGGCAAAGTGGGTGATGATGATTTGGTAGGGGTGACGTCTTCTTCTTCCAGGATACAGCTGACAGAGGTGTCTCCTGTGTAGGTGTTTCGGGAAAACCGAGACCACTGCGATCATTATGTTTACGGGTAGTCACGGGAATGAGTGTATGTCGGCCTTGTTCGTAAAGGCCAAAACCAAAGCCTTTCCACGCACAGCGAGTCAAGAAGGTGAGGGCAAAACGACGATTTGTCAAGTATTGAAAATCGGATTGGAAAGGAAC
The DNA here is from genome assembly GCA_018340775.1 of Taxus wallichiana var. yunnanensis. Taxonomy (NCBI): domain Eukaryota; kingdom Viridiplantae; phylum Streptophyta; class Pinopsida; order Cupressales; family Taxaceae; genus Taxus; species Taxus wallichiana. The sequence continues at coordinate 653,111,142 of CM031234.1, forward strand.
CACACCAAGAGGAGGTTCAGGGGTAATGGAGGATGTGTCAACACCCCATACGTTAGGTTAGTGCTGCGGCAATGGGGTGGTCCGTAAGAGATTATCTCCCCATGCGACGGTCGTAGGTGGGATGTGCATGTAATTTTCCGTACTCCTGCGGGTAGGGAAAGAACTAACGTTATATAGGCGGTACTCCCCGAGCGTAAGGCGTTGAAAAACATCTACTAAGGGGTCGGAGGTTGGAATGTTAGCTACGGGAAGGGAAGTGGTTTTTGCGATGGTGGTTTCATCAATTGAAGGCGTAGGCGCGGTTGAGGTGGATGGTTGAGGTACATTTGAGGAGGATGGTTGGGTTGAATGTATGGGTGTCTTGATTGGTATAAGCACATCGTTCGGGCGGTGTAACATATTGCAGGTTTTAAAAGGGGAGGGTCAGCTTTTACGGTGTAAGACTTCCCCTCGTACTCAAATTTTATGCATCTATGTAATGTTGAGGGAACGCATCCCATGGCTCGGATCCAAGGACGACCCAGCAATATATTATATTGGAACTCTCCCTCAAGGACATAGAAGAGTTCGGGTAAAGTACGTGGTCCTACGTGAATGTTGAGGATCACGGTGCCTAAGGTAGAAGTAATAGCGTCATTGAATGACCGCAACATGATGGGGTTGGCACACATGCAACTAGAAGGGATGTTCATCTGTTGGAAGGCTTTTGAAGAGATGATGTTTAGGCTAGCGCCCATCAATCATAACCCGATGTACTCGAATGTCCCTGGACGTAAGAGGAGATGAAAAGGGCGGTCGGTCGGGTCTTACATGCAAAGTCGACAATTTCATCTTCGTAGAGAAACCGACTACAAGACAGCTTGTTGTATAGAGACAGAAGTGGTTGGGGCAGTGGGTTGTTTGGTGAGAGAAGCAACGTGATTGGGTGTTAAAATGGAGGCGACAGCAGTGCAAGGTTTCATTAGGTAAAACCTCTATCCTCAAGGATCTCAACGAGAGCTTGTCGATGAGATTTAGAAGTCTGAATGAGATCATACAATGTCATTTTTACGGGTGATTGGTGAAGCTGTTTAATCATATTTCGGTGGGCAATGCCATTAGAGACGGGATAGGTAGGTCCGCGAATGACCACTTTAGGTGGTGGTGCAATCGGGATGTTTGACGGAGAAAGAGATGCCGCAGGTGTGTTTTCTTTTACTTTCCCATTGTTTTTCTGCCCTCGAGTAGCGACACTAATCATATTAATCTCGTAGACCTGAGATGAGGAAGATGGTTGGGATAACTCATGGTCTTCAAGAGGTGGGGTTGTAATAATGACAGATCTTGGTGAGGCGGGGACAGATGGTATAGGAGAGGGAATGGAAACTAAAGGTCTCTCCCTTCGTAAGTTGTCTTTCTTAATCTTTCTATCCGGGAGAGGTGACTGGCGAAGGATGGTTTTTAGAGCTTTGCATCCCTCCACATCATGTCCTGGTGTACGGTGATAGGCGCAGATTTTAGACTCATCATAACTTATCGGTCGAGGTTTAGACGGGTCATAAGGTCTAAGTGGGGGTAGGGAAATGGTCGCATTCTCCACCAACATAGCAAGGATTTTGGCGTAAGATCCTTTGAGTGGGTCAAAATCGGAAGAGGATGAGGGTATTGGTTGTGCGGGTTTTGGTAATGTTTGGGCATGATTGGTTCGTATGGGTGGTGGTTTAGCCGAGGGGTGTTGATACATGGTTTTTACTAAACGTGATTTCTTTGGCACAGAAGCTATGTTGGATGATGAGGCCGCAGATGACGTGGTATCAGAAAACAACCACGGGGAAATAGGAGTGACTGAAAACAAATCTTTTGATGATGGAATTTGTTTAGGGTTGATAGGTGGACAAGATACGCGGAGTGACGGTGTTGCTATACCCTGGAATTTCTGTATAGGTGTGGAAGGCGTAGGTTGTTCTAAAGAAAACGCAGGAGGTATGATATATTGGTGTAAGGTAGAGGGATGGGGTCCCAATATGGAAGGTAGGTATGATGACGATGGTTTTGATTGTGATAGGGGCACGGATTGAGTTTGTCTCCTAGGTGGCGGAACGGATTTATTTTTGGATAGATCGAGTCACTTAGGCGGGTGTGTTAGACTGGGCATTGGTGAGGTCCCAAGCGTAGGGGAAGATCTGGTTAAGTTGATAGAAGTGGACGGGGCATTTGGTAGAGGTGAGGGGGGTGAAGGTGAGAACAGGGGCATTTTAAGCTTCTGTAAGCACTTCGGGTATATGGTGGAGACATCAGGATCAGTCATTTGCATTTGAGTAGAAAAAGGGGTACTCAAACGCTCCCATAGGGGCCTGTATATCTTCTGGAATGACAGTCTCGTGTGAGATTTGTAATTTTTGTATGGGAGAAAGGTGGGTTGTAATTCCAGTCCACTGCGGGTGTGACACAGGAGGTAGATGAGGCACTGTATCAATAGATGTTAAGAGGTCAACCGGTCATTGAAAAGATTTAGGCGATGAGGGACTAATAGGTAGGAGGGCATGTTCGAAGGGATCTATAACGTTTAAAGAATGTGGTGATGTTAGTGTAAGAGATTTCTCGTCTAAGGATGTCAAAAGGAGTGGTGAGCCTTCCTCTTGTGTAGCAAGAGTGGTAGAAGGGGACGTTTGGGAAATAGATAAATTAGATAGCATCCGCTCACAGTCTTGTAGGGATGTGGTGTAAGAAGACTTGTCGATGAGAAGAGAAGTCCAGGAAGTTAACTCTTCTATGGGTAAAGGAATGATTTCACTTTGGCTTGATGGTGGTGAAGGAGGTTCAAACTCCTGTGTTGGTGGAGAGGCTTGATTTAAAATTTTTTCAATAGAGGCTTTTGGCTGAGAATCGAAGACTGCATGGATCTCATGAACACTCTCCTCGGCTAAGATATCTTGGTTCACGTTACTGTTGGACGAGTGATTCGGGAATGGCTTGTTGAAAATTTTCAGATTTCGGTTAGCAGGGGCGTTAGGATTATCGAGGGTTATATCCCCTGCGTCAACCATTTCCTGTACTATATTTTTCAACATCTTGCAGTTTTCATGACTATGTCCTTTTACGCGGTGAAAGTTACAAAAGTCATTTTCTTTGTACTAGGAAGGTATTGCGCGGGTGGAGTCAAACCCAGTGAGGTTTAACAGGGGCAAGGTGATAGCCCCACTTTGAGCAATTTCTCCAGGATGACGCCATAAGTTTCTCCCAAGGAGTGTAACTCGTGGGCTCGGCTTTGTACTTATAAGTGGTTTTCAGCGGAGTATTGGACGGTGTTTGAGATTTGACCATTACCGCGTGGACAGCTCCTTTTGATTTAGAAGAAGTGGACGCATGAGGAGTGGTGGTGTTTGGCTTGTTGGTAGAATCAGGCGTTCGGAAATTGGGGTTTTTGTTACGCAACCGCAATTTCTCTTCTTCTAAGGCTCGAATTTCAAGTTTCCGAGCCATGGTAAAGGCCTCGTCGAATGTGCGGAAAGTTTGAATTTGGAGGGTAGGGGAGATGTGCTTAGCGCAGGCCCGCGTAAATAGTTCAATGAGTTCGGTTTGAGGCAAGGCATACGTAAGTTGGTTGATAAGGCCCCGCCATCGTCCAACGAAATCTGCGATAGATTCGTCTTCAAATTGTCGGATGGCATAGAGGTCAGTGATAGATACTTTCTTGGCAATGTTAATGGAGAAATGATCCAAGAAAGATTGGGCTAGTTGGTTAAAAGAGAAGATCGAATGCTGGGTTAAAGCACTGTACCACTCCAAGGCGGGTCCTGATAAGGACATGGGGAAGGTGCGGAGTAACAAGGCGTCATCATGGGCAATCAAATAACAAGCATGTCTAAATGATCGCAAGTGTTGTTGAGGATCCTCTTTACTGTTGAAACGAGTAAACTTTGGCAACTCCCATTGAGGAGGGTATGAATGAAGGGGGACAGAAGGGTGAATGGGCTCCCGACAAACTTGCTCGTATGTCAAGGCGCTACGACTTCCTGAAACGGAAGCCTCCAGGTTTTGCATTTTGTCCATCATTTGTTTGATGAAATCTGTGGTTGGATGAGATGATGATGCCACAGAATAGGGATGTCCCATATAAGGTGTTGAGGTTACTGGATACGTGTATGGGAATGAAAAGGTAGGCGGAGCTTGAGAAGGAAAGCTCATGTGAATAGGAAGTCATGAATGGAGTGGTCTCAAAGAGAGATGAGATAGGGGCGCTGGTGGTAACGATACGTGGGGTCCAAGATTAACCAAAGGAAAGCTAATCGGGGTCGTATGAACCTCTGAAGCTGTCGGATTGGGAGACGGGGCTAGAGATGCAGGAAGTAAGGCATTGTTATCAGGAGGAGTGGGAGCTAAATGAGCAGCTATACTAATAGGCATGCCAATAAGGAGCTGACCATCAGGCGTACGGTCGGGGGCATGAGACAAATAGTATTGTACAGCGCTGGGATTAGCATCCAGAAATTTGGCAAAGTCCTTGTCTCCTACAGGAATTTGGGGGATCTCACTGGTGTCCGTAGGGTTCCCTATAGAATGTGAAGGGGGTGATTCAGGCAAAGACACAGAGCAGGCATGTGAAACCATGGCGGCGGCTTGCTTCCGAGTGATGACAACCATAGACAAGAACACACAGGAAAGTTTTAATCTATCAAGAACAAAAACAACCTCAGAATGATGAATTTGGCAAGTTGCTGGTTTGTCAGGGGCTGATGAAGACAGTAACCGATATCGGTTTACTAACCGGTGTCGGTCACAGAGAAAACGACGTCGGTCCCTTAACCGATGCCGGTGTCAAAAGTCTAGGATAAGAAGATATAAAAGGCTGCTAATTTGATTTTTAGCAACGTTGAGTATATTTATCAACTTATTGATCACAGAAGACAAAGTATGACAGAGAAAACAGAATTTGGAAACAAGCAAGAGGCACACGCAAATCTAGAGATTAATCCTAGGGTTAATTTTAGTTATCGTGGGCTTATGCCTTTAGACGTAAGATGATGTCAGAATCCTAAACAACAAGACCTAGGGGAAATGTCAAGTTTGTTTTGGCTTATAAGGTTACCTCAATCGGGCGGAGGAATACCGCGGAAAAGGGGGGATGTTTGAGCTGTTGTGTTAATTGTGAAGTGATTCGGTATGTGTTGTGTAGTGAAACTAAGGTTAATTTCCTGTCAATACCGTGGATATCACCCCCACGTGTACGACTTACATTTAATCTATGTTCACTAGAACTGAAGAACAACAAACAGAATGCAATGCACGTGTTTTAAACCCAAATCAAAAATTATATTCGATGAAGCAAGAGAGATGACTTTCACTAATGCGAAACTAGGAAAGCAAGACAAATTCTTTACGAAATATATAACAAAAAGCAGCAACAGCAAATATGCTTCCTAAAATAAAAAATAAGCAAGAGAAAGAAACCCAAAATGGGTCCCACCGGGCGTGCCAAAATGTTTCGCTCGGAATGTTTCGGCTTCTGGGAATAGAGTTGCTTCTATCCTTTCATTCCTTTTAGAAACAGATGAGGTTAGGGTTAGGAGGAATACCTGTTGAATGTCGAGATGGTGTGCGCGTACCGTAGAGAAAGATCAGGCTGACTACAGAGACTCCTTTTTGTCTTGGAAGGACTACCTGCAAATAAGAACACAAGACCACAAGATTTTGATTAAACAATAAATGAGGAAACTGCCTTGGGCCCAGGAAATATAAAACTTCCTTTCGAAGGTGGTCAGTTCCCCTGCTAATATGAATTAACACAAAAGACTGCAAAATATTAATTAAATTATTTCGTTAAACTGGGTAGGGGGAAAGGCTGGTTTTCTGGTTTTTGATCAGAGGAACCGATGCCGGTTACTGATAACCGATGCCGGTCACTGATAACCGATAGCGGTGGGTTCTACGATCTTCTTGGCAGCTATGGTGTTTGTAATGGCTGGTTTTTGGATGGTATTAGGAAATGGGATGGTTAGAAGCAAAAGAATGACAGTTAGATGCAATGGCACGTTGGGTAGTGGATTCAGAAATGGATTTAGGAGCACTGAGATTCAAGAAGCATAAGAAATGTTATAACAAAGGACATGCAAGATGTGACTTACTGGTTTTGGCACAGATGCAAGTTGATCTCCTTGGTTGTAAACACTTCTGGTATTTCCACTCATCTCTGCTCTGTCAAGTGAAGATCTGGCCTCTGTTCTCGCTCGCAATGCTCTCTGTTGATCCAGAAATCCTTTGACTGATCTCCAAAAATGAAATTCTGATCCGTTGTTTTGGTTTGGGGAGCCCATTTACAGGGAACCGATGGCGGTTGCGTAACCGACGGCGGTCGAGTAGGAACCGGCATCGGTAAGGAAAAAGTAGGCTATTTTTAGTAAAATAGCCCACCTTCCCTGCTTTTCTCCCGAGAGATCAGTTGCGGGCTTGGTCAAGTGGCTAGAAGGTCGGCTTTGGGTGCGAGTAAGGAGGCATTAGTTATGGATGTGAGTCTAGACCAAGCCATAAGTCTTAATTAGGTTAGTTTAGGGTTAGGGCTAGGTCATGATGAGGTGGCAAAGTGAGGTGGCGGGTAAGGTATGTGGATTTATCAATTACAAGGTAATTAATAAATAATTGTGTAAAGTTTAGGTAATGAGGTTAGGTTGCGAAATGGGATGCGGGTCACAAGGGGTCGTAAGACATGAATTTGGTGTCTACAGCAGTAGCTCCTATACAATCCTTTGTAGGAGCTTCTTTTTCCCACCTTGTCAGATAGTCTCTGTAATTAATGATATAGAGTGATCCATTCTTGCACATGGCCAAAGTGAAATAGGACCCAAAAAATATATAGCCCTTTTTTCAAATAGTTCTACACTAGTAATAGGTCTTAGAGGCATTTCATCTCTTTGACCTCATTTTCCAAAGCACTGACAGTGATCACAAGCCTTGCAATATGCCTTACAATCTTTATACAAGGTCTCCCACCATAATCCATCAAGTAGGATCTTGCACACAGTGGAGTCACCTGCATAATGCCCACTTGCAATACGACCATGAGCCTCCTCTATGATATTAGTGTGCTCATGTTCCAGTACACAAGGATGCAATACTTCATCCTGACCTAGCTTGTACAAAGTCATTTGCTAATCAACACAAACAAAGTGCCACATGAATAGTAAGTTTTTTCTTCTCTAAGGATTTCATCCCTTCTGGCACCATACCTATTCGTAGAAAGACAAAAATGTCTTCTGACTTTGATGACATGTGTTGTAACCTTTATAACTGTGCATTGGGCATGGTATCTTCAATTTCCTAAGATTCTTCCACTGAATGTATTTTGGATAGATGGTCCAGTCTAGAATTACTTTTCCCTGGTTTTACCATAATTGTGAAATCAAATTCTTGGAATAAGAGTACCCATCTGCATATGCACCCCTATAAAATGAGCTTGTTTACCAAATACTTCAATGCCATGTGATCGGTATAAAATACAAATGGTGTTGCTAGCAGTACTGTTTGTCTAAATTTATGTAGCACATAGATCATCGACAAAGCTTCGCGCTCTGTAGTTGTATAATTCTGATTTGTAGGAGTCAACTTTATACTAGTAAAATAGATAGGATGATCTATAATACCTTCTCCAGGATGAGCCAAAATTGTGCCAATGGTTATGCCAGAGGCATCCACATGTACATGAAATGGTTGGTCCCATGAAGGAAAGTGTAGAATAGGCGTTGTAGTAAGTTTCACCTTCAATTTCTTGAATACACACGATGCGGTTCTCCTTAGTAAACGTCACTTTTCCTTTTAGTAACTCCTCCAAGGGTGTGGAAACCTTAGCATAACCCTTTATAAAAATTTTATAATACCCAAGTATGACCCAAGAATCCACACACCCCACTTTGACTAGTAGGATCTTCTAGGATGATAATGACTATAACCTTACTTGGATCGACCAACAAACCTTCCTTACAGATGATGTGCCCTAACATTATTCCAAATGGTGTAGAAAATACACATTTATTGATGTTCAAAGAGATTCTTAACTACCTACATCTTTCAAATATTAGGCATAAGTTATTACTGATGATCCTTAACAATTCCATACACCATCCAACCATCTAAATAAACCTATAAGAAGTTGTGAATAAAATCTTTGAACGCTTGAACAACTATGCGTGAAAATATAGTAGGCATATTTTTCAGACCAAAAGGCATCATAGTATAGGCAAAGCTTCCCCATTCAATAGTAAAATTAGTATTTTCCTAATCCTCATGTGTAATCCTAACCTAATGATACCTAGAGAATCCATCTATAAATAAATAGATTTCACGCCCTACAACACCTTCTAGTATTTCCTCGGTGAATGGTGTAGGAAGGGATTAGTCACACATGCACCATTAAGTTACCTGTAGTCCAAACAAATCCTAATCTGACCATCCTTCTTGATACTGATCACCATTGGGCTAACCCATTCTGACTTATCCAGGGCTTGATGATTCTAGACTTCAACATTTTGTCAATTTCTTCTTTGACCTTTTTGCGCAAGTTGGGGTTCATCATATAGGGCATCTTTCTAACCGGGAACACACCCTCCTTAAGATTTATCTTCATTTATCCCAATGATTCATGTACTCCTTTGAGTTCATGGTATCCCCAAGGAAATAAGTCCTGATAATCTCGTAGTAACTTAATGATTTTTGCCACTTCAGAGTCATACCAATAGTCCCCAGTTATGGCCTCCTTAGGCTCAACATCTGATCCAATATTCACTTTCTTTGTTTTCATAGGCTCATGATAGGTGCATGTGGTCTTATCTACACTATTCAAAACCTCACACCTACCTCAATAATGGTCTACATCCCAATTTTCTACTTCTTCATCATCCACTAAGTAAACCATCTTTCCTCTTTCCTTCTCAAGGCAAGTGCACCTAAGTAGTGTGGTATCTCGTCTATGTTTCTTTAGAAAAAAATGATCTTGAGTATTCTTCATCAAATAAATCCTAAATGAGTTCTTTCACCTTGGCATTATCTCCCATAGTTAAGTGATTTATAACCTTTAATGTCTCTTCTATTGGAGGTTTAGTAGAGAAAATTCAAACGTTTGGATCAATCCGCATTTAAATCATGCCAATTTCCAGTCTCTCTATGGAGTTTCACATATACATACCAATCACTGCGTAGCCTTGTAAAGTGGAATAAAGTTTGTGCACCCGGATAAAAGGTGGTAAAGCTTCCTACCCCTTTGTCTAGAGTCTCTCACACTCTTTGAACATGGTGTTGAACAGGTTGATTACCATGATAAGTGTAGATTTGAGTAGGTGCATTTCTCTTGAAGAACCTAGTAGAAAGAGAAATCCTAATTTCATTCCATCCTACAATATTATCCTTGTGAACCACCCACCAACACATTGTTGTCCCACGTAGGGTATATGCTAGCATATTCCATCTCTCCAACTGGTCTATCCACTATTCCTCCATGATGCATAGAAACACGTAGGATCTCCTTCTACAGTGTAACGAGGTACCTATTTGTTACCTATTCTCCTGATACAATGAGGTTTATTGTCCCACAAAAATTTTCTCTTTACTTTGCACCCTACCAACTCATAAGTACTATGAGCCCAATCATCACAAGCAACACTTGTAGTATCGCTAATATATTGTGCATCTTCCCACTGAAGGATTCCTTCTTTAAATGGCTCAAGTACCTCTGGGTCCCGGATGGCGCATACATAAATCCTATTAAGGTATTCCTCAATAAAAGGATCAACATAGGGTGCATTTTTTCCATCTATTAAAGGGATACTAACTCTTTCCTCCTTGTTTTCAAAACTAATATAACCCTTGTTGAACCGAAGATCAACATTATTTACACAACACCAAGGACTCTATAGTAGAGATGGGAAGCTATCTCGCCTCTGCAAGCGCTAAAAATTCAAAATCCCCATTGAACTTTCCCCCTATATGGTAATGGATGCATCTTTCAAAAATCTGATGGGAGTGGCCTTAATCCAATTACCCAAGAACAATACATTCGAAGATGGCTGCAATGGAGGTCTCCCCATTTGTACCCATGCATCCATAGTAAGAACATTGACTTCCACACTTATATCAATCAATATATTACTCAAAAGCCACCCATCCATAATAAAATTTAGAGTGATTTCCTTGTCATAGTCTAAGATATGAGGGGGAAGGTTTTCATGCAAGATCTACTTGTGTGCGGAGTGTTTCCCTTTAACCAACTCCCTAACAAAGGAATTTTATTCTCTGGCGCAACATCTTTCATACCTCTTTCAATTCATCCATATCGAATGGGTCATTTCTAATTCTTTCTTTTACTCCAACTTTCATGATTGCTTATTTAAATACTGTATTTCACCACGAAGATTTGAGTACCTCCATGGTTTCCTAATAAACCTCCTTCTGATGGACAAGATATAGGCATTGTGCATGTATAACCTCCTCCTTAGTGATGGTAAGATTCTTCTACAATTATTCCTTGGCACACATCACTTTAGCACGGTAGTGATCTTTACAAGCAATGCCTCGATTCTTGTTCCATCGTGGGAATCCACTTATTTTCCATAACACTTTGTATCCTAACCATCCTTGCACCTTTTTTTTCTTATTTATGCTGCTTACTAAGATGCTTATATAGGTCTGGGGCATTCCTAATAACTATGATTCTTTCCACAAAAGTACATGAAATATTATGAGGAAATTCACACCGTAGTGGTCGGGACATCTCGCATATATAACATGTTCCATGAGGGAACTCACCTCATCCACTACCACAACCTCATCATCCAAATCCACCATGGTATTCTCAACCTCTGCCACGACCTCCAAAACACCCTTCATTCTGATCATAGCGTGCTTGATTGTGATCTCAATCTTGATGCTCATTCTTGTCCTTAGAGTTATCTGAAACTCCTATCTATCGTACACCAATATCTATAGCATCATGGATCTGACCAATCAGCCAACAATATTTCATGTCATGATTCGTGGACCTACAAATTTTACAAGAGCAAAGAAACATTCTTCCTTATTGTGCGTTGTAATAATGGGCAATGGCTAGCATCATGGTTTAAATGACATATCTCACAATCTAGTAGTAATGAGCGTACTAATCTATGGGGAAAACTATCCTTGGTGTGACCTTCCACCTTGCAATTTGTACACCAAATCCCCATGCATGTCTCATGTGTTGAATTTTCTGATAGCTTCTCCAACTGCTTTGTCATGGCTGCGATCTATGCTTCAAAAATGGGCTCACCTCAGTGTCTATAATTTTAACCGCCTCGGCACATAAAGTCGCTTCAAGTGCATCCCGTGGATTAGTGAATGTCTTATGTGATAATTTCGTTCTAAAAGGTGTAATCAGACCCTAAACAAACCATTAGGCATGCTAACTTGCATGAATATCGTAAGAAATCTTAGATAAAAGCATTTTGAAATGAGCATCGACTCTTTGACACTCTCAGTAGTTCCTTGCTTAATATCCTTGAGTGTGATTATACTCTTTTCTCAAACTTAAGGATGTGAAACCATTTAAGGAAAGCATCTTTTAAAGATGCATATTCTCTGATAGTTTGATCGGGGTTAAAATTTCTGTACTGGTTGTGTGCGTGCCCTTGTAACGTAGTGGCAAATTAACTTGGCTTGCGTTAAAGTCATGATTCCTTTTACGTTCCATAGTATTTCACACATGTGATCATGTTAAAAATATCTTCTATGCCCCTATACTCGAAATACGAAGAGACATATCCATGTAAATATTTTGGGGTTGGTGTAGACCTTTCCCACCGATCCAGAACCTCATGTGTTTCCTTTTCCTTCAGAACCATTAGATCCACCAGAACTAGAACCACCTATACCTCCTGATCCTCCACCGTATCTAGAGATGTAATAAAATATGTACTTCCATGTGTCACAAAAATAGTACTGAACTACACCCCTATAATCTGCGAAGTGTTACTACTCCTAGAAGTGAGTCCAAAATTTTGTGCGCATGAATTTTGTGTGGATGATACACCTGAAAAGGTACCTCCAAAAACAATAAATACGTTTTCCCTACCATCGATGTACTTGTTATATGACTTACTCTTGCTCTCCCACTACCTAAATTAACTTGGTGGATGTATTTCGTACTAGATACTGAAAGACCAAGTGCAAGGGAAAGGTTGTTAGGTAGATTAAAATGCGCACCCACGACCCAGGTCATTTTTGCTAGTGCACTTTTCCATGAGGCCGAGGGGGCTATCATGATTTCCCAAATGGGGGAGTTCCTAATGCTCTAGCTCTGTGCCTTCTGCGTGAGCTTCAAATCCTTCACGATCCATCTCTCTCCTCAACACCATTCACTCTACAACATCCCATTTTTCTCTATCTCCCTCTCATGTGCCTCATTATACTTAAGCCACCTTTCTTCTCTCTTGCCTTTCTACCACTAGGTCTACCATCTTTCACCAAACCTGCTCCTGCCCCCATGCATGGTGGGGTTTAGTTAGCCATCGGTTTGATTTCAAAGTTTAGGTTTACCATCAAGATTTTGATCGCCAGTGGAATTCCTTGCAGGTAACTTCCCTTGGGATATCATAAAAATTGGAACTCTGCTACCTCTGGGCAATAATAAGTGGAAATTGAGTACTCTGGAATATAGTTGTTCAAAACACCATGAAACCAAATATGCACAACACATGTCCAAAAAAATAGCATCATATAGTGCCTGAAATTCTTCCTACGTCCAAATAAATGCATGATTTATCCAATCCCTTTTAGACACATAAGAAACCAACCACTTATATAGTTCCACTAGAAAAATAGTGAAGAATCTCTCACACAAAATGTCATATAGGTTATGATCCACCCATGCACATGCATTAAACTCATATCCCGTGTTGAACCTCCATGTGTGTTCTTCTTCTAGATCATGTATCCACTCCTCAACACTTTTTAAAGTCAACTCGATGTGTCTTCATCATGGACCATCCAAATAACAATCAAAAAGAGGTCCTCGACAATGTAACCAATGATGTAGCCTAAAATTTACCAGTAATAACCTAGGTGCGTTGGCACATCACTCAACCTAGATTGAGCACTCACCTGAAGCGCGCAAAGGTACCATGCCCCCTTTTAGGTTTGTTACAAGATGTTAACATGATGAATACTTAATGCATTCGATCCATAATTGATATAACATTCTACAAAGTATGTCTAGATCTAGATATATAGAGTAATAGATTTAAATAATATCCATAATGAAGTCAATCATGTAAGAACCAATTATACTTAGGATTAATACTCTGATTCAGCCATTACACTCCATTATATTAAACACAATAAATACACAAAATCTTATTACAATAAGTTATACCAACAGACTCACATGCACATAAAATCAGCGAATAATCTCACAACAATTTAATTCTCACATCATCCTCCTATACTATATAGATCACTACATATTTATAAGGGTGGGGACTTTCCCTTCACCGCTTGCATAACTCCCAAAATAGGTCGCATGTTGAAAATAGCCATGCGCCTTTACAATAATAGCCACACATGTAAGTGTGCTAACAATAGACCTCTTTAGCTAACTGGTAGTAGCAATTCTATTATTATTCTAGAACCCATGCAAAGCACTTAGTATCCACTCTTCCAAAAATAGCTGATGCGTGTCACACAAGTATATATCCGGTTTGTGTGCACTACACAATATCTCCAAAACTAGCCTATACATGTGAAATCAACTAAGTCCTAAACCAGGTCCTTGTATTTCACATGTGTGTCCTTTCCTATCCTTCCACACCTTTGAATGTGCCCTGTTCTCATGCGTGAACCTTTTGTGTGCCTTTTGCTAAGTATCACACTTTGTCTTCTCAACATGGTTGGATGTAACAACAAACCTCTTTGATCTGGATTGAAGTGCAACTTGATGGACAACACGTTAAAAATTGTGTTTAATGTGCTATGAAAATGCAATCTATAATGAAAGAGTAGTAAACAAAAAAAATTTTATTGTGAATACAAATTGGAAAACTCCATGAGAGAGATGTATGCCCGGAGATCTATCTCTTTTTCAAAATCCACAAATTTAAAGCTATATAATGATATGAAGGGTCCCATATGGGAACCAAAAGGTCATCCTATATGGAGACTTTCGTATCCACCTTAGGGGTGGATTCAAAAATACAAAATTGAAAAAAATTATTTCATATTATTACTTATTATTTTATTTAGTGTCCTTGATAGGGCCATATCTCCTAGTTTGTTGATCCATTTTGTGAACCAGATGATCTATTGAAAAGAAGAGGGAAGCATGAAGTTAGGCTGCAGCTCCAATTGGTAAATTTCTTACACAAAATTTTTCTAAGCCCAAAAATGCTCTGAACACCCTAAAAATGTAAACTACAAAAGCTGCTAAAAATTGTCACAAATAGACTTTCAAGACTTTCCCTGAAAAATGCCAAAAATAGAAATTTTAAGACTTTCCAAAAATAGATATTTGGAATTCATGTTCTGGATCAATCTCTTCCAATGAAATTTCCCTTAGCATATACAAGACACCTAAATTTTAAGTTTAGTGTTAGGACACTCATATCCCTAGTTTGGTAACAAGACACCCAAATCCTTAGTATGATCAAAGCAGGTCGAGAATTGATCACTCTCAATTTTCCCAACCAAATCCTAAGCATCAAGTATACAAATAAGAAAAAAAATTTATCCCTTTCTCTTTCAACATTCGAGGTGTACTCTAATCCCTTGGTTTAGCTTTTCCAATACACATTTCCATTTTTACATATTTTCTAAGTTAAAGTTCAATTGCATTTACCTAGAGCATTGACTACACTTGTTTCTTTTTCAAGTCATATCCTATCCCAAATAATTAAAAGCACCGAATCAACCATGAAACAAATCTTACGCACACTCTAGTAATAATGATACTCCAAGGACCTATATGCATCATTAGCACTCCACGTATGCAAAGGTCACCCCTAATATCCTTATCCTTAGATTTCCATGGTACACATTTTTCATTATTCCATTCGACACGCTACAACACTCATTCGAAACGCTACATGGCACAATCTTCTTTAGACTCTACAAAGTACATTTTCTTTTCTACCTTATGGTATCGAATCCTTATTTACTAGCATAAAGTGGGGGAAAATGTAGTCACGAAATCACACACTTACTATGTACATTAAGCCTCTAAATATTTCATTTATATGCATGATTCTTAAACAAGAGAATAAGTTGTTAACAACACTTGTTTTACTTTGATATGGATTATATACTTCTTATCTTTGTTAGTGGTATTTTATGTATTTACACCTTATAGTTTTTAGACTAGCCGACATCTTACTAAGCTTTGATTTCACTTTGTTAGAGATTTTTGAGCACCTAATACAGACCACCCAATAGGGACATGAACGCTCAAGCACTATTGTCTCCTCCGGGCACCTTTTTCGTCTTTACCTCTTTTTCTTATATTTCAAGTGTTACTTATTTCTCTTCTTTTATCACTCTTGATCATTTTTTCACTTGTTAAAGAGGAAAATTAATAAAATGAATCACACACACACACACACACACACACACACACACACACACACACACACACACACACACACACACACACACACACACACACACACACACACATTTCTTATTTAAGCTCATTAAAGGGGAAAACATTCAAGAGGAACATGTTATTACAAGGAGATAATATTTTCTATCTATTACCTCGAGGACTACATTTTGGCACTATATAGTAAGGGTTTATTCTAAATTCCATATTTACATTGGGAAAAAGTATTTTTATCCTATTATTCTTTTTACCCAACCCACACTAGGAAACCTATCTCAGGGAAAACTATTTGAATCACACACAAACACATTAGAACTAGAGTCTCAAATGTAGTACAATGCTCGATGAAAATCAAATTAGGGTGACCAATGATGTCAAGATAACTCAAGCATATCCATTATTTATTCATCTAATGTATGCTTGAGTATTGTGTAGGTAGCTAGGGCTTATTTTAAAGGCATATGTGTGATAAAATAGAAGTACAATGAATCTGATGTAACCTACGGTGAATAGGAAGTGACATTAAGTGACCCAGAAAGAGTTAGATCCTGAATATTTCCAAAAACTAGCACCAATATTAGACGTCAACACTTAGGAAAACCTATCCCATTCTAAGTTCTCATGTCCCTAGATTGTCACCTTATAGTTTCAGAATTAGAGCTGACATAGTCCATAATAGTTCTTATAAGTTATTCATCATCTCAAAATCAGTCCAAATCTATAGTTACTGAAGATTCATTCTACAAACCATACCTATCACTCTTGCTTATATTTCCTTTGCTTGATCTTGCATGTTTACTCTTTTATCTATTTGATCAACAATGTAATTACATTATATCTAAGTTCATTAAATCAAATTGCTTGAATTGTCTTCACTTTACATTACATATGTTATTTTTCATTACGGTTTGATTGATGGTATATAGTTTCTACTCTTTACACACATGCATTCACGAGGTATATTGAAAATAATGCAAGACACATAGATTATCTCATGCTAATAGGATCTTATTTGGTTCCTTTTATTCCACTCTTGGGGCATACATATATTAGTCATAGTAATTAAATATGTTTGTTAGTCATAGTAATTAAGTATGACTAATATATATTTAATTAGTATATCTTATTTAATTATTAAAAATCATAAAAAACTTTTCATGACATCATATAGGAAAATGATATATATTAGTCATAGTAATTAAATATGTTTGTTAGTAAACAACTTGTGACACGAAGTAAGGATTCATGGTCAAAACTTATAAGGTTGAATAATGATGTTGTATATTATTTTATATTGCTTGTAATTTTATATGGATTATTATGGAAATGTGAAACATGTATAACTAGAGTATATATGTATTAAAGACTATTACAGACATTTATAGTCCCTTGTATGTGATGGAAAACTATGAATAGGGTTCTTCTAATAATGATTCCTTTAGGTAGAATGAGACACCTAAGGAGATTTCAATTGCTAGTGTCATGTTCGTGGTTTATTTCGTATTATTTTTAGGAATACTAAATTAGGATTAGGACTCTCATAACATTGATGTGAACAGGTGGAATGTGACATTAGGGAAGGTTAGTGTTGTTTTTGATCTAGCTCTAGTTTTCCCAAGTTGTTAAGATGAAGATAGAGATATTTTATAGTGAACTTGCAAAGGGGAACAAGGTATGTTTGAGATGTGTGTTAAGACTAGGAGTCACTTGTACAAATAGGGACATATATCATAGTACATTGGTTTACACGTGACAAGAACTAAGAGGGGGCATTATCTAGATTTTCAATAAACTCAATGACTAGTCCTATGATTAGTCGGATGAGATTATTTCATAATTTAGAATATTGTTATATTTTGTTAACGGTTACCTTTTTTTTTTTACCTAATTATTTTGGTGAAAAGCATGATGATTACTTTTATGATTTTAGAATGTTTAATATTTATATGTTGTCTTAAGCTACCACTTTTTGGGTGGTTGTAGTACACATAGGATTCTCTCTTACCTTATTAATTACTCGTATCTTCCTTCTTGTAAAGGGTAGGGACACTCTCGGGTTCTAAGAGGTGCACAAAGATATGTAAGGCTCATGGTTAGAGGTCAATTTATCCGATGATATTCTTTATCTCACAACATATTTAGACATCATGATGTATCTCCAATGACAAAAACTATGGTTTCACAATGAAAAATTGTTGTATTTTGTATAATGTTGATATCTATTATATTTAATGGGAAAGGAGTTGTAAAACTTATAAATTAAAGTTGAGAACTCGATGTATCAAGAAACTCGTAAATGTATTATGTATTGTATTTGAATAAAATATGAATTTTATAATAGATATGTCAAATTGAATAGAGTTTTACATTAGACAACAAATGGTAAAAAATGCACTTAAATAATTAATATGGATTGGTGATTATGTGATAATTATATTGATGGTTATGTGTATAATAATGTAGCCAAATTAAGAACAACCAGATAAAGTGAATAAAATGAACTCCAAAAGAAAATAGATCTCCTTCTTCGTTCTCAAATAATGAATTACAATGTTTCCTAAATAGAAAATAACTCCCAACTCGAGTTTCCAAGTAAACTCTAGCTAACTCGACTAAATCTACTCTAGGTGGCGGAAATTACTATTTTTAGCAGCTTTACTTGAACCTCTTATTCTTAGTAAAGTTCGCATGCTTATTCCTACGGGCACGTAAATTGCCACGCATCTTCTACATCCCTAAATTAGAGGAATTGCCAACTTTCTAACTCACAATGCAATCAATATACTAGAATTAACTAATGCTCAAAAATAGAAAAACAAAACTATAACTTAAATCCTAATTTTCGGCCTCAAGATGGCGGATTTAGGGCCCGAAAACGTGTCAAAAACTTGCGCCAACTAGTAGGGCGGGTTGCATCGCATTCGTCTCATCAAAAACGTGGTTTCAAAAACAAATGGACTCAAACGGACACCCGGAGCTCAAGTTATGACCTTGTCAAGTTCCTGCTAATTCTGCATCATTCTCCCCTGCTTGAAAAAAACGCAACTCCTGCAAGTTGTCTTCTTCAAACTGCTTCCATTTATCTGCATCCAACTTCTGAATCTCCCACTCTATGACCCAAGTATTGTCCTCTTGTTCCAGTCCTTTCCAATGTACCAAATATTTGTTGTATTTCCCATGTCGCGTGTCCATTGTTTTCTTATCTAGAATCTGATCCACTTCTTCTTTCTTCTTCACCGGAACCTGCTGCGCCAATCTACTACTTCATCAACATCATCCCTTTCTGCACCATCCCCATGAAAAGAATACAAATCTGAAACATTAAACACTGGAGAAATATCAAAATTCCCTGGCAATTCTACCTCATAAGCATTATCGTTTATTTTTTTCACGATTTTGCAGGGTCCAATCTTCTTGTACTTCAGCTTGTTATAGGTTCCTCTTGGAAACCTTTCCTTCCGCAGATATACCATAACCAACTCACCAACTATAAATACCTTTCTCCGTCTGTGCACATCTGCTATTTCCTTATACTTGTCATTACTATTTTGCAGCTTCTTCCGCACTTCTTCCTGCAATTGTTGTATATGTTCGGCAAATGCTTCTGCATCATCACTGACTCTGCCATCAACGGGTAGCTGTACCAAATCTAATACCCCATTTGGATTACTCCCATACACAATTGAAAATGGAGACTTTCCCGTGGATCTGTTTATGGAACTGTTATATGCAAACTCAGCTTGCGGTAATGCTAAGTCCCATTGTTTCGGCTTTTCCCCAACAATGCACCTTAACAGGTTTCCCAAACTCCTATTTACCACCTCTGTTTTCCCATCAGTCTGTGGATGATAAGCACTACTGAACTGTAGTTGAGTACCAAATTTCTTCCATAAAGTCCGCCAGAAGTGACTTAAGAACCTTGTGTCCCTATCTGAAGTAATGGTTTTTGGAACACCATGCAAACGAACAACTTCTCTGAAAAAACAAATCTGCTACACCTGTTGCATCACTTGTTTTCTTGCAAGCAATAAAATGAACCATCTTAGAAAACCTATCAACAACCACAAAAATGGAATCATTACCTCGTTGTGTTTTTGGTAATCCCAAAACAAAGTCCATACTCAGATCTGTCCACGACCCTTTAGGAATAGGCAACGACATATACAACCCTGTATTCTGTGCATGGCCTTTCGAGACTTGAAAAATTTGACATCTCTCCACATATCTTACCACATCTCTTTTTAGCTTTGGCCAATAGTATTTGTCTCGCTACCAAGGCTATCGTCTTATCCTTACCAAAATGCCCAGCCAACCCTCCGCTATGCAACTCTTTCACTATATTTTCTCTCATAGACCCAACTAGAATACATAGTTGGCGTCCCTTGAATAGGTAGCCATCCTGTAAAATATACTCATCCAGACATCTCCTACATTGTCTGACAATGGACTAATTAGTCTTTCAACAATATCCTTGAAATCAGAATCAGAAGAATACAAACCCTTTATTGCTTCAAAACCCACCACCTCATTTTCCATAGTGGTAAACAAAGTCACACGCCTACTCAATGCATCTGCAACTTGATTCTATTTTCCGGATTTATGTTTTAGAGAAAAAGTATATCCCTACAAAAATGATACCCACTTTGCATGCCTACTATTCAACTTCTTTTGGGTATTCACATACTTCAGGGCTATGTGGTCTGTAAATAACACAAACTCCTTAGGCACTAAGTAATGCCTCCAATGCCTTAATGCTTGTACAATTGCATAAAATTCCACATCATAAGTAGAGTAGTTCTTTCTTACCTCATTTAGTTTCTCACTAAAGAAAGCTACTGGCTTTCCTCCTTGACTTAGAACAGCTCCAATACCCACATGTGAGGCGTCACAATCAACCTCGAACACTTTATCAAAATCTGGTAGTGCCAAAATGGGTGCCTCTGTCACCTTCTTCTTCAAGAATTGAAAACTATCCTCAGCTGCTTTTGTCCACAAAAACTCCCTTCCTTTTGTGCAATCTGTGATAGGTGCTACAATACTGCTGAAATTTTTAATAAATTTTCTGTAAAATGTTGCTAGACCATGAAAGCTCCTTACCTCTGTTATACTCCGTGGAGTAGGCCATTCAATAATTGCCTTTATCTTTTCTGAGTCCATCTGTACCCCACCTGCTGAAATAATAAAGCCCAAGAATACCAAGCTCTCTTGCATAAATGTGCACTTCTTCATATTTGCATAGAGTTTCTCTTTCCTTAACACTTCAAATACCAATCTTAGATGCCTCAAATGTTCTTCTTTAGTTTTACTAAAGATCAAGATATCATCAAAATAAACCACAACAAACTTACCATTATACTCCCGTAGCACGGTGTTCATCAATCTCATAAAAGTACTAGGTGCATTGGATAACCCGAATGGCATCACCAACCACTCATATAATCCATTTCCTGTCTTGAATGTTGTTTTCCACTCATCTCCTTCTCTGATCCGAATCTGATGATAACCACTTCGAAGATCAATCTTGGTGAAATAATTAGATCCAGCAAGCACATCCATCATATCATCAAGGTGAGGTATTAGGAACCGATACTTGATTGTAATTTTATTGATCGCTTTGCTATCCGTGCACATTCTCCATGTTCCATCCTTCTTTGGTGTTAATAAAGTTGGTGTTGCACACGGACTCATGCTCTCCCTTACGACCCCCTTTCGCACGAGCTCTGCCACTTGCCTATTCAACTCTGCATGCAATGTCGGGCTCATCCTATAAGCCGCTTGATTTGGGAGTGAAGACCCTGGAATCAAATCAATGTGGTGTTGAATATCTCTTTTGGGTGGTAATCCATCTGGTAGCTCATCAGGAATAACATCTGAAAATTCTTCTATTAATTCTGATGTTTCTATTGGTATTTGAGCACTTACAAGTTCATCCTTATTTGCAACTAGTGCATAACAAAACCGGTTGCCTTTGCCTCCTTCACAAATTCCTTTGCAGAAAGCATATTTTCAGCCTTCCCCTCTTCTTTAAGAGGTATCAAAACTATTTTTGTGCCATCCTTCCAGAAAGTATAAGTATTTTTTCCCCCATCATGAATAACTTTTCTATCAAATTGCCATGGTCTTCCTAGCAGCATATGACATGCATCCATAGGAATAACATCACACCAAATCTCATCCTTATAACTGTTCCCAATAGAAAAGCTTATTAAACATCTCTTATCAATAGTAACTTCATTACCCTTCTTAAACCATGCAATACGATAAGGGTTAGGATTCTTCTCACAATGCAGACCCAATTTATCGACCATCTCATTTGAAACCATGTTCTCACAACTACCACCATCAATAATAACATTACATACCTTTCCTCCTGAAGTGCATCTTGTTCTGAAAATATTTATACGTAGCCATGCATCCCCCTTGACCTCCTTTCTTGGAGCAATCATCATCCTCTTGATCATCAGAGTTTCTCCAACATCTGGTGGAATTTCCAGGTCCTGTTCATCTTCTACTTGCTCAGCTTCAACAAGATTTACTCTTGGAGCATCTCCTTGCCTTTTGTCATGTGTATAAGTATGTGGGCATTCAAAATCCCGATGCCCTTCTTCACCACATTTGTAACAAACAAATGGTCTTCGTGGAGCCTCCCATCCTCTATCGCCAGCATATCCTCTACCCCTAGAAAATCCTCTGCCTCTTTGTTGATTCTAGAAATCTTGTCTCATATCCTCTTGCTTTTCCCATCCACGAGATGATTCTCCCCTACCTTGGCTGAAACCAGCTCATCCCCAAAAGGAAGATGAGGCCCCCTATTCATTCCAGGTGATCGCCTAAAACTTTGACGATTTTGTTTTTCCTTAGCCTTTAAGGCTAATTGATAGGCATCCTCCATGCTTTTAATCCTATGCATACTTATCTCATCTTGAATAGAAAATTTTAATCCATTAACATACCTCGCAGCCATTTGTTCCTCAGTTTCTTCATGCTCTACACGAATGGACAACTTGTAGAACTCATCTGTGTATTCTTGCATTGTTTGTAAGTTCTGTCTGAGATTCTGAAACCTCCTGTAAAGGGTTTGTGCATAATCCATAGGGAGAAATTTATCTTTTAGCTTCTTCTCCATCTTACTCCACGTCCTAATTCTTTCTTTCCCCTTTCTTGACCGCTCTTTCTGTAGGTGATCCCACCATAACATAGCATGACCTTTCAATTTCGTGCATGCAAATTTTACCTTCTTTTCTTCTGACATAACCTTCCACTCAAAAAAATTTCCCATGCTATTCAACCATTGTCAGCTCCTCTAGTTTTAGACTACCACCATACTCTAAAACATCAACTCTTATCCCATCATTCTTTCCTTCTAATGCTCAAGCATCCTTTCTTCAAAAGCTAATGGTGGTGCTTGCGTTTCCTCCTCTTCACAAACTTCTTCTTCATCTGTATCATCTCCACCTTGATTTCCTCTTTGGGTTATCATTGCAGCAAGCGCATCAACTTGTCTCTGTAGATCTTGCATATTTCTATTCATCTGGGCAATACCGCCTCCTCTTCCTCTTCCTCTTCCTACCATTTTTAAACAAAATACTTCAAACCAGCTCTGATACCAGATAATGTAGCCAAATTAAGAACAACCAGATAAACTGCAATAAAATGAACTCCAAAAGAAAATAGATCTCCTTCTTCATTCTCAAATAATGAATTACAATGTTTCCTAAATAGGAAAATAACTCCCAACTCGAGTTTCCAAGTAAACTCTAGCTAACTCTGACTAAATCTACTCTAGGTGGCGGAAATTACTATTTTTAGCAGTTTACTAGAACCTGCTATTCTTAGTAAGTTCGCATGCTTATTCCTACGGGCACAGAAATTTCCACGCATCTTCTACATCCCTAAATTAGAGGAATTGCCAACTTTCTAACTCACAATGCAATTAATAGACTAAAATTAACTAATGCTCAAAAATAGGAAAAAACCAAACTATAACTTAAATCCTAATTTTCGGCCTCAAGATGGCGGATTTAGGGCCCAAAAATGTGTCGAAAACTTGCCCCAACCGGTAGGGCAGGTTGCCGCTGCGTTCGTCTCATCAAAACACGTGGTTTCAAAAAAAAAAAGGACTCAAACGGACACCCGGAGCTCAAGTTATGACCTTGTCAAGTTCCTGCTAATTCGGGTGCATCATATAACATATTGGATGAGCCTAACTAATTGAAATCACTACTTAGAATATTCTTAATCTTGTGTGTGAATGTAATGAATTATATTAATGGGTACACATACTATTAAAATTAACTCATAATGCCTTAGTTTTATTTGGATGAACTATTATGTGTGAAATCATGTACATTTTAATACTTAATGATTACACACGATTAATTATCCTATTTGAAGTTAGAAGAAAACTATAAAAGTTTTAATGATGTGCATAATTAAGTTTATTTGGATAAAATGAATCGTGCATACTTGTATGATTATTATTATACTTCTCTCACGTGTTTGAATGTATGAGAAGGACTAGGAAATTAAGAGGCATCAAATTTTGTTCCTGGTTGTGAAGGGTAATTGAAATTCAGTTACAAAAAATTTGGTGTGTTTTTCCAGTCACCCACCGGGTTCGTTACATTACTTATACTGGTTTCATCACTATTTAACATTATCATTTTCTATAACATGTTTTCTAGTTTCTTGTGTTATTATTTATCTACTTCATTGTATGTTCATGAGTTCCTTTCATTTTAATAACGCTATGGGTGTCCCATGTTTGTATCTCTATTCATTTCTTTTACAAAAAAGTTGGTATGTTTTTCTAGTCACCCGCCATGGGTTCTTTACATTATTTATACTTCTCTCATCACTATTTGACATTATCATTTTCTCTAACATGTTTACTAGTTGTTTGTGTTATTTTTTTCCCTTTATTGTATGTGCTTGAGTACTTTGCTTTTTGTGACATAATGGGTGTCTCATGTTTGTATCTCTATGCCTCTCTTGGATGACATGTGTTCTCTTATATGTGACCTAAGTGCATTCATTATCTTGTGACACCATGGGTGTCTCATGTTTACATATTTATGCCTTGATGTGACTCTTCTTTTTATGATTTGACTTTTATTTTCCAACTTGATGTTTGTTTTACTTTAAACCAGTTCTATCACATCCACATTACTATTGTTACTATTTCTCTTGTTCTTATCCATATTATTGTTTCTCTTTTTGCTATGGTTTTTTTGTCTCTTTGTGCATCATGATTTGTACCATGCACAAACCCTTTTATAGGTAAAGGTTATCAAAGGTGGCCACCACTTCCACATTCTACATTTTCCTACAAATTCTTCAACATACAATGCATGGGAACACATCTATTTTTATGATTCAATCACTCAAATGATCTATCGATGCACCTCAAAAGAGGGGACATTCATCAAGATAATATATACACTTATGGGTAGAATTAAATGTTTAGACATAGATTTTTACAGGGAAAAGTCCTTAGAAACATTTCTAGATATCAAAATTTGGTAGAAAATGCACGTGTAATACTTTATAAAGGTTAGGACCATACGAGACATTCCTAGCTCAATCATACATTTCTATCTTGGGGTTAGTTACACCATATTTATATTTAGTTTTATATTTCCACTTATGGATCTACATATTTTTGGCATATATAACACATTCCATGATACTTTACAGGGTTATGAATATTTCACTCCTTATCTACTTCAGTACTCAGTTACGGTTGGAAAATAAAAGTGTTTTGGGAGCATGATTCTCTTTCTCCATTTTCATTTCAACATACTACAGATTCTTACTTAGAAATAAAACATAGGGGAAGAACATGGGGGCACTCATTTTGTTTTGTACCTTGTGTCTATATATAAAAAATTGGGCCTAGATCCATCTCAGTAGTGGTGCATCCATGGGGTTATGGAAAGTTTAAAGTGTCATATTGGCTAAGTTCTTCGTAGGAAATATTTACTCTTATCATTTCAAAGTGGAAGGTATCAAAGTTACTAAAAACATTGATACACGATATTCTTTCTTTCTTAACGGGGTGCATTGTTACCTTTCTCTCTTCTTATCTCTCTACCTTTTATTCGGTGTTGGGTGCATACAACCATTACTCTAGTTTCTCTTTTGACATAATTGGGGGACTCGATCAACCCAACCTTTGGAAAATTTTAATAACATAATCCAAATATCCAGCTACAAACAAGGAAATAAGAAGCTCTCCCCTCTCTAAGAAAAATTTGTGTATTATTTCCATGTTTTCCAAATATCCATGTTTTAGGAAAGTTCAAATTTTATATATAATCAAGTTACAGTTCAATTTATATTGTGGACATTGACTACACTTTTTGTTTTAAGTTTCATCATGGAGCATGCTAACAACAACACATTTGGAAAACAAAAATTTTGAGCGATGAAAAGGTGTGTCTACACATCATGGGGGGTTCACATAGTAAAAGTATGGTATAACACATTCATTCGAAGGGTCTTAAAGAATACCTTTTATCCAAAATACCCCTTTTAGGGTATTTTTGATAACTTTCATATTCATTTGGACTTGGAAAAGCTAAATTGATAAAAAGTGGGGAAAATATGTTCCAGGGCAACTCCTCTCCCCTTGTCAACCTCCTTAGTTCCATACTTAGCTAAAAATTGAAAAATTAGAGGTTTTTAGTGTATTACGGCTACTTCGAACCCGAGAGGAACATGAAGAACTGTTCCTTTGTTCCTCTTGATCCCCGTATTTCCACAATTTCTATAATGAAGGATTCAAGGTAGTTTTGTGGGTGGTTCGGCCTTTCAGAACAATTCTACATGATTGTTGGTTCCCTACATCACTAGTCGGGACACATTGAAGGAGAAATGAAAAATAAAACAATGTGATGAGGGTAGAGGAGGATTTTCGGGAACCAAGGGGGGTGGGAGGAATGTTCCACCGGGAGCATGAGTTCCTTAGATAAGTGTTTGTGTTGACTAAGCAAAGTGGAGATAGAGTAGTGCAAGGATGTAGACAAAGTATAGAACACAAGAACCAAGTGGAGTGGGAAACATTGTTAGAGAGAATGAGAGATCTTGGGGAAGAAAGTGGACAGGTTGAACTATCCCATAGTTCCACAAAAAGTTTGATAACCCACAACACACAAACTTGCAGGAAAATGCGGTAAAGTTAGGCCATGCGGGAACACATGGAACTATTATTCCCTTCCTCCGTTTCCCATTAGCCATACTACTTGCATAAGGAAAAAAATATTACTATGGATCTTGAACTTGCGTAGGGATCTTCATCGACCCATCCCACACCATGAACTTAAAATGGCCATAACTTTCACCCAGGTTGCTCCAAATTTCACAAACTTGGTACCATTAGATTTTCCATTTTTATGCATTTTCCTCTCTCCATGGTCCCTTATATTGTCGAGTAGGATTAGATAGTTAAATTTCCTTCCTTAGGAGTAGTTTAACATTAGGAATAGGTAGAGGAACCAACCTTCTTTGGAGGTTTGTCTCAAGTATCAAGTCCCACAACTTGGAGACAATCCCATGTTACCCAAAAAAATGATTTCTCATCCATTCATTCATGACAAATCATAGGGTGCTATTTTTTAGAGATAACATTACCCTTAATGTTATTTTTACCTCCAATTGTTAAATTTATAATACACCACCTCGTTATATTATTAGAGTGAAAATACCCCTTATTTTTTCCATGTAAATGCGTTACTTACCCATTTTTCCATTATGATTTTATTTACCCCCTTTTATTTCTACACTAATATATCAAATAGAAAATATATCATGTTTTCCACTCAATTAATATTTTCTTAATATGTCTTTTCTCTGGAAAGATGTTTCGAAGCCATTCAAGACATATTATCAATTATGTTAATGTTAAACTTTAATCATTTATCAATAGTTATTCAAATAATTAAGATGGTAAAATAATATCATTTGCATTGAAAAGCATACTCAATCCTAGTTTTCTACAATATTATTATTTATTGGTTAAGAATATCATAATTGATATTGCCTTATTCAAAAAGAGATTATAATTTAACTTCATGAATTCACTCCTTTTGCAATTTTAAAGTATTTATTTTTAAAAACTAGGGGTCAAATATTTTAGTTTAATATTAAAATCAACCCTACCTCTTCTTTATCCCACCTCTCTAACCTACCCCCAGTAACTAATTCAAAATATTCATAAATTAAACCCTTTCACCCCCTAATGTCTACCAGTATATTGACATTGATTTTATCAATTTTAATTACGTCAATATGAATGAATGTGCTAGGATATTTCCTAGCTAATGAACTCCCTATGCTACACACTCGACTATCTTTTCCTTTAAGCATGTAATTTTAATTTCATACTTTAAAGTAAGGAAAATGTAGACACTCAAGTTTGGAAATTTACCCTTTTGACATTGTTAATTGTGACTGTGTTCCTTTTCTAAGACAAACACCAACATCCTATTCCCACTTAGTTCATCTTGTTATCTCTTTCCTCACTTGTTTTTTCCCACACACTGATGTATCGAAAAACTCTGAGTGTAAATTTATAATATCACTACTTAAGTTATGTTTTTGATTGTAATTCCTAGATTGCATTAATCACATCCTTGTTAGAAATTGTATAGCTAAGTTAGGATGTGAAATCCAGTCTTGTCTGACCTATATGGTCCTGAACCAACACATCCTCCAACTCCACTTTCGATGCAATAATTTTTTTTTTGTCTTTTCATCTTCCCGAGTTAGTCTTATCATGATAATTTACCTTGAAGCCTTATATAAACAAGTTAATATGAATCATAGGGGTTCACTTAGTAAAACTATGGTATATCACGTTCGCTTAAAGGGTATTAAATAATACCCTTAATGTTATTTTTTGCCTCTAACTATTCAATTAATAATACCCCCTCTTGTTATATTATTAGAATCAAAATGTCCCCTATTTTTCCATTTACCTTACTTACCCATTTTTCCATTACAATTTTATTTACCCCTTTTATTTCTACCCTAATATATGAAACATAAAATATATCATGTTTCCCACTCAATGATTATTTTCTTAAAATGTCTTTTCTCTAGAAAGAGAGTTTGAATTCATTCGTGAACAATCACCATTTACATTAATGTTAAACTTTAATCATTTATAAATATTTATTCAAATAATTAGGATACTAAAATAATATCATTTGTGTTGAAAAGCATACTCAATCCCATTTTTCTACCATCTTATTATTTCTTGGTTAAGAATCTCCTAATTGATATTTCCTTATTCAAAGTTATATTATAATTTAAATTTATGACCACTCTTTTTGCACTCTTAACATATTTAGTTTTAAAAACGAGGGTTCAAATATTTTGATTTTATAATAAAATTAACCCTACCTCTCCTCTGGCCCACCTCTCTAACCTTCCCCCAATACCTAATTCAAAATAGTAATTAATTTAACCCTTTAACCCCCTAATGTGTACTGATATATTGAATTTGATTTTATCATATTTAATTACCTCAATATGAATGAACGTGCTAGGATATTGCCTAGTTAATGAACCCCCGTGAGATGAATCCATTTACTCATCTTACAAGCATACAAAAAATCTCTTGGAACACTCGTTGCAATATTCATAAAAGACACTCAAGACCCCCTAAATATTCTTAAATTTTATGCACATACATTATGGAATTCATTACTATAGTTATGAATCATTCAACCATGTTAAGGAGTTTAGATTCTCTCACTTCCAATCACACCAAAATCCTTACTTAAAAATATTAACAAGATCATAATCCTATCAAACATGTTCAAAATGGTTCAATTTACCACATAGTTACATTCATATAGATGTTACATGATAGGTGGAGAACTACATGTGATTTGAGGCCTCTTTAGAGTAGTGTTTACATATGTAATGCATATATTATACTTCAACCCAAACATTTACCTTCTTGCAGGGTCTTCTACCCATGGTTAGGGTTTGAGTGTGATTTATCTAATCATAAATGGTTTATATATTGTGTGACACTTAGGGTTTGACATAAAAAACACATTTCTAGGCTACTCAAGGGAGAATCAAGTTGCAGAACCCTAAAACAATAAAGTTCAAGACTATACATAAGGTCATGGACCGTACAATTATTTCTAACTGACATGTACAGTCCTAAACCAAGAGTTTTTCTAGTGACACTATCCAAACTGACACATATTCAATCTTTACACTCTTAGGTTCTCTAATCTATGTATCCAAATCTCTCATGTACACCAATATGTTGCTAAGTACATATTCCTACTTATGTTTTCAATCTTGCAACATATTGTAATCATTAATTGTAAGTACCAATAAGTTATTCTAATATTATGTAGTTACTTTTGGAAGTTAATTAATTGGAATATCTCCTAGTTTCAAACCTTACATTCCTTTGTAGTGTTGTACGTTGCATAACATTATTTAAAATATTAATCAAATCTTAATAAGGGTGTAAAAATATCGTTCACATATCATGCCACCAATGGCCTATTCTCTTTTTATGATTATGAATTATTTGACATCGTATCTCCTAGTCCTTGAAAAAAAAGCTACATGATAATGCACCACATTTCATCGGTCTAATGTGATTTTTAAAATAACAACTACTTAGGACCAACATCATATTTCCATCACTTACACCCTATGCCCCATA
Source organism: Taxus wallichiana var. yunnanensis (assembly GCA_018340775.1). Classification (NCBI taxonomy): domain Eukaryota; kingdom Viridiplantae; phylum Streptophyta; class Pinopsida; order Cupressales; family Taxaceae; genus Taxus; species Taxus wallichiana. The sequence continues at coordinate 653,141,426 of CM031234.1, forward strand.
ATGTACTAATATAAATTCTAGTTGGTAGTTTTATCTATGATACAATTAAAAATATATAAGATGACAATAATTACACAAAACCAAAACCCATAAGTGTCATTTTCATTCATTGCATAGAAATAAACATCACGGTGATTTAGATCCAAAAGTCCAATTATATAATATATTTTTCATATGACCTATAGAGTAAAAATGAAAGAGTCACAAACACCTTAATTTATGGAAATAATACATACACTTAATGGATTATTACAATCTAGTACCCTAGGGGCAACTCATCATATTGAGTACATGCCTACACTAGAGGTATTGTAAATATTATACCTAATTAGATAAAATATTTCACATTGAAAATATTTTTATAGGATTATATCTCAAAGGATACCCACTACATTTGGGTCATCTTACTAAATGAGATTATATTAATCATATCCTTACACACTAGTTCAATTTTTGTACAAAGTTACTCATGTCTATCTTACACCACCTTATTTCATATGATACTGTTATATTATTTTTTATTTGATGATCACAATTTTTATTTCTAGATATTGATTTGACCATGATCCATACTTACTATTTGTGATTATTTACTTTTAGTATTTTATTTTTTCTTAATGATATATTAGTTGACTTCTATTAGTGACGAGATCTTGATTATGGCTATAAATGATATAGCTTCATATATCACTCATCTCTTATGTATATTCATGTTTACTTATATATGTTTATAGGCTCATGTATTCTCTATGAACATGTTATTCTCAAATATTTTGTATGCTTCTATATTTTCTATGCTCATGTATGATTCTATGTTCATGCTCGCTTTATGATCATGTTTTTTCATGATTATTGATGTTATATGCTCATCTTTTTTCATGATTTTATATGCACTATGCTGTTTTTTTTTCTTCATAATTATATATGTTGTATTATTGTGTTTTATTCATACTTTTACATGCTCTATGTTAATGTTTGTTTCATGATTTTGTATGATATGCGGTTGTGTTTTCTTCATAATTTGGCATACTCTATGTTCATGTTTTCTTTATGATTTTGAATGATTTATTCTTGTGTTTCTTCATAATTTTATATGTTCTATACTTGCATTTGCTTCATGATTTTGTGTGCTTGATGATTGAGTTTCTTCAATGCATGTGTTTGCTTCATGATTTGGTATACTATATGCTCACATTTTCTTCTTGTTTATATATTCTCTATAATCATGTTTTCTTCATGCTCCTCTATTCAATATGATCATGTTTTATTCATATCATGTATTCTATATACTCATATTTACTTCATGATTCTATATACTTGATGTCCATTTTTATTTTTAGGCACCTATAGGCTTTAGAACCATGTTTTCTATTACAAAAATAGTCACTAAATATTCCAATTTATATAATGTTCATGACACATTGTTTGACACATACTTTCTTTACACACGCAACTAAACACAACTGATATTAGTCGATTCATCATGTCTTTTCATTTATATTTATTTTATGGAAATCCATGTTATGTCATATTTCAAAATGGATCCAACATGAATCGAGTCTTGTGTTAAAGTCATATTATTCACCCGACAACCGTTATGGTCTTATTTATGGATTTCTATGAATCGCTATATATACTATTTATACCTAACAATGAGATGACATATATTTATTGTCTAAAATTAATTTTTATCTAATTCACATTTCTTATGTTTTCATGTTTAGCTGATACACTATATATGGTTCACATCCTTAATGCCATGGTTTTGTACTCTATACAACTAATGTTTTCTCTTTTGAGTTAAGTGATCATTTGAAAGATACATCATCTCAAAAGGAGAACATATTGTGGAATTTTTAATATTTTAATTTAGATCATAACCATGGAGTTTTAGTTAAAAAGGTGTTTTGACATTCACATATCTTGTCAAGACATATTATATAATTTTATCCATGTCACATCACTAAGTATATATACGAAGATCCTATAAAAGATTGGATTCTAGTACAATCAAGTGATATGGATGGATTATAGTATTCTCAAGTGCTACGAGATGGTTTCTAATAGGATCAAGTTCCCTAAATGAGTACCCAGTAGGCCTAAAAGTTATAGATGGATTCTAAATGGTTCAAGTATTATAGATGACTGATAAAAAGCTAATATGTTAAAGATATATAATTGTTGTCATGTCGACCTATAAAATAACACCATAGGAAATTATCTATAGCAGTTCATGTTTTTAAGTTTCATTTATTTATTATTTACAATCTTAAGGGAATCCCTATCAAATATTAACACATGCATTAACATATGTTTTGTAGGTCTCACATGTGTATTGAAGAGGGAACACCTTCTTAGTCTTTCGTACACTATACCCATTACAATATTTACATTTACTTGTTCCAATTCATTTTAATCTAATAATTTCATTGCTCGATTAAAATGGGGGAAATTGTATTATTTTAAATTTGGTGCTAAGAAACTTAGAAATAATCATTTTTCATTTTTTTATAACAATACCATCTACTCATTTATTGACTAAATCTAAAGGAATATTACTCAATTCATGCCCTTTGAGTCCACTAGGTTACCACTTTTTCATTACTTATCACCCCTAGAACCAATGCATCATTAACACAACACATATTCAAACTCCTAGCTATTTTTCTCATGTCTATAATAAAGTTGCAACATACTCCTAGACATAAATTTTAACATAAGAAATAATCAATCGGTGTTCATACCTAATGATGATTATTTTATTTGTTATAATTTTAGCATGCGTGTTTCCATATGCACAAGTAACTTGGATCAGCTTAAAGTCAATTGAGAGGGAAATTATTTGCATTAGTCATCTATATGCACCATAACATTTTATGAGTATATAAGGATATTACACTTATAAGGACTATATGTCATAATCATTAAAGCACCAATTCCTTTGAGCATTATATTAAGCTACAATTTTGAATACATCATCATTTTTTAATCGATATCATTTTCATGTGCCACAATTAAAGTGAAAATTCATTTCCAAGCATTGAAGGCCTTATTAGGGTCTTACTAAATCAAATTGTTAATGTGTATTCACTTACATATACCAAGAGGCGACAAATACAAGGGTTCTAGGGCCTCTTTAAATTATTGCTATATTGGTGTCGTTGCGGTGGCTAAAATAAAATCTAAACTCGACCCTTTTTTCTCATAAGAGGGAATGAGGGTTTCAAGACAAGAAGAACTCATTTGCAGGTATAAAATTGTTTCAAATGAATATGCAAGGTCTAAAGTAATTGTTATAATATTTGATCAACCATACATTATCATGTGATTAATATGTACTTAATATTTAATTGTAACATAATGCTTGATCTATTTATAGAGAAGAGAATAATTAATTTATTGAATTGATTTAATTCCAATAATAATTTAGTAAAGAAACTATTGATAGATTAAATTAGACTTATATATTTGAGCATATTATTGAGTAGTTAAGCATCAAACCAAACACACATGATCCTCAGAGATTTTGTAGGTTCTTCAAATTTTCTTCTATCTATTTTAATTTTATATATGTGCATACACACACATAAACATCAAAGTTAGGAATTAAGTAGACAACTAATTTATTTATAGGGTCATTTATTAGTCATAAAATTGAGCTAATCTAAGGTACTTGTGCATTTTTCATTATTATATTATATTAGGACCTTGTTGGTGTGTTTCATATATCTACTTTTTCCATGTCATTTTATACCCATTTTTATCTCTCCTCTCTTTCTCACTTCCATATATTTGTACCCATGTTGTAGGATTTCTTTTACCAAAATCATAGATTCATGGTTCTAGGTCCCCCATAATCATGTATGTGTAGTATTAGAGCCTAGAACCATGAGTCTATGGTTTAGGTTTTTTTTGCATGGGCCCATTTAAACCTCCTTCACGTCCCATGATTTTTGGGTCCTTATTTATTACTTTTCTCACCCATAATGTGTTTTCTTGTATTTTAATAAGTTCATAATTTTAATTTAAAAATGTATAAATAAACAAGTGCATTCGGGCATTTAGAGATACATAAATTCAAATCATTAAGAGATATAATGAATCTCACTATGATATTTCCAAACAATTTATATAAGCATTTAGAACATGGAAAGGTCTAAGGTTTTAATTTTTTTATCAACCATTTTTATGGCATGAAATATCATATGAGGTAGACACTATGGAATGACATTGGATTGTATGGTTGAAGGATGCATTATGCTTGGTGTGTTTTCTTCGATATTGTAGATTGTTCACGAACCTAATAAATATCAAATAAATTGTGCTCTTATTTGGTTTAAAAAGGCCTTAAACCTAATATTTTTATTACTAGTTATGCAGACATATATGCCCCATAGAGGGGTCACCTTGTTAAGGTGGTGCATCCCACATGTGATCATACATTGGATATTTTTATTTGAATTTTTGCATTTTTATACCAATAAAAATAGGGGTATTAGTATAATGAGAAGATATAACTTGATAAATCCCAAAATCTAAATGGGTAATATTTAGAATTCTATGACTGCATATATTTTTAACATTTATTATCAAGTGAACCCCATGTGATATAGCCTATTATGGTTTGGAGAGAGAGATAATTTTCCAGAATATCCACAAGGCATACCAAATTTATGAGTGAGGTTTTTAGAGACCTAGACTTGACAAATAGTGTTTTCAAATTAGATTTCACTAGTTAAATAGATACTAGAATGATTATTTGTTCTCAAAGATCGCAATGCCATTCTCGGAAGAATAGCTTCACAATTTTAACGTGTTCCTTCATTACTAACAATAAAAATAAATAAAAAATTATATAGCCATAAAAACTTTGGTCATACTATTTATTCCTTACAACCATTTCCAAATGCACACAAAATCATGTATTCTTATAAAACCCAATCTCTTCCATTATTACACAAATATAATTTAACAAAATTTGATTAGATTTAATTTATATGTATATGCTGAAAGCATTTTTGTATAGTGGACATGGGGAAGATGCAATTGTATCCTTTCCTCAACTATCTAACGGTCCAACATGCAAGTGAGGTGGATGGTAAAGATGGAGGAAAATATAGTTTGTTTGAGCTAAACATTGAGGTGGGAGTCAATATCACATATATTCCTCCCTTTATGAAGGATTAAAATTGTGTGAGGAAGCATGCAAGTTGTGGATAGAAGTAATCCTAGGAAATATATGCATGAATGTGTTCTATGGTGAAATAAAGAGCATCCAATGGAAAAATGGATGACTCCTATGATCATGTGAGAGGTATTATATATGTAACATTTATGGGATCCTATATGCGATAGATAATGTTTGTATGTCCTTTCATAAACATGAATATGTGTTTCCAAAAATTGTAACCTTTGTGCTAAACATACTTACCTCTATTACATCACCTTTATGTCTTCTATTTTTCTACGACAAGGAGGAGTTAAATGCACAAACTTTCATAGATTCTCTAGTGCTCAAAATCATTATCATCTTCCTACATGCATGTAGCATTAACCATTCTACTCAACACAATGATCATAATTTTTCTTACATAATTATGATTGATGGAATTGAGTTCAAAGAATATAAATGCCTAGTTGATGGAGGGAATATATGGGATCCTTTTGTAAAAATTAAACATAGGAACCTTATAAAGTTGGGTGTGAATGCATTGTATGAAACTAGCACTCGAAAGGGAAATCCACACCCTAAATATTATTATTTCGTAGGCTATAAGATATGCATTAAACATAAACATACCACATTGAAATGAAACTCACCAAAGAAGAATCATGGATGACATCCAAAAAGGACCTCCAAGGAAACAAGAATTCGAACGATTTAAAATGCCTTACTTGTTATTGGAATAAAAATATGGCTAAGTACAAGCCATACATGGAGGTGGAAGACCATGTGTAGAAGGGTGCACATGAACTAAGAGAAAATAAATAAGGCTATAGTAACGCAAGGAATCACACGTGTAAGTAAAGAACAATTACAAAGATAAGTCAATACATGAAAGGTATGTACACAAGGGGAATGTATAGACCAGTATGCAAGGGTTCACACATATACAAACACAAAGGTTTCAAGAGTGAGCTAAATTTCCAAAGTGGGAGGCTAAAAAAAGAAAAACAAAGTTGGCGTAATAAGAAATTCATGTCCAAAAATAGACATGGAATGGATAAAGCACTAGCTACAAGTAAATCACATGCAAAGATTCCCATGAAGGATGCATGGAAAGAGATAAATATAGTACCAAAACATGGATAAAATTGAGATATTTATAACACAAATTGAATATTAAAGCAAAGGTTTAAGGGCATATGACCTATATTTAGGATGTTTATTGTTAGAATTAAAGCATGTAAGTGGTCAAAGAAGTTCCCACCCTATATAAATAGGTTATGCACTCCTTTGTAAGAGAGATATAGAGAGAGATAGTAATATTTGGATAGATAGTGCATGGGAAAAAGTTCCTACTAGTAAATGTTGCGCACATGGATGTAATCAACTGTGAGTATATGTAATGGATTTGTTATGTTATGTAATATAAATATTAGAAGGAATGAACATTCCATAGTGGGATTGTAGATTTTGTTGTTGATTACTCATAAACATGAATGATTGATCAAGTTATGTTATTACATGTTATATTTATCTTATGCAATGGTATATTTTCATATGAGATAAATGGCTAAATACATAATACACATCTTGATAAGTAACTAAAGAGGGACTTGTTGGTTGTGCGTGCTTTACGTGAATGTTTATAAATTAATATAAATGAAGTGCCAACATGCCCAAATAGGTATTAGAAATAAGAGAATACATTTTGGTTCCATTTTCAAGACCTCTTTTCATTCACTCATCAAGATGCGGCGTGCATATGGCATTCCAACTATCACTAGAAAGTATTGAGCATTGGGTACACAATGGCCAGGGATGAGTCTACACAAAGATCCAACACTGGTAGAAAATTTGACGCATTTAAATGGGTGGAAGAAAATTTATATGATTCATTATATGAGATGTTTTTCAATTTCTTCGCAGAGAGAGTTGTCATACGAATGGTTAACAAATTATGCATAGAATAGGGATATTTGGTTGGGTAAGAAGAAAGTTTGGAGACAATATAAGTTTCAAGAACTCCCTGATTTGGAAAAACCATAGATGTGAGATGTAGACCATTGATGGGAAGGTGAGCTGTAGAATTACACCTTGGAATACATAATTTTTGACATATTCATGCCCGTAAGAAGTGGAGTTCGAGTTTTAGCACGAGATAAGGGGATCTTACTTATGTATGCTATCATTATCAACAAATATATTAATGATTGAGATGGGGATGGAGAACTTACCTTTGGCAAGTTAAAACTCGCCACACATAGGAACAAGACATGTGTTTAGGAAGGATGATGTTAGTTTAAGTAGAAGAAAAATACAAAGAAGATATACTAAGTAGATATAATGATGCACAAGAGAGGGAAGTTAAAGTGGTGCTAAGAATGAGAGGAATGGGGATGGGAAGAAGTGATGAGAATTATGTTGAAGAGGAGGGACCATAGGATCATGTCCCTTAAATATTAGGAAAATGCAACAAAAGGAACCCTTTTTCATCTAATGAAAGTGAGTTTGAGGAAAGGATAATAACCATTGGGATGTATCTAACCCAAAATAGACACCTAGCCCTTGCGCTTAGTGTTTGGAATTCAAAAGTTGTTATAGAAGATCATCATAGTGACGGTGAATAAGAAGGTAATCAAGGATCACCAAATTGGGTTGAGATACAAGTAGGCACATTTTAGTATCAAAAATAAGTGCATTAGATAATGGAAGGACATATGGGAGCGCAATAGAATCCCATATTTGGGAAGACTTTGTTTGGGAGAAATCTAGTAGGTGTACTTTCGGGATAGAGTAGTGGCATGCTACTAATCGGAGGTAATCCTATAGGTGGAATAAAATTCCAGAAAGTTGGTGTGCAATTTAGCACTACATGGCAGGAGGCTACAGAGGCTCAAGTCCTCCCCGTATGGAGGAAATCCTAGTGGAGGTTTAGGATCAGGATTTGGACCCATTAAAAGAGTAGGAACACAACCACATCAACACCTATGATATATACTCCCTCAAATGTTTTTGATGTCCCTTAATTTTCTGAAGTATCGAGTGTGGATGATACAAGATCGCATGGGAACAAGTGTGAAATTTTGTGGAGGGCCAAAGTAATAACACCCAGAGAGTGAAAGGCTAGTCATTTTTACAACACTCTAAGGTCAAAACCATAGTTGGTATAAGAGGTATGATCCACACCAGATAACAATGAACTATGATACGTTGTGCACTTCCTTTTGGTTGAATTCCACATACCTGAATTTGAGTAGTAAAGTATTAGTGTCCTAAAAGAAACTAAACAAGGTTTGGCTGAAATTGTTAGAGAATATGATGTGTATTTAATGACTTTTCTATCTAATATTTCTTATGACATCCATCAGATTCAACATGTGCAATGGTTTGTAGGAGGCATGTTGACACCTTTTCATAGGGCGCTATCGAAGGTTTCTTATGACATCCATTAGAGTCATCATGCATAATGGTTTGTAGGAGGCATGTTTATGTAGGAGCATCATATGCTAGTCAAGAGCTTAGGTGTCAAATTGGCTTAAGAGTGTAGTGAATTTTATTTTCCCTCCATTTTTGTATTTTCAATTTCTTAGATATGTGGCTTCCATGAAATAAATAGGCATGAACTGTAAAAGTGAGTGTAAGGGTAAATTGAGAGTGTATAAAGATAAATGAGGCCATGAAGGTCATGTAATTGTGAAAAACCAATTGGTATGAGTCCTTGAGTGAGATTAGGAGTATACTTAGCATATCTACAAGTTTGTTTCCATGTTGAGTCGAGATAGATGTTTATTAAGTATCCCTAGGGAATGTTTGAGTGAAATATGGAGTCTATGCTTAGAAAAAGATCATCCATTCATAGAAGATCTTGGATGTAATAAAGAGGGTGCGTGTAATATTTGTAATGGGTTGAATAATGAAGGAAGAGACACACTAATTCAAAGGTTCTTGACTACCGGATGATTATGGTGTTGTTCATGTATAGAAAGAAGGATAAGTTATTAAATTTAATTTTGTTAAGGGAAGTAAACAAGTATTTAAAAGCCAATTTATTCATGTGAATGATTACAGTATGACCTTTGGAGCTTGGATAATCACATACAGTTCACCGAGAATAATTTTTTTTAGATCAAGTTATAAAGAAACAAAAGATATTGTTTATAGGAATTCAAATATTAGATAAGATTTCTTATAGTCAAATTGTTCCTACAAGATCAGAAAATTTGAAAAATATCTTGAATTGAGTGAAGATTTAATGTTTTTAGTGTCTCAGTTTCTACAGGTCATGGAAACCTACAATTAGGGTTCAAAAAAAAAAAATCATCAATCTCCTAATCTAACCCATAAAAATTATGAAATTTTGAGAATAAGTCTTCCTAGAAATTTTGTAGCTGATGCAAAAAGAAATAGATTGATTGGTTATAAAATGAAAGAGAATGATTTACCATAATTCTAGATAAACCATGTTAGACAACAGGGTGAACATTTTTACAAAATTAAATTGAATTTCTCAATTTCGATGGTCTATGTTCTTCAAGGAGTCGAGGTAATTTTTGTAAGGTATAGAATTATATTAATGAAAGTGTGAATTTTTTTAGTGAAATTAGAGTTTATCATAATAAAGAACACACAAAGGACATAATAGAGTTGGAGAAGTTATACTATCAAGAACTTATAAGATATACAACGTGAATTTTGGATTTGAATTTAATAAAAGGTTGATAAACATCTAAAAGGGGTTGTCACTAATATTTTAAAGACTACAATACATCTTGAAAACTACCTAAAACATTGAATAGTAAGGACAAGTCTATAATTTGAAAGGCATATAAGCAATTCAAAACAAAATTTGATTTTGGAGTAATAAAGGTCAGACACACCCACCATTTGAGGTATCGATCTCGAGAATTGAGCTCTTGAAAAGAGTGAAGAGAATGATAGGTAGAGGAGGAGCGGGAAAGGTGACGTAAGCCTAATTTCGGAAGAAATAAGGAAGCAAAACTAGTTAATAGAAGAGGTAAAAACATAAGAGCAAGGCTACAAGAGGTGGAATTGTCTCAATGAAGAGGCATTGCATATGAAGAAGAGAGTGAAGAAGAGAAACCAGGATAATTGACTATGGATGTACCTCCTCTAGAGGCAATAAAAGATAGATTACTCAAGGAAATTATGAGATCCAATTTGAGACCAAAGATGGAGGTCCCAATGTATGAAGGAATCCTAAAACCTAAAGAGCTCATTGATTGGATTGATGCTCTAGAAAAATATTTTGAATATGAGGAGGTGGATAATGATAAAAAGTGAAATTTATAGTGACTAGGTTGAAGATTCATGCCTCCATTTGGTGGGATGGAGTGCAAAAGGAGAGAGTCAATAAGAATAAGGAAAAATTCAAGGATTGGGAAAGAATGGTGGAAAAATTTAAAGCTAAATTCATACTTAAGGAATACCAGAAAAAAAATTGTTTAGGTCACTCCAGAACTCCGAAATAAAAGGATATGTGTGTAAAGGACTATATAGAAGAATTTTATAAATTTATCATAAGTGCAGGTCAAGTGGAAGATGATTTAGAGGTGGTCGATATGTTAATGGATTAAATTTTTCAATCTCGGATGAGATCAAAATTTTATCCCCTAAGATAGTGGATGAGGTTTATCAACTAGCACTCAAGGCTGAGGAGAAGATCTACAAGAAGAGTGCTTAATTCTCAAGAGGAAGAGGTAGAGTATTCATAAGCATATTTGGTCAATAAAGTGGACTGGAGACAACAACAAACAAATCAAGAAGAAGGTAATAGTTCTCGAGTACCGCAGGAGGTTTCTCACCAAGAGGAAGAATACCTTTCCAGAGAGGAAGAGGCATATTTTTGGGTAAATGTTTTGGTTATAATAGATATGTAGGTCATAGGTTCTCTAAATGTCCTGAGAACCCTACAAACAAGAAGGAAAAGAGTGCTCATGTGGCACAAGGTGAAGAAAAGAGAGTAGTAGAACCTGAGGTTCATGAAGACCTACCAGAAGTGGGTGAATCACTCATGATGAAGAGGATTTTTCTCAAGCCTGACAAAGAAGTCATAAAACCACCGTAGCGTAAGAACGTGTTCGTAAAAAAATGTAAGAGAAAAGGAAAATTTTGGAATATGATCATAGATAGTGGGGGCACAAATAATATTTTTTCAACATATATGGTGGAGAAGCTTGGATTATAAAAGATAAAACATCCTACTCCTTATAAAGTATCTTGGCTACAAAAGGACATTAGCTTTTGTTAAATGAACAGTGTCAAGTGGAATTTCAAATAGGAACCTTCAAGGACCAGATAATTTGTGATGTTATGCCCATGGATGCATGTCATATTCTTCTTAGAAGACCCTGACAATATGATAGAAAAGGAGTGCATGTTGGAAGAAACAACACATGCACCTTTGAGAAGGATGCTAAGAAGCATGTTTTGAAACCTTTGCAAGAGGAAATTTTTTTGTTGAATCCAGTTCCACATTGTTGATGTTGACTGGTAAGGATTTTCTACACCAAATGAAGCAAAAAGAGGTAAATTTTGCTTTGGTAGGAAATCCTAAAAGTGTAGTTACCAATACTAAGCTTGTTGATTTACCTTAAGAAATACAAGATATATTGAATAAGTATGTGGATATTGTGGTAGATGATCTTCCAAATGAGTTGCCTCTAGTTAGGAGTATTATCCATCATATATATTTGATTCTAGGAGATAACATTCGAAATAAAGCTGCTTATAGGATGACACCCAGGAGAATGAGGAGATCAAGAAGGTATACAAATTATTGGAGAAAGGGATGATAAGAGAGAGCTTAAGTCCTTGTGTTGTGCCTAAAATGTTGATTCTAAATAAGGATGGAGGATGGAGGACGTGGCACGCACACACTAGAGCCATCAACAAGATCATTATCGACATAGATTTCTATTTCCAAGGATAGCTGATTTATTAGATTGTTTGAGTGGAGCTCAATATTTTATAAGATAGAATTGAAAAGTGGTTACCATTAGACTATAATCAGAGACAGAAATGAGTGGAAAATTAATTCAAGCCTAATGATAGACTTTATGAGTGGTTGGTTATGCCATTTGGTTTGAAAAATGCACCTAGCACTTTCATGAGGTTGATGAATGAAATGCTCAAGGCTTTCACAGGTAAGTTTTTCATAGTCTATCTAGATGATATTTTGGCGTATATTAAGTCAAAGGAACAACATATTAATCATTTGAGATTGGTGTTAGAGAAATTACATGGTGAGAAGCTACTAATCAATCTTAATAAGTGCACCTTCATGAAGATAGAGTTGGTCTATCTGGGATTTGTCATTTCACAAGAAGGATTGAAGATGGACAAAGAGAATATTAAGGTAAATTTTCATCTTTTGCATCGTGTTATGCCAAAAATATTTCTTTGTATCGCTAAATCTTTGATGTGCATACTCATGACATGACCAATTGTCATCTGATTGATCAGATTCATGAGCCTTTTGAATCATGGTTACACTAGATTAGCATAGAGACAAAATAATGAGGGGCACAACAATAATAACATAGGATTTAGAGGATAATACTAAGAATAGGGTTGTGGTGGTCAAGGATGGTGCACATGGGGAACACATTACACTTATGGGTTGCATGATCATTATCATTGTGAGTTCCAGAAGAATCAAGCTAGCGCATATTGTGGAAAGACACATAAAGTTGAGGATTTTCTAGATTTATATGCCCACATGTGTAAAAAAAAGAAGGATAAGGGTGCAGCCATGATTCAAATTGAACGCACTAAGCAAGGGCATTAGACACCAAAGAAACTAGCCTTAGTGGAACCTCAGCCATTATTGGTCACTACACATGCAAAGGTAGCACATGCTCAAAAAGGGAAATCAAGACCGCTCATCAAAAGAGAGGTTGTTTTTATACGAAGTATCTAGATGTGGGCTACTAAAATAAAGTATATTAAGAGACTATAACCATCATCATAACTCCAATGGGAGATACAAAGATTCAAGAAGGAAAAAGCACACAATTGGTCTTGAGCGGACAAGAGTATGATACTAAGGAGAAGGTGCACAAGATTCACGTGTAGGAGTAGAGAATAGTCAAATTAACAAAATGATAGGAAAGGAAACACACACAAAATACAAGGGAAGATTTGGGACTTAGCCATTTTCACACATGTGGTCTATTTTATGAGATAGCGTGCAAAGAACATAAACTAGATAAAGACTTGCGCGACACACATATGCTATGTTTGGAAGAGTGATTATTAAGTGCTTTGCATGGGTTCGGGCTAATAATAGGATTGCTACTTCTAGTTAACCAAAAATATATATTGTTAGTGCACTTGCATGTGTGTCTATTATTGTAAAGGTGCATAGCTATTTTCAGCATGCAACCTATTTTGGGAATTATGCAAGTGGTGAAGGGAAATCCCCACCCTTATAAATATGTAGTGATATGCGCAAAGATAGAGAATATATATATATATATATATATATATATATATATATATATATATATATATATATATAGGACTAGATATAAATTATTGTGAAGTTACGCTACTGTATATGATGCACGCATGAACCCATGGTATTACTTATTGTAAGAAGCTTATGTGTATTTATTGTGTTTAATATAATGGAGTGTATTGGCTGAATCAAGGTGTTAATCATGAGTATAACTAGTTCTTGCATGGTTGAATTCATTATGGTTATTATTTAAATCCATTATCCTTAGATCTAGATATAGAATATGCTTTGTAGAATGTTATACTAATTATGGATCTGAATACATTAACTCTTCATCTTTCTAACATCTTGCACAAGCAACCCTAAAGAGGGGCTTGATAACTTTGCACACTTTGGGTGAGTTATCACTAGATTGAGTGATGTGCTAGTGCGCCCGGTTATTTCTCTGTAAATTCTAGGTTGCATCATTGGTTCCATTTCCAAGACCTCTTTTCAGTTATTTTTAGGATGGTTCATGATGAAGACATACCGGTTGACCCTAGAAAGTGTTGAGGAGTGGATACATGATCTAGAAGAAGAATACACATGGAGGTTCAACACCAGATCTGAGTTTAATGCACACACATGGGTGGAACATAATATGTATGTATGAGAGCTTATTCGCTATTTTTTTAGTAGTACTGTACGAGTGGCTGATTTCTTATGTGTCTAAAAGGGATTGGAGGTATCATACACTTGTTTGGATGTAGGAAGAATTTTAGGCCCTTTATGATGCTGATCTAATTTGGACACACACTATGGATACTTGGTTTCATGGTGTTCTGAACAACTATATTCTAGAGTACTCAATTTCCACTTATTCTTTCCCAGAGGTAGCAGAATTCAATTTTTTACGATATCCTAGGGGAAATTATCTTGCAAGGCATTCCACTGGTGATCAAAATATTGATGGTAACCATGAATTTGGAAAGCAAACCAATGGCTAACTAAACCCCACCATGCATGGGGGAAGTGTTAGGAAATAAGAGATAAAATATGCGAATAATCCGTTACGTAATCACAATAGTAGAAACTAATATGCGTAAAATATTATAGATCTCAAATAAAAGTGCATAATAAATAACACAACACGTAGAGACAAGATTTAATGTGGTTCACCCAATTGGGCTACGTCCACCAAGAATCACTTGCTCAAATTTTATTACAAGCCCGCACTTTCTCAATACAATACCTGTGATCCGTTTGGAGCTATGCTCAACAAACACTACAGAATTCACACCTGAATTCAAAGCACATTTGCAATACATTTTCTTGTCTATGTATCATATGCATACGACCATATAAATAGAAAATTGCTTAATCAGCTTTGATACAAAACCATGGGTATCAAAACCATAGGCAAAAAAGTGGGTATCAAAACCATGGGTAAAAAATAGTGGGTATCAAAACAATGGGTACTTCGAAAACCATGGGCCTAAAAACAGCCCATAATGGTTACCCATTACCCATGGGTTAATAAACCACCCATGAAAATTTACTTCGGGGCTTCGTCCCCAAACCCCCCGACCCGCTCATCGGTGAGCGGGACCGCCGTAAAATACCCGAGTGTAACACATGAAGGTGTACCACACTCTAACATGAAAATAGGCTCCACAAACATAACAATCTCCCACTTGGACACTGATTTCCACTGAGCAAGCTTCTCAACCCTTCACTGTCATCCGCGAAGGCCAACCAAAGCTATACATAGCTTTAGTTTATCCCTTATGACCACCTTGGTCATCATGTCTGCAAGATTCTGACTGGTATGAATCTTCTCCAACTTCAACTTATCTTCCTCCAAAGCTATCCTAATGAAGTGATATCTCAACTGTATATGCTTCATCCTGGAGTGGAAAGCAAAGTTCTTAGCTAGGTGTATAGCACTCTGACTATCACTATGCAGCTTACATTCCTCCTGCTTATGCCCCAACTCCTCAAGCAATTTTTGTAACCAAATCATCTCTTTGCTTGCCTCTGTGGCAGCAACATACTTAGCCTCCGTGGTTGACAAAGCCACTAGCTTCTGTAGTCATGAAATCTAGCTCACTGCTGTCCCACCTACAGTGTAAATATAACATGTTGTGCTCCTCCTGCTATCTACATCTCCAGCCATGTCTGAATCTACATAACCACATAAAGTGGTGTTTGATCCACTGTAGCACAAAACTGTCCCCATGGTCCCTCTCAAATACCGAAGGATCCACTTTACTACTTGCCAATGCTCTTTACCTAGATCACTCATAAATCTACTCATAGCTCCCACTGCATGGGCAATATCAGGCCTAGTGCACACCATAGCATACATCAAACTGCCAACTACTGATGAGTAAGGTACCTTGGACATCTGGTTTCTTTCCTGCTCTGTCTTGGGACACTGCTCCTTTGATAACTTAAAATGGCCTGCCAAAGGAGTCCCAACCAGTTTAGCATCCTGCATGTTAAACCTATCCAATACCTTCTTAATGTACTCTTCCTGAGATAAAGTCAACTTCCGTTCCTTCCTATCCCGAGTTATCCTCATACCAAGGATTTGTTTGGCTGCCCCCAAATCCTTCATATAAAAGGATTCACTTAGTTGTTTCTTGAGTACTTTTATTTCCTACATGTTTTTACCTACAACTAACATGTCATCAACATACAAACATGGGATAATATAACTTCCATCCTCAAATTTCTTTGTATACACGCAATGGTCAGAATGACATCTAATATAACCTTGCTCCATCATGAAGCTATCAAACTTCTTATATCATTGACATGGAGCTTGTTTCAAGCCATACAAGCTCTTCTTCAGTTTACACACCATCTCCTCTTTACCTTTAACCTCATAGCCCTCTGGTTGCTGCATATATAATTCCTCCTCCAAATCACCATAGAGAAATGCGCCTTTACATCTAACTATTCTAAGTGTAACTCTTCTACCGCCACTATTCCAAGAATAGTTCTAATAGAAGTCATTTTTACTACGTAAGAAAATATCTCATCAAAATCTATACCTTGTTTATGTGCAAACCCTCACCACCAACCGGCCTTATATCTAATCTTTCCTCCTTCTTTGTCTTTAACTCTGTACACCCACTTGTTCTCGCAATGCTTTTTTGCCTTACGGTAGCTTCACCAAATCCCAAGTTTGGTTCTCTATGAGAGACTTATGCTCCTCATCCATGGCTTTCTCCCACTTTACCGGCATCTACTTGCATTGCTTCATCAAATCTCTCTAGCTCTCCACTATCGGTGAGTAGTAAATAATAAAGAGAAGGAGAAAACATTCGTGTTCTTTTCTTACCCTAGAAGACCTCCTCACCGTAGGAGTTTGGGGTTCTCCGTTAAGTAGGTTCCCGAACTTATTCATGGGTCATTGTCCCATCCAGAAGATCCTCTACCACCGCATATTGTTTCTGGATTCTTCCCTATTTTCCCGTAACTATTGCTTATATATGACTTTCTCATTAAAGACCACATCCCTAGACCGAATGATTTTATTTTCCTCACCACCACCATAACCAATAACCAATAAAAATGCATTTTTCTGATTTAGCCTCTAACTTGGTCCTATCATCCTTGTCAATATGAACAAACACCTCACATCCAAAGACTCTAAGAAATGAGTAATCGATTTTATTACCATACCAAGCCTCCTCGGATATGCCTCCATCCAAGGCACTTGAGGGTCCTCCGTTTATCAAGTACACACAGGCTGTGCTCACCGCTTCTACCCAAAAAGAAAGAGGCAATCCTGCATGTAACCTCATGCTCCTAGCACATTCCATTATTATTCTATTCATCCTTTCTCATACCCTAGTCTACTACGGAGTTCCCGAACCATTTTTTACCTGATTCCATTCTTAGAACAAGAATCATTAAATTCATTTCTGCAATACTCCTCCATTATCCGACTCCGAGACATTTTAGCTTAAGACCTGTTTCATTCTCTACCAAGGCTTTCCATTCAAAAAAGTATCAAATACATCAGATTTGTTTCTAATACAATAAACCCAAACTTTCCTTGTTCCATCATCAATAAAAGTAACATAATAACTTGAACCCCAAAGAGATGATACCGAGTGGCCCCACACATCGAATGCACCACTCTAACTTACTCGCTTTCTTCGTAGGTCCAACTTTGAAAACCTTACTCGCTTCTCTGCTTTCCCATATATGCAGTCCTCACGTAACTCCAAACATGTTTCGTATATCTAGGCAAATTCTTCTTTATGATTTCCATGCCCTTATGGCTCATATGACCGAGCCTATAGTTCCATAATGTTGTATCTACATCTAAAGCCACAAGATTACAATCATTAGTACTATTAATGGATAAATACAAGGTTCCAACCTTCTTACCTCTTTGCCACCATAAGAGAACCCTTGGTAACCTTCCAAGAGTCACCAGAAATATCACAAGATAACCATCACTTCCCAATTGCCCCGCCGATATCGAATTTCTCCTTAATGTAGGCACATGTCCGACATCCTTCAATAACCATGTATTCCCATTCGCATCTTAACCCGAACAAAACCTTTTACAACTATACCGCAAGACTCATCATCACCAAGAAAAATATGCCCAAAATCCCCTTGAACATAATCAACAAAATAATGCCTATGTGGAGTAGCATGGAAAGAAGCCCCCGAATCTAAAACCCAAGATTCAACAATATTATGTAAAGAAAGAATCAAAGCATCATGGCATACATTACCCGATGCCACATTTGCCTCCTTGTTTTCTTCTTGTTGTTTCTTCTTGTCCTGAATCTCCCAATAGTCCTTCTTTGCATGCCCATACTTTCCACAGCCCAACATAAAATCTTGCTCTTGAATTTCGACCTTGCCCGATCTTTCAATTTTCCACGGTTTCCTCTATTCTTCTATCTCCCTCTAGTTTCCACTATCAAATAATTCCCTGAAGTAGAAGATTCCCCAAGTTTTTCTTCTCATTTCCTCGCTTAGAATCACCCCTACAACATCCTCAAACTTCAACTTCGAGTTAGCTGGAACCAAGTTGCTTACCGCCATTACCAAGCTATTCCAACTTTCAGGTAAAGAGCACAAAATTAATAAATCCCTAACTTCTTCATCAAATTATATTGTAACCAAAGCTAGCATATTCACAACCATATTGAAATCATTTAAATGATCTACTATTGAACTATTCTCAGACATCTTCATATTAAACAACTTTTTCATTAAAAATATCTTATTAGAGGCAGAGGGTTTTTCATACAACTTCCCTAATGCATCCATCAGTTCTTTTGTATTCTTTTCGTTTGAAACATTAAATAATAGCGAAGATGCAAGACACATACGAATCATTCCAAGTGCCTTTCGATCTAACAAATCCCATTCCGCATCTGTCATACTCGAGGGTTTTTTCACCTTCTCAGACAGCGGAGTATAAAGATCCTTCTAATAAAGGTAATCTTCCATCTGCATCTTCCAAAGACTGAAATTCTACCCATTGAATTTATCAATCCTAGATCTTCCATCATCTACCATAGCTCCCAATCAAGATAAAACTTTCCCTATGATTCAACACTTCAGCAAACCAAACCAGGCTCTGATACCAATTATTAGGAAATAAGAGATAAAATATGTGGAATAATCCTTTCTGCGTAATCACAATAGTAGAAACTAATATGTAGAAAATATTACAGATCTCAAATAAAAGTGCATAATAAATAACACAACACAGAGAGACAAGATTTAACGTGGTTCACCCAATTTGGGCCATCCACCAAGAATCACTTACTCAAATTTTATTACAAGCCTCCACTCTCTCAATACAATACCTAGATCCGTTTGGAGCTATGCTCAACAAACACTACAAAATTCACACCCGAATTCAAAGCACATATGTAATACATTTGCTTGTCTATGTATCATATGCATAAGACCATATAAATAGACAATTTCTTAAGCAGTTTGATACAAAACCGTGGGTATCAAAACCATGGGTAAAAACCGTGGGTATCAAAATAATGGGTACCGAAAAACCATGGGCCCAAAAACAGCCCATAATGGTTACCCATTACCCATGGGTTAATAAACCACCCATGAAAATTTGCTTCGGGGGCTTCACCCCGACCCCCGACCCACTCACCGGCGAGCGGGACCCCCGTAAAAATACCCGAGTGTAACACATAGAAGGTGTACCACACTCTAACATGAAAATAGGCTCCACAATCATAACAAGAAGGAGTAGGTTTGGTGAAATATGGAAGACGTAGTGGAAGAAAGGTTGAGAGAAGAAAGGTGGCTTAAGTATAATGAGGCATGTGAGAGGGAAATAGAGAAGCAACGAGATGTTATAGATTTAATGGAATTGAGGAGTTAGATGGCTCGCGACGGATTTGGAGCTCATGCGAGAAGGCGTGGAGCCAAATCATCGTGAAATCCACCATTTGGGAAATCATGACAGTAACCCACCTCGGCCTCATGTGGAAGCACAACAAACAGAGATGACTTGGGCCGCAGCATGCATAAGATTCTACCTGGAAATCTAGCCTTTACGCTTATTTTTCCAAAGATCTAGTATGACAAATAGTCAATAAGATAATTTAGGTAGTGGGAGAGGAGTACGTCACATAGTAAGTGCATCGATCAAGAGAAAATGTCTTTGTTATTTATTGAAGTACCTTTTCAGTGCATCATCCGCACAAAATTCAAGCACATAGAATTTTGGACTCACTTCCTGGGAGTGGTAACACTTCAGTACTATAGGGGTATAGTTCAAGACTACTATTGGGACATAGGGAAGTACATATTCTTGTCCATTTATGGCTACAGGTGGAGTATTAGGAGGTATAGGTGGTTCATGTTTCAATGGATCTATTTGTTCTAGAGGTAGAGGAAACACAGAGATTCTGGATCGTGGGAAAGGTCCACACCAACCCTGTAATATTTACATGGAGATATCTTTTCATCTACCATAATATAGAGGCATAGAAGATGCTTCGAACTTGTGTGCATGTGTGAATTACTATGGCACGTAAAAGGAAACATGGATTCTGAGCACAGGGCAATTCAATTCGCAACTACTTTACAAGGATGCACACACAGCTGGTATAGAAAGTTTAACCTTGATCAGACTTGTGTAGATTACGTAACATTATAAGATGTTTTCCTTAAATAGTTTCACATCCATGAGTTTGAGCAGAAGAGTATAAGTTTGCTCAAGGATATTAAACAAGGCACTACTGAGAGTGTTAAGGACTGTGATGCTCATTTCAAAACACTTTTATCTAAGCTTTCTTATGATATTCACGCAATCCAACATTCTTAATGGTTCATTGGAGGTTTGATTACACGATTTAGAAGGGTGTTATTGCATAATACATATGCTAATCCACGCAAATCACTTGAAGCATCTTTACATGCTAAGGTAGTTAGAAGCATAGAAACTAGATTCAACCCATTCTCGAAGCACAGATTGCATCTATGGAAATTTTTTTGGAGAAACTATCGGAAAACTTAGCACATGAGACACACATAGGGATTTGGTGTATAGATTGTGAAGTGGAAGGGCACACCAAGGATAGTTGTCCCCACAGATCAGTGTGTTCATTATTACTAGACTGTGAGATATGTCATTTAAACCATGATGCTAGCCACTTCCCATTATTACAACGCATAATAAGGAAGAATGTCTCTTGCTACTTGTAAAATTTGTAGGTCCATGAATCACGATATAGAATACTACCGATTGATTGGTCAGATCCATGATGCTATATATATTGGTGTGTGATAGACATGAGTATCATATAACTCTAAAGGAAATAATGAGCATCAATATCAAGATCAAAATCATGTACCATATGATAGGAATGAAGGGCATTTTGAAGGATTTCATGGCAGAGGTCGAGGATACCATGGTGGATTTGGAGGACAACACAATGGTGGTGGAGGAGGCAAGTTTCCTCATAGAACATGTTATAAATGCAGATCTCATGACCACTACATGCGTGAATGTCCTTAGAATATTATTTTTCCTTACGTGGAAAGAATCATAGCTATGACAAATGATCGACTTATATGACCATCTTAGTAAGTAGCATAAACAAGAAAACAAAGGCGTAGGGATGGTTAGGATACAATGTGTTGTGTAAAATTAGTGGATGCCCAAGTTGGAACCAGAATCTAAGGTATTTCTTGTAAAGATCACTACCCATGTCAAGCAACACACACCAAAGAAGCATTACAAAGAAAAGCCCGCCATCACTAAGGAGGAGGTTCTATATGCACAAAGACTCGATCTTTTCCATCGAAGGAGGTGTATCAGAAACCATGGAGGTACTCAGAAATCTTCAAGGTGAAATACAATATTTAAAGGAGCAATCATGGAAGATGGAACAAAAGAAAACAACAGAGACAATCCAATATAATATTGATGACTTGAAGGAAGTGTGCAAAATGTTGCGCCAAGAGAATATCATTCCATTATTAGGGAATTGGCTAAAGGGAAACACTCTGCACACAAGTATTAAGACTGGACAAAAAATCTTGCATGCAAATCTTCCTCCCCATAGCTTAGACTATTATAAAGAAATCACTCTGAATCCTATTATGGATGGATGGCTTTTGAGCAATATATTGATTGATACAGAGCATAATTCAATGTAATTACTTTATATGCATGGGTATAGATGGGGAGACCCCATTACACCATCGTCTAATGTGTTTTTATGGCTAACCAAAATAAGGCCACTCCCATTGGATTTTTAAAAGATGCATCTATTATTATACATGGAGCCAAGTTAATTGGGGATTTTGAGGTTTTAGCACTTATAGAGGCAGATAGATTCCTAGATCTACTTGGGCACCCTTGGTGTTATGAAAATAATGTTGATCTACATTCAACAGGGGATATATCATTTTTTAAAATAAGGAGGACAGAGTTATTATCTTGTTAATGTGATGGAAAATCTATGCTTTATGTTAAACCTTTAAGTAAAGAAGACTTGAACTAGATTTATGTGTGCGTCATTCGAGATCCGTAGGTCCTTGAGCCATCTAAAGAAGGAATCCTTTAGTGGGAAGATGCACAATCTATTAGCAATACTAATTCTTGTGATAATTGGGCTCATAGTACTTATGAGTTGGTAGGGCATGAAGTAAGAAGCACATTTACACGGAATAGTAGACCTCGTTGTATCAAGAGAATAGGTAACAACTCAATACCTCGATACACTGGAGAAGGATATCCTACGGTATTTCTACGTGCCTTGAGGAATAGTGGATACACCAAATTGGAGAGATGTAATATGCTATCATATACCCTACGTGGGGTAGTAGTGCACTAGTGAGTGGTTCACAAGGATAATCTTGTAGGATGGAATGAAATCAAGATTTCTCTTTCTACTCGGTTTTCCAGGAGTAATGCACCTACTCAAATATGCACTTATCATGGTAATCAACCTATTTAGTACCACATTAAGAAGTGTGAGAGACTCTGGATAAAGGGCCAAGAAGCTTTACCACCTTCACTCTGGGTGCACAAATTGTATTCTACTTTACAAGGTTGCGTGCGTGCTTAGTATGTATATACGGAACTCCATAGACTAGAAATTGACAAGATTTGATTGTAGGAATGATCTAGACATTTTATTATTTCTCTACTAAACCTCCAATAGAGAGGAGGAATTAAGGTTCATTAAGCACTTAACTATGGGAGATAGTGTCAAGGAAAAGGAACTCATTCAAGAGTTATTTGATGAAAACGACTCAGAGCACGTTTTGCAAGAAAAACAGAGACAAATGCCACACTAATTAAGTGAAATTTCCTTAAGAAGGAAAAAGGAAAGAAAGGAAATATGGTCTACTTAGTGGATGATGAGGAAGTGGAAAATCTAGATGTAGATCATTCAACAGGTAGGCGTGAAGTTTTGGATAGTGCAGATAAGAACACATGCACCTATCATAAACCTATGAAAAAAAAGAAAGTGAATATTGGGCGGATGCTTTGAGCCTAAGGAGGCCATAATTGGGGACTATTGATCTAAATATGAAGTGGCAAAAATCATCGAGTTATTGCAAGATTATCGACTTATTTCTTAGAGGATACCATAAACTAAAATACATGCATGAATCCTTAGGTGAAATGAGGATAAAACTTAAGAAAGGTGTGCACCTAATCGAAGAGACCCTAGAGAATGAACCCCAACTTACGTGAAAAGGTCAAGGAAGAAATTTACAAAATGTTGAAGTCTAGAATTATCAAGCCCTTGGATGAATTAAAATGGGTTAGCCCAATGGTGATTAGTATAAGATAGTTGGATTAGGATCTCAGTGTGGACTACAGGGAGCTGAATGATGCATGTGTGACTCGATTCTTTTCCTACGCCATTCACAAAGGATATATTAGAAGGTGTTGCATAAGGCGTGAGGTCTATTCCTTTAAAGATGGATTCTCTAGGTATTATTAGGTTAGGATTACATAGAAGGATGAGGAAAAGACTACTTTTACTACTGAATGGGGAGGTTTTTCCTATACTTTAATACCTTTTGGTCTGAAAAATGTGCCTTTTGTATTTTCGCGCATAGTTGTCCAAGTGTTCAAAGATTTTATTCACAACTTATTGCAAGTTTATTTCAATGAATAGATGGTGTATGACATTATTAAGGATTATTGTGACAATTTATGCCTAATTTTTGAAAGATGTCACCAGTTAAGAATGTCTTTGAACATCAAGAAATGTGTATTTGCTACACCATTTGGAACACTATTAGGGAACATCATCTGCAAGGAAGGTTTATTGGTTGATCTAGCTAAGGTTGTAGTCATTATCAGCCTGGAAGAGCCTACTAGTCAAAGTGAGGTGCGCAGATTCTTAGGTCACACTAGGTATTATAGAAAATTTATAAAATGGTATGCTAAGGTTTCCGCACCCTTGGAATAGTTGCTAAAAGGAAAAGGGATGTTCTATTGGGAGAACCACGGTACCGCGCATTCGAGACATCAAGGAGAAACTTAATACAGAGCCTATTCTCAGTGCTTTCCCTCATGGGACCAACCATTTCATGTACATGTGGACACCTTTGGCATGGCCATTGGTGCAGTGTTGGCTCATCCTGGAGAAGGTATTATAGATCATCCTATTTGTTTTGTTAGTAGAAATTTGACTCCTACAAAGAAGAATTATACTACACAAAGACAAATATTTTTCAATGATTTATGCACTACATAAATTCGATAAGACATGTTAGCAACACCATTTGTATTCTATACCAATCATATGGCATTGAAGTATTTGGTAAACAAGGTCATTTTATAGGAGTGCATATGCTGATGGGTACTCTTATTCCAAGAATTTTATTTCACAATTGTGGTAAAAATAGGGAAAAGTAATATTGGACTAGATCATCTATCTAGAATACAATGAGAGAAGAAGTGTAGGAAATTAAAGATACCGTGCCCAATGCATAGTTATACAGGAGTTACAATGCATGCCATCAGAATTAGATGACATTGTTGTATTTCTACGCACGTATCACGCCGTAAGGGATGAAATTCTTAGAGAAGAAACAAATTTCCATTCGCATGGCACCGTTTATGTTGATTAACAGTGACTTGTACAAATTAGGCCGAGATGAAGTATAACGTCAATGTGTATTGGAACATGAGTGCACATATATCATGGAAGAGGCTCATGGTGGTATTGCAGGTGGACACTATAAAGGTGATGCCACCGCATGCAAGATTCTACTTGTTGGATTATGGTGGGAGACCCTGTATAAAGATTATAAGGCATATTGCAAGGCTTGTGATCAATGTCAATGCCTTGAAAACCATGACAAAGAGAAGAAATTCCTTTAAGATCCATTCCCAGAGTATAGAACCATTTGAGAAATGGGATATAGATTTTGTGGGTTCCATTTCACCACCGCGCGTGTAGGGCTAGATCACGTTATATCATCACTTGCACATATTATCTGATAAGGTGGGAAGAAACAACACCTACAAAGGATTTTACACCAGCTACAGCAGTCATGTTTCTATGGGAAAATATTATTACAAGGCATGGATGCCCATTGAGTTTGACCAGTGATAGGGGCACACATTTTCTAAATGAGACAATTTTAATTCTATTGATGAGTTCATGATTGCACACCATAAAAATACACCCTATCATCCTTAGAAAAATGGGACTCATTGAGGTGTTCAAAGAGATTTTGAGCTAGAGATTGACAAAAATTTGTGATGTTGGAAGAAAATATTGGGATAATAAAGTTTCTGCAGTGCTTTGGGCGTATAGAATAACATACAAGCGGTTAAACAAAACCACACCCTTTCAACTGGTGTTTAGAGTAGAATCAGTCCTTCCTATGGAATTCATGTTACCTTCTTTTGCGTATTGCATGCAAAGTGAAGGTCTAGGCGATGAACAAGAATTATAAGAATGAATTTAAAAGTTAATTAAACTGGATGAGAAATGAACAATAGCACACTTTGGAGTTAGAAGCAAGAAAGCATGGCATGGTAGGTACATCTAGGAAAAAAAAACTTTAGATAGGACAGATGGTGCTCCTTTATGATTCCAAGTTTATGCGCCATCTAGGAAAACTCAAAGTACACTTTGTTAGACCATATGTTATCACTTACATACTTGAAACATGAGCTTATCGCTTAGAAATGTTTGATGGAATACGGTTACACGGTTACTTCAACAAGAGTAGGTCAAGCCCTACTATAAATAATTCTTATTGGTGTTTGTAATAAGGAAATGTTGTAATTTAGGTTAGGTTTTCAATTATGTATTCCCTTAATGTATTTTTGTCTTCGTGTATGCTTTTTCAATTTAGTCGGTGTTTTGTGAAATAAGCGCATTTGTGTGCCGAAGCTAATTACCACTTGCGATTTTGTGCGTAGAGGACTGTATATACCATTTGTGTGGGGTGGTTATTGAAAAATGAGTACACATAAAGGAATAAAATGCTATAGGTGTTATTCAAGTTTGGAGAGTTGGTGGAAAGAAGATTGCTTCCAAATAAGGACCATAGATGGAGATAAATGAAGGAACAATATAATGTGAGGTAAGTAGCGGTCGTGGAGACTACCAGGAGAAGGCGCAGGGCAAGGTACTTAGGCACATGGAAGCGTGTCAAGAGAAGCTCTGTGAGCCGAAGATAGGAAGGCATGCTAAAAATTTATGGCTAAGATGCGAAGATGTACAATGTGGAAATTGTGAAAATGGTCAATTAATGAGAGGATTGTTGGTAGGTGAAGGAGTAATAAATGCACTAAATTTTTGAAAATCTATATAAGGATGGGATGCAAGTTCATTTTTACCATTGTAATCATGAAAATTTAAACGAGCTAAGTGCAAAACGAGTTGAGTGAATCGTGTTGAGGTGCAGAGAGTGTGAAACCAGATGTGGAGAGAAGATTTATGCACGGAGAAGCTTACATCCCCATTAGTGAAGGATTTGAGAAAAGAAAAGTGTTGCAAAAGAGCTAGGGCATGTGATTTCAACTAGGGCATGTAGATTCGAGCTAGGGTTTGGACTTTCTTATTATAGAAGATAGAAGGCAAGCATTTGCACACTACAGAGGACATAAATTTGTTTCTTACAGATGGCACCAAAGAAAGCACCTATCGTAGGAGCTAAGGGAAAGAAGAAAGTGGAAGCAGAGGTTGAGATCGCTCCCGAGAGTAATTTCTCAGAGATGCAATACCCAAAAGGCATGATAGTGGGACAAGAATGGGATTCTCATGTTCGTAAGTGTAAGATAAGTGATTACAACCACTACACATCATATAATAAAAAGGAATTAGAGGTGCTATTGAGTACGAAGATAAACAAGTTCACAACAGATGACCTGCTAGTGTATGATGACGCTGGAGAGAAGTTGTTAAAGTAAATTGATTCGACTAGTTGTATGAGTTGCCATATTTCGATAAATATGAACCTTTGTACCATTGGTTGATGAGGATAGTAAATGAAGATTTTTTCTATTTCGCCGATGAAGGGTCGATTATTACCGCATTGATTTCAACAATAACAAGATTAAAAGGCACATGAGTGGATCTAGATAGTGACTTGACAGATAAAGAAACAATCTTGGAGACACGGAAGGAGTTAGGGTATACCAAGGGTCCGCATGGAATGGATATTGACAAATTAAGAAGTACCTAGTGGTATAGGTAGCTGCACATCTAGTGACCAAATTGAATGATCAAGAGAGATGGTCATAGGTGAATACAATGTGGCTACACATTGCAAGGAAAATGTCACAAGGAATAATTTATAACATATCAGGCTATATTATAGATACTATCATCAAGGAAGCATGCATAGGTGATAAAATTAGTTTCAGTGCTATCCTATTGTCCCTTGTATTTATGGAGATCGGAGTGCCGATGGGCCAAAGAATAAGATCTAGGAGTATCCCATGTAAAACAAGTCCCTTACAAAAGATTTGAAAAGTACTTGTGTGAAGGGTCAATGAGTGGGCCATTCAAGCAGAGGGCGAGATGTGGTATGATCAGCTCCATGCGGCATTTGAAGAGGAGTGGCGCATCCCTAAGGAGTTACCTTCAGTGGTGGGCAAGGTAGTGTAGTTCGCGGTGTACCAGCACTTCTGCATTGTGTGATTTGCAATGAAGGATGGGACTTGGGGCCCCTAGTGCAAACGACGTATGCCTTCACAATGTGCTACTTCTAGGAATCAACCTATCATTTTACCGATGCACATTGCCTAAATTTTGTTGCAGATAAGGTCAATGTGACTACCACACACTGAGGAAGATGTATGTATATCCAGTTCGACTACCTATATTGAGAGGATAATTTTATACATGATAAGCATGAAGCCTGTGAGTTTGATGATTAGAGACAAGTGGAGCAACACTTATATACCTTCATCTTAAGCCTAAGTTGGAGGGTAACAAGTATGTAGAGAATGATTTCGCACTCCCAAGGATGCCTAAGGGAAAGCATATAGTGGATAATGTACCATCTCTGAAGCCCACCGAACCTATAGAGGTAGATGATGAGGAGGAAGAGTGTGAAGACAATGGCGGTTTGGTACATAGAGGCCATAGGTAATCCAAAGATATGGTAGAAACCGAGCACGTAAGTACTCCACCTCAGGAACAAGAAGAAGGAGATGAAGAATTGGAAGTAGGAGTAGACCCTGAAGAACACCACTTTAAGAGGGTGTTTAGAAAAAAAAACTCAAGGCGCTACTCCACAATCGGTATGAAGATCACCACGAATCTCTCCACAAAAGGAGATAAATGAGAAGAGAAGGAGAAAATTGAAGTTGAACAAGGAGGCATAGGATTCTAAAGAGAGTGTGCTTGGATCTCCTATAAAACCAAGGGATGTAGAAGATCATAAGTATGAAGGAATGAAGGTTGAAGAATGAGTAATGAAGCCAGGAGAAATAGAGCAAGATACTACTCAGGACATAGAGGATCCAACTCCAAACCTTGGTGCTTGTTGGCAAGAAAATTTGTCTTGTGGACAAATTGGTGTGTTTCAAGCCAATTCTATGGGAATATAAGTCCCTCTAGTGGAAAAATTGGTGTGTTTCAAGCCAATGCTATGGGAATATAAGTCCCTCTACTTTAATGGTGCATCTTCGGTATGTGCATGCATAAAAGTTGGATTTCAATGGCGGCCTTTCAACCAAATATCCAACAGGGGCACTCCACTAACCCTATGGAAAAGCTAGCAATGTCTCACTAGAGAAGAAAATTTTTCTTGGAAAGGGGAAGGGGAGTGGAAATGGAGGTAGGAGAAAACTAATGTTGTGAGTAGAATATCAGATGCCCACAAACATTAATTAGAAATTTCATTTACATGCATTTATAGTTAGAAGAAAAAAAATCCGCAGGAGAAGCTACAAGACCAAATAAAATTCATTGGTCACAAGGTACCAATCAATCCCTCAATCAAAAAGGTAAAAATTCCTTCTTTTATTATTGAAGCTAAAACAGAGTTTGTACAAAGATTTGAGAATAGAGGAAAATCTAAGGAGAAGGGAAAATAGAAGTATGGAATTTTCTATCTTTTCCAGGTACAGAGCACTCTGGTCATTTTTGAAATCAATCGCCAGCCCCTAGAATGGCTTCGAGGAGCCATTATATCTCATGCCAAAATGGTTACAACTTTACAAATCATTTACACCTCTTCAAATTCCTCCATTGTGAAGAAAACACTCATGGCGGGTTAAAACCAGATCTTGCAACGCGAACGTTACATTTGATTTGCCAGTTTGGAATACATGACCGTTTGATTTTCTCTTATAACTTTGAAATCAGGCCATCCACGTGGTAGGAAGAGATTGGAGTGGGTACGGGAAATCCCTTTGCATTTTGTGATTTTTTAGAGATTTGGCAATTTGGAACAAATTGGCCCGCACCCCCGCTTCAACTTTTTAACTTAGGCATGTGGCATGTTTTCATTAGAAATGGGGTCATGGCCCTTTTCTCAACATTTTAACCTTTTTTGGAAAAAGGCTCAAAAACTCAAATTCCTCTACCGACCCACTACTCCGATTGAACTCTTGACACGTGGCATCCTCTGATTGGAAATGGGGTTGCGGCCCTTTTCTCAACATTTTAACCTTTTTGGAAAAAGGCTCAAAATTTTAAATTCCTCCGCCATTCCACTCTCCCACTTTGAATTTTCAATGGCAAGCTTCACCTTTGACTTTTACCTTTATAGCCTTTGATTAGGGTCAAGGGTCATTTTTTAAATTTTCACCTTTTTTGGGAAAAAGGCTCAAAAACTCAAATTTCTCCATCGTTCTGCCCTCTCGCTTTGACTTTTCAACAGCGTGCCCGAGACCTTGGTGGAGCCGCGAGCATTCTAGAAATTTTACTTCACTTTTGGGAATTTGGTTAAATTTCCAAAAGCGCCCCGATGGCCCACTCTCTGACTTTGACTTTTCAATGACAAAGCCACCTTTGACTTTTTCCCTATGGGCTTCAACTTTGAATTTTACCTTTACACCCCGATCGGGTGCGGATCATCTTTTAACTTTTTTCCTTTTTGGAAAAGGCTCAAAAACATAAATTTCTCCACTGACCCACTTCCAATTAGGTATGTCCACGTACCTGTGGATGATGGGGCCAAAATTTGATGAGGAAGAAAATGTCCATCGTTCCCAATTGTGGGAAAGTACACAGAGGAAGAGAACTTCATCATTTTGAGTCCAATTTTTGAATTTCCTTCGTGAGCTAGAGCCATGTAGGCAAAATAATGATTTGACAACCCAATCCATAAAACAGGTGAACAATTTTGATCAAAAAAAGGAGATTGTAAAGAGGATATTATGTGCATAGATCGGGAGATGGAGAATTTCTCATAATGAGAAAAACAAAGATTTAAACAGCACTAGGGCACGGATTTTGCTAACTTCATCAAAATTTCAACTTGGCTTAAATACTTTAGGAGGGTGAGAGCTCAAAATTTTGAATTTATCTGGGAAAACGAAAAGTGGTTTGCATGGGAGACAATAGGCTGCTCTAGCTTGGGGCATGACATGGACTAAGCGTCACGAAGACATGGTATGAGGATCCAGAATCTCAATTTTTAAACCGTATAACATTGACCAGTGCCTTATCCATTGGGCCTTGCAGAGTCATGTACAATTCTGAGAAAGAAATATCAAGAAGGAAACACACAAGCTCACAAAAGGAAGGAAACACATGGAACACAAATGTAAGGGTAAAGAAAACCACACAACAGAAAGGGAAACACACCAGGAAAATAACTGATGGTACAAGGCAGGGGACAACCCGCTTTCATTGATGATACAATTTCAAGTATTTCCCACTTCAAGGAAATTCCAATGGCGTTCCATCCAAGTATGAGAGGAGAAAAACATTCTCACCACAAGTTCCATGAATTTGGAATGGGCGAGCCATAATGAATCAAACTTTCCATGGCTGCCCTTTGGTTCTCTTCTCTTGTCCCATAGCAGACAAAGTCTCCAACCTTGAATTCTCTTGCCTTTTCCCTCTTGTCAAATATCTTCTTCACTTTCAATTGGTGTTCTTTAATTCTATCCACCACTTGGCATCTGCTTTCCTCCATCTTCTCCTAGGAAGAGGATCCTCTTGTCAATGGAGTCTTTGTATTGACCATCTTCTATTTCTTGCAACAACTTGAGAGTTGGCATCTCAATTGTGAGGGGAATCTCTGCCTCAACTCCATACAAAATTTGGAAAGGTGACATACCTATTGCCTTCTTAGGAGTGATCCTATCAGCCCATAATGCATCATATAACTTCTTGTGCTAGTTCCTTTGATTCTCATCTACTAGCTTGCAAACAATGGTCACAATGTTCTTGTTGCTTGACTCAGCTTGCCCATTTCCTCAGTGGGTAGTAGTTAGAAGAGTGAGATAGGGAGATTCCAAATCCATAACAAAACTCTGTGAGATCCTTGGAAGAGAAATAGGTGGCATTTTATACAACAATTTTCTGTGGTATTCCAAAATAAACAATGATATTCTCCTTGATGAAGTTGTAGACTATTTCAGAGCTGGCTTGATTGGTTGGGATGGCTTCCACCCATTTAGTCAATTAATTAGTTGCATTGAGAACATAAGTATGCCCTGCACTAGAATGAGGATTCAAAAAACCAATAAAATCTATCCCCCATTGCTGAAATGGTTCTTCAATCACCACAGGCCTGAGTGGCAATGCAGCTAGTTGTTGGTTTCCAACAAATTTTTGGCATGCTTTGCATTTAGAAACCCAATCCTGAGTGTCTACAAAGATGGAGGGACAATAATATCTCCCTCTAAGGATCTTATGTGTGGTGACCATTGCTGAGAAATTTCCACCACAAGCTTGATCATGATATGCCCTAAGCAGCTTTGCTTGTTGCTCCTTATCTACACACCTGAGGAAACAACCATCTAGGCCTCTCTTGTAAAGTGCATGATTCCAGATCACAAACTTGGCTGACTTTAGCTTGAGTTTCCTTCTTTGTTTGTAATCAAGATGAGGAGGGCATTATTCATAAGTGAGGTAGTAGGAAATGTCAGCATATCACTCATCAGTAGTGGTGACAAAGAGCACCTATGGACTATCTCCTGAATAGGTTAAGAAAACACCATCTTTTTCTCCCCGCTTGAGCCCCGAGAGCTTCATCTTCCGTAATAAACTGGCACAAACCATTTCCTCTCACCAAATTAGAGGGTCTAATCTCTAATTCATACTCTTGGGTCTTTGCAATCCAACTTCCTCTCTTAGCCCCAAGATCTTGTTGAGTCAAAATGGACTTGATTGCACTTCCAGGGACCATCACCATTGTATGGGAATTGAGAATGTAAAATCTGAAACTTTTAATATCTTTGACCATTGAGTAGGCATGTTTCTCCAATTGGTTGTACTTTAGCTCATGATTTTTTAAAGGACAACTCATGAAAGTAATGGGTGCTTCCAAACCTTCATCATTTTTCTGAACAAGGACAACAAAGAGTGTATGTTCTAATGCATAACAATACATTATGAACTCCCTATTGAAATATGGAGATACAAGATTTGGAGATTTGGTAATGGCTTTCTTGAGCTCCTCAAATGTTTTTTTTCCTTCTTTATTCCACTTGAAACCTGCTTGAGGCTTCATCATGGAAGTTATATGCTTAGTCAGTTTAGAAAACTTAGGCACAAAATGACAAAGGAATTTTACCTTTCCAAAGAATGAATGAACTCCCTTCTTGCTGGTTGGTAAGGCTAGTGCTTGGATAGCTCTGATCCTCTCAGGATTGATGTGTGTTCCATGTTTGTTCACAATGTTTCCTAGCAACTTACCTTCTATGACTCCAAAAATGTACTTCTTTGGATTTAGAGAAATGCCATGTTTCTTATACCTTGCAAGGACTTGCTCCAAATGAGAGATATGATCTCCCTCCTCTTTGAAAAAACCATGAAGTCATCAAGGTAAATGACAATGAAATGTTTCAAATATTTGAAGGAAAAGTCATTCCTCTCTCGGAAAGTGGCTCCAACATTGATCAAGCCAAAAGGCATTCTGTTGTAGGAAAAAGTGCCCCAAGGTGTTGTGAAGGCTATTTTGTTGCAATCCTCTTCTACCACCTTGATTTGGTTATACCTTGAGAATCCATCAAGCAAAGAGAGAATTTCAGATCCAATGATTGCTTGCAAAATATGATCCATGATTGGAAGAGGGTAGTTGTCCTTGAGAGATGCCTGATTCAAATTTTGGAAGTCTACACAAATCCTTATTTCCCCATTCTTCTTCCTTACTGGCACAATGTTAGCCACCCATGTTGAATGGTGGATGGGGAAGATGATTCTAGCATTGAGAATCTTTATCACCTCTTCTTTGATAACATCAGAAATCTTTGGATTGTAGGGCCTTTGTTTTTACCTGAAGGTCTTAGCTCCTTGCTTCAAAGGAATGGAGTGATGCATTTCCTTTGGCTAAAAAGATTTGAGTTCATCATAGGAATAGGCCAGGACATCTGAGTACTTTTTTAGTAGAGCAAAAATTTCTCTTCTCTTCTGGTGAGAAACATTTACCAATGTTAACCATCCTTAGATTCTCTGAAGTGCCAATGTTTTCTTGATCAAAATCAGATGGACACCAAGAATATTGTTTTATTTCTCTTGGATGAACCTGTCATGCTTGTCAAAGAGGTCTTCCAAAGAAACTAGGCCTTTGGGGATTTTGTTTCCTTTCAGTTTGATTACTCCCTCTTCATCAATTCCCTCAATTCCTTCCTTCTCTTCTTTGGGGATTGATTCACGATGTGGGTTTTCACTTCCTTCAAAGAAAAGATTATTGAAGTTATCCCTTTGTTCTAATAAGGCTAGGATCTGATTTTCATCATTGAAGACCTACCAATGATTTGCATTGTCTAGTATACTGGTCTGAAAACCATCTCAATGGTCACTTTATCCTTGCCAAAAGAAGGATGAGGTGTCACTAACAAAGCTGACACTGCTAAAGAATCAGCGTTTTCATTTTTCTCCCTAGGGATAGCTTCAATGGAGAATGCATCAAAGGATTCAATGTAGTCCCACACTCTATTTCTATAGTGCCTAAGTCTAGGGTTTTCACCTGATATTGTTGGCGGACCTACTTTACCACAACCTCTGCATCACCTTTACATCTCAACTTCTTGATTCCCATGTCCTCTTCTATATTCATGCCTAAGAGTAATGCTTCATACTCTATTGTATTATTTGTATTTTCAAATTGCAACTTGTAGGAAAAAGGATATACCTCATTGGAGGGAGAGTATAATACTACACCAGCTCCTGAACCTACTTTGGAATGACTGCCATCAAACTCCATTGTCCGATTTGATCTTCTTCTTCCTCCATGAGAAGTGGCAAGTCCTCTTCCTTTTATGATGTAAGGAGGTAATTTCCAAGCCCACAATCTTGAAAAAGGATATCAGCTCTTGGATCATCATACTTCCTTACTGTGAACTTCATTTTTCTAACTGGCAGCAGCTTCTTCATTTCTCCTTTCACTGGGATAGTTGTAGATGACCAATCCATTTTTATTTCTCCACCTATATTTCTACAAAACTTCTACTCAACAGCATACCAAAATATTTTGGGATGCCTACCACCAAAATGGTAAGGAGTATCTCCTTGTCAGGGTAATCAGCTAGTGCAACCTAAGCATCCTTAATCCTTCCTACTAATGGAACTTGTTTGGATTCCATTGAGTAGCATGTGCCATTTACCCGAGTCAAAGTGAGGCTAAGAGAATTTGTAAATTTTGCTGGCATCACATTATCTAAGGCTCTAGAATCTATAATGTAATTGTTTAGTTGGAAACCTTTGATGAGAAGTGATAGGTAAAAAGGCTCAACTCTGTTGGTGGTGGAGGCATTGAGGGATAGCATGTTTTGAGAAGATGGTGTGGATGGTGTGGGAAGTAAGCCTTTAGAATTAGAGATTGGGGATGTAGAGTTACCACCCCGGACTACCTTGATGAATCTGTCAAATTGGGAAGGATGTGTTTGTAGGTATTCAATTTTAAAGAGCTAGACTTTGGTTTTGCTAGCATGCTCTACAAAGTCAAATGAAGTTATGGTAGATGAGGAAGAGGTTCCAACAGTGGATGAGGACTTAAATGGTAGATGTGTCATTACTTTTGGTGTTGGTTTCTCCTTTTCAAATGTATAAATTGGCTTGGAAGGAGATGGGGTGTATCCTTTGATTGAAATTTAGATGTTCTTACAGAACCAACATTTAGAAGAGAATTGCTCTTAACAACTTTTGAGTTGGGAGAAGAATCAGATAACTTACTTGGCATAGCAATGTGATCCTTGAAAACTGGTGAATCTGATTTCTCTCTAGCTGATTCCATGGAAGGTGGTAATGGTGATCCCATGTTGATGATCTTTTTTAGTTGAGGCTTTGAAGATCTATCTTCTTTTTCTTCCTATTATCAGCTACAACTACCGAGGCTGAAAAACCATTCTTGGATTGCGCATGAGTGAA
This sequence comes from Taxus wallichiana var. yunnanensis, assembly GCA_018340775.1. Taxonomy (NCBI): domain Eukaryota; kingdom Viridiplantae; phylum Streptophyta; class Pinopsida; order Cupressales; family Taxaceae; genus Taxus; species Taxus wallichiana. Next base: position 653,177,559 of record CM031234.1, read on the forward strand.
AATAGTACATGAAAAAATTGGAGCTTCTTCATCACCTTCCTCCTCATCATCAACGTATTCAATCAGGCCATTGTGCATGCCAACCTCTTCAATTTCAAGATAGTTTTCATAGTCACCCATACTTCTTCTTTAGTTTCCTCAATGTCTGCTCCTTTTTCGATTCCCTAATGTCACGATGGCATTGACCGGTGATCCTTTAAGCCAAATCATACGAGGAGGTGGATAAATTCTTGAGTCTATTAGGAGGATTTGGTCTCATTGGAGAATTCCTCATTGTGATTTATGAAATTTGCTTCTTCAAAGAAACTAGGTCATTTGCCATTTTTGGAACATTGGATCGGTGGTGATTGAATTTTAACTCTGACCTTTTTGCTTCCCATTTAGTCCTTTCAATTTTCCAGAAATAATTAGATCATCATCAGTCTCAATTGCAAACTCTTAAACTTCCCTCAATGTTCTTGGTTAGGCTCTTCTGAGAAAGAACCAACTTCGATGGCAAAGCACCGATGAAGAACCTTTTCAAATTGTTTTAAGGGGGTACCACATCTTCTGGCGAACCTTCTTGTCAACCTATCATACCTTTCTACAAAATTTCTCATTGATACGGAGGTCTCCTTATTCATCTGAACCAATTGGACCAGCAGATCCTGACAATCTTTTGTGCTCTTGAACCTATGTTCAAATACACTTCTTATATCTTCCCAAAAGTGTGATAGATCTTTAGAGCAACATGTGAACCCTTTCAACATCTCATTCTTGGAGTGACTCCACAAAGAGCCTAACTGAAACATCTTCATTCTCAACTCCCAACACTCCATAAGCAAAGATGAATGTTGTAACATGTTCTTCAGTGATCCGAGAACCATCCCCTTTGAATTTTAGGAAGTTCTTTCTTGAGCCTCTTGGGAGCTCATGAAGTGGTTGTGGAAGAGCAAGTGGACTATTATTTCTTCCCCATGGTACATTAGGCCTATGGGCTTCATGATCCCATTCACGCTCATGATCATGATCCCCCATTCTGTGTCTATTTCTATCTTCTAGCCTTGCTAAGGCTGCGGATTTCTTGCTACTCTTTTATCTCGCCTCGATTGAAGTCTCTTGATTTCTTCAAGTTGAGCTCTTATTTCTTTGTCAGGTCTTGCTTCTCTTTCTCTAGCTTCTTCTTTGGTCTTCACGTCAGTGAAGTCTACAAGGTTCTCATTTATGTATGAAAATTCACCATCCAAAGGATTGGCAACACTCAGGTTCCCAACATGATCGGTTGCTTGAAAAGGAAGCCTCTAGATTCCGAGTAGCTCTTGTCTCCTTTGAAGTTCCTAAAAATGGGATCATTTTGTCCTCCTTGTCTCTATTGCTAGGTGAATCTTCTATCTGCCAGCTTGAAAATATATGCTCTTCTTTGGGGTGCTAGAATTTGTCTCTGCCTTTCCAATTCGACAGCACGTTCCTCTTCTAGGTCTAGAATCCTTATGGTAATGAAGTAATGATTGACACTTCATCTATTATGCCAAATAACTTCTCTCATATCAAAATCAACGTCTTCTTGGATGTGAAAGAATAAATCAAGTCTCTCACAATAGGAGGATTTCCCAGAATAGCCATGATTTACATCCATGTAGTTTGTGTGATTATTCAATTTCTAGAAACTTTTCCTCTAGAATCTTTTTTTTTGTATTTTATGACCTTGAGGTCATTTTTAGGTGCAGATGCTACAAAATCTGCCCCATGGTGGGTGCCAAAAACTATTGGCAACAAAAATTTTCTTGTGGAAAAATTGGTAAGTTTCAAGCCAACGCTATGGGAATATAAGTCCCTCTACTTGAACGGTGCAACTTCCATAGGTGCATGCATAAAAGGTGGATTTCAATGGTGGCCTTTCGACCAGAGATCCAACAGGGGCACTCCACTAACCCTATGGCAAAGCTAGCAATGTCTCACTAGAGAAGAAAATTTGTCTTGGAAAGGGGAAGGGGAGTGGAAATGGAGGTAGGAGAAAACTAATGTTGTGAGTAGAATATCAGATGCCCACAAACATTAATTAGAAATTTCATTTACATGCATTTATAGTTAGAAGAAAAATAAATCTGTAGGAGAAGCTACAAGACCAAATAAAATTCATTGGTCACAAGGTACCAATCAATCCCTTAATCAAAAAGGTGAAAATTCCTTCTTTTATTATTGAAGCTAAAGCAAATTTTGTACAAAGCTTTGAGAATAGAGGAAATTCTAAGGAGAAGGGAAAATAGAAGAAGTATGGCATTTTTTTCTTTTCCAGGTATAGAGCATTCTGGCCTTTTTTGAATTCAATTGCTAGCCCCTAGAATGGCTTTAAGGAGCCATTATATCTCATGCCAAAATGATTACAAATTTATAAATCATTCACGCCTCTTCAAATTCCTTCATTGCAAAGAAAACGCTCATGGCGGGTTAAAAACTAGATCTTACAACGTAAACATTACATTTGATTTGCTAGTTTGAATACAGACCATTTGATTTTCTCTTATAACTTTGAAATTGGGCCATCCACGTGGTAGGAAGAGATTGGAGCGGGTATGGGGAAGGCCCTTTATGTTTTGTGATTTTTGAGAGATTTGAAAATTTAGAACAAATTGACCCACACCCCCGTTTCAACTTTTTAACTTAGGCATGTGGCATGTTTTCATTAGAAATGGGGTCAACCCTTTTCTCAACATTTTAACCTTTTTTGGAAAAAGGCTCAAAAACTCAAATTCCTCCACCGACCCGCTGCTCCGATTGAAATCTTGACATGTGGCATCCTCTGATTGGAAATGGGGTCGTGGCCCTTTTCTCAACATTTTAACCTTTTTTGGAAAAAGGCTAAAAATCTAATTCCTCTCACTGCCCGCTCTCTCACTTTGACTTTTCAATAAAGACGCTTCACCTTTGACTTTTAATTTATAGCCCGATCGTAGCTATGGGTCATTTTTTAACTTTTAACCTTTTTTGGAAAAAAGGCTCAAAAACTCAAATTTCTCCGCCATTATACCCTCCCGTTTTGACTTTTCAACGGTGGGCCCGAGACCTTGGTGGAGCCGCGGAGCATTCTAGAACTTTTACTTCACTTTTGGGAATTTGGTTAAATTTCCAAAAGTTCCCCAATGGCCACTCTCTTACTTTGACTTTTCAATGGTGGGCTTCAACTTTGACTTTTAGCTTTATAGCTTGATTGGGATCTGGGTCATTTTATAACTTTGTGCCTTTCTTGAAAAGGCTCAAAAAAATGAATTTCTCCGCCAACCCGCTTCCAATTAAGTATGTCCACGTACCCATGGATGATGGGGCCAAAATTTGATGGGGAATAAAATGCCCATCGTTCCCAACTGTGGGAAAAATACACAGAGGAAGATAACTTCATCATTTTCAGTCCAATTTTTGAATTTCCTTCATGAGCCGAGGTATGGAGGCAAAACAATTATTTGACGACCTAGGCCATAGAATGGGAAAACAATTACGATAAAAAAGGATATTGTAAAGAGAATATTATGTGCACAGACTGGGAGATGGATAATTTCTTAGAACGAGCAAAACAAAGATTTAAATAGCACTAGGGAATGGATTTTCCTAACTTCATCAAACATTCAACTTGGCTTAAATACTTTAGGAGGGCGAGAGCTCAAAATTTCAAATTTAACTTGAAAAACAAAAAGTAGTTTTTGGGAGACAATAGTGCTCAAGTTCCTAAGGGGCCAAGATCAAGGAGGGCAAGTGGGGAGTATGTTGCACCAGTCATGGGCTATGAAGAAGACACAAGTAAAATTATCCGTGTGCTATTCTAGAATACAGTGGGCCTCAAGGACTTGTATGGGTGGGATTTGATGGACCCTAACATGGCAACCACGCGCATGAGGAAACAGTTGTCATGGTCCATGTAAACACACATGGACAATCCTAATTTTGATGTGTATGAGGAGTCCTTGTGTGTCAAGAAGAATAAGGAAATCACCACAAAACAAGCATATAAGCATCAAACCCACAGGTGTGTCTCGATGAACACGTGAGTAATGCCTTAGTGAAGGTATCTACAGAGGTGGCACACAGAATGCGGATAAATCCACCATTAAAGTGATAAGGGAGGATATTAAAATGCTAAACTAAGATATCAAATCCAAAGATGTAGAGATCACGTGTTTGAAAGGAGAAAAGTACCTAGAGAAAGAGCAGCGATGGAGTTCTCATCAGCATGGAAGAGGTTCCTTTGGCTATGCACTATGTGCATACATTAGTGGATTTTGTGCTTGAGGATGGACCAGTTCGGATGTCATAACCAAAGGACCCTGAGCATGAGGAAAATAGGGCAAGGGATTTAGTGGTAAGGAAGATTTCATCCTATGAAGCATTCTTCCAAATCTTGTAGGAGGAGTCAAGAAAGAAAATCATGCACTAAACATATGTGTAGCTCCAGAGGTAGTAATAAGAATCAAGACAATAGTAGAAGACAATGAAGTCCTGAAGGAAATGAAAGATGAGACATTGGGACATGTGGAGATATTGGCACTAGTAAAGCAAAAGCGCAAAGCCCTTGTAACAACACATGACCCCCATAAGGAAAAATTGGATGAGATTGGAAAATTTATAGTGTAGAAGATGGATTTATTAGACGGAAGAACGTCTTCTATGCCCAATATTATTCAGTGTTACAAAAACGAGAAGGGATAAATTACCCAAGATGAGTTAGAATCTATGTTAGTGGATATTCCAGAGAAGACATAAGCCACACTAACCGAATGACACACTTTAGAAGATGAGATAAAAGAAGAATATCCAAAATTAATTCTTCTAGTTGAGACAGAGGATGTTGCAGAGTGAAATTTCATTCTTTGGATAGAAATTATTTCATTTCTTTCCATTCCTTATTCTTTATTATTTGAAGAGAAACCATTTTTGAGGTGGCAATGCAATTTAGTGTGGGGTAATGTTGAGCAGAAAAGAGTATGATACTAAGAAGAAGGCACACGAAGATTCACGCACATGAGTAAAAAAAAGTCAAAGGTGAGGAAGGATAGGAAAGGACACGTATTTAAAAGACAAGGGAAGATTTAGGACTTAGTCATTTTCACTCATGCGGTCTATTTTTGGAGATAGCATGTAGAGCACACAAACTGGATAAAGACTTGTGTGGTGCACATATGATATTTCTAGAAGAGAGGCTACTAAGCTCTTTGCATGGGTTTGGGATAATAATAGAATTTATATTACCAGCTTAACTTGAAGAGATCTATTGTTAGTGCACTTACATCTGTGTCTATTATTGTAAAGGCACGAGCTATTTTCAGCATGTGACCTCTTTTGGGAATTATGCAAGCATTAAGGAAATCCCCACCCCGATAAATATGTAGTGATCTACATAGTATATATATATGTATGTATGTATGTATGTATGTATATATGTATGTATATATGAGGATTGGATATTAATTATTGTGAAGCTCTGCTACCAGATTTTATGTGTGCATGAACTCATGGTGTTACTTATTGTAAGAAGCTTCTGTGTATTTATTATGTTTAATATAAATGGAGCTTATTGGCTGAATCAAGGTGTTAATCATGAGTAGAACTAGTTCTTGCATGGTTGAATTCATTGTAGTTATTATTTAAAATATGTTATCATTCGATCTAGATCTAGCATATGCTCTGTAGAATGTTATACTAATTATGGATATGAATACATTAACTCTTCATCTTGCTAACATTCTGCATAAGCAACCCTAAAGAGGGGCATGGTTCCTTTACGCACTTTGGGTGAGCACTCAATCTAAGATGAGTGATGTGTTAGCGCGCTGGGTTATTTCTCGTAATTTCTAGGATGCATCAATAGGGAATGGGAAATAATGGTAAATTACCTCGAAAGATGTGGATGTCCTCGAGAGAGGTATGCAAGATTCTTAGGTAGAAGAATATTATACCGCTATTGGGAGAATGATTACAGAAATCAATACATGTGCAAGTGCGAGAAAGGAAGCATCAGATTCTCCATTCCAACTTACCACCACAAGATCATGAGTATTAAAAGGATATCATTGATGGATGGTTAGTAAGCAATATCCTCATTGATATAGGCATGGAGGTAAATGCCATCACACTTGATGTTTGGAACTAGATGGGAAGCTCGTCATTGTATTCATCCTTGAATGTGTTGTGCATGTCCAATAATAGAAGGGATATATTCCCATTAAGGTTCTGAAGTATTCTTCTATCACCATTCAGGGAGCCAAGTTCAAGGGAAACTTTGAGGTTTTGGAGCTCGCAGAGGCGTGCAATTTCCATGTGCTACTAGGTCATCCTTGGTGTTATGCTAATAACACATACTTGTTCTTTAACAATAGTTACATGATTTTTGAGAACAAATATGAGAATTTTGTGATACCAATGGATGACACAAAGATTTCACCTTACGTATATCCCATTAGTGAGGAGGATATTAACATGATGTACAGGTATACGGTGCATAATCCCAAGAATGTAGAACCATCAAAGGAGGGTGTACTTTAGTGGGAAGATGTGCAGTCCATAAGTGACACTATAATTTGGCTCATGTAACTTGTGAAATGGTTGTTCATGAGGTTATGGGAAGAGTTTCAAGATTAATTACACCATGACCAATCAATTGGATGGGAAAGGCCATTTTATCGAATTACACTAGAGAAGAAAATATCGAATCATTCTTGCATGCCATGGAGGATCGATTGCATAATTAGGGGGATAGAAAAAATATGATGGTGTACTCATTGAGAGGGACAACAATGCACTAGGGGGCTATGCATATGGACAACCTACTTGGCTAGCATGAAATAAGAGCTAATTTTTTGACAAGGTTTTTTGGGAACAACATCCCTTCAACAATACAGGATTATGATGGGAATACTTTTCCCATGGTACATATTCAAGATTGTAGAATAAATTTGATGATAAGGAGAGATTCTCTACCACCATCCCTGTGGGTGTATAAGTTTTGTCCTAAACTACATAGGTACGTACATGTTTGGTACATAAATGCTGATATGAAGCAGGACATAACAAATTGGCATGAGCTAACTTCAGGTATCACCCATAATTTTGATAAATTTTCTACTAAACCATTGTTTCATGAAGGTCTAAAAGTATCTGGAATATCACATTAGGGGATAGGCTAAAGGCTCAAAAGCTTATGACTTAGCTATTTAGCGACGCTGATCCCGAGGTAGGATATGACAAGGTGGAATAAGAGGAAACTTTGTTGGGATACACATGGAAGGAAAAGGAAAAATGAATTTTTTTCTATCTTATATATTATGAAGAGGTTGAATACCTTAACATTGAGATCACAAAATGTGTGAATGAAGTATTGAAATTTGTAGATGAGCAAAGACGCACATATCATGTGCCACTAAAAAAAGGTTAACATTAGGACCGAAGATGCACTAAAGGAGGCGAATAGGTGACTAATTATATGAGGTATATGTTGAAAAAATAATTGAACTATTGCGATAATTTCAAGATTTATTTCCTAGAGGATATCATGAGTTAAAGGGTGTTCATCCATCACTAGGTGAAATGAAAATCAAGCTCAAAGATGGTGCGCGACCGATTCGTAAGAGGCCCTAATGGATGAATCCTAATCTGTGATTAAAGGTAGAAGATGAAATTGATAAAATTTTAAATTCAAGCATTATTGATCCCATTGAATAGTTGGAATGGATAAGCCCAATGGTTATCAATATTAAAAAATATGGAAGGATAAGGATTTTTGTTGATTATAGAATTTTGAATGCTTCATGTGTCATTGATCCTTTTCCCACACTCTTTACCGAGGAGATATAAGAAGGTGTTATAACGCATGAGATATATTCTTTTACGATGAATTTTCAAACTATCATCGTGTGAGGATCACATGTGAAGACCAAGAAAAGATAACTTTTACAACTGAATGGGGATTATTTTATTACATGGTTATGCCATTTGGGATGAAGAATGCGCCAACGCTATTCTCATGTATTTTTGTTCAAGCATTTCAATACTTCATTCACAAGTTTCTTCAGGTATATTTATATGATTGGATGGTATATGGCTTGGTGAAGGATCATTTTTACTCCTTTAGGTTGGTGTAACTTAACATCTCCTAAAATATTAAGAAGTGTATCTTTACAAAACCATTTAGTGATTTTGTTGCACACATTATCTCAAAGGAAGGATTCTTACTAGATCTAGCCAAAGTTATATTCATCTTGGGATTGGAGGAGCTAAACAATAAGAGTTATGTGCATAAATTCCTTGGACATACTGGTTATTACTATAAATTTATTAAGGGGTATGCAAATATTTCTGCGCCACTTGAGGAGTTTTTGAAAGAAAAGGGAAAATTCTATTGGGGTGACACACAACAAGAGTTTGAGGATTTAAAATATAATCTCACCAAGGGGCTTGTTTTACGCTTCCCTTCTTGAAGTAAGCCATTTCATGTTCATGTAGATTCTTTAGGAACTATGATTGGTGCAGTTTAGTGTAACCGGGGAAGGTAATGTAGACCATCATATCTATTTTTCAAGTAGGAAGTTAAGGATGAAAAAAAAATTATACAACTATCGCGCACAAGGTGTTATCAATGATGTATGTGCTTCAAAATTTTAGACAATACCTATTAGTAACACCATTTATACTCTAAACTGAATATATGGCCTTTAAAAATATTGTTAATAAATGAGTTTTATAAGGGAGCATTTTTTGTTGGATTCTTTTGTTCGAAGATTTTGATTATTCAGTTATAGTAAATCCTAACAAGAGAAATTTGGGACTAGATCACTTATCACATATTAAATCTAGTGAGGACATACAAAGAATAGAGGACACTATGTCGGATGCTTATTTTTTCATACTACACCACGAGCCACCCGACTTAGAGGACATTGCAGTATTCTTGTGCACAAAAATGTGCCTAAAGATATGAAGAGTGTGGAAAAGAAGAAACTTGTTAGAAGAAAAGTGACTAAGAGGGTGATGAATCAGTCATATAACAATTTTGATTTTAATTACCATTGCATACATTCATCATTCATTTCAATAATTCAACATCCATAAACCATGTGATACTATTAGGTGTGTATTAAACATTCACAAGTGCATGCAATAAGAGAGATAACACAATACACCAAATATAAGTGGGAAACCATCAAAGGGAATAAAAACCACTGAAACATCTACTAATCTTACTCATAACAAAGTAATTGCAAGAATATTACACATCATTCAATATTTCTTTAGTGAGGCACTAACCCCACAAGGAGCACCAACCCTACAAGGAGGCTACAACCCCTAAGGTGATCAAGCACCAACTCAACCACCTGGAAATGGATGATCACTGAAGATATGTTTCTCACACAACTGATAGTGATCCAAATTCAGCTCCAAACACACCAAACCCTCTTCAAAATAATCTCTCTCCTAACTCTCTCAATCCTTCTTCTTCATGGGATGAATAATAATATTTCCCTTGCATATCTGATCCTCAAAATTTCTTAGTCCTTCATCACTCTTTTCATCTCTATACTTTACCCCTATAATCTCTTCTTCCTTCTCCTCTATTTTTCTCACATCCCCATAGAAAAAACTATTTCAAATGAGCAAATAAAATATTCTTTTATGCATGACACTAGATCATAAACTGCCTATGTCAGCCATGACCATATAAGTAGGTCATACCACCATAACAATACATCTACATGATCATATAAATAAAATTAAATGATCCAAGTAGTTTGGGCATGGGTTACACCAACAAGAAAAAGTACCAAGATACCTCAATAGGCTAAAACAAGCACTCCAAGATCCAACAAATGCATCATGAGCTCCAAGGACATTAAACAACTTTTTCATGGCTCCATCAACATAAAAAAACTCAGGATAGGCTCTCAACATCACCAACCAACATAAGAAGCACTGAAATATCCAAATCCACCATGAATTTTACTAAGAAGCAAACATGCACAACTAGGTATTCAAGCACCCATAATTGAGTCCCAGAAAACAAATGAGTTCACATAGAAAAACTCATCATCAGGATCAAGTAATATACCATTAGAAATTTATATGAATCTACTTTCTAGAATAACTCACATGAATCTCCAACTCATAGTGCAAGGCATTTAACCAGCTCAATCTCTGAAAGTGCTCAAAACTTCTAAATAAATTTCAAGTGTTGAAAATCTAGGCACTGAGAGGGGGGTGAATCAGTGTAACTTAAAATTTTGAAAACACTTCACAAGTTTAGTAATTAATTCAATCTAGATCATCAATAACCATGATAGACTAATCACATTTAAACATGAGCATGAAGTAAGAAAACACATATGAACACCAAGTTTAATGTGGGAAACCCTTCAAGGGAGAAAAACCCACTGAAATCAATGCACTAGCTTAGAAAAAATTGCCTATAAATTTTACAAAGATTTAAATTTATGAGCATCCACTCAACTTGATGTTATAACTCTGAAATTTAGTCAAGTTACCACTTGAACTTTTACAATCCACTACTTTCTTGAAAGTAACAACTCCAAAAACTCCAATCAAGCTTCTACCTGATTCTTATGTAAGCTACAACTTACAAGGAATCTTCAAATCCCTATTTGCTAAGCCACCACTTAGTCTTATACAATTTTTTTATAACTCTTAATTGGTTTTATTAATACAAAGAGTTGTGATATTTAAATCAGCTCATCTATCTTCTCACTCCATTGTAAACATTTCCATATAATGCTTCTCTTAAATGCACACTCTTAGCATGCTTCTCTCACATTCAAACTTATCCTCTCTCAAGTATACATGTTTTTGCAAACATTGAAATCATGGAGACATATCACACACACCTTAATTTACTTTGTTTTTCATGTTTTAATCCACCATCAAGAGCACAAACTATCAACAATACATTATCATGTCCTCTCCTTCATACCCCTTCACATAGTTGCACTAATCTTCATACATTATAGGATCACTTTTTCAAAAAATTCATAAACAAAAATGTGTTTTTATCTACAAAGGAGACACACGCAAAGGAATTTTGAAATTTCACATCCATGAACCCTTCCTCTACTTTTATATACAACTCGTACAAGGGATTGAAGTGACCTCATATAACTACCTATATGTAATGATTACCTATGAATAAGTGTCAAACCACATGCAAAACTTACAAGGCATGTCAAGGAAGTTATGGTATATTTTTGGAACACTAACTTACCTCTTAAATCACTTCATAACTAAAAATTTTCCTTTTACAACCTAAACTAACATCCGCATCTACATTCTTTCATTTTTAATTGCCATGCACATTGTTTGTCTTCTTCCTTTTTGGTGATTTCCTTTTTTCTTCTAGATAATATGACTTGTGACAATTGTTATAATCATGATTGTATGTTAAAAATATCCTCACATAGCTCTATAACCTCTTGACACACTTCTTATCTCACCATTTCTTCTTCATTCTTCATTGGAGCTTTGTACTTGGTCATAGAGGACTCAAAAATTACAGTTACAAAGATGATCTTGTAATAATGATGCATGCACCTTCAAAACACTCTAAAGCTTAGAGATTATTGTATATGATCTGTATATCACCTTCAGGTGCAAATAAGTGTCAAGGCATCCTTATTCTCTTCATGAAGCACATATTGGATCAAGTTATAAACTGATTTGCATGCACAAACTGATAGTCTTCAAAATTTGAGCAAGTTCACTCACCTATACAACTATTCATGGCTTCAGAGACACATTTCAAGAAATTTTTGGATGTTTTACAACTTACCAGGTCCATATTTTGTTTCATTTCAAGCCAAATATATCTGACAAGCATGCTTTTCAAGAAACACACAGGATGAGATTTCAAACTCCAAGAGCTAGTCTTACTCCACCTTGCATATTACATAGCAAACCTTATTTTCATGGAAAACCATTATATAGACCCTTAATCAAGAACCTACCTTCCATGATAAAATTATATTAAGCATGGAATAAATAAATAATACCAAGTTTGTATGCTCAAAACACAATCCTTCTTGACTATCCTAGATGACAGCTTTGGTACTTCAAGAGTTGTACACAAAAGCACTTTATTTGGTTATGTCATGAGCTTGAAATTTTTTTATTGGACATATAACACCTGTGCATGTTCATATGGAACTTAATAACATGTTATTTCATTAAGGTTCTCTAATACTCAAAAGATTTATTTAGACTCGATTAGCTCTTAGCATAGAGCTAACTAAATTGACATCATTCACCTAAATTTTATACTAAACATGCCTAGATATTTTCATGAATGCCAAGGAAACCTCCTATATATTCTTCCATGTCAATATTAGCCTCTGCAACTATGTCATTCCTAACTTTACAACCAAATTATTTCAAATAGAGGTCAAATTTTACCTTAACAACTCATCTAGATCATGCCACCAATGCTAAAATGTATGAGGAGTTCTTTACATAACTAATTCTTCACATTGGCTTCCCTAGATTATTTGATGACCAAAAACTTCATTTTCCCTCTATCGCTACAATATGAGGGTTTAGAGAGGGTTTGCAGCATATTTTATTGTTAAGATTCGTTCATAAAGCTCGGACCACCATTCTAATTCATTCTACCTCTAAAATGTTCTTTATTTAATTATTTAACTAGTATGATGAGGCTTGGACACCATGCATAAACTTAATGTACCATTGAATTCTTCAAAGCTGACCTTTGAGCTGGGATAAAGCATTCTAAGAGCTCAATGTTACTTAAACCTTCATAACTCAAAACATATTCTATATTTTTCCCTAAAATTTGGACCAAAACACTATGATAGGTCCCTTCACATGTACCAAGGCCTAGTTTCTCATAAATGCACATGTACCTTCTTGACCAATCTCATTTGGGCATGTTAAACATGTTTATCTTGAAGGACAGTCATGAGAATGACCTTAAACATGCTTCCAAAGGTTGACTTATGGATTGAAACATCATCCACCTCTCTATAATGTCCTTATACTCTTATCATGTTTTACTCGGGTCTTTCATGGCTTGTTTTTCTTCATACACTCATTATAGGTCCTTGGGCAAGGCCTAATTGAGCTAGTTTACACCATAACTCATCATACATGTAATTTTCTCATTATGTAAACCCTCAAATAGGTTTTTTCATTTCTTTACCATTGTTTTCCATCTGCCTCATTCCTTAAAATCATCATTCCAGTCCACTTGTTGACTAAGCCTAAGGATTAGCCCTACTAAAATGAGATAATATGACTAATTCAACTCATGCTCATGTTTTACCATAATTCTGACCTTGTTTCCACATCATATGCATGCTCAACCATCTAGGATATCATCTTGACATGTCCTCACATTGTCACTATGCCTATGTTATCACTATTTACTCAAAGTTGAGTCTCAACTAGGTGTTCTAAGGTCTTGTCTTATCCTGCCTCATCACACTCATCTTGTAGCTCTCCTTCATCCTAATTTTTCATTAATGTCTCTCTTGCATCAATGAAAATTTCAACAATCACATGCCAAAAAACTCCCCCTTTTTCATTGCTGGAAATATCCTAGATCTTCTCCTCCTTTTTGCATTAATGTCAAAGTACATGTCTGCATTCAAGGTCATATACTTCATTAGCTTGTTTGAACCCCATATTATCTAGAAAAATCAACCAAACTCATCACTCCAATCTTACTCTCACGTCTCTCCTTATTTAACTTTTATCTTGTCTTCATTCAAGCTCACCATTAATTGAAATCACTGTTGCTACCCTTGAGAAGATGTCTTCATGGCACTTACACATGCCAACATACCTAATCCTTTGAGTGAAAACAACTTCCTAGCTCATAAATATGTTTATCCCTTCTTAATATGCTTAAGACAAGCTTCATTCTACTATATTTTGGTTTCACATACTATTCAAGACTTAGTTCCCTAAGTTATCTTGTCAAGTGCATTTTGGCTCAACTTTGGCCATCCATATAAAATCATATACACCATTGAACACACTCTCTTTGGTCATCCTAGGATCACTCTAGCCCTATTTAGCTGACTATGCAAATATTTTGCCTTATATCTTATTCTCATGTTATTAATGTGGATCTTCATTATTTCCTCTATCCTCGAAGTAGCTTTTCAGGTTATCGTTTCTTCTATTTCTTATCAATTCAACTTATTTAGGATATTTCTCCCCCTTGGAGAGACTATACTAACATCATCCAATCTGCCTTATAGTCTCCTAAACATTTGAGGAACCTTCTAGAAGGTTTCAAAGAACTCTCCCTACCTTGAGTGGCCTTCTTAGACCTTTTGGTCCATCTTTTATGTCTGTAGCATGTAATAATCTAAGATTAGTTTTCAAAATCACCTCATCATAATATCTTCATAATTAGGCTATGACATGTAGTCTCATGCTCTTATCCTACTACACTTGCTTCAAGAAAAAATTCATATTCATACCTCAAAATATGATGACATTGTTCGGGATTATGATATTCCATCTAGATATAGCTCTTTTCCACATTAGAGACTTTCAAAACCTATATACCCTATTCCCATATCACATATGATCTAGTTTTATCTCTTTTTCACTTTAGAGAGTTGTCGAGATGATTTACAACAATAGTAGGTACCAACTTCAATTTCTTCTTAACACTTCCTTTCCTTGTTTCTTCAAATAAATTAACATGAAATGAGAAATAATTTGTTTTTAAGGTTTGAATTGGATTTATCTAATAAGTAATTTGATTCATAAGATAAGGTAATACAAAACTAACAACAATTATCGAGCATGCGATCAAAACCTCAATCTCTCTCAACTATCTTAGAACTGGTTTCTTACTTAAATGCATTATCCTTGGTGAACTCAACGTTGGAACCATATATGAACAACCAAGCTTGACCAAATATATTCTCGAATACACTTTTGGGTTTTCATGGTCCATGTTCAATTTTAGAGATCAATCTTTATATTTCTCTCTCGCTTAACTTTTCATCCTTTCTAGCTTCATTATTTTCTCGAGCATATATTTCATTTCGGGGTCTCCTTAAAAATTAAGGGCATATTCTAATACCCATTTAGGAATTTCATCTTTTTGCATAGTGTTACATTCCTTCCTTAAGGAAAATGATTTCAAACTAAACTATAATTGTTCTATATGGTCTTGGTGCACACTCCCAACTTAGCAAAGAAGATCGACATCAATAACTCATAACTTTGACCTTTGTTTGTCATAGTTACTCTTTAATTTGTTTAATAATCTAGTGTAGATGATTTCTACAATTTTTTAATCTCTGAATGCATGTTTGAGGTCTTGAATGGTGTTACCTTTATGAACCCTAAGAGGGTTTAGTACCATGAACCCAAGAGGAGATATTTTTCAATAAAATTATAAAGACTCAACTTCATCATCTACAATCTCACCCTAATGTCTATTTACATTTTCTCCATGAAATGACTTAAGAAATGAGGATCCACATTTTCATACAAATATGAAATGCTTCAATTTCTAACTTCTCTACTAAAAAAAAAAGGGTTTTGAGTCTCTTCATAGTATCCTCAAGTGAGATAATGATTTCTAATTTTTTGTTAAGGGCTCTGAGAATTTCTTAGGGTATAGACTATAAGATATCACATTTACAACTCATGAACCACAAGGTATACTTACTAATTTTCTCCCAACTTTCCTTTTGAAACTGATTGTGCACTTACATAATTGTAATTTACTTTAAGAAGACACTTGGAGTCATTCTACACATTTAAATTCTCAAGTATAAGAATCATGTACCTTTATTCAATATCTATGATGTGTGTATCTACTTGATGCATTAGTCACCTTTTACTTCTTTTTTCTCGTATTGTACCCTAAGATTCTCCTTGGCTTTCCTTAACACCTAATTTGAGTTATATGATTTGAGTCATTGTTGGTTCCTTCATGTTGCAACCGAGAATACACATGATTTACACCTCTCACAAATTGTAACCATATTCGGATCTCTTTGCATACCTTGGGAATGATTTAACATTTCTTTTGTCAAGACAACCTTGTGGATTTAAAAAGAGGATGACCTAGTGAACTGATCTCGATTTGACCATGAATACCTAAGATTCCCATGGATATAATTTAGTTTTTACCTTCTCACTGAATTCAATCACCATAATAGAAAAGTTTTGCTTGATTTTATTCATATTTAGATCTAGGAAAATCCTAAGTTCTTCGTGAACTGATATGATACAATGACTGCTATAACCACACCTCATAGCTACTTTACATATCTTGTGTAGATTTCAATTTGTTAAGGATACTATGAATGACTCCAAACTTGAAGGTTAAGTTATAAAACATAGTCCACCAAGAAACACTTACTAGCTTTGTACAAAGACATAATCACAAGACCTCTTTTCACATCCTTATAGAATATGTTGCAAACTCGTAGCATCTCTATTTAGTATGTGACTAGATACTAGCTTCTTAGACTTTCAAACCAGACTAGTTCCTTTAAGAGGGCTACTAGAATCCTTCTTCTATCACAATGGGTTCTTACACATTTCTCAAGACTAGGATGCATACTTGGTGGAAAACTTTTGCATCCCTTTTTAGCTCCTTTCATGACTCAAACCTTGATGAATAAGCATATATTATATACTCATTATGAAAAAATCAACTTAATCTTATTAGAATGAATGGAAACATACTTAAAAAACCAAATAATAGACATGAATGAATTTTCCTTTGTTTGTACAATCAACCATAATCTTTAAAATATTTCACACAAATAATGTATGCTCAATACTCTTACAAGAGGGTAGAGAACCATACCTTTTACTGTTTCATTAAATTTGTAACATGGAGAACCTTTTGATTATCATATACAAGTGAAGAAACATCTCTAATAGCTTACCATGCTTTATTTCAATGGTATATATCTTCTATAAGCCTAGAGAAGGCACATAATGCATGCAAGGTCTCTTAAAATAGTAGAAAGTCATCAAAGGAACTTGATGACTCAATCTTCTCTCTTTTAATTTTACATCCTTCTCCTTGGATGAAATTTTAGGTGTGATGACTTCATCTCCTATATTTTATTCTTTTGATTGAATTCTTGACAAGCATACATAATGCATCTCATATATTTGTTCTATCACAGCTAGGGGTAAGAGTTCATTTTAGAATTCATTAGTCTTGTCTACTTTTTCTTGGCTTGATCATCATCTTTTGATGCCTTGTTTTGACTTTCCTCTCCTATGATTGTCATTGATTCCCTTGTCTCTTCATCATCTAACCATACTATTTTCTTGTCATTATTTGTCTCTTCAAGCCTAGAGTTAGTTTCCTTGACTCTGTATTTGTGCTCAACCACCTTCTTTCCTTTGACTGTCTCAGACCTTGTTATCTTGGACTCACTTTTAGGATGTGTCTTCAGTTTGTATACATTTTTTCCTTTATTATTGATTGCATGAAATTTGTTTCTATAACTAAGGGGTTCATAAAAATGTTTTGAAAAATGTTCTTGTCTATGAAAATTGAAACCCACATCATAATTCTTTCCTCTAGGACCTTCATTTCTCCAATTTTGACTATATGATTAATAGAGACAATACTTTACAAATATGACTTTATGTTGAAAATTAAAACATGTGATATTCCTTGATTTCTAATCTCTGCAATCTCTCACCGAATGATCATCTATGAAATGGTTCTTACATTCCTTATCTGTATGCCCAAATTTATGAAAAGTTTAAAACAATAGCCATTAAAGGTTCTTTCATACCTAGATGCATTTGGTTGTCTAATTGAGTTATACCTTTTTGATTTTTTCTCCTTGGACTCCTTTATGGTTTCTTATTTTCTAGAACCAGCCTTGTCATCTTCACTCTTCTTCGTGGGCTCTCCTTTAAATCCCAGTCATGTTTTATCTCCTGCTACTCTTTAACTATCAAGAATTCCATCCGAGCTTCGAGCTCTTCTCCAAATTTCCATACATCTTCCTTTTATTGTTTGCATATTCTAATTCAAAATTTAAGGTTCTAAACTCTTATTTATGTTTAAGGTAAGAATATTTTGTCCTTCGAGAGATTTTGACACACTCTCAACTATAGATTCGATATCTTTGAGGTCTTGGCCACGATCAACTTCCATATGCTTGATTTCTTTTTGTTGGTGTTCAATCTAGTCCCTTAGATCGATTTGGTAATTTTCCTTGAATTTCCATAAAAGTAATTGATCTGCTTGATTCATATTGTTCCCGTGATTTTAATATCAATATAATTAAGGGAAAATGGTCAATTTGTAATGATTTTTGTGCCTTTTCAAAGTTAAATGAAAGGATTTGGCAGAAATGGTTAATTGACAGGTTGATCAAGGTATACAAGCTTCATACTTTTGGGTGATTAAGATACATTTACATCTTTCATAAAGAACCTGTAATCAACACTGAATGATTCATTTTCTCTAGAAATATGAAGCTCTAAAGGCCCAAAAGCATGCAGCCCGACCACAAAGTATAAAGTTGCATGATCGAATAACACTATTAAAATGTACTTATCAAAGGAAAAAAATGTTCATACGGTTGTCAAATTCCACCTCTCAAAAGCATCGACCATTGGAATTCAAAAACCCGTGGGAGACTAAGGCTAACTCACTATCATATTATGTTTTAAAAGCCACTTAACGTGCATTTGGATGTCGGTTTTAATGAAAAAAATCAGTGGGGCCACATGACGTAAGATTAATGGTCAAAGACAAGGCACATGTTGGCATTTTAGTAGTCTCCAAGTCATTTAAATTTCATGGACCTCAATTCCACAGAATAAACTAAGGTCAATAAAAATTCTAGGTCTGGGTGGTCATGAAAGTGAAGGCAGGATACGTGGTAGCATTCTATGAAGCAAAAATTTATAAGTATTCCCAAGATGGAAATTGCAACATTAAGGCACAACCAATGAAATGTGAATGCATGCCATAAGTGGAGATTTTCTATTGGCTCATTTTTGCAGAAGTTAGAAGGGGATATCAAATAGACTGACATGTGAAGTAGCATGGAGCTTCCCTATTGGCTCATGCTTCACAGAGGTCAGTCAAGGTTCTCAAAAATTATAACACAACCTGACATTTGAGAGGAGTGTGGAGCTTCCTCATTGGCTAGAACTCCGCACTCTACCGGAAGAGGTAAGAGAAAGATTGACATTTATGAGGAGTGTGCATATTTCTTATCATCTTATGCTTTTTAAGGGCTAAGAAGAGTTTGGAAAGGTGAAGGAGTGTGGTTTTGTCTTATTGCCTCACTTTTCATGAAGGAAAAAACCTACTCACAAGGATAAAGGAATGCAAAAAAGTAAAAGGAAACAAAACTTGACCCCACAACCAAATGAAAGGTGAATACATGGCAAAGGAAAAGAAAAGAACATGTAGACAAAGACAATATCTAAGGCCAATCAAAGGCTACCATGTGTCATTCTCCTATCCATCCCAACATACGAAAGTTCAAAAGGTGAAATTTTGATTCCTGCTCCAAATATTGCAAAATTTATATCGTTGGAAAGGTATCTTCGAGCCCTTCACTTTGACATCATCAGATTCAAAAATTGATGGTGGTTGGTGGGAGAAAAATAAGAAAACATCCTCAGCATTAAATATGTAGTTCCAGTATTGTTCAACCACCCATTTTAATGAAGTATGGTGCCTATTTCTTCTCCAAAAAGCAAGATAGTATGAATGAATGACCTTGGCAAGATGCCCATGCTCCTTTTCATAATTGTAATGCATCTTGTTGGTGGTTGAAGAGGAAAATCATATTTTTCTTCTCTCTCTCTCTCTCTCTCTCATCTTCTATATATTGTAAAAGTCTTTCATTTTGAGTGAGAGGTGGAATGGGGGTAGTTGTAGAATTTTGTTGATCAATTTTAGTTTTAAGTTCCGATTCTAGTTTTTTTGCAAAACATTTTTCATGTATCTAATTCTATGAGGAAGTGCTAAGGTGGTTGTGTTGTATAACCATTAGTAGGTTTTGAAGGCATTTGTTTATATCTCCTTGCCAAAAATTACATGAATAGATTCTCTTTGTTTTGATAAAACTATACTTTCATATTTCTCATGTTTTGAAAGAATGAACAAGGAAATATAATTTCTATTACAATCTTGTATTGGTTTTACTTTTTTGACTATGCAAGGGTCCTTCAAGTTGTTGCATTCTTCTGGTCATTATGAAAATATTTTTAATAGTGTATACTTTACAATAGTTTAGTCCAGTTGTAAAATCCTAAAGGCAACATCACTTTTGAAGGGATATTGTTATCCCTTAAGGGTATTTTGGGTGTATGAAATGAATATAGAAAGTGATTTATCTCAAATCTAACTCCATGATTTGTAGTTAGGATTCTGAAGACTGTTGATAATATTTGTGTAAATTGGGTATCAATGAATTTAAATTTTATTTGAAAATTTATGTTAAATTGATTGTTCTTTTCAAAAATCACCGTAGAAGGATGGATTATCTCCATTAGAACATGAACGTACCAAATTCAAAAAATAAATTACCCTTAGCCTCCAATTTCAACTAAAATATCTAATTATCTTCACACCTATTAAGAATATCATACTTGCATACCATACATATGTTTATTCTTCAAAGTTGTGTTTGAAATTCATTCATTACCAATAAGCTTTACTTAGAATACCACCAAATATTTGATAAAATATCATTTAAAATGACCTTGGTTGACACTATTATGTAAATGTAATATCTAAAATTTTCCATTATCCATTTTTTATCCGTATTTGGTGTGTCAAGTCCATACATATTCAAATCCTTCAACTAGGTCCTCTTACCTTGGTCTATGTAGAGCCAGAAGTAGCAGGGCTAAGCTATCCCCTTTGTTAAGGTGTCTTTTGATCACCTCCCAGATTTGAGTCAGTAGGTTGAGTGTTGAACAAATCCCCGAATATCAATGACCAAGAAATTTTCATTGCTCATCATTCCCTCAAATCCAACCTATTCGTTAGTTGCTCATTTCCTTGGGGTGCAATTTCGGAGCTAACACCTTCTCTAATCCATCAATTAAGGACTGAGAAATATCATCCTTCCTTTTCGAACTACTTTAGCTAGTGTACCCATGATTTTTATTCAAGGATATCCTCTAAGATGTTAAACTTATACCAAGAGGACCATACTTTGATACCAATTGTTGAAAATGTAGGCACTTTGAGACGGGGTGAATCAGGTGAAACTTAAAACTTTCAAAACTCTTCACAAGCTTAATAATAAATTCAATCTATATCATAAATAACCATGAGAGACTAATCAAATTTAAACATGATCATGAAGTAAGAAAACACATATGAACACCAGGTTTAATGTGGGAAACCCTTCAAGGGAGAAAAACCCATTGAAATCAATGCACTAACTTGGAATTTTTTTCCTATAAATGTTACAAAGATTTCAACTATTGAGCATCCACTCAACTTGAAGCTACAACTCCAAAATTTAGTCAAGCTACCACTTGACCTTTTGTAAGCCATTACTTTCTTGGAAGAAACAACTCCCAAAATTCCAGTCAGTGATACATGATTCTTCTCCGTAAGCTACAACTTACCAGGAAGATTCAAATCCCTATTTTCTAAGCCACCATATAGTCTTCTACAATGTTTTTGTCACTCTTGATTGGTTTTATTAATAAAAAATGTTGTGATATCTAAATCATCTCATCTATCTTCTCCTTCTACTACAAAAATTTTCATACAATGCTTCTTTCACACACACACTCTTATCATGTTTCTCTCACATTTAATTTTATCCGCTCTCAAGTATACATGTTGCTACAAAAATTTTAGTCATGGAGACATATCACACGTACCTTAATTGCCTTTTTTTTCAATGTTTTCATCCACCTTCAATGACATATCTATCAACAATAAATTCTCATGTCCACTCATTCAAACCCTTCACCTAAAAGTCTTCATACTTTATAGGCTCACTTTTTCAACAACAATAACTTCATACGAAAATGTGTGTTTATCCAAAAGGAGACACATTGAAAGTAATTTTGACCTTTCAATTTCATGAACCTTTCCTCTACTTTGATGTACAACTTGTACAAGGAATAGAAGTGACCTCATTCAAACTTCCTATATGCAATTATTACCTCTCGAATAGGTTTCATACCACATGAAAACCTTACAAGACATGTCAAGGTAGTAATGGTATCTCTTTGGATCACTAAATTAACTCTAAACTAAATGCATAACTGAAAATGTTCCTCTTACAACCTAAACCGACATATGACATCTTAATTCTTTCATTTGTAGTTGTCATGCACATTGTTTGTCTTCTTTCACTTTAGCGAGTTCCATTTTTCTTTTAGAAAATTTGACTTATGAAAAGTGTTCTAAGCATGCATGTATGTTATAAAACTCCTCACTTAGCTCTATAATCTCTTGAAACACTTCTTATCTCACCATTTCTTCTTCATTGGATCTTCATACTTGTTCATGTAGGACTTAAACAGTGTAGTTACAGAGATGATATTCTAACAATGATGCATGAACCTTCAAAACATTCAAAATATTATAGATGATGGTATATGATATGTAGATCACCTTCAAGTGCAAATAAGTTTTAAGGAATCCTTATTATCTTCATGAAGCACATATTGGACTAGGTTATAGACACATTTTCATGTACAAACTAATAGTCTTCAAAAGTTTAGAAAGTTAACTCACCTATACAACTATTTATGGCTTTAGAGACACATTTCAAGAAATTTTTGGATGATGTGAATTTTACCAAGTCTATATATTGTTTCATTTCAAGCCAAATAGATCTAACAAGCATGATTTTCAAGAAACACACAGTGAGATTTCAAACTCTAAGAGCTAGTCTTACTCCACCTTGCATATTACATACCAAACCTTAGTATTATGGAAAACCATTGTATAGAACCTTGAACAAGAACCTACCTTCCATGATTAACTTATCTTCAACATGTAATAAATGATAAATACCAAGTTTGCATGCTTAACACACAATCCTTCTTATATATCCTAAGATAGAAGTTTTAGTCCTTTGAGATTTGTAAACAAACGCACTTAATTACATTATGTCATGAGCTTGAACACATTGTATTGGACCTATAACACTTATGCATATTCATATGGCACTTAAGAACATGTTATTTCATCAAGGTTCTCTCATAATTAAAAGACTGATTTAGGCTTGTTTAGCTCATAGTGGTAGGCTAGCTAGAATGACATGGATTACCCATAGTTTTTACTAAACACACCTAGATATTTTCATGGATGTAATAAAACCTCCCATACATGCTTCCACATCAATATTATCCTTTGAAACTTTGTCATTCCTATTTTTACAACCAAATTCCTTCAAAACACATGTCAAAATATACTTTAGCAGTTGATCTGGATCATGCCACCAATGCTAAAATGTACTATAAGGAGTTATTTACATGCCTTAGTCTTCAAGTTGGATTTTCTAGATGATTTTATGACCAAAAAAATCATTTTTCTTGCATCTCTATAGTATGAGGGTTTAGAGAGGGTTTGGAGCAGTTTTTCTTGTTAAGATTCGTTCATAAATCTCATACCACCATTCTAATTCATTCCACCTCTAAAATGGTCTTAATTCAATGATTTAACTATGGTGAAGAGGCTTGGACACCATGCATAAGTTTTACATACCATTGAAGTCCTCAAATTTGACCTTTGAGCTGGGATAAAGCATTCTAAGAGATCGATGTTACTAAAACCTTCATAACTCAAAACATATTCTATATTTTCCTTGAAATTTGGACCACAACACTATGATAGGTCCCTTCACATGTCCTAAGGCTTGGTTTCTAATAAATGCACCTATAAATTCTTGACCAATCTCATTTGTGCATGCTAAACCTACTTTTCCTCAAGGAAAATCATGAGAATCACCCTATACATGCCTCCAAAGGTTGACTTATGAATTAAAACATCATCTGACACCTCTTTATGTTGGAAATAAGGAAACATAGGGGGTGAATCAATGTAAATTTAAATTTTGAAGGATAATTAAAATTGGTTACTTGTTTTTAAGTATCACTATCAACAATGAGAAATAAAAAAGTAAAACACATCAAGAAACAAGATTTAAAATGGGAAACCCATGATGGGAGAAACACCACTATGAAATCAATGCACTAAGATGCAAAATCTACCCAATAGAAGATTAAAAGGTTTCAAACTTGTTGATAACCCACGCAACATGAAGCGCTAACTTCAAGATCTAATCAAGCACCTACTTGACTACTTGCAAGCTATAGCTTACATGTAAGCGTCTACTTTCAGGAGTTTTTAAGCTTTAACTCGAGACTTTACAACAATTGTGATCAATCACTTTACATAGTTTCTTTGACAAAAAAATTCATCTTAAATTTTCTTCTACATAATTTTCATACACCTTCACTAATTGAAATAGATTCAATGCATTATCAGCTCTCTCACCTTACACTCAGCTCTCACATTTTTCAAAAAAAAAAATTTATACACAAAGATGAGACTTTATAAACAAGAGAGACTCGCACACATGAAATTTTCACATCAATGCAAATGAATATTCACCTAACTAGCTTAACAACTCGTAGAAGGGAGATGGATTTTCTTCATACAAAAATACCTCTAGGTGTCATCATTGCATCTGACAAGGTTCGGTTATAACCTCATAACCTACATGATCTTTCAAGTTTCTATGAAGAAAAAAATGATCTCATGGAGAGTTCTAAACCTTCTTCCAAACTAAATTCACATGTAACCTATTCTCTAACCCCCCGCAACTTCCTTTTTATAACTTCCATTTTTGGTATGAATTGTTATTTGGTGAGTGAACTAATTTGAGGTACATGCAAGGTTTAATTTTATGGGTCATCATCATGTAAAAATGTTACTAGACCCTCCAATATTCTTTATAAATTCTTTACAACCTCATTCTTCACCATTTTAGCTTTCAAACTTCATTAGAGCACAAAGGAGAGCACTAGGTACTAGAATAGTTAGCACAAAATTGGACATGAAGAAGGAGTATACTTATGAACTCACATCAAGCATTTATTCAAGTGTATTAGGTCCGTAGGATGAATACATCAACCAGACCTTAGAGATCATCAAGAAAAAGTATAGAGAATTTTGTACATCTCTCCTTCATAATCAATAACCCGCAATCATGGAGGAATGTATACCATCTATAGAGGATATTGAATAGAAATAATAAGAAGTCTTAAAGAACTTATATGAGCTTGGACAATATATTTAAGGTTTTTATACACCCTTCAACCGACAAGAGGAGGTAGATAATCCTGTTTACTTCATGGACCATGCATTTGAGCAAGATGTTCATTGATTTGCATCTACATAAAAATACCTTAAAGGATTGAGGAAAAATATGTACTTTCTTGTTTATTCATGAATTTAAAAGAACATTACAAAAGAGTATTGATGTTTTACATCTCCCCGTGTTCATACCTTGATTCACTCCAAAGCCAATGGTTTAAAATTACATGAACTTTAAGACACACTCGAGAAAACTTATGAGGGCTAAGAACTAGTATTTTTTATCTAACACTTCACCTACAAATATTCTCTTTCAAAACACACCATTTTATTTATATTTCAACAAGCACGTATCCACAATCATCAACTATTCTCTTGAAAGGAATGAATGAGAAATGTACACTTTACATATTCAAAGCCTTTGTTCTTCTAAACTATATTGAGATGGCACTTTTAGTCCCTTAAGAGTTTTTCACATCGTCACTTCATTTGTTCTTGACATTATGTGTTTTTATGCCCCAAAAATAATTTCTCCTCTATCGCTACACAATAAGGGTTTAGAGATGGTTTGGAGGAACTTTCACTCTTAAGACTTGTTCATAGAGCATATGACACTATTTAACTGCATTCCTTCTCTAACATGATATTAACTTAGTGCTCCAGCTATGGTGAGAGGACTAAGGCACCATGAAACCTTTTTCATGCCAACCATGATGATAAATCTCACTCGAGCTAGAAATGGCCATTTCCTTAACCCTAGGAGTAAAATTTCAATTTCTTGCTTTATATTCAATCACCAGGCCTCAAATTTTGTTTACACCTTAAAAATTACCTTCGCCATCATCTCTAGTGGATGTTTGATCATAGTTTACTTTATAACACTCTTCCCCATATCATTTGCACAAGGTTTTACTTCTTGTCTTGAGAAATCATGTTACACATATCTGCATAAGTGCTTAAGATGCCTCCTAAGCCACCTTTAAAGTCTTTTACACCTCATATATTCTCATATCATGCTCATACACACTTGGTTAGCCTCTTCATACCTTGATTCATCATCTCATGTTTTGTTTTCTTGGAAAATGACTTGGATTGGCTTGGGACAATCACCTTTGGAAGTAAAACACCATGTATCAGTCTTAACTCATCATCTTGGAGCAATAAACAACATATATACCTATAAAACACATTTTTGATAGTCCTATGGAGCATTTACACAACTCTGATACACACTCTAGAACAAGTACATGCACCAAGACCTCGTGAAAGTAATAAGACTCTTCAAGATACCTTCAAATCCACACCAGAAGAGGACTTCAATCACAAGAGTGACACTACCATGCCCTTTTCCATTAATATTGTATGACATCAATGACAACACTAATGCAATAGGGTTCAATAATCTACCCCTTTTTCATTGATGGAAACAAAATCATAGGCTTTGATGGAAAACAAGCACACTAAAAACATTCATTCCTTGTTTCTAACAACACTCTCCCCCTTTTACATGTATGAAAAAGGTTCAAACATCTAATTAACATGAACAACATGCGAGTAAACATTGACAAAGCATAACCTTACCTTAAGAAGCTCCTTGTATTAGACTTGCTACCTTGTCAGAAATGGCTTGAAAAGATGCATGGATATTTTCACCAATCAGTTTCAATGATCCACCTAAACCTATTCTCTTCAAACTTTATCTTTTCATCCTTTGTACATGTCTTTCTTTGGTCTTCTTGACTTGTGCCTTAAACTAGTGAACTAGCTCCCCCTATCTAGACACATCTTAAACCTTCTTAGAGAAACTATGGCACTTGAGCTGCTCCCTTGATAATTTGAGACCTTTAGTGATTTCTTGGGGAAGGGATTACCCTAATTCATATCTTAAATGCTCAAAAACTACTTTTGGTAGAGGTTTGTTCATTATATCAGCTACTTCCTCCTTTATTGACACATGTTCAAGCTTGATTCTTTTCTCATTCACTTGCTCCCTCAATAAATGATACTTGATTGGTATATGCTTTTCCTTAGAGTGTAGTATTGGATTCTTGGACACACTTATAACACTTGTGCTATCATAATACAGAGCTATAGGGCCTTCATTTTCAATTTTATAGTCTTCAAGTGTTTTCTTCATCCACATCACTTGAGTACAACATATGGCTACTACTACATACTCAAATTCACATGTGGAAAGTGTTACAAGAGACCACTTCTTACTCAACCAAGACACAAGGAAATTACCTACAAAGAAAGCTCCACTAGTTGTGATCTTCCTATCATCAATGTTACCTACTCAATCTATATTTTTGAAGGATTTTATTTGGAACTCATTACCTTTTGAATACCAAATTCCATATTCCATGGTCCCCATGCGATACCTAAAGATTCTTTTGACAACTTGGCTATGGATCTCCCTAGGATCTCTTGAAATCTTCAAACCAAACCAACTACTTGCATGATATCAGGCTTGGATGCAGTTGAATACAAGAGGTTTCCTATCATATATCTATATTAGGTATAATTTACCTTAGGTGAGTTATCATCCTTGCTAATTTTGCATCCTACAATCATTGGAGTGCTTACTGGTCTACAATTTTGCATTTGAAATCTCTTAATAATCTCCTTGATGCACTTTTTCCGAGATATATTTCTATCAGCTACTCCTTTTCTAAATCCCTAATCAAACAAGTACTTATCCAGCCTACTATACCAAGCCCTAGGGAGTTACTTGATACCATATAATACCTTCTTCAGCCTACAAACATAATCCTTATCCTCAGTGATTGAAAACCAATCAAAGTTGTTCAATGTATACTTCCTCATTCAAGTGCCCATTTAGAAATGTTAACTTTACATCCATTTGATATACTTTGAATCCTTTGTATGTTGCATATGCCAAGAAGATCCTAATGGCCTCCATTCTATCCATAGGAGAAAATGTATCATCAAAATCCACTCTAACCTGAGCATATCCTTTGCAAACCAGCCTTTCCTTATTTCTTGTAACTTCACCTTTTTCATTTAGATTGTTTCTAAATACCCACTTGGTTTTAATGATGTTCTTATTTTTGGGTCTAGTTATAAGTTCCCAAGTTTATTTTTTCTCTATTTGGTTCAGTTCTTCATTCATTGTTTTAATCCAATGATGGTCATGTCTAGCTTCCATGACATTCCTTGGTTCTATCTTGGATAGAAGGGTTATGTTCTCTTGACCTTGAATGTTCTTCAACCTTATTATTTTTGTATTCCTTGTTCCTCATTACTTATAATCTACCATGGAGGATGATATTTCTTAACTTGTCTTGAAGGAGCTATATTATTTGGTATTTCTTCATCTTCACTCTCTTCTACTTGATCAACTTATACAATTTCATCATCATCCTGATTTTCAATGCTTTGGGAGTCTCCTTCACTGAGTTGTAGTCTTCTTTGGATATGATTCATCAATTGTGACATTGGTGATCTCTACTATCTTTTTGGCTCTTATTGTAGCACCTATATGTTCAACTAACTCTTGAGTGTCCCAAGAATATTCCTTCATCATACTTTGAATCAAACTTTCTAATATTTTCTTCATCTCTTTTGATAAAAACACTTTCTTCTAAACACTCTTAGGTGATTTACACTTGCAGATCTTCCTATAAAAATATCATAACTCGTTTTCTTGATTTTTATTCTGATTTGAGCTCTATTCAATATATATAGTCTTGTGATAACTTCCTCTCCCCAATATCCATCTGAAACTTTTTCCTCATTCAACATGGTTATAGTCATTTATTGCATTATCATGTTATTTTTCTCCATTACCCAATTTTGTTGAGGTGTTCTTGTAGCTGAGAATTGTCTTCTTATCCCATGAGTTTAAAAAACTCATCAAACTCATTTGACCAAAATTCTCCTCCTCTCTCTCGGATCTCAAGCTCTTAATTTTTGCATTCTTCTCATTCTCCACTAGTGCTTTGATTGCCTTGAATCTTTCTAGTGCTTCTAATTTCTCTTTTAATAAGGAAACCCAAGCCTTCCTTGTGAATTCATCAATCAATATCATAAAGTAGCTCTCTCCTTGAATGCTTTTAGTCTTGGTTAGTCCAACAAGATTAGTATGAATCAACTCTCGAGGCCTTGTAGTAGAATACACTTTGAATTTAAATCTTCTACTAGGTTGTTTTCCATGTAGGAATGCTTTGTAAAGAGTGTCAATAGGTTTAGTGATCTTGGGCATGTTTCTTGCACATCCATTGGAGCTTATTTTAACAAGTTTGTCAAAATTAAGATGTCCTAGCCTTCTGTGCCAAACCCAACTATCCTCCACCTTCTTTGGTAAAAAAATCTATTTGTTGATCTCCTTTAGGACATACATATTTTTTTTGTTCTATTTTCCTTACTAACCACCTTACTTGATTTTTTCTTCATTATGTCACACCTTTTGTCATGAAACACCATTATATACCCTTTCTTATGCATCGAATTACACTTAAAAGGTTGTGTTTTAGACCTTCCACATATAAGACATTTTTAGTGATAGTATTTCCATTGTCAAAACTTAATGAGCCCTTTCCCACAATGCTAACTGATGTATCATCACTAAATCTCATTGTTCCTGATGCATTTTCTTCTAGAGAGATAAAATTTCCCTTATTTCTTGTCATATGACTTGAGAATCATTGGTCCAAAAATTTGTCGGGTGGGCGATCTATGGATAGATAGGCCAACGGTGTGCGGGGCATAACCCCTCTTTGAGAGAACAAAGCGAAACTAGTTTATTGCTATTCTACCAGTAGGAACCTATGCAAGTCCTATAGTATTTTGCTTTCGGGGGGTTTGGGATCTCATCCCAGAGATTTAGTTCCGACAGAGAACAGAAAGGAATGAAGGAAGGAATGGAAGAAATATGGATCGAAGGGAGAAAAGAAATGAATTATAAAGTAGAAAGGTCGAGGGTTTATGTTTTTTTCAGGTAGTAAATAGAGCCAAACTTACTCACATAAAAAAATAAAGCAATACTTGATAAAAAAATGACAAAAGTAGATATGAATCTAACAGAATAAACACACAGATCTGACATAAGAAAGATCTAATGCATATAACACATGAATTCAACACAAAGTCTCAATATTTGTATTAATGTTTTCTTTTGTTACAAGAAAGCTCAAAGTCTTTCTCTCCTCACTTCTATTTTTCATACAAGATTGTCCACCTTTGAATACTACAAGTATCTAAGTATTTATAGAAGGAGAAGGAGAAAGAAGACAAAAGGAGCCAACAACTTATTTACAAAATATCTACAAAATATCTAAAAGTCAAATGTTGACTTTGGGGTAATTTTGTGGATGACAACATCCCATGGTGCAACATGGATGATGTCATCACATGTGCCAACATACTTTTAAATACTTTTACAAAAATGGGATTTATCCCAGGAGGAGGAAGCCTATTCATCATCATCCCTTCGCTTGAATGGAGTGTCTTGCTTCTACTCTGGAGAGGTGATATGATACTGAGCTCGATACTCCATGAACTTGCTGATCATCTTCTGAAGTTGATCATGATTGGGACCCTTTGTGTGATCTCCGATAACTTTGCAAGTTTCTCGTTCATCTCTGAGCCTATCAGGGAGCTTGAAGTATTCGTTTCCTACCTCTATCAAGTACCCAATGAAATCGTGGCAAGCTAGAAGGTTGTTAATAGATTCTCAGTCAAAAGTGACCTCTGGTGTCAAACCTTGTGATGCAATTCCCTTGAAAAGCTGAATAGTATCATTTTCTTCTCTCAAGGTGAATGATGTGCTAAGCAACCCTGGGGACATCCTCAAGACAATCTTGTCTATTTGATGTTTCACGTCTAGGGGTTCCTCCTTGATTTTGTCTATCTTTTCTAGGAAAAACTCCATTTGATCAACCCGATAGTCTAAAGTGACAAGTGCTTTGTTGTGTGCTTGTGGGTGATCAATGATGTCGAATTTTAACAAATCATCGGTCGGGTAGTCGACCATTTTCTAGAATGTCTCGTGTTGCAACCTGGCATGGTCCAACTCTTCGGAGATGGGTCCTGCTATTGCCTGGAGTTCATTGTTTTCCTTATCTATACTTTGGTAGAGGCCTGTGAACTTCGTGATTACTTCCTCACTGTCTCTGAGGATCTGCTCTCTCCAGGAAGACACTGCTGCACCTTGTTTTCTAATCTTGGCATATTCATTTATCTTCTCCTGACTAATGACTTCGTGGAGTTTCGGTGGTAGCTATAGAAGGTGCATTGCCCATTATTTGCAGAGCTTGGAGAAGATGTCTGTTTTGTTCCTTTAACATTCTCTTCTTCTCCTTTACTTCTTGCATTTTCTTACAAAGGGCATCCATGACTGACAAGGCCTCTCCTTGCAGGCTCTCTAATGATGTTCCCATTGTGACCTGGGTTACTATAAAATCTATAGGAGACAAATCTTCTTTCTTCTTTATGGGATCCGGGTAGGCTATCTCCATAACCCTTTCGCCAAGCATGTTTTGAGAAGCGAGTTACAGCTTTTTACTTCTTTGGTCCTTTAGCGGGATGACAGAGAAGTCCATGGGTGTAACGGGACTTTCCTCTTGTGTTGGCTTAGGTGGTTTGAGATCCAACTTGGAATTATGGGAGTGAGACCAGAGGATGAAGAAGAAACAGGGTGGAAGGAAGAACAACTACAAGACATGGGGAAGTGTGTCAAGACACTTGGTGGCAGCATGGAGAAAGGGGCCGACACACCAATGCTCACGGGATTAGGATTCACTACAAGAGAGGAGGCCATGGGGCGGAAGGGATCTGCAAGATGAGGGAAGAAATGCTGGGGGACAGATCCGCAAGGGAAGAGAAGATGGAGGAAGAGGGAGAGGGAAAGGAAGAAAATGGAGGAGAAGACACAACCAAAGGAGCAGATTGTTTGAGTGACATGAGGAGGGGAAGGAGGAGCAGGAGAGGAAATGGTTAGTACCTCACCATTTGTAGTTGTGACAACATCCTGAGTGGATGTGTCTGTTGGAGCACTTACCACTTCTTCTTTTCTTGGGGACACTAAGTCCACAACTTTCTCTTCTATGGTAGTAGGAGGGATTTCAGGAGATTTATCTTGAGTAGTGCTTGCCTCTCCCACTTTATCTTTCCCTTTTCCTTTAGGAAAGTGTTACGCCTCTTGGGTGCATTACCCAGGGGAGATGTGGTAAAATCTACCCCAAGATAGATGATACCATTTTTCTTACACCAATGCTCGAGTGCATTACAAAGTAGGTTGAACCCTTTCTTGGATGGTCTGGGGCACTTTGTTCCTATCAATATCTTGAATGGCCAATCATCCCCATCTGTGTCTAGGTAAACTTGATCAGTTTCTAGGAAATCCTTTTGGATGATGGCCATTTCATATTCAATGATCTCTGCCAGGGCCAGCCGGGAGTGATCCTTTCATCTGAGTTTGAATTCATGATTTAAGTAGATGTAGATATCCTTGATCGAGGAGCATGGATAGGATCGATCTTTTCCCTTGGAAGGAAACCACAAGGATCGAAGGTTGGCCTTGCTAGGAAGTTATGCTTCAAATTCGTGAATTCAAGCTCGCATACATCTCCCGAGCTTTACTTTGTGAGGGGCACGTGTACCTACCTCATGAGGGGGAATGGAGTTCCTCCCTTCTTCCTCTTCATACACTTCTCGTGATAGGTGATGAGTTGCCTTGACAGCTCCAAAAGGATTAGTCTAGGCCCCACATATCTCAACAATCTTGTGGGTTCTCCTAATAAGTTGACAACTCGAGATAGGTAAAGGTGGGGAATTGTGTAAAAAAATCTCCCCACTTCATTGTGGTGGTGATCAAACTTTTTCTTGTCTCGAACATGAGTCATGTTGGACCTTAAGAGGTAGATGGTGCCATAGAAGAAGACATCATTGATCTTGCTTGAATCGAGCTATGCTATTTTTAAGGCTCAACTCTAGATAGTATTCATATGTTTTGACCTAGGGCCATACCCCATACTGATTCAACCTTGGGTAGTCTCTCTCTGAGGTAGCTGCATATACTACATAGGAGTTCATATAGAACCTCCAAGTTATTGAAAGTTTTTGAAGTTTTTCTGAGATTGTATCACTGATAATCTCACCCCAGCCAAAATGCTGATCGGGCACATTCTTATTCATTATTTCCAAATACCTGAGCATCCACTTGTGAAAGTAATGGGCATCAGGGAGCCCATGTACTCTACTTAGGAAGGTGATTGTGTCACTCAAATCTTTTGAAAAATCACTATGATGAATGACTTGGGGCCACCTGCTCGCCACCTTTCTATTCTTGAGGTACACCTAGTTCATCATCTGCATGCACTTGTCTTCATTATCGATCCAAGTCTTCATGCAGTCTTCTTGTCTTACTGGCCAAAAATGTCTGTGGTGGGGGATGTCCAAGATAATCTCAAAGTGTAGGTCATGAGGTTGATTATCACTTTTATGTCTTCATTTTTGACACATCTTGTGTCCTTTTTGTAAAAAATAGCCCACCAACATGATGAATTCATTATTAATTACACTCACTGGGAGCCCTGCAGAAAAGTCCAGACCACTGCCAACCAATTTATCCATCCACGGGTTGCATGTGACCTTCTTGGTTATGGCCCAAAATTCGTCCATGTCTATATGCCCAAGTTTTGAATCTCTAATATCGAGATCGTACTCTGCAAGTGAGTCAGGCATCCTGACCTTTTGGTATTTATACTTCATTTCTTGCTCTGTCAACTTGGATTTTCCTTTGTACATAGTTGGCTTCTTACTCGATGAAGACATAAGTGCACTTGAGGATTGTTGTTGCTCTGTAAGAAGAATCAGAGAGTTCCAATGTAGAAGATCCATGTTAGCCATCAAGTTGTCCATAAAAGCTTTGCAGAATGAAAAATTATCAACTTATGAGCCTCTGGGTGCAAGGTGCATCCTTACTGTAGGCTACAGGGGCTTTGAAAAGCAAGGCACACTTTTAGGGAGTGTTGCATGGGGGAAAGAAGCGCCAAAAGGGGTCGTGGGGCGTGGTCTAGCTACACATAATATTCAGATGTTGATGTCAAGGAATATGCGCTTGCACCATAGGAATTGCTTTGGAGGGTAATAGGAAATTCTTATGTTACACACCTCCGAGGTGTGCCTAGGCGCATATTTTCAAGGTGTTGCAAGTTGGTTAAGTGCGCCAAAGACTTGGCTTGTGTGGCATGGGTAGGGTTTGTACAACACGTAGTGTTGTTGTAGTTGCTTTGGCACCAGCGCTTGCGCCTTAGGAATTTTGTAGTTTATAGGGTGTGAGAAGGGCTTATGTTGTGCTGTCCTTTAATGCTCTAATGGCGCGACTGTTTTTGATGCAACATAACAAAATAGTACGCCAAAGGGGCATGACTACGTTTTGTGTAATAGGAGTTTGCAATGCGCCATAGTGAAAATAGTTTCACTATGTGGGCCGATTTCCCTTTTTCTCGATTTTTACTCTTTTGGCTTAGATTTTGATGTCCAAGAGGGAAAACCTAGCAAGGCAAGGAGTGAAGGACAAATGGGCATGAGTTATTTTTGAGGCCAAGACTTCTAGATTTGCAGATTTGGAAGGAAAGGGAAAGGAGGGTTTGCAAATGGTGTTATCCTTTCCTTCTAGATTCATTGTTATTATTCAACAATCCTAATCACCTAGCCCAACATCCATAAAAACAACAAGGATGGTAGAAACCACTTACCCGGTATAAATAATGACGAAGGAAAGAAGTGGGGTCCACGATCACGACAAATGGCACACGCGGGCTGATGAGAGCAACTGACAGGCGCAAAGGAATAACTTTTCACATTTTTTTCAATTGTGAAAATGACAGGTTGGTGTGCCTATATATAGAAAAATGTGCATTTATTGTGCCACCAAATTTTTCCTTTGGCGCACTTTAAAGAGTGTCGACATGGGGAAAGTTGCACCATGGCACGGAGTTTAATATGTCGACATCATGTTATATGCGCTGGGCGCACTTAAAGAGGGCACATCATTTAATGATGTTGCAATAAGCATGAGTGCGCCTAGGGACCAAAGGGGCATAGTTTTGAGAGTGTTGACACTACATTACTTGTGCCCAGTCAAAAGGTTTGAAAATGGCTAAGTTCTTTGAAACTTGATTTTTTGAAAGGGAGTTTTAAGCCATTTAGAACATTGATAGACCTTTTCAAATGGAATTTTGGTAAGGTTACCTACAAAATTACCCTTGTCAATTTTACAGGATAACAAAATCCATTGTCTATGTACCATTTTATGCCTTCAATTTGAGAATTAAAGGTAGTTTAGGCTATCAAAACTTGTTCCTTATTACTTGTAGTATATGATTTAACAATGTACACCTTCTTTCCTTTCTTTGGAGGTTCCTGATAGAAAAATTGTGCTATGTGACTAGAATTTTGAAATTTGTACCAAATTAGTTCATTCTTATTTCTCGATGATATGAATTGAGTTGTTTTCCATGACCTTTTGCGTGTAATATTTGTGACCAAACATATTGCATGAAAAATAATAGCCATAGAAATAATGAGCATACCTTATTGCATGGGATTGCTTGCTTGAATTGTATCTCTTCTTGACATTCTTGACATCAAAATTCCTTGCTTTGGGTGGTTCTTGAGTGGTCTTAATCACATTCTTACTTGTTGGTTCATCATCCTTATGTTATTCCTTAAATCCTAGGTCAATTTTATCATTGAAAGCTCTTTTCTTCCTTAGAATTTCATCTAGATCATTTTCACTTTTCTCAAATTTTTAATAGGCCTTTAATTTGTTTGAATTCCAATCCAATTGAGTTTGTAGTAACTCTAACTATGATTTGAGTTTCTAATGTTCTTCCTCCTTGGTTTTGAAGGATGCCTTGATTAATGTTATTTGTGCTTCAAATTCCTTGACCAGATCTTCATGTTATTGAGAATTATTATCTTGTCTTTTCTAAAGAAGGTTCATCTTCTCTTCATACTCTTTCACCATTGATCTCAACTTTTGATTCTTCTTTATTTGGTGTTTCAATTCTTCTAGAGCACTTGATTAACTTAGATTTAAGATTTACATTTGCATATTCTTCATCGAAATTCTCATCTAGGCTAAAATACTTACTTTTTGATCATCTTTCAAGAGTTTTCTCCATGTCCATGAATAATATCCCAGCATGAGTATCCTCATATTCACTTTCAAATCTATTGGATTACTTAAATTTGATGAGTTGGTCTTTTCCTTGGTGTAGAACTTTATTTTATTCTTGAAGAAATTTTTATTTCCCTAACTTTTCTTGTAGGTATTCTTCTATTTGTAAGGCATTTTGTTCTCTTCTTCATGCTCATCATACTCCTCCTTGTTCTTGTTACGACACTTGGATGGAAAATGACCAACTTTGCCACAGTTGAAACATTTGAAAGGCATTTGCCCCTTGTATTATCCTGGCCCTCTCTTTAGCCTCCTCACAAACATGGATTCAATTTTCTCCTCATCCCCATCCATATCAAATTCAGCTATGTTCTTCTTATCTTTGGATTCCTTATCATCTTTAAATGTTACTTATTTCTTGACTTATTTTGATTCATTTGTTCTCATCTCATATATAATTAAAATACCATGAAGATAATCCATTTTGAGGGTGCTTAAGTCTTTGTCTTCTTCAAAAGCTGACACCTTGGAGTCATATTTAGGAGATAAGGACCTCAATACCTTTTAGACAACCACACTCTCCTCCATCTTCTCTCATATACCTCTAATAATATTTATCACTTCATCCACTCTTTGCAAGTAGGATGCAATACTTTCACCTTCCTTCATTTTCAGGATTTCAAATTGAATACATCAGTCTGTAACTCGTTAACTTAACCTTACTATCTCCTTCATATATGGTCTTCAATTTTTCCCAAATCTCTTGGGATGTGGTACAATGCATGAATTTTATGAATTCATCCTCTGACATTCCACATAGGATAACATTCATAGATTTTGAATTGTTTTCACTAGCTCTTTTACCTAGCGCATAGTTAGAGGTGTAGTTGGGATAACGTAGCCGTTAAATACTTATTGCTATATGTAAAATTCCATAGACTTGAGGAAGGTATTCATCCTAACACTCCAAAATGCATAATTAGATCCATTGAATATAGATTCATTAGAGGTAGAGAAAACAATTTGTGTTTTACTGTTGGCCATGCTTATGATATCTGGATCTCCTTTGAGCTATTAAAATCGGTGCAAAAGGACCAATATTTGATACCAAATGTTAGAAATCAAGACATTGCGAAGGGGTGAATAAGTGTAAATTCAACTTTTTAAGGAAAATTCAAATTGTTTACTTGTTATGAAGAAGTAACACTATCAACAATGAGCAATAAATAAATAAAACACATGAGAAGACAAGATTTAAAGTGGGAAACCCATGATGGGAGAAAACCCACTATGAAACCAATGCACTAAGCTAGACAATTTGTCCAATAAAAGATTACAAAGGTCTCAAAATTGTTGAGCACCCACTCAACATGAAGCACCAACTTCAAGATCTAATCAAGCACCTACTTGACTCCTTTCAAGATACAACTTACATGAAATCACCTACTTTCAAGACTTGTTAAGCTTCAACTTATACTTTACAAAAATTTTGATCACTCACTTTACATAGTTTCTTTGACAAATAAAATTGATCCTAAATTTTCTCATACACACTTTTCATACACCTTCACTAATTGCACTAGCTTCAATGCATTATCATCTCTCTCACTCTCTCAACTTTACACTCAACTCTCACATTTTTCAACAACATTTTTCATACACAAAGATGATATTTTATAAACAAAAGACTTTCACACACATAAATTTTTCACTTCAACACAAATGACTCATCACCTAACTAAATTGACAACTCCTAAAAAGGATATGGATTGTCTTCATATAAAACTAACTCTAGGCATCATTATTGCATCTAAGAAGGTTCAGTTATAGCCTCAAAACCTGCAGGCTCTTTTAAGATTCTATGAAGCAAAATGATGATCCAAGGAGAGTTATAAACCTTATGAAAAGCTGAATTCACCTGTAACATGTCCTCTAACCCTTGCAAAATCCTTTTTGTAACTGTAATTTTTGTTCTAACTTATTCTTTGGTGAGTGAACTGATCTAAGGTATATGCGGGGTTTAATGCTAGGTGTCATCATCATGAATTTTTTTTACTAAAGCCTCTAATATTCTTTATAAATTCTTTACAACCTCATTCTTCACCATTTTAGCTTTCAAACTTCATTAGAGCACAAAGGAGAGCACTAGGTGCTATAACAGTTAGCAACGACTTGAACATAAAGGAGTATACTTATGAACTCACATCAAGTATGCATTTAGATGTGTTAGGTCTGCAAGAAGACTACATCAATAACCAAATCTTGGAGATCATCAAGTTAGAGTATAGAGAATTTTGTACATCTCTCCTTCATAGTCATCAACCCACAATCATGGAGGACTGTATACTAGTTATATAGGAGATTGAATAGACAAAAGAAGACATTTTCAAGCACTTATATTAGCTTGGACAAGATAGTTAAGGTTTTTAGACACCCTTCAACTGAAAAGAGGAGGAAGAGAATCCTCATTCACATAATGGAGAATGCATTTGAGCAATATGTTCAATGATTTACATGTATAGAAAAATACCTTCAAGGATTGATGCAATTCACATTTTCAGTTAGTCATGAGTTTAAAATCACTTTACAAAAGAGTATTTATGTTTTACATCTCCCTAGGTTCATACCTTGATTCACTCCAAAGCCAATGACTCAAACTTGCAAGAACTTCAAGACACACTCAAGAATACTTTTGAGGGCTAAGAACCAGTCTTGCTTTAGCTTGCACTTCACCTATAAAGCTTCTCTTTCACAACACACAATTTCATTCACACTTCACCAAGTAGGTATCCACCATCATCAACTATTCTCCCAGAAAGTAATGAATTTTAAATTTCAAGTTTACATGTTCAACAACTCTATTCTTATAAACTTTACTAAGATGAAACTTTTAGTCCCTTAAGAGTTATTCACATATTCAATTCATTTTGGAATGAAATTATCTTGAGAATCTTGTATTTAGTCCATAAAAAAGTATTAAATATTTTATCTCTTGAATACAAGCTCTTTCATCAAGAGGACTATCATTCCCAAAGGTCTAGTTTTTGGCATGTTAGCCATTTCTGGTAGATGAGCAAGTTTGTCAAGAAATACTTGAGTTTATCCCATAACTCAACTAATATTTTTCATGGAAATTAAAAACATGTCTCGCATCACCTCCCACACCCTTGATTATAACTTAAAACCGTCTTGACAAGACAAAATACACAAAACCTTACAAAATAGAGATAAACCTTTACTATACAATCATGTTTGAAGACAAAAATACCACAAACTTGGACTAGAAGGAATTTTAAGTTTTCTACAACGTTGAGTGATTTTCATAACTTTAGCAGGTGATTTTATGCCCTCAATAATTATTTTTCCTCTATCACTAACAAACAATGTTGTAAAGAGGCTTTAGAGGAACTTTCACTCTTAAGATTTGTCCATATATCATTTGAATTCATTCCTTATCTAACATGATCTTAAATCAGTTCTCTAGCTATGGTGAAATTCCTAAGACACCATGAAACCATTTTACATGCCAACCATGATTATATTTCTCACCTCAAGCTTGAAATGGCCATTTCCTTAACCCATAGAAGTAACAGTTTAATTTCTTGCTTTATCTTCAATATCTAGGGCTAAAATTTTGTCTACACTTTAAAAATTACCTTCTCCATCATCTCTAATGGATGTTTGATAATAGTTCACTTTACAAGATTCTTCCACATCTCATTTAGACAATGTTTTGCTTCTTGTCTTGAGAAATCATGCTACAAAGACCTGTATAAGTGCTTAAGATGCCTCCTTAGCCACTTGTGAAGTCATGCACACCTCATCTATTCTCATATAATGCTCATAAAATTCTTGGTTAAAATCTTCATATCTTTAATCATCATCTCATGATTTTTTTATTGGAAAATGAATTGGATTGGCATGGGATGGTCCCCTTTGGAAGAAAAACACCATGTCTCATTCGCAACTCATCATCTTGGAGCCATAAACAACATGTATACATTTTAATCACACTTCACAAATTTTATGGAGACGTTACACACCTTTGATACACAATCTGAAATAAGTCCATACACCAAGACCTTACGAAAACAATAAGACTCTTCAAGATACCTTTTTACCTACATGACAAGCAAACTTCAAATAAAAAAGGGACACTACCACTCCCTTGACTTATCTTCACTTCATGATGCCCTTTCCATCAATGCCATATGACATCAATGACAACACAAATGCAATAGGGTTCAACACTATGTAGTTTTTACACTCTTCTCATGGTTTACTTGGTATGTCATGGCTTGTTTTGTTTCATACACCCATTCTAGGTTCTTGAACAAGGCCTAATTGAGCTAGTTTACACCATAAATCATCATACTTGTCTTTTTCTTCATCATGTAGACCCTCAAACATGTTTCTCATGCCTTTACCATGCTTTTCCATCAGCCTCAATATTTAAATTCATCATTCTAGGTCCAATTGTTGACTAGTTCTAAGGATTATGCCTCCTAAACTTAACTAATCTAACTAATTCAACTCGTGCACTAGTGTATCCATCATTCTTCCCTTGTTTCCACGTCATATTCCTACTCAACCATCTAGGATATCATCTTAACATGTACTCACATCACCACTATGCCTCTATAAGTCACTTGTTACTCAAGAAATTGAGTCTCAAGCATGTGTTCTCAAGCCTTTTCTTGTCCTTCCTCATCACACTCATCCTCTATCTCTCCTTCATCCTAATTTTTCATTAATTTTCCTTTTACATCAATGACAACTTCAACAATCACATGCCAACATCAAGAACCATTCTTGAGAGAATCATGCAAAAATATCTTCAACATGAATTCTAAGCACTGAAACCAATTGTAACACTTTAAGGAGACTATACACACCACTTAAATTAATCACATGCATATTTCCTTTGGATAAAATCAACTAAGCACACATGTTTCAGTCACCTACATTGAGAAGCCTAAGAAGACCAATTAGGGCATTAGGTATTAGACAAGAAATCATTTCATTTGATCAAACCAAATTCTCTAACACTTCATGTCAGGTGTCAACATGTTATTAATAACAAAAAACAACCAAGTATAATATGAAAAACAACTTGGCTCAACTCAAACCTCAAATACTAGATTTTAACCCTTAAGGCCAAAGTCAAGTAGGACTACTTTGGAGACCAGTAACTCAAAAATTCTTCAACAAACCTATATTAAAATTTTCATGGCCATGTAGCACATCTCCCAAATATTTTGAAATAGTTCACTTTTCATCTTGAAGCTTACATCTCATCACTAAAACTATAATTTTACACAAAACTATGGTTTTTCTCTCTCTTCCTAAAACAACTAGAACATAAAATCATCAAAAATGAAACTAGAGGAATTATCTATAATCCTAATGCATCAATTTATCTCTCTAACTTAATTTTTATTCCAAACAATTCAAATCTTATAAGTCGCTATAGAAGGAGAGTTTCACTAGGGTTTAAAAGCAACTTAGCTTCTTAATGATTGTTCATAAAAGTTTTAAGATCAAACCAATTCCTTCTTTTTGAAAAATATTCTACACTCCATAAATATACATACACTAAAGCCTTAAGGTCCCCTGTAAAATTTGTGTGAGTGGGTGATCATATGAAGTTCACATATCAAGTTTGATTTTTCTTATCAAGAACTCGAGAGTTGGAAAAAATAGCATATCCCGAGAAAATATCTTTGTTATGACTTGAAACTTGACCTAAATCACCATGTAGATACCTCTTATAATTGACTTGTAAGTCTCATCCATGCTCAAATGTTCCCGAATCTCTCCAACCACTAAGACTTGTATGTGCCTACATGCTTTATACATGCACTAGACCTATGAATATTGACCTAATATGCCTTTCTAACTTCATATGTAGTACCAAAATACTCCTACCATAATCATACAAGACTTCCCTTGCCTAAATCTCTTTCTTCCATACTATGCACCATACATTAGGTCTAGGAATAGGCCTATAATGACCTAACTCAACCATTACTTCCCGTGAACAGAACACGATGATAACCTATAGAAACTCGAACACCTTTGAAACATCATACCAACCTTTCTTGACCTCATAAAATCATTCCAAAACCATTGAGAGCTCATATTGTGACCAAGCACACTAGACCATACTCCAGGACACCATGACAAGATAATATGGTTAGACACTACCAATCAACCTTCATATTTGACCTTGAATAACACTTCATAGAGACAAATATGACACCATGAAACCTTTTTCCATAAATTTCCTTTGACATCAATGATGACCTAAGACACAATGGCCAAAAATCCCCCTTTGTCATTGATGCAACCAACTTCAGAAACATTGATGGAAACCATGAATACAAACTCACCTAAAAGACCTATTTTACATGTTTCTAAGCCTACTCCCCCTTTGACATCTATGATAAAGGATTAATGACAACTCAACATAAAAAGACAATGATAAGACACAATGGAAATAATGACCTACATGCTTACAAGATCCGCCTTAGATGTTCTCTATTTTCTTATCTTCAACAA
Source organism: Taxus wallichiana var. yunnanensis (assembly GCA_018340775.1). Taxonomy (NCBI): domain Eukaryota; kingdom Viridiplantae; phylum Streptophyta; class Pinopsida; order Cupressales; family Taxaceae; genus Taxus; species Taxus wallichiana. The sequence goes on from CM031234.1 coordinate 653,220,584, forward strand.
TAGCTAAAGAGATCCATGGACTGAGAAATATCTCCCCTTGAAATGATACACCAAGATTTGGATTCATTCATGCTAAACATCATCATCTAGATCTGTGCCACTGAAAATCATGCCAAAAAGCAATTTCTCCCTCCATTCTCTATTATATCACCATTTAGGACTAAGAGCCCTAAAGCACAACTTTAGTCCAATTTTGACAAAATTTCTTCTTACTCTAGGATTAAACATAAATTATGAAGAATAACTTGATGCTCCCCATGTCCTTATACCATCATATTCTCATAGATAAGACACATATTAGATATCATAACTTCAATGCATGCCATGAAGATTGGTCAACTCAAACTACATTGTCTTGAAGTTATTTTCTTAGTGTTCTCGAGTATTATTTCCATACTTTCTCGGTTTGATGAAATATATGTCTAACTCCTAGAACTATGCTAGAAAATACTCAACAACTCTACTACACTATCCTTATTGACTATTTATACACAATTTATAGGTCAATATTAGGTCTTCTTGTTTCATGAGGTCTCTTTCCACTTGTAGCTTGTAGTATGCACAAGTATATTGTACCTGCAATTATAATGTCTTCAACTTGAGAGCCCAAAAACTTCACACAACTCTGTCTTACAAACTATGAGACATCATTCATGGTTCTTGAACTAACTGATTACCTTAAGCCCAATCATCAAGATATAACCACGATACACACCTTCATGAAGAAAAAATGGACCATCCCATAATCAATCTATCAACCTCAAGCTTCACTATCACCAAATGACATTGCCGATTTTTTTTTTAAAGCACAAAGTGACCTTTGACTTCAAGCCTTAGACTTATAACATCATCCATAAATTTTAACCTCTTCATATATTTTCATAATTGATCAACATGCAGTTCCCATATTGGACTTTACATGGACTCTTTGATGAAAATAAACTTCAAACATCACTATAAAAACACACTTACCCCGGTTTTGGTTCTCTAACATACTCAAAAGTGAAAACTCCCTTGATTCCTACAATCAGGATACAACAAGTGAGACCATATACTTACTTGGAAAACACTAGAGAAACCATGGAATCACATATCTCATTTGTGACACACTTCATTTCTTTCTCGGACCTTGTAGAATTATCCCTAAATACTATTCCTTCAAAGAAACTTAAGACATCAATTAGAGTGCACCTTGAGACTTTAACTTTTCACCGGTTACATACCTTCTAGGATTCATACTTTGAATACCATCCTCATCTTGAAAAATTTCTTCATTTTAGAACTAATGATATCCTTGTGCAATCATATAATTTCATAACTTGTAAAAATATTTTGAAGACTCACATATGTAGACATAGAGACAGAACCTTGACAACACAATTTTGACACTTTTCAAGCTAGAATATAGACTCCCCATTACTTCAAGGATTCAACACTAGATGCATGAAAATGAAAACATACTCAACACTCTTGTCATGTCATCAAGGACATGTAAATATACTTGACATACGTCAAGGGTAAACATTTCTTAACAACTACTACAGTCCATAGAACAACACAAATGCCAACATGTTGACCATTTCATGAACTCAAAAGAATTTACCATGACTTACAACATTATTTACCATACCAATTCTTTGCATAATTCTCATGATGAAATTAGACACAAAATTTTAATACCATCTTGATGACTTTGATTAATAGTAGGGACATATACTTGACAATGAAAAATTTCTTACATGATAGAAAATTTCACATTTGGACCACTTCATTCTCAATGACACCACATACTTAAATAACTTCACATCACTATCTCAACCTTACTCCATACCTTGTTTTAAATAACCACTATCCATTATGAGACCAAAGCACATCTAAATGAATGTAACACCATTGTCAAAACATAATCACATCTTCATACTAATTTTTGAGAATCTCGAGACCATTTACATATCCAACTGACATGAAATACTAGAATAAGATAGCTTTGTAACATCATGAAAGAGATAGAACATCATGAATATTCCATCAAAACAAGACATATACATACATTTTGCTTCACAAACATCTTCAACAAAATTGTTAGCACATGGAATTGCACGCATGCAAATGACATGTAACATTTTAGGAAGGAAGTCCCTCCTCAATGAAGGTGAGGCTTCCTTTATTGAAAGAAAAAACTTTATTTACATTTGTACATCCAAAATTGTATATGTGGAGTGTTTTGGAACATCAATGGAAAGAAAAGTGAATGAGGGAGATGGAATGGAATGAAGGAATGAATGGAAGGAACATGCAAAAGTTAGGTAAAATCAAAGCCTAATATTGCATGGAGAAGAACAATAAATAACTAACACAAATAAAATGGAGTTTGCATCAGTTAAACGAGAATGAGTAAAGGGAACACACATGAGCAAGTAAATAGAAGATCTTGATCACTGTGAACAAGAACAACAACTTAATAATGTTGAAAATAAGATCAAAGATAATATTTGCATGCAAGATTTAAACATCTAATATCTAATGAACATAAGAACATCAAATGTTACAAGACACAAATTTTGTATTTCATTAACTCCAAAATGTCTTCACAAAAGAACACAAATTTTCTTCCTGAAAAAAAGCTTGCATACGAAAGTATTTTCTTCTCCTCTCTCAAAGTTACGCTTTACAAATGAGCCCCTCACTTCCTTTTATAACCCAAAAGTTGGTTACAAAGTAGTTAGGGTTTTACATGAACATTAAATAGGGCACTTAAGTTACCTTTTAATTTTTCACCCAACTTTATTAAAAGCAACTAAAAATAGAAATCACTTAAGTCATCAATAGTTTTTTGAAAGAAAACTCAATATTAACATATTTTTCTTTAAATCCCACATTTAAAACATACAATAATAACCAGTGCCTTATCCATTGAAATGGGGTCCACCTATCTCAAATGTATGAGAAATAGACCCTCACTTCATTAGATACCAAGAAAACTATCTCTATAAACCCTCGATGAAATTAGGATCAGCCGCTTTTGCTAATTGAAAGGATTTGAACCTTCCCAATGTTTCAAACATATTTTCTTCTTCTGAAGGTTCATTTGGTCAAAGAATCACCTCAAAAAATACTTGCAATTCCAAAATCCTACCTAGCATATCATTTAGATTAATCATCTTTGATTGAGAATTCTTAAACAAGGTCTTTAATTTGATGTAACGCTCCAATGAAGCTGAAGATAAATTATTGATGGGAGTAGTATACATGTCCTTAAACAATTGTGAAAATTGCTCTTCCACATGCTCCAATGAACACCTATGATTATGATTATTTACGAGATTGCAAGGGATCTCAGCTATGAATTCTTGAATCAAGGTGAGTGAAGTGAAGGCTTCATTGCATACGCTCTCATAATGGATTATAAAATCCTTGAGAAGCGTCTTCCTTGATTTGAGATGTAGACACCAAAGAAAATGTCTCTCTCGATGTTCAAACTCGAGAATTTCTTCATGGATAAAGCGAGGATTCCATACTCGTCATCTCATCTAGACTGGGAAACATCTTGTCTAAATTTGATATGTTAGAAGAAAAATTTTCCTTGAAAGAAATAATTGGATCAAGATACGCACAAACATATTCATGGAGCTTAACCATGTTTTGATCCTCTCTTGGCCTAAAACAAGAATCTTTTAAAGCCAAGTTTTAGTGACATGGCCCAATGTGTTTATTTATTTTGATAAATTGAGAGTTTCTTCATCAAGGGCAGCCACTGCATTAGGTACTAGGGAAATTGGATGATATGGGATTTATCATATGTTGAACATATTCCACTAATTGATTCTTTTCAGCCTTGAGCTGAGAGTTCTGAGACTTATATTTCTCAAGTCTCTTTAGCATGATATCAATTGAATCTTAAGCCATTGCCATGTCACTTTCATATATGGACCTCCAATTTCCAAGTCTAGAAACTCCATAATCAGTAGATGTCATCACATCATGCTCCTTGTCAACTTATGGGATGGCAAGATCCACAAATTTGTTTTCGTCACTATCCACCATTATTCGAGAAAGAACTTTAGGCTTCTTGGGAATGACATCATTTGAAAATTTGAAAAGGGCATCAAAATCAATGTCTATTGCCTTGACAACCCTCTTCCTTTTCTTTACCTCGCAATCAACCCGAAAGGAGTATCATTCACTATTTCTACATATTAAATCCTCGGAGCTCAAGCCAACATTCTCATTGTTCTCAAAATCATGAGATTATACAAGAATCCTTTCCACAACCTTGATTTGAGGAGAAATAACCTCAATATTCACCTCCTGATCATTTAGGAGATTTTGGGAAATCTTTTCATGAACTATAGGTTCTGAAGTGTTTGATATTTGGACTACCTGCACCTGAGTGGATGTTTATGCAAGGCATAGCTTAGGATTGTTTGTCACAAGCTTCTGAGAAATATTAACAATGTGAGTAGAAGAATCTCTACTTGAAGTAGAAAATCCCAATACACACTCTCTTCCTTCACTGGGGCTAGGACCTTTAAATTTTACTCCTCGTGATCTATTATTCGATGAAGTGGATTTTGGAAACCACTCCTTTCTTGTTTTCTGCGTATGATTGAATGGCACAGAGGTCAATTGAGAAGGGGATTTGGTTGAATGGAGACCTCCTCAAGTTGGAATTTTTTATGATCCTGAAGTATGATCTTGAATTGATTGTAACTTGAGAAGTTCTCTTCGTACTACAAGATATGCTTCTTTCAAGGATCGGTTGATTCTTGCTATCAAGATAAAATTCATCTCTTTTGGTCCAATCAATTCGGGGCAACGGGTAAAAGAAACTGCATCATATGAAGGATTAATAACATCTTCAACATCATTTACAAATGAATCGGAGGGTTCTTGATGCGAAAGGCCTTGATCTGAGAAAGGGTTATGCAAGAAAACTCTCATCTTCTCACTTCATGCTTGTCTAAACAGGCAGCCCAAAAATCTTCCATGGTAGGGTTATGTTGATACTTTGTTCCAATAATGTTTTACATATATCCATCGATATCAAAATTGGCTCTCTTCACATATGGATGAATTGTGATGAGGGAAAACTCTTTTTCCATGAGTTGTGCACTGAAAATATTTGGACATTGGTATTCCCTGATTTGGATTGGGAAATGAATTCCTAAGAAATGATTTTCACTAAGAAGAAAATGAACTTGGAATAGTTGTCACATGCAAGTTCCATCAATGCCCATTTTTCACTAATGTACTTAGGAATTTTCCATAGAGTACCCACAAAGCCACTTACGCAAATGTAGGAAAAGGATGAGAATTGAATAAACTAGGTTCCCCATTGGGAAATGGCATTTATGGCTTCTTTAGAAAATATTTCCTCTATATTCTGATTCACATTCCAAATCACATGGAAGGTGAATGCATCATTGACTCTTTTGAAATGGTGAGATCTATTTTTGAAACTTAGTTGCGGATAGTAATGGAAGACACTATTTGATGGACCCATGACTCCTCTTTTTGAGTCCCGAAAATAGATTTCTTCTTGCCACTTTGCGTAAGTTAGATACAATGTCATGTAGAAGCATCCAGTCATCTTTACTTTGATCAATTATTTGTGAAGGGTATAACTAATGATGGTGGCCCAATCTGTAGACACTAAAATTAGGTCACACTCCCCTTCATCCTTTGACATATAAGCCCCCTTTTTATTACATCTACCAAGCCATGGCCCCCTTCACCTCACTAGCATTAATTTAATTAAATTAACTCATTATCCTCACTATATTTATTATTTAAATATCTTATTTAAATAATACCTACACATATAGTTCACTTAGACACCTCACCAAGCTAACTCAACCTAAGACCTATTCTTAGCAAGTTACCATAACTAACTAAGACTTACCCAAACCCTAAAAATCAATGCCTACACTCCCTCTAACCACATTCCCGCATGATCACAGAAGCTCCTAGTCCAATCCACGGGATAACGACACAAGATCTAAGGAAATCAGGAGGATCTCCCTAAGTTTGGTAAACCTAGAAAATCCCACCTTGACCGATGTCAGTTACCCCTGACCGTTGCCGGTTAAGGCTGTCTATCTGCCGTCAGTTACCCCTTTTAACCCAAAAACCATTATTTCTCAACGTTGGAACTTGGAAGGAAAAGGTTGGAAAATGAAGCAAGAAAGTTGACAAGCAAGAATGACATCTCAAAGAGATAGCGCATCTTCAGAGAGCCAATTCCAGCAAGGACTGACATCCAAGGAAGGAGATTGAGCATCTTCTCCTACACACCATCCTAACCACCTTGAACTATCCAAGCAAAGAGGAGTTGCATGTAGCCCATGCGAAGCTTTTCTTCAGTTGGTGATCACTTGCAACCTTCAAACCCACCATTCGACACCTTCATCCATCACACATAAACCTTCGGAAAAAATCCAAGTAAGTACAATATCGTACTTTCTTTGGTTATTTCATTTCATCATTGTTTTATCACCCATTGTTTATCTTACTCCTTATCGACCATCTCAAACATTTTGTACCTCTATAGACCCATCAAAACCTCGTAAAAACCTATCCCAGTCACCTAATACGTCCTCTCAACCAACTTAATCCTTTGTGCAATCACAAAGGAGACCAAAGCCTTATTCTGTGACGTTTCCAAACCTCATGAGAATCGGCGCTGGTTATACCTAACTATGGTCGGTCACCCCTGACCGACGTCAGTCTCTATTTTTGCCTACATAGCCTTAAACTGAGACCTATCCACCTAATTTTACCTCACCCTCACTCATTTATGACATACTCGAGACCTTTATCGGACACTGCGGAACCCGAACCAACCATTTGACATATGGATTCTATTTTATCTTAGCTGTTAGATTAGATCTGTTTTCTTAGTGTTTTAAGTGAGATAACTAAATCATTTTAAAATAACAATAGGATTTACCTTGTTTTCAGCATTAATTTGTTTAAAACAGTGGACTGACAGCCATCTAGGGAGTACCATACTTCCTAGATCTAGCTCACACTAGGCAGTTCACTGCCCATATTGTTTAATTCTTTCTAGTGGTCTTGCTTTCATTACACGTAGTTCCTCCTAGCCAAAAGGAATCTCTCATGGGGCCAGTTGTGGATTCGAAGTCATATGTGTGTAACAAACCATCAACTGACATTTGAACAGGTATTACTCCTATGCTTATTACCCTATCTGTTTAGTCAACAATTCAGAGAAACAATCTAAGAAAAAGGTGAAACATTTTGGCACGCCCAATGGGACCCATCCGGGGTTCCTTGCATTTCATTCATTCCTAGGAAAAAATTGTGTGTTTTTTTCCCTTCTAAAAGTGTACACACTAATTTTATTCCCTGGTAATCCACTCCTTCTTTCTATTTTCTCTAAAGGAAACTTTTCTTTTGGTGTATTTAAAAGGAATCATCTCTTCATGTTTTCTGCATTTTAGTGAAAGAGCATCCCTCTTCCTATTCATCTATTTTTGTCATCAAATATCATACTTTTGATTTGGGTTTAAAACAAGTGCATTGCATTCTGATTTAGCTCATTAGCTCACATTAATTGAGGGAAACCTATATGTTAGATGTCATTACTAGCTGATGGTTGACAAACGAATCGTAGAAAAGCACTTCTATCCTTTTCTCTTTCTCTAAGTCTTACCAAACCGCACAAAAATTCAAATACATACATTCTTAAACAACATCTTACCTGGAAGAAGTTGTAGGTGATCACACGATCATGGCACAGTGGGCACCCAACTTGCTGCTGCTCTATCGAGTCATACTTCAGAGCATAGCCCACCCCCACAATAACATACTTGAAACCTCACCCTTTAGATCTCCTTTTTTATAGGAATCCATCCTCAACAAAAACTCTATTTCACAATTCATGTGTCAATCCCTAAATAGCAAGAGTTGAACAAACATAATAGAATAGGCACTCTAGGAACGTTCTTTCTTAGTTTTCTATTTGATTTGCATTTTGAGGTGAGAGCTTTCAATCATTATTTTTGTATTTCCTTGCACACTCCCCATCATAGTTGGTGTATTCCAGCTCCACCTGAGTGTGCCTGGGCCATATCACCATCATTCCTAGAATTTTGGGTCTGATTCCACATCAAATTCTAAATCACAACCACTTTTTCTCATCATTGTTTCAATCTCATAGTAAATGTCATCGGTTACCTCTGACCACCATCGGTTAAACATAACTGACATTGGTTCTAGGCCCTTTTTCTAACATACTCAGAACGAAATTCTCACTTCACTTTTCTCCACTTCCCATTGTTTCACATCACTTTGTCACTTTTTCCATTGACATTTTACACATTCCAAGATTTGGCATACTTATCAAATTTTACCTTCTACCTCACTATTTATTCACTGCCAATCTTCTACAGTGACCGACAGTGGTTACCCCTGACCGAGGTTAGTTTTCCCTAACTGACATCGGTTAACCTATTCCACATTCCACTCACCACTTGTTACTTTATCCATTTTTAATCACCGGATTCAATCAAGCTTTCGCTATTCTCTGTATTATTTACAAAGAAGCAGCCTTCACTGCTCGATCAATCTTGGTTCACATGGTACTAACCCGAGGACAAGTGAACGCCTTCATGTTCCACACCAGTTGCCAACCGCTCCCACCTAGTCCTTCACCACCCTCTATTTTATCACCAGCCACGGATCCCATCCACCTACCAATATCGCTCTACGGAGATGAGGAGTTTGCATGACTCCTTGACTAGAACCTGTTGCCTTGCGATTTTACCTCTCCCATTCATCCACTCAAGACTCCTCGGGTCGGTTGATATACGGCATGCCCGTATCTATGCCTCTAACTCTCACACCCACTTCCGCATCAGCCTCACCTAGCTCCGTACTACCAGATCCACCTTACCCCCGAATCATTTGCGGTTAGGTCCTATACCATGCTTTATGTGACTGCCACATCTGTTACCTCTGTGGCACCAATTACATCTACCATACCCTCGTCGATTACCCCAAACACAACCTCATCCATCCCTCATGTCTCACATATACCTGTAGCTACATTCCCACCTCCAGTGTCGGTGACCTCTACCCCATTTCAGAATGTAGTTCTTTCTATTCCACAATCATTAGCCCCTATTGCCACTAGGGTTACCACGACCCTTCCTCCCCCATATACATACTACCAACAACCACCTGTTTCATCTATCATTCATTTTGGGTACGTACCCCCTATTTCCTTGCCTTCTTCTCCACCACCTTACATGGCAGCCCCATACACTAGAATGCCCCACCCATTATACACCCAAAACTAACCTCCTCACGTTATAGGAGGCATCCAATCATCACAACCCACCAATGACCTAATTAAATTGATGATGGATAAGATGTAGACACTAGAGGCATTGGTTTTCGACTCCTGCAACACACTCACTTACAACGAGATTTGCAATGAGCCTATTCACCCATCCATTTCCATTTTTTCATACCCTGTGCATTGGGAAATGCCCAAATTCAATCGTTTCAATAGTAAGGAAGACCCACAACAACATTTGTGCTCGTTTAAACATGGATGTTATTTGATTGCTCATGATGATGCCTTACTTTTGAGAAATTTTCCAATGTCCCTCACTGGACCTACATTAGGCTAGTATAGTGGGTTACCCAAACACTCCATATTTTCATTAAATTAGGTAGCCCAAGCTTTCTTGGATCATTTTTCCATCAACATCACCAAGAAGGTTACCATGACCGATCTATATTCCACACGTCAATACGAGGATGAATATATCACGATTTTGTCACTTGGTGGCACAACATGATCAATCAACTTACCTTTCAACCCCACAAAGTGAACTTATCGAGCTCTTCACACGAGATTGCACCAGGCATATCTCCCGACCTTACGAGTCCAAACTTTCGAACATTCGATGAGGCATTCACTATGAAACGAAAGTTAGATATTCGGGCCATCAAAGAGAAGAAAATCCAATTACGAAATAAGAATTTGGCATTCAAGTCGAATGAAACCTCTTCTTCTTCCAAACCACCAACCAATTATTCAAAGACTAAAGGTACCACTAACGCAGTGGTGGTACTCAAGGTCGGTCCACTCATCCATCCAATCAAGCTACACCCTCATCTAATTTATCGCATGTTCAAGCTTTTCGATTCTGACAAAGAGCGGTAAAATATACCCCAATCGAGGAGCCTTACTCTTCTGTCTTAGAGAAGCTTATCAAAGTTGGTGCCATCACCCTTCCACCCATAAAACCACACACTGGTTTTGACCCTTCTCGCCCCATGCTTGTATGGTATAAGGAACAAGATTTTTGTAACTATCACCACGTAAAGGGTTATAGTGATTTACAACTATATCACTTTTAATATTTTCCAAGAAATGATCAAGAAAGGTGAGTTGACTATGGATAATCCTAACGCTGCCCCTAACCAAAATCTACAAGTCTTTAAAAAACCATTTCCCAATCATGCCCCTTCATCCAATCAAACGGTGAGACATCCACTCACGATACCCATACCCGTGAGGTTCACGTAATCTTTAACGAGGTACCTATCACATCTCAATTACCTCACATTCCTTCCATAGAGGAAATCCTAGCCCAAAATCCTCCTTCCACATTGGAACCAACCGTCACTATTCTTTCACCAATAGAAGAACACCCTTCATCTCCTACATCACCTATGGAGGAGTCTTCTACTAACATTGAGACCATTTCACCCCTAGCTTCTTCACTTAGCAAACCTTTACCTACCATAACTCCTCCACCCATGGAGGAGCACCCATTACCTCCTCCACCCACAGAGGAGCACCTATCCGTTCCTCCACTCATAGAGGAACTCCCATCATCCCTTCCACCCATCATAGACCCGGTAGGGATACCCTTGCCTCTTGGTGAGCATTCTCCATCCACTACCCGACATCCAACAGACCTACTTTCAGCTCTCTTACCCACGGAAGCTGAATCGGCTGATTCCCCATCTCCAAGATTCATTTTATGGGAATTCCCATTAGGTACTCACCAACTCCACCTACAAACGTGCCATTCTCATGTTTGGCTGATCACTTAGATTATGTGGATAGGGCTTTGTTATGGGGGCACCTCTTACTCCCTGTCTCAACACAAATGCAGAGATCCCTCGATGACACCTCCACTATCTACCCAAGCACATTTCCACCCGTTAAACCACATACAACCACTACTGTTGCAACCCCTTCCACGATACCCATTAGCACTCACACCACACCCTTACCCATAACCTAACCTATGCCTAAACCCAAACCCATACCCACAATATTTACCTCCACTAAACCTATTACCACTTTAGGGGTTACCCCGACCACCAACCTTACTCATCCACCTATTAAACTAGATTTAGCTACATCCTCTAAAACCATACCTACTCGACACCCAAACTAAAGAAACAAACTCATCAACCTCATACCCTTACCACACCAATCACACCCGCACTCGTCCCATCTGTCTTAAGACCTCAGCTACCCAACATGGTCAAGCACCCCTCACCCATTCATAACCCAATAACACAACCACCCATTCCTGCCTCACAAATATCTAACCTACCTAGACACACAACACAACTCATACCCATGCCTACAGTCCCTTTACCACCAATACCTATGATACCTTCAATCATTGCTTCACTACCTACTACACTTTAGTCATTGTCCCTCACACCCCAAGAATGACCTACATCATCTACCTTCACAAAGACCTCCTGTTATCCCCGTGGGTAACTCGCCCTCTTCCTCCATCCGCTTTTCCTTCTAGACCCCATATATCTACATCACCTTTACCCAAGAAGGTGTAACCCAACAACAAAACCCCACTACTCCACAACAAGGTAGTCAAAACAAAACCACACCTTCTTACATATCCATCTACTATACCCATACCTAAATTAAACCGACCGATACCCGAAACCACACTAGCGCCTAAACCCATAGGTCGACTTGTTCCTACACTTCCAAAAACAATTCCCAAACAACTGACCACATCTAGGCCCAAACCCACATTCACTTCCCATTGTGATCCACTAGCAGGGTCCTATGCCAAAATTTTAACCAACCTCCTCGAGACTTTTGTTATCACATTACCGCCACTCTAACCTTATTTACCCCCTCAAACCCAAGAAAATGGGGTTTGATGATACCAAAATTTACACATATCATCATGTGCCGGGCATGATGTGGAGAGTTACATGGCCTTAAAACTATCCTTATCCAATTGTGTCCACCCTAAACCAAATTTGATGACGATGACCTTCTTGATGAGGATCTTACTTCACCTACCCCATTCCCACACCTGTGTACTCGTAAAACACAACCTCCACCCTCACAGCTCCCGTAACCACACACAAATTTGAAATTAACATGGTTCACATAAGAGAACTTGCCACACCACCACTCAAATGTCGCTGCGCCTAGCTAACCTCACAGGGCTTTTCTCCTCCCATAGGTTTTTTCCCTTCATGTCGTTATACCACATACCCTACACCCTCTCCATTTGAAAATTCCCTCAAATCAACATGGTACATGTTACTACATGTGCACAGAAGGGTAAAGAAAAGGTAGCTAACCCACCAACCAATCCTATACCTAACATACCATCTACACCCATACCTAAGATAACTATCTACGGCCCCACATACCCCATTTCTAATGGCATCACACATCGCACCATGCTAAAAAAATTACACCAATCAACCCTCAAAATGTCCTTATATGACCTCATCCAAACCTCGGAATCCCATCGGCAAGCCCTCATGAAGGTTCTTCAATCTATCGAGGTTTTACCAAATGACCCTACACCCGTAACATCCATTATCACACCCCATCATGTAGCCTCTCTCACAAAATTACCACCTTCATCCTCACCTCACCTTGTTCACCAAGTGGCCTCCCTTAGCTTCTCAGAGGTAGAGATCACGCCATACCAAAATGATGACCTAGACCTAGCCCTCTTCATCTTTGTACACATTGATGACATACGGGTATGCCGTGTGATGATTGATGGAGGTGCTAGCATTAACATCATTTCATCCCATGCATTTACTCAAATGCACATACCTAAAAATTGCATGCACAAACATCCAGTCATGTTGCGTTCATTCAACAATGCTATCACCTCCACACTAGGCAAACCTTGTCATTCTTCACATTCACATGGGCCCTCTTGACCGTTCTAGAATTGTTTTATGTTTTGGAGGGGGAATTCCAATATAACTTGCTGCTTGGTAGACCCTGGATCTGGGTCATGGGTTGTGTTCCCTCCACTTTGCATCGTTGTGTAAAGTTTGAACACGAGGGACACACTTACACCATTCCAAATGACCCATCACCTTTTAAAACATGCAACATGCTTTACTGACCCAACAATTTACTCATACCGGTCAAGTTGTCTACTTCCGCAACCAATACCACTTCACCTACACCTACACCCACACCTACCAGTACGGCCATTGCTTTCACTACACATACCTCCTCCATGCCTACCACTGCTATAACCTCCACGGTTGACCCATTAGCTGCCCAATCCATTAACACCACCTTTGCATCTACCTCTGACACATCATCCATACCAGCTACCCACATACCAACCATTAATCCCTTGGAAGGTGTTTTTCAATGCCTCACTTTAGGGGAATACCGCTTATATAACATCAACACATTCCTTACTTCGCGTGAGTATGGAAGCCTTTACCAACACCCTTGTTATGATCACCGTATAGGAGAATGCCTCCTTTATGGTCCTCCTCATCTTCGTACTAGTCTCACCTATGGGGACTTGATACTACCACCTACACACCTAAACCACCTTCACAACCCCGCCCATTTTCTGCTGACTTCCAATCACTTACCAATCACCGTTTTTCCCACACCGTTATGCATGGAAGGGTTTTGGTTTCAGCTTTACAAGCGGGGTCATCATACCATTATTCCATGTACCACCCATAAACATAATGACCGTAGTGGTATTGGCTTCCCCGAACCTTCTACCAAACAGGCCCGCATTGAATTCATTGAGGACCCTAGCCCTTCTCCACCTTCATCACCACCCTCACCGATGGAGTTGATGGATCCTGAATCTATCCCTCCTAAATTTTTTTTTCATAAACACCATTTCCTTAGGGCCTTTGACTTATCAACGTGAAGGTGAGTCCCCTTCCACTCTCCCATTCCTTTATCTTGAGATGATCAATGATGACACACTGACCATTAATGTCGTTCAATGTCAGGATGATGAATCCATACTCACCTACCTTGGTGCAGAAGACTCATATATTCATCGGTTGTTACCCTCTGAGATGTAAACCATGTTGAATGAATCAACTATCAAGATCAACATTCATACTCAAGACGACCTGCACATCTTAAAGATCAAACAATCTTTGAGATCTTGATGAATAGGAAGCCCTCACTTCCTTTCTCGAGCTCATAACCACGCTTTCTCTTGGTCTTACGCAGACATGCCTAGTATTGATCCCACCATAGTGGTCCATAATATCGTAATCATTCTCGATGCCAAACCTATCAAACAAAAGGTAAGGAAAATGCACCCTCACATTGCTCGTCTCATCAAAGAAGAACTTCAATGCCTTCTTTCTGTTTCCTTCATCTTTCCCATTGATTATCCTCATTGAATTTATAACATTGTCCCTGTCACTAAAGCAATAAGAGGACTCTACATTTGCATAAACTTCCATGACCTCAACCTCACCTTCCCGAAAGATGACTTTCCCTTGTCCGGTATTGATCAACTGGTAGACCTTACCACGGGTCACGAGATGCTCTCACTCATGGATGGTTTCTCGGGTTATAACCAAATTTTCTTACCTCAAAGGATCAGCACAAAACCACATTCATTACCCCTTGGGGACCTTCTGCTATTGAGTCATGCCTTTTGGCCTTAAAAAAGTTGGTGCTACATATCAACATGCTATGACTTACATATTCCCTGATATCATGCATCACATATTGGAAGATTACGTGGATGATCTCTTGGCTAAATCTAAATGATGTGATGAGAACCTCATTGTCCTCAAAACCATCTTTGATTGCCTCATTAAATATTGTGTCCACCTTCAACCTAAAAAGTGCATCTTCGTAGTTCTCTCAGGAAAGCTCCTGGGATTTATCATTTCCTTATGTGGTATAGAAGTTGACCCAACTAAAGTCAAGGCCATTCTAGAAATGCCTTTGCCCACAAACCTCAAACAACTCCGTAACCTACAAGGTAAATTGCATTCCATTCACCGATTTATTTCCTAACTCTCTGACCATTGTCAACCATTTCATCATCTACTTCGGAAGGACGTCTCTTTCAAATGGGATGACGACTGCCAGAAATCTTTTGAGGCCTTAAAACAATACCTTCTCCAACCACCCATACTCATTCCATCGAAAGACGATCAACCTTTTTACCTATACATATCAGCTATCGATCACTCCTTAGGGCTATGCTCGCTCATCGTGATGAACAACATAGGGAGAAGGTGGTTTATTATATCATTCGTACCATTCTAGACTATGAAACCCGATACATGCACACTGAAAAAATTTGCTTAGCCTTAGTTTTCATTGCCACCAAACTCCACCATTACCTACTCAACCACAAAACCTATGTTGTGACCAACACCAACCCTTTACACTTCATGTACGCCAAACCCTATCAAAATCAACGTGCCACACGTTGGCTCATGCTTTTAGCTGATCTTGACCTCAAATTCATTCACCAAAAGTCCATTAAGGGTCAAGCTATCGCTGACCAAATGGTTGATGCACCTATTGTCGGGGACCAACCCTCTAATTTTGACTTCCCGATGAATCCATTGCTACCCTTTCCCTGGATGAACCACCTTACCAAATGACATTGTTCTTCAATGGTTCTAAGTGTCAGCGTGGGGGTGGAGCTGGTGTTATCCTCGTCCCTCTGGATGGAGAACCCATGCCTTTTTCTTTCAAACTAGACTTTGAATGCACCAACAATATTTCTAAGTACGAAGCGCTTGTCCTTGGTCTCCAGACCACCTATGCCCTTGATGTCAAATCAATCCACATCTTTAGTGATTCACAATTGGTCATAAACCAAGTTAATGGTATGTACCAATGTCAGCGAGATACTTCAAAAGTATAAACATCATGTAGACATAATTTTGACCACCTTTGATCATTACACTCTTCAAACCATCCCACGTTCAACCAAAAATTTCCGGATACTATGGCTTGTTTAGCTTCCCAAATACTAGCTTCCCTACTTTGATTCCAAAATATTTGTCACCTGTCAATTCCTCCATTCACCTTCTTATTTACCTCACGATGTTTACTCAATTAGAATCAACACCCCTTACCTGAGTGACCTTTGGTATAAACAATACTCCGACTACCTTTCCCTCTCCATCTTACCTCCCGATCTCACCCAGTAAGCGGACAACGTGCTCCTCTATAAGCGTGGCTTCGATGGTATTCTCTTACGATGCCTCATAAGTTCTGAAATTCCTTACACCATCAAAGAGGTTCATGATGGCATATGTCGAGGTCACTTTAGTGTCCTTGCTATTGCTAAGCGTATTCTTCACCTAGGCTATTCTTGGCGTGACCCTTAACCACGATTGTTGTGACTATGTCAAATGCTGTGTGAAATGTCAACAAAATTCCAATCTTCATCATACACCCTGTCATGGCTTATAGGTCACTCATGACCTTTGGCCCTTTTCTCAATGGGGTTTGGATCTTGTCAAAGAAATCAATCCTCATTCTTCCCAATGCCATCAATGGATCATCACCACTACCAAATACTACACAAAATGGGTAGAGGCCATACCACTTATCTCCATGAAATCTGAGAAAATATGTGAGTTCATTAACCATCACATCATTTATCACTTTGGTGTCCCTCATCGCCTCATCACCGATAATGGAAAACAATTCAAAAACAAAACACTTGCGCAAAACTTTGTGACGCCTTCGACAGTCAACTAAGTTTCTCCTCACCTTAGTACCCACAAACCAATGGCCAAGCTGAATCCAATAACAAAACCCTCAATAAAATTCTCATGAAAGTGGTTGACTATAATGGGAAGGATTGACATATGCACATTCCTTTTTCTCTATGGGCATACCGTACTAGTATTCACACTATCACTGTGGCTACACCCTTTTCATTGGTCTACGGTACCGAGGGCTGTTCTACCTCTCAAGTCTAGATCCCATCACTTTGTATTTATCTCCATGACATGCTTCACGATGATGAATTTTGTCTGGACCGCTTAGCACAATTGGAGTTATTAGACGAACATCATCTTAATGCTCTGGATCACTTCAATTTTATCAACAACGTATCAAACGTGCTTATGACAAACATGTCCATGAACAAACCTTCCAAGTTGGTGACCTTGTTTTGAAAGAAAATCAACATGTAACCAAAGCAGAGAAAATCAAACAGGAAAATTTTCTCCTAATTGGCTTGGACCATACATCGTAACTCATACCTATGGATCAGGTGCCTATCATTTGTCCTCACTTGAGGGTAAACCCA
Organism: Taxus wallichiana var. yunnanensis; assembly: GCA_018340775.1. Classification (NCBI taxonomy): domain Eukaryota; kingdom Viridiplantae; phylum Streptophyta; class Pinopsida; order Cupressales; family Taxaceae; genus Taxus; species Taxus wallichiana. The sequence continues at coordinate 653,238,166 of CM031234.1, forward strand.
AACATGAGCCCCTTAACACATTACATCTTTGACTGTTCTACTGTTGACCTCTAGTCCTACATCACTATTTATCTAGTTCATGCTTGTCCCTTGAGCGCCATTTACCTTTTCCACATCTCATCTCCAACGATTAAACATGGATCATGTGATTACCCGTCACCCTTTTTCCTTCTCTTAAATATGTGCACCACGGCTCTGCACATGGCATGATTCTCATGGATACTTTTTGTCTTCTTTTAGATGAGATCCCATGGTCGTTCACCCTTTCCTTCTCAACAAGAACCAAATGCTTCGATATAGTCTTGTCCATGACTTAAAATCCAAAACAACAAAAAGGGTGAATCCCTCAAAAGGACATCTTCCAAAATAAGGGATTAACTCCTTAAGTCAAACTTCTAAAACAAGATGAATCCCTCAAAAGGACATCTTCCACCTTCAATTGTTGCTATAAGTAGATTGCTCCCTCGAAGGAAAGCTATAAAAAGCTCACAACTCTCTACATAGTTTTTCCAAAAAGAAGACTATCTCCTCAAAAATCAAAATTTAGAAGCTTCCCACATCGATCAGCTTTGCGAATACCTCAAGGAGACATATATTCCTCCCATATAGACTTCCCACATCGATTACTCTATCTAAAGTAAAAAAAAAAGCGAAAGAAGACGAACAAGAAAAATATGCTTTTCGTCATGGACTTGCCTATTGTGATCTTGGCTCTATTGCCCAAGGCATTCTACTTCCCATTTTATGACCCAATTAGCTACACCTCATTACCCAGTTGTCTTTTCATGTCATACCTTAAGGGACCTGCTGCACCCATGACATTTTGTGATCATGTATTGTTCATCACTCTTAGGATTATCAATTATGTAATGTCAATAGGGTCATACGTTCATTCGCCTATCTAAAGATGTGTTTCATATGTTTTGATCCTTGCTAATCGGGTGGCTTTCTTGCCCCCTCTTATCCCACCTCAATCAACCTCAAATCACCTTTACCTATCTACCTATTCTCAACCCCAACATCAATGCCCTCAACCTAATTATACCTACGACCTAAAATCACCCATACCTATCTACCTATATTCCACCTCACCTAATCGACCTTGACCTCATCATATTTATTGTAACACCAACTGAATTGTTACCTCCTCCTGAGCATTCAAGTGTTGATATATGGTTTCTTTGTAAAAGGATGTGTTCCTTGATTGAGAAATCATGCTTGATATGTACTGTATCTTCTTTGCAGATTACAGATCTTTGACTGAGTCGGAATATGATTGGACTCTTTTATTTCTTTCATTTTGTATCTGAGTTTAATTTGATCTTGGAATGAATTATAGAGTTATCCACCTATAATACCTAGCCTTGGATTAGTGGAATTGATCCAAGTATTGCTTTAAGTTTGTTCGTGATGAATTAAAATTACAGACCTTGAACAGGTTGCAAGGTCTAGATGCATTGAATAAGCTAGTCCGGAGTATAACTCAGGTTGATCAGTGTGAAAAGGATTGGTTCCCGATATCTAAATATATCTGGAAGGTCTTGATCGTGGACCAGGTAATAATTGATTACATATAATTCAGTAGCCTAATGGCGACAGAGTTAACCCCTGTTCGAGAATGCATGTTGTGGGTCTTTTTCTGAGCGTAAGAAATGTTAGACCTAACTGGAATTATAAATGTTAGTAACCTAAAACTAAACTTAACCTAGGGGTTAGTGTTAATCTAACCTAGACCTAGGCTAAGAGCTAATGTTCTAAGTTAATATCTATGTTCTAAGAAGTTAGACTAGGTGTTATCCTAAATTCTAACCTAAGTTACTAACCTAACTATTGAACAAGGATGTAAGGGGACCTATGGAGGGGTGCGAACCATGGGCGGCATTTTCTATGTTATTAAATGCGTGGATAAGCATGAGGGACAGGTAATTGGTGGAGGTTTTAAAATGGCTAACTTGAGCCGACGTGGCAGGTCGCCAAAATTGGAAATGGTCTTGGAATTTCTCTTGTCTATCGCCAACTATGGCGGTCGGTGGCAGTGGAGTTTGAGCGGGAAATTGGGAGTAAATGCAATTAATGAGCTCGGTAGTCGAGCTCGGATTTCGTGAGAAGGCATGCAAATTGGAAAGTTAATGGTTTGTTTGGCTTATCACGAATTCCGGTTTTCCCTCTGCCTGTTCACTGGTTCTTCGCACCAGTCTTCTTGGTGTTGCATGGCGAGTATGAGCGTATCTAGCTCTTTCCTCTGGCAAGGAAAATATATATGTCATGGAAATAGCAAAATTTTGTTGGTGGCTCTAACTTGGAAAAGGAAAAGAAAGTCCGAGCTCTTTCAGTGGTCTGCTTCGGAATTTTGAGCAAATATCCAGGCATGTTAGGCCCTAACTTTTAAAAATCTTGCTCTTCTTCAAATGATTTCATTAGAACAACTCTGTTCAAATGATTTATGGAAATAGATGGTTTCTATGGTATCCTTGTGTGATTTTCGACACTGTATCTTCATGCTGGTTCGGCTTTTCAATTTAACCCTTGATGGGTGTTTATTATATTCGAACTGTTGCTATATTTCTTTGTGTTTTGCATTCCGGCTTTTATAAATATATGAAAAGAAGGTATGCTCGGCCTGCTCTGTGAGAGCCCATAAATTGTTCTTGTGATGGGTACAGGCCACTATGATGCTTGTTGATTTATACTCGAAGTCGATGCTTGTTGTGGGTACTTGTCGGAAGGGATATTGATGGACATTTGTTTGATTGTTTAGTTAAAATTGAAATTTTTGTAAGCTATGTCGTGGTTATTATTTAGTGGTGGTTATGGATTTTTGTTGGGTTTCGTTATGAATTTTATAGTTATTGTGAAGAGATAACATATTGTGTTACAGTATTCATTACGACCTCACTGGAGTTGTTTTTCCCTTTCGTGAAGGTTAAGGGGATTCAACCCGTTTATATATATATTTATATATATATATATAATATATATATGTTTATTATATTGAAACGACTCTGTAGAGTCCATTGAATGATTCGTGCACTATGGACCACTGTGGAAGCTTTATATATCTTTGAATATTGGTAATTTGAGTTTCGTTGGAGTCTAGAAGAAGTAACAGTCATACGACCTCTCATTATTTGTAATAAATTTTGTACAGACTCCTGGTTGTCTTTATTATGTTTCCTTCTGTGTAAGCTTGTTCGAGAATATTAGAGAGATTCATTGGAATTCTTTTTACGAAATCGGTGATTTGTTTAAGCCTGATTTTTAATGTTTATCATTGTTGTACAGTTGGGAATCATTGTTTATTATTTATTTGATATCTTGTTACTCGGGTTCGGTGGAATCCTTTCTAGGTAACTACGATTTTGTCTCAAATTAAGCTTCCTTAGTTTACTATTGTTTCGAACCTTTGTTGGGTTCCTTGAGTTTGGAAAGATATCTTGTATATCGGCTTCGTAAAAGCTATATTGTGAATACTTGATATACGGATTTAGTTTTAAATCCTTGATTGGTAATCTGTGTCACCGTATCTCGTATAAGCCTCGAGTATGAACAAGGAATGTTTTTGGCTTTGTTGGATTTCTTAAAATAACTTGACATTATGTATTATGGCTTTTATAAAGTAGGTCGTGAATAACATACTTTCAACTCGGATGCGTTCGAAGTGACTATGACTATGTTATGTTTTCTTTTCGATTACATTCCGATAGATGTGGTCATGCATGTTGCGTGGATTTCGTTTAAAAATCTCTCTGCATAGTCATAGGGAATTGTCATTGCTAAAATGATTTTGAGTCTCTTGTTGACTGCGATAACAGAAGAGATCCTTTGAATTCGACCTTGGGTCTAAAAGCCTTACAGTGTAGAAAGGACTTGAATGAGTTGAAGGTTGTCATAAGGTATTGTTGGCGTGTTACGTCTTCTGTGCATAGATATCCATTTCTGAGCTTGATTGAGTTTAGGAGTAGTCGATTTCACCTTAACAGGTAACGGCATTTAATATCTTCTTGTCTGTCACTTCTTGCGTGAGGACATACTGAGTCTGCTTGTTGATAGACACCGTTGTTTGGCATGAGGGCTACTGTATTGTAGTTGCTTTCTTGTAAGCTTTAACAAAACAGTGGTGTTGTTGATGGTCTCGACTGATTTATTTGCATGTGTATTAAGTGAATGCCTTGCTCTTGAAAAGACGGTATAGTCATGAGCTAGATCTTAAGGAAATAAGTATTATTCATTTATTTCTCTTCTGTTATAAAGTATAGGTTGATATAATTGTTTATCTAACTTTTGGAATTGTTCTATCATGCTGATGGAATCATGAAAGGTTATTTATTTATTATGTTGAATATATAATCCGTCTGATGTTGTTGTCCTTGGGATTCAGATGGATAGTTGGTTAGATGCATTTGTCTTCTTGGTCACTAACGTTTTAATGATTTGATCTCATTTAAACAGGGTGTTTAATGAAAACAATTGATGTATTGCAATTGTTTTAAAGGTTAGTGCTTATCATGCTCAGTTCATCGAACTGACCCATGTTGACTATTTTTGCAGATGGTTGCCGTGAGTGGTAAAAGCATGCAGATCTGATAGGATGATCAGATTGTTTAGATTTGATTTTAAGTAGAATTTCAGTTTGAATTTCTTTAAATGTACTATAAGAGGAAAGATGTTCTTCTTCCGTTGAGTATTGTATCAAGTATGCTGAATGCATAAAATGTATTTGATTAGTTCTGAAAGGAATGGAAATTGATATTGTTACTTATGTGTCTATATTCTTATCTTGATAGTTTGACCTTCTTCGGTTCAAATGATCTAAAGAGCATTGTTATTATTATATAATTTGGAGACTTTTGTGATTATCAATGTAAGCTTTGCAAGAATATAAGACTGAATTCTTATGATTGTTTAGCAGTTCTGGTATGTTCTATCAGAAGCTAAATTGAAATTTAGGTAACTATCTTTTTGAAAGATAGGGTTAAAATATACCTAAGCAGAACGCTAAACAAACTGAATTAAATTATTAATCCCTAGTCCTGATTATGACAGGACAACATTTAATTGGATTCTGAATCATTTATATTTGATACTTATAAGTATGATATAAATTCAGTTATGAGAACTTATATAAACCTAATGGGGTTCAGATGGCAATCTCATGTGAAGTTTATGAGATATTGTCCAATTCCGTTGTTTTAGAATTATGTATATTCTATGAACTCCGTGATGAGACCTTGGTCTTAATAACTCCTCTGTGTAATGGGTTTTATTGAGGAAGGTCATCCTAAGATGAAGAATCCAGGGATCGGGAAAGGCTAACCTTAGGGGAACGTCTTTAATGTAATTTAAACTCAACGTGCGTAACACATTTTAATAAGTAGATCTTTTCGAGGCGGATTTAAAGGTTGACGGCACAAGTCAACTGCAGGGTTGTACCTCCGAGAAGATTAGGATCTTCTCGAAGTTACAACAATGCAGGTGACTTATGACGACACCCTTTGCATTGATCGCTAAGATTTACACTTTGATCTCGAACGAGTTACTCAGGGACCGATTAGGAATGTGATCACGTTACAAGGCTGCCTAGGAGATTTGGGGTATCTTGACACACTGGTTTAACTTGGGTTGAACCAGTATGTCATCGTATCCCTAATCCTCGTGGGCATCCATATAACGTTATCACCTTGTTAATCCATTTCCGAGTGAATAAGTTGAGATAGGAGGGACTGACAGAAGTCGGTATAAGACATTCTACATAACATAAGAATGGGGTGAAGGGCGTATTCCAGATTGACGAGTATGCCGTTAAGGAATACGAGACATAAACAATATGTTTCAAATCTTTGGCCAAAGTATCGCAAGTTGCTGATTGCGTTGTCCTAATTCACCTAGTCTAAGGGATGAGATGCCGATGAATAATGGTAACAATTATTCAGTTAGGTTCCTTGGACAGAGCATTCTGAATCCTAGAATAGGGAAGAGAACCGCAAGAGTGAAGTGTTAAATAAAATGCCAACTCTTATTACTCATGAATAGATCGGTAGATTACCGAGTCATGGAATGAATAGATCGGAGGTACTCCGAGTCATTACAGCTGCATATGGTTATCTGTTATAAGAATGGTTATTTGATTGTGAGTTCTAAATTAGGTATTTAGAACCAGGATGCAATTATCAAAAAAAAAAAAAAAAATTGACTTGTTCTATTGTCTAAAATGAGGATGTTACATCTTGGTATCAGAGCTGAAGGTTGCAGCTCTTGGACCTATTGTGTCCATAATCTGATAAAAACCTGAATTTTCTTGTAACAGAAAATGGTTAGAACAAGGGGGAACGTTGCGAATAATGCTCCACCTGAAGGAGGGGCGAAACAACCCAGAAACTTGATGAGATCCTTGCTGCCTTGTTGGACACAAGAGATCGCTTAGCTGTACTTGAACAGCAGGTGATGGGAAATGAGGAGGATGAAGAAGCTGATAATAATAATCAGCAACCTCCTGAGGACAACCCTGACATGGGTGTTGATGTTAATGCTGGGAATGCACCTGTCCAACCAGAAAACAAAAAGGCCAGGTTGGCAGCAGAACTCACTAATGATATAAAAAGGATAAGTCCACCTAAGTACGATGGCACCACATTAGGAGATGGAGCTGAGAACTGGCTCATCGAAATGGAGAAGTACTTTGCAATAAGGAACTTCTCAGAGGAAACCAAAGCTATTTGGGGAGCCTATCAGCTTTCCCACGAAGCATCTTCGTGGTGGGATAGCCGTAAAGCTGAACTAAACATTGATGAGACCAATATTACTTGGGATCAATTTAAAGGCTATTTTAGGCAACGTTGGCTGCCACAACTTTTCTATGATCAGAAAATGACAGAATTTCAGAACTTAGCTCAAGGGAAGCTAACGGTAACTGAATACTGGGAGCGGTTTACAAAACTCCTCAAGTATGTACCGCAGTATCAAACTGACGAGAAGTTCAGAATACGGAAATTCATCATGGGATTGAATCCCGTGATAGGGGGAGAGGTCGATGTTCATAGTCCAACCATTATGGAAGGAGTTGTTGAAAAGGCCATAAGGCAAGAACATAAATTAAAGGCTATTTCTCGCTCATAAAGAGGAAGTGCGGAAGAAGACTACAAATCCTTCTTGACCTCTCTTGCACCTTAAAAGGACCATGGAAAAATTTTGGAAACAAGAATAAGTTTTCAGGAGATAACAGTAAGAAAGCAGCAGTAAATAAGCCTGCTGGAAATGTAAGGGATAATTTTGTTAAAAATTATAACAATGGGCAGAAGCCCTATGGAGGACAACGTGACAATTACAAGGCTGGAAGCAATTCTGAGCCTAAAAAGGGACCTGTAGGAGGATGCTACAATTGTGGCAAAGATCACTACGCTAATCAATGCCCTTTGAAGAAGGATGATCATAATCAATAGCATAAGATACATGCTGCAGTAGCAGACAAGCAAGCTGAAAAGCAAGTAACACCTATAGAAGTTCCGGGTAAGTTATTTGGCATACCTGTCACTATTATTTTTGATACATGAGCTACTGAATGTTTTATTTCTAATAAACTTGCTTCTAAACTTAAAAGAAAAGCTGGAAAAATGGATAAATCTTGGACTGTACAGTATGGTAATAACTCTGTTCATACAGTGAGTATGTGTCTTTTTGGGGCAGTCCTTGACTTACCTAACTTTTCCACGGAAGTTGATCTCTATGTTACACCTTTGGGATCGTATGACATTGTCATCGGTGTCAATTGGTTAGCTGACCATAAAGCAAAAGTAGACTGCTATGAAAAGAACATAAAATGTTTAGATGATCAGCTGGAAACAACAGAGATTCAAGGTGTGAAACGAGAAATTTCAGTTAGAAAACTGTCAGCTATGCAGCTTAAAAAGGCTAAGAATAAAGGATGTACTCTTTATGCAGTAAAGATATCTGAATCTTCAGAAGAAGATGGTGATTATATGAAGCAAATTCCTCTGTTACAAAGTTTCAGGGATGTTTTTCCTGAAGAATTACCAGGGTTACCACCCAAGAGAGAATTTGACTTCACCATTGAAATCAAACCGGGAACTGAACCTATTTCCAAAGCGCCTTATAGGATGACTACTACAGAGTTAGTCGAGCTTAAGGCACAGTTGCAAGAACTTTTGACAAAAGGTTTGATTAGACCAAGTGTTTCACCTTGGGGTGCGCCTGTGATATTTGTGAAAAAGAAGGATGGAACACTTAGGCTGTGTATTGATTATCGGATGTTGAACAAAGCAACAATCAAGAACCGATATCCACTTCCAAGGATCGACGATCTATTTGATCAGATGCGTGGAGCAGCGGTTTATTCTAAGATAGACCTTCGATCTGGTTATCATCAGTTAAGGATTAAAGAAGAAGACATTCATAAAACAACTTTCCGAACAAGGTACGGACATTATGAATTCACGGTTCTACCCTTTGGATTAACTAATGCACCCGCAGCCTTTATGAACTTAATGAACAATATTTTTCAAGAATATCTGGACAAGTTTGTACTTGTATTCTTGGACGATATTCTCATTTATTCTAAAAGCGTTGAGGAGCACAATGAGCATTTGAAGATAGTTTTGGAAATTTTGAGAAAAAGAAAGTTGTATGGTAAGTTATCCAAATGTTCTTTCTTTGATTCAGAAGTTCACTATTTGGGTCATGTCATAAGTAAAGAAGGAATTGTTGTAGATCCTTCAAAAATAGTGGCAATAACTGAGTGGCCTGCACCAAAGAATGTGCATGAAGTAAGAAGCTTCATGGGTCTTGCAGGTTACTATAGAAAATTTGTAAAGGATTTTTCTAAGGTAGCTGCACCAATAACTTCATTGCAGAAGAAGGATAAGAAATTCATATGGAACGACAAGTGCGAAGCGGATTTCAAAAGTCTGAAAGACCAGTTGACTTCTGCACCTATATTAGCTGTACCAGACCCTAATGGGAATTTTACTGTTGTAACGGATGCTTCCGGGGAAGGCCTTGGAGGTGTTTTGCTACAAAATGATCAAGTCATTGCATATGAAAGTAGAAAACTCAAGTTACATGAGCTGAACTATGCCCCTCATGATTTGGAGCTTGCTGCCATTGTTCATGCACTTCAAGTCTGGAGACACTACTTACTTGGGAAACCTTTTGAGTTGAAAACTGATCACTTAGGGCTGAAATATATTTTTACTCAGCCTAATCTGAATGCCAGACAGAGAAGGTGGTTAGAATTTTTATCACAATATGATTTTGATATTAGCTATATCAAAGGGAAGGAGAATAGAGTAGCTGATGCTCTAAGTCGTAGGAGGCACATTTCTGCTCTTATAACATTAAGAACTCAGTTCAAGGAGGAGGTAAAGAGTGCCTCAGAATCTGATAATTACTTTCTGCAGGTAAAGGCAGCGCTTGCTGCAGAACCTAATGATGAAAGGTATAAAGGTTTTCATTTTGATAATGAAGGAATCTTGCGTTATGAAAACAGGGTATATGTACCTATGTTGAACGACTTGAGGAAGAAGTTAGTGGAATTTCATAATTCACCTTTCTCTGGACACCCGGGTATCACAAAGATGCTTGCTGATCTGAAACGGAAATACTTTTGGAAAGGTATGAAAAAGGATGTCATAAATTTTGTGACCCATTGTTTGGAGTGTCAGCGGGTTAAGGCAGAACATATGCACCCTACTGGACTGTTATATCCTCATAGCATACCACAGTACAAATGGCAAGTAATAACCATGGATTTTGTACAAGGATTACCCATGTCCAGGAATAAACATGATGTTATCCTGGTAGTTGTAGATAAACTGACTAAGGTAGCTCATTTCATCACTGGAAATCTAAAGGATGATTCACCAGTGCTGGCCAAAAGATTCGTACACGAAATTTTCAGATTGCATGGTGTACCAGAATTGATTATATCTGACAGGGATCCAAGAATGACGTCAAGGTTTTGGCAAACACTTAATACAGCTCTTGGAACAAAACTAAACTTCAGTTCTGCATATCATCCAGAAACGGATGGACAAACTGAAAGGGTAAATCAAGTGTTGGAGGACATGTTGCGGATGTATTGCATGGATCAACAGTATAAATGGGAAGAGTATCTTCCATTAGTTGAGTTCGCATACAACAACACTTATCATTCATCTCTCAAAATGGCACCCTTTGAAGCACTTTATGGAAGAAAGTGCAGAACTCCTGTTAGTTGGGACAGTGTTGAGGATAGAGTGGTAATTGGACCAGAGATTCTCACAGAAATGGAACAGCAAGTTAAGCTGATTCGTGAAAGATTAAAGGAAGCAGCGGATAGGTAGAAGAGCTATGCTGACCTTAAGCGGGTTGATAGAAGGTTTGAGCTTGGTGAGAAGGTTTTTCTACGTGTTAAACCCAGAAAGAGTTCTATAACTTTTGGCAAGGCTGCCAAGTTGTCACCTCGATTCGTGGGACCTTTCGAAATTGTTGAAATAATCAATCCTGTAGCTTATCGTTTAGTATTACCACCTGCTTTATCTCGCATGCATGATGTTTTCCATATTTCTTTGCTTAAGAAATACGTTTCAGATCTCACATGTTTAGAATTGGAATTCCTTGTAGGTCCAAGACCCAGGAATAATCGTGGTTAAACCCACACGAGTGCTGGAAACTCGCCAATTGCATTTAAGAAATCGCGAAATACAAATGTAAGGTCCAGTGGGACCAGTTTAATGAAGAAAGTGCAACTTGGGAAAATCTGGAAGAGATGAAAATTGCTTTTCCTTCTCTTTTTCAACAGAATGAAATCTGTTGACAAAACATTCTTTTCTAAACTTATTTTTTTTAAGTATTTATGAAAGCCAGATGAAGGCAAACATTATTCAGGTTGAATAAAATATGCTGTGACATTGATTTCTGGAACTATTCAAATTGGAAATAGTCACATTGTTTGTGTACTGATAAATTGGTTGACCTGAAGGTTAATCAAATATGTAATCATCGGGACGATGAATCTTTTAGGAGGGAAGCATGTAACACCCTGAACTGTTGTTACCTCCTCCTGAGCATTCAAGTGTTGATATATGGTTTCTTTGTAAAAGGATGTGTTCCTTGATTGAGAAATCATGCTTGATATGTACTGTATCTTCTTTGCAGATTGCAGATCTTTGACTGAGTCGGAATATGATTGGACTCTTTTATTTCTTTCATTTTGTATCTGAGTTTAATCTGATCTCGGAATGAATTATAGAGTTATCCACCTATAATACCTAGCCTTGGATCAGTGGAATTGATCCAAGTATTGCTTTAAGTTTGTTCGTGATGAATTAAAATTACAGACCTTGAACAGGTTGCAAGGTCTAGATGCATTGAATAAGCTAGTCCGGAGTATAACTCAGGTTGATCGTGTGAAAAGGATTGGTTCCCGATATCTAAATATATCTGGAAGGTCTTGATCGCGGACCAGGTAATAATTCAGTTACATATAATTCTGTAGCCTAATGGCAGTACAGGAGTTAACCCTGTTCGAGAATGCATGTTGTGGGTCTTTTTCTGAGCGTAAGAAATGTTAGACCTAACTGGAATTATAAATGTTAGTAACCTAAAACTAAACTTAACCTAGGGGTTAGTGTTAATCTAACCTAGACCTAGGCTAAGAGCTAATGTTCTAAGTTAATATCTATGTTCTAAGAAGTTAGACTAGGTGTTATCCTAAATTCTAACCTAAGTTACTAACCTAACTATTGAACAAGGATGTAAGGGGACCTATGGAGGGGTGTGAACCATGGGCGGTAGTTTCTATGTTATTAAATGCGTGGATAAGCATGAGGGACAGGTAATTGGTGGAGGTTTTAAAACGGCTAACTTGAGCCGACGTGGCAGGTCGCCAAAATTGGAAATGGTCTTGGAATTTCTCTTGTCTATCGCCAACTATGGCGGTCGGTGGCAGTGGAGTTTGAGCGGGAAATTGGGAGTAAATGCAATTAATGAGCTCGGTAGTCGAGCTTGGATTTCGTGAGAAGGCATGCAAATTGGAAAGTTAATGGTTTGTTTGGCTTATCACGAATTCCGGTTTTCCCTCTGCCTGTTCACTGGTTCTTCGCACCAGTCTTCTTGGTGTTGCATGGCGAGTATGAGCGTATCTAGCTCTTTCCTCTGGCAAGGAAAATATATATGTCATGGAAATAGAAAAATTTTGTTGGTGGCTCTAACTTGGAAAAGGAAAAGAAAGTCCGAGCTCTTTCAGTGGTCTGCTTTGGAATTTTGAGCAAATATCCAGGCATGTTAGGCCCTAACTTTTAAAAATCTTGCTCTTCTTCAAATGATTTCATTAGAACAACTCTGTTCAAATGATTTATGGAAATAGATGGTTTCTATGGTATCCTTGTGTGATTTTCGACACTGTATCTTCATGCTTTAGTTCAGATTTTCAATTTAACCCTTGATGGGTGTTTATTATATTCGAATGTTGCTATATTTCTTTGTGTTTTGCATTCCGGATTTTATATGCGAAATATAGGAAAAGAAGGTATGCTCGGCCTGCTCTGCGAGAGCCCATAAATTGTTCTTGTGATGGGTACAGGCCACTGTGATGCTTGTTGATTTATACTCGAAGTCGATGCTTGTTGTTGATACTTGCCGTTGTTGCTTGTTGTGGGTACTTGTCGGAAGGGATACTGATGGACATTTGTTTGATTGTTCAGTTAAAATTGAACTTTTTGTAAGCTATGTCGTGGTTATTATTTAGTGGTGGTTATGGATTTTTGTTGGGTTTCGTTATGAATTTTATAGTTATTGTGAAGAGGTAACATATTGTGTTACAGTATTCATTACGACCTCACTGGAGTTGTTTTTCCCTTTCGTGAAGGTTAAGGGGATTCAACCCGTTTATATATATATATGTTTATTATATTGAAACGACTCTGTAGAGTCCATTGAATGATTCGTGCACTATGGACCACTGTGGAAGCTTTATATATCTTTGAATATTGGTAATTTGAGTTTCGTTGGAGTCTAGAAGAAGTAACAGGTCATACGACCTCTGTTATTTGTAATAAATTTTGGTACAGACTCCCTGGTTGTACTGTTACGTTTCCTTCTGTGTAAGCTTGTTCGAGAATATTGGAGAGATTCAGTTGGAATTCTTGTTACGAAATCAGTGATTTGTTTAAGCCTGATTTTTAATGTTTATCATTGTTGGCATAGTTGGGAATCATTGTTTATTATTTATTTGATATACTGTTACTCGGGTTCAGTGGAATCCTTTCTAGGTAACTACAGTACCTGTCTCAAATTAAGCTTGCTTAGTTTACTATTGTTTCGAAAATCTTTGTTGGGTTCCTTGAGTTTGGAAAGATATCTTGTATATCGGCTTCTGTAAAAGCTATATTGTGAATACTGATATACGGATTTAGTTTTAAATCCTTGATTGGTAATCTGTGTCACTGTATCTGTATAAGCCTGAGTATGAACAAGTAATGTTTTTGGCTTTGTTGGATTTCTTAAAATAACTTGACATTATGTATTATGGCTTTTATAAAGTAGGTCGTGAATAACATACTTTCAACTATGGATGCGTTCAGAAGTGACTATGTTATGTTTTCTTTCTGATTACATTCCAGATAGATGTGGCTGTGCATGTTGCGTGGATTTCATTTAAAAATCTCTCTGCATAGTCATAGGGAATTGTCATTGCTAAAATGATTTCGAGTCTCTTGTTGACTGCGATAACAGAAGAGATCCTTTGAATTCGACCTTGGGTCTAAAAGCCTTACAGTGTAGAAAGGACTTGAATGAGTTGAAGGTTGTCATAAGGTATTATTGGCGTGTTACGTCTTTTGTGCATAGATATCCATTTCGAGCTTGATTGAGTTTAGGAGTAGTCGATTTCACCTTAACAGTAACGGCATTTAAAATCTTCTTATGCTGCCGCTTCTTGCGTGAGGACATCTTGAGTCTGCTTGTTGATCGACACCATTGTTTGGCATGAGGGCTAATGTCTTGTAGTTGCTTTCTTGTAAGCTTTAACAAAACAAAGGTCTGCTGTTGATGGTCTCGACTTGATTTATTTGCATGTGTATTAAGTGAATGCCTTGGTCTTGAAAAGACGGTATAGTCATGAGCTAGATCTGAAGGAAATATGTATTATTCGTTTATTTCTCTTCATTATAAAGTATAGGTTGATATAATTGTTTATCTAACTTTGGAATTGTTCTATCATGCTTTGATGGAATCATGAAAGGTTATTTATTTATTATGTTGAATATATAATCATGTCGATGTTGTTGTCCTTGGGATTCGATGGATAGTTGGTTAGATGCATTTGTCTTCTTGGTCACTAACGCTTTTAATGATTTGATCTCATTTAAACAGGTTTTAATGAAAACAATTGATGTATTGCAATTGTTTTAAAGGTTAGTGCTTATCATGCTCAGTTCATCGAACTGACCCATGTTGACTATTTTTGCAGATGGTTGCAGTGAGTGGTAAAAGCATGCAGATCTGATAGGATGATCAGATTGTTTAGATTTGATTTTAAGTAGAATTTCAGTTTGAATTTCTTTAAATGTACTATAAGAGGAAAGATGTTCTTCTTCCGTTGAGTATTGTATCAAGTATGCTGAATGCATAAAATGTATTTGATTAGTTCTGAAAGGAATGGAAATTGATATTGTTACTTATGTGTCTATATTCTTATCTTGATAGTTTGACCTTCTTCGGTTCAAATGATCTAAAGAGCATTGTTATTATTATATAATTTGGAGACTTTTGATTATCAATGTAAGCTTTGCAAGAATATAAGACTGAATTCTTATGATTGTTTAGCAGTTCCGGTATGTTCTATCAGAAGCTAAATTGAAATTTAGGTAACTATCTTTTTGAAAGATAGGGTTAAAATATACCTAAGCAGAACGCTAAACAAACTGAATTAAATTATTAATCCCTAGTCCTGATTATGACAGGACAACATTTAATTGGATTCTGAATCATTTATATTTGATACTTATAAGTATGATATAAATTCAGTTATGAGAACTTATATAAACCTAATGGGGTTCAGATGGCAATCTCATGTGAAGTTTATGAGATATTGTCCAATTCCGTTGTTTTAGAATTATGTATATTCTATGAACTCCGTGATGAGACCTTGGTCTTAATAACTCCTCTGTGTAATGGGTTTTATTGAGGAAGGTCATCCTAAGATGAAGAATCCAGGGATCGGGAAAGGCTAACCTTAGAGGAACGTCTTTAATGTAATTTAAACTCAACGTGTGTAACGCATTTTAATAAGTAGATCTTTTCGAGGTGGATTTAAAGGTTGATGGCACAAGTCAACCAGGGGTTGTAACTCCGAGAAGATTAGGATCTTCTCGAAGTTACAACAATGCAGGTGACTTATGACGACACCCTTTGCATTGATCGCTAAGATTTACACTTTGATCTCGAACGAGTTACTCAGGGACCGATTAGGAATGTGATCACGTTACAAGGTTGCCTAGGAGATTCGGGGTATCTTGACACACTGGTTTAACTTGGGTTGAACCAGTATGTCATCATATCCCTAATCCTCGTGGGCATCCATATAACGTTATCACCTTGTTAATCCGTTTCCGAGTGAATAAGTTGAGATAGGAGGGACTGACAGAAGTCGGTATAAGACATTCTACATAACATAAGAATGGGGTGAAGGGCGTATTCAGATTGATGAGTATGCGTTAAGGAATACGAGACATAAACAAGATATGTTTCAAATCTTTGGCCAAAGTATCGCAAGTTGCTGATTGCGTTGTCCTAATTCACCTAGTCTAAGGGATGAGATGCCGATGAATAATGGTAACAATTATTCAGTTAGGTTCCTTGGACAGAGCATTCTGAATCCCAGAATAGGGAAGAGAACCGCAAGAGTGAAGTGTTAAATAAAAATGCCAACTCTTATTACTCATGAATAGATCGGTAGATTACCGAGTCATGAAATGAATAGATCGGAGGTAATCCGAGTCATTACAACTGCATATGGTTGTCTATTATAAGAATGGTTATTTGATTGTGAGTTCTAAATTAGGTATTTAGAACCGAATGCAATTATCAAAAATAAATTAAAAAAAATTGACTTGTTCTATTGTCTAAAATGAGGATGTTACACTTATGACCTCAAATCCAACCTAACTATCAACCGCACTACCTATTATTTGATCTTATCATATTCTTCCCTAGATTATGGGAGAACTACATCGGTCTGAGGTCCCTTTTCGCTAGGACTATGTAGGCAGCACTTCCAGGGCATGGGGCCCTGGAAGGTTAGCTCGGCCACTCTTTACCCTAACCATTTTCCTCACCCTTACCTAATTTCTTGTTCATCTCAAAAACCTCGACATTTAAACCATATACCACATACCTTTTACCACTTATATTATTTCACATTTTCATAACATAACCAACATTTTCCACATTTTCCACTATCTCATGCATTTATATTGCCATTGGTTATCCAAAATATTAAAATGCACATCCATGCCTAAAACTGACTGACTCAATCCATGCCTAAACCGACCTGACTCAATCCATGCCTACACCAACCTGACTCAATCCATGCCTAAACCGACCTAACTCAATCCATGCCTAAACCGACCTAACTCAATCCATGCCTAAATTGACCTGACTCGATCCATGCCTAAACCAACCTAACTCGATCCATGCCTAAACCGACCTAACTCGATCCATGCCTAAACCGACCTGACTCAATCCATGCCTATGACCTGACTCTATCATGCCTAGCTCATCTATTTTCCATCCATATCATAATAAAGTAAAACTCATACACATCACAACAACATCACCTGAATATCATCTATCTCCTCATATATACATGTGTGTATCCATACAATGTACACCCGTATCACATAAATGTGTATCTCAATAAACATGCATGTCTCATCATGGCTATCATCTCAAAAATGTCAGCACGCAGGCCGATATACTATAAATAATCATCATCGGCTCGCACGCCGATATCCAACCTCATGTGTTTGCTATTCCTTGTGGCACTATTACCTGTGTTGTTAACCTAATGACCTTACCTAGCCTATTGCCATGACCATTTATCCTGACCCTACCTTTGGTGTATCGGAACATACCTAAAGATTCCTGCACCTAACCTACATTGTGTTTCCTGACCTTATCCTATACCTTGGATACCGGATTCACTTCACCCTTGTTTGGATAAACCTATCAACCTTATAAAATGTAGATTTTCCCGCTCTTCAACCCGGTAGTGTGTTGCAATTTATATGTGTGTGTGCATTTGACTGCTGCTACCTTTAGCCCTAACCCATTACCTAAGATCACCCGAGTAGACCTTTCACCCTCTTCCCCTACACCCATTTACCTTTTCCTCACATTTACCTTTTATCAAACCACTCACCGCTTCAACCTGTTGCTTCATCAGTTCCTGGTTTGAGGGGATCACCTTCACCCTCACATGGGCCAACCACATCTTATTTTTGTTAGCATCACTTAACAATACAAGCTACACAACAAAAAGGGGCAAAATGTAGACACTAAAATTAGGTCACACTCCCCCTTCGTCCTTCGACATATAAGCCCCCTTTTTATTACATCTACCTAGCCATGGCCCCCTTCACCTCACTAGTATTAATTTAATTAAATTAACTCATTATCCTCACTATATTTATTATTTAAATATCTTATTTAAATAATACCTACACATATAGTTCACTTAGACACCTCACCAAGCTAACTCAACCTAAGACCTATTCTTAGCAAGTTACCATAACTAACTAAGACTTACCCAAACCCTAAAAATCAATGCCTACACTCCCTCTAACCACATTCCCGCATGATCACAGAAGCTCCCAGTCCAATCTGCGGGATAACGACACAAGATCTGAGGAAATCAGGAGGATCTTCCTAAGTTTGGTAAACCTAGAAAATCCCGCATTGACCGATGTCGGTTACCCCTAACCGTCGCCAGTTAAGCTGGACTGTCGTCGGTTAGCCCTTTTAACCCAAAATAACCTTATTTCAAAACATTGGAACTTGGAAGGAAAAGGTTGGCAAACAAAGCAAGAAATTTGACAAGAAAGAACGACATCTCACAAAGATAACGTATCTTTAGAGAGATAATTCCAACAAGAACTGACATCCAAGGAAGGAGATTGAGCATCTTCTCCTACACAACCATCCCAGCCACCTTCTGAACTATCCAAGCAAAAGAGAAGTGTGCATGTAGCCCATACAGAAGCTTTTCTTCAGTTGGTGATCACTTGCAACCTTCAAACCCACCATTCGGCACCTCCATCCATCACACACAAACCTTCAGGAACAAAATCCAAGTAAGTACAATATCATACTTTGTTGGTTATTTCATTTCATCATTGTTTTGTCACCCATTGTTTATCTTGCTCCTTATCGACCATCTCCAACATTTTTACCTCCATAGACCCATCAAAACCTCATTAAAACCTATCCTAGTCACCTAATACCTCCTCCCAACCAAGTCAATCCTTTGTGTAATCACAAAGGAGACCAAATCCCTGTTACGTGACATATCCAAACCTCACAAAGAATCGGCGCCGATTATACCTAACCATGTTCGGTCACCCTTGGTGACATCGGTCTCTGTGTTTGCCTACACATCTTTAAATCGAGACCTATCCACCTAATTTTACCTCACCCTCACTCACTTGTGACCTACCCCAAGACCATTATTAGACCTACATAACCTAGAACAAACCATTTGACATATGGATTCTATTCTAGCTTAGCACATTAAATTAGATCTATTTTCTTATTTTGTTTTAAGTGAGATACCTAAATCATTTTAAAATAACAATAGGATTTACCTTTTTTCAGCATTAATTTGTTTAAAATAGTGGATGATAGCCATTCAGAAGTACCATACTTCTGGATCTAGTACTAACGCTAGGCGAGTTCAACTTTGCCCATATTGTCTAATTATTTTTGGTGGTCTTGCTTTCATTGCGAGGTAGTTCCTCCTAGCTAAAAGGAAGCTCTCACGGTCAATTGTGGATTTAGAAGTCATACGCGCACAACAATCCATCATCGACATTTGAATAGGTATTCCTCCTATGCTTGTTACCCTATCTATTTCGTCAACAATTCAAAGAAACAATCTAAGAAAAAGGTGAAACACAATCCACAAACTCTCTCTTGGTGAGGATGATACGATAAACTAATACATACATGGGTGGAAAATCCTGGTAGAGAATAAACCAAAAACTTGACTTAGGAGGGTAATCATGTCCCGAATTTCTTCCATGAACTCAACGCAGTACAATTCTTTAGGAAGCTGGTCAATTTGAGGCCTTTTGGTCACTAACCAATTGTTATTAACCATCTTGATCCACATGAGGAGTTCTTCTTTCAAAAATTCTTGTGTTGGTGTCGAGTGATATCTGCATTCTCGGGGAAGTTAGGAATGCTTTGAGAAATTCCTCAATGTGCTATGATGTGATTAAGAGGAAAGGTTCATGATTATCCTTAAAATTCCTCATCTCTCGAGATCATAATGCTCCGTGCTGACGATAACCAGCTTCGAACACTACACTTTGAGAAAAGAAATGTTGTTGCTTGGGTTAGACCAATATGGTCAAGCCTATTCGAGAATATGGTTTTCCTTTAGCTTTCACCTGATCGTAGAATTGTTGCACATTGATGTGACCCAAATTCGTATCAGTGATATTGTCATATGCCGACTTAATGGAACTGGGAGGGATGATTCCTTGGAATTCATACTTGAGTGCGGATTTGTTCGATTTCTCCACTGGCTTCCTCGATCTTCTTGCTAGATTTATTAGATTTTTCGGCCATTATGAATTTTATAGAAAAATGACTCAGGCATGCAAAACAATGCAAATAGGGCCAAGTCTCAGTCTAAAACCCTGTCAATGCAAGAAAAATATGACTTGTTTTAATATTATTATTATTATTATAAAATAATAATAATAATAATAACTAGTCCCGGTTACAATTTTTGATTCTTGTGACAATAATTTATTTATTTATTTAATTTTTTATTTAATTTTCCGAGCAAATTCTCCTTAGTATGTGTGAAAATTGCCTGATTTTAATGACCATGTATTTAGAGATTTACTTCTTCCTTGCGATCTTCTGATCGATGTGTGACTATGTTTGCTTAATTCTTCTGCAAATGCATGGAACTGTTGTTGATGCCTGAAACTTTTGCCTACGTATGGCTTCTCTTTAACTCTACATGGAAATGACTAAAAATTTGGTTTGCTATTTGGGACTGTTATTTTCCAACGTGGCTTCTTGTTTGTTGTTGGTTGCAGTTTTTAGACTGTGTAGAAAATTCCTTCTACCCTGTGTGGACACTTATGTGGATTACGTGGTGATGTTCTTTGTTTCTTTTTTTTAGACTATTCTCTTGAAAAATGTGTGGCCTTTCCTTGGCTTTTAACTGTTGTTCCTTAAACTTTATGTTGTCCCAATGCGTGGGAGTCCAAAAACATTTTCCTTTGGACTATTCTGAAAAGTGCATGGAAACTTATTGGTTATTTTGTTTTTCTTTGATGCATAAAACAATGTGTGTCTTCTTTTACCTCTGCGTGGTGTTTCTGGATTGGCAATGATGGTTAAAATTGTTGTATTTCACACCCCTACTACATGGAGACTTTGGTGGAATGTGTGGACACTTCTACCTCATGCGTGGTTACTCTTTCTTGCTCCTGTGTGGAGATGCTTAGAGACTGCGTGGAGAGCTTGGAGACTATGTTTTGACTTTTCCCTTTTCTTTGCACAAACCAATGCATGGAGAGGATCTATGGGTTGTTTTATCCTTGTGTTTGCAAATGCGTTAGAATGCCGAGGTATTAAAACTTATCTCATGTGTGGACTATTCCTTTATGAAATGAACAACTCCTAAAACCAATCCGTGGAATCTCCTTTGTTGTTGTTCTTTATTGGTAATGATTGCTCTTTGGCCTCCTTTCTTGATGAAAGTGTGATGATCACTTTAGCTTTGTCTAAGCGTGAGAATTCTCCTTTCACTGAAAATTCAATTACTCTCATGGGGAAATGGTTATGGGAATTAAAGAAGCTTCCCGTAACCATTTCCCCTTCCCGTTGAAATAACCGACTCCTCTTCCTTCGGGTAGTGGCATTAATTGTCAAGGGAAAGTGGGAAATAAACAACCATTTGCCAACAGAAATGGCAAGGCGGGCTGACAATCCCCATTTTATTTCCCCATGTGGGAAATCGGGAGATTTTTTGCCCATTTTCCAATCCATTGATTTGGCAATCAGTGGAAGAAATCCCACAAGTGGAGGATTAAAATAAATTTTCTAGGAAAGGGGAAATCTGGGTATGGGAAGCCAATTTGGCATCCCCGGCAATGGGAAGTGGAAGCTTATTTTCCCCCCGACAATTAAAATAAATCTTGTCAAATGAATTTTAATTAATATTTATTTAATTAAAAACCCCAAAGTTATTAAAAATTGATTTTATCAAACAAAGAGTAATTAATTAATTAATATTTAACACAGTTTATGACCTGGCGGGAGGATTTCTCACCCAAAATGGATGAAACGAAGACCGAAACGATCGTAAAAATGAGACAATCATGATGAGAGTGATAAATCATGCAAAGTAACACTCTTGAAACATTTCAAATTTTCCATTTTTATTAATGTTGTGCAATCAAAATTATCTTATTACACAAACTCAAAGACCTTTAAAGGAAAAAAACATACCATATTGGGAAATATTATGTATCTTCACACATTTAAGGTCCTTAAACTTTGAACATGCTTCAAAGACACAAAAATGAGTCCATGAACCTTAATCGAGGCATCATACACCTGGTTACATCTAGCATTGCAAAGAACCCTTGTCCATATGGGACAAATCAGCAAATTTGAGTTTTCTTGACTACATATCCCTTGTTTTTCTATCATACATCTGATTAGAATAGCTAGCATTATATTCTTGCTTTAATTTCTCAACAATGGTATAATTAGGTTCATCCTTACATTTTTCAATATGATCATATTTTACCTCTTCTTTCCTTTTTGTTGCTTATCTTCCTTCTAAAATACCTTGAAATGTGACCAACATAGTTACATTTGAAACAAACAATGGGATCCTTACCACTAGAAGTTCCATCTCTTTGTCTTGGTCTATTTTTATAACAATGTGTCCAACCTGATTGTAGTTATAGAACACAACCTCATTCTTACCTTCATTTCTCCAACTTTTTCTAGAAGACTCTTGATAGAAAATTTAGCAAAATGTCCAACTTCATTACAATTGAAACACACAACATCATTCTTTTCTTCATCCTTCCAAATCTATTTTGGTGATTCATGAAAATAATAACTAGTTATATGACCCTTCTTATGACAAATTGTATCATGTAATGTCTCTAGAATGATATGAGTGATCATGCCTTCCATTGCTCCATGGAAATTCATTCTTGGCTATTTTTCTACAATCCCTAGATCTATGACAAAATATATTTCAAGAATAACAAACACCATTGAACTTACCTATGAGATTCATTGCATTAGGTTATCTAATGAATTTCTTGACATCACCCTTGGCTCTAATAAGTTCATGACTTGATTCATCCTTATTTTTATCCTTTTTTACTTCAACTTTGAATCCCAAACTAGATTTGTCATTAGATTGTTTTATGATTGCTTAGGAGACCATCAAGATTGCTAGAAATTTTCTCAAATATTTGATAGATCTTCATTCTACTTGATGATTTATCTAACTCTATTTGTAACTTATCACATTCCTCCTCTTTGGATTCTAGACCACCTGTAATTTTCTTAACATGATCTTCAAGTTATTTGTTGATTTATTCAAATTATTTACCATCCTAGATTAATTTCATGCGAGAAGATGGACTTATTCTTTTTAGTCCATGTTTGATGATATCAGATCCATATTCTTATTTCTTTGAAGCTTTAACTATTTTAGGACCTTGTAAATTCATCTTTGAGGATTAACTTGTCTGAATCAATCACATCAACTTGGTCATTTCCTTTTGAGCTGCTTGTAACATTATTTTCACTACCACTAGGACTGTTATCTTCATATATGTACTCCAACTTTTCCCACAATTCTATGGATGAATTAAACTCTACAACCATGCAACTTGCACATTCTTACAAACCACCAAAAATGATATTCTTGGCAATATCTTCCATGGGTCTAATAAATCAAAATATCTAACATCAATCTCATATCTAAGAGAACTTAGTTGTACCTTCATTTTGAATCTCCACAGGGAATAGTTAGTTCCATTGAACATAGGACCTTGATATGGAAAAATATCTTCTCCCATTTTGATCAAACAACATGTGCTTCAAGAGGATCTCCTTCAAATAGTCAAACTTTCTTCACACAAACTAGGTCTGATACCAATTTTTAGAAGCACAATGAATGGGGGGTGAATTAGTCATACAACAATTTTAACTTCAATTACCATTGCATACATTCATCATTCAATTCAATCATTCAACATCCATAAACTATGTGAAATTATTAGGTGTGTATTAAACATTCACAAGTGCATGCAAAAAAGAGAGAACAAAAGACACCATATATAAGTGGGAAACCCTCAAGGGGAAGAAAACCCACTGAAACATCTACTTATATTACTCATAACAAATGAATTGCAAGAATATTACACATCATGAAATATTTATTTAGTGAGGCACCAACCCCACAAGGAGCACTAACCCATAATTTTATAGGAACCAACCCTAAAATAAGGGTACAACCCCTAAGGTGATCAAGCACTAACTCAACCACCTATAAATGGATGATCATTGTATATTTTTCTCTCACAACTGATGGTGATCCAAATTCATCTCCAAACACACCAAACCCTTATCAAAATAAGCTCTTTCCTAACTCGCTCAAGCTTTCTTCTTCATGGGATGAATAGGTCTATTTCCCTTTTATGTACGATCCTCAAACTTTCTAAATCCTTCATCTATGTCCTTTACCCCTCTAATATCTTCTTCCTTCTCCTCTAGGTCACTCATATCCCCATAAGCATAACTAGTTCAAATGAGTAAATATAACATGCTTTTATACATGACATTAGATTATAAACTCTCCTAGGTCACCCATGACCTTATAGTTCGTCATAAAAACAAAAAAATACATCTAAATGATTATATAAATCAAATCAAAAGACCTAAGTAGGTCGAAGGGGTCACACCAATAAGGACAGAAACCAAGACACCTTAATAGGCCAAAAAAAGCACTCCAAGCTCTAACAAATGCATCATAAGCTTAAAGGACATAAAAAACTATTTCATGGCTCCATCAGCTCCAAACAAATCAGGTATAGGATCTCAGAATCACCAAAAAGTATAAGAATCACTGGAACATCAAACTCCACTATGAAACTCACCAAGAAGCAAACATGTAAAACTAGGTCTTCAAGAACCTAAAATTCAATCCCATAAAATGAATTAGTTCACATAGAAATACTTATCATCAAGGATCAATTAAATTACCATTGGAAATATATATGAATCTACTTTATGGAAGAACTCACTTCAATCTCCAACTCATAGTGAAAGGCCTTGACCATTTCAATCTAAAAACTACTCAAAACTACTAAACAAGACTCAAGATCCACTCTTGAGAGAATCATGAAAACATGTCTTCAACATAACTTCCAAGAACTTAAACCACTTGTAAAACTTCAAAGGATACCTAAAACAACACTTCAAGTCATCACATGCATATGTCCTTTGGAGAAAATCAACCAAGCACTCTTGTGTCACACCTATCTTGAGAATCCTAAGAAGATCAATTATGCCATTAGGGATTAGACAAGAAAGCCTAAAAAATGCTCTAGAACATAATTTTGTGTGTCAACATGTTATTCATGAAAACAAACTGCTCCAACATGCAAAATAACTTGACTCGACTCAAACCTCTAAGACTAGCTTTTAGCCCTTAAGGCCAAAGTCCGTAGGGCTACTTTGGAACTCAGTAACTCAAAATTTCTTCAAGAAAAATTTTCATGGCCATGTATCACATCTCCCAAGGATTATGGAATAGTTCACTTTTCATCCTAAAGCTTCCATCTCAACCCTGAAACTAATTTTCCACAAAACTAGGGTTTTTCTCTCTTTCTAAAATAGATAGAACACAAAATCACCACCAAAATTATCCCAAAGGAATTATCTATAATATTGATGCATAAATTTATCTTTCAATTTTCATTTAGAGACCTAAAAATTCAAATATTCCAAGTCACTCTAGAAGGAGGGTTTTACTAGGGTTTAAAAGCAACTTAGCTTCTTAATGATTGTTCATAAAAGTTTAACAATCAAATAGATTCATTATTTTTAAAAAATATTCTAGACTCCATTTAAAAACATTCCCCAAGCATCAAGTTCCCATGTAAAGCATGAGTGAGTGAGTGAGTGAGCATCACAAGTTCACATATCGAAATGGATTTTGATTCTCAAAAACTATGTTGTGGAAAAAAATCATAACTTGAGAAAATATCTTCATTCTGACTTGAAACATGACCTAAAGTACCATAACTACTTACTATAACTAAATCAAGTCTAATATATGCTCGATATACCCGAATCCCTCCAAAAACTAAGACTTACCTATGTCTACATGTTACGTTCTTAAGAAACTTGCTCCAAAGGATCAAATACATGCACTAGACCTATGAATACTTACTTGATATTCCTTCCACACTTCATAAGTAGTGCCACAATACTCATACCATACTCATAAAATACTTCTCTGCATCATATCTCTTGATTTCATACCATGCACCATGCACTAGGTCTAGGAATAGGCCTATAATGACTTAACTCAACCATGAATTCCCATTAACAGACCATGATAACCACTTTTAGACACTTGGAAACCTTTAACACATTATACCAACCTTTCTTGACCTCATTAGATCCTTCAAAACCATTGGACAGCTCATACTGTGACCATGCACGATGACTATGCTCCGAACACCATGACAAGACAACATGATTGGACACTACCAATCAACCTTCATGTTTGACCTTGAATAACACCTCATGGAGACACATATGACACTATGACACAATTTTCCATCAATTACCTTTGACATCAATGACAACCTAAGACATAATGGCCAACACAACTTATGATTCATGTGGCGCTCTACCAAATAGTTCGAGGAGACCTATATAAAATATGTCGGGACAAATTTTTGCAAAGGTATGTGTTGGAACATGAGCTTGAAGCTATAATGGAAGAGGTGCATGGTGGAATTTCATAAGGAAACTATGTAGGCAAAGAAACAATGCACAAGATATTACTAACATGATTATGGTGGGAGATACTCAGTAAGGATACTAGGACATTTTTCAAATCATGTGATTATTGTCAAATGATAAGAAAACCAAGAAATCAAGATGAAATGTTGTTGCGAACTATAACAAGTGAAGTGTATTTTGATAAGTGGGAAATTGAATTTTTGTCCCAATTGTACAAATTTCACAGAGGACATGAATGCATTACATTATAACATGCACAAATTATTTGATAAGGTTGGAAAAGGCCACGCCTACAAAGGATTGTACTATAACTACAATAGTGAGATTTTTATGGGAAAACATAATAAGCAAGTATGGTTGTCCATTGAGCCTTAACAGTGATAGGGGAACTTACGTTTTGAATGAGACAATTAGAATATTATTAGTAGAGTTTATGGTGGCACATCATAAGGCTACACCATATCACCCACAAGACAATGATAGTGCGAGAGGCTTTAAACAATATCTTAGGATAAAAATTGACAAAGATCTATGACATAGGCTAAAAATATTGGGATGATAAGGTATCAGTTGTGTTATGGGCATATAGAACCATGTATAAGAGGTTGAATAAGGCCACACATTTTCAATAGTTTATTGATGCAAAGGTAATTTTTCTTGTAGAATTCATGTTACCCTCCATGTGAATTTCATATAGGAGGACTTGTTGATGAGAAGGTAGTAGAGGAGCGCATTGATAAATTGATGTAATTAGATGAGCAGTGTCCAATTCTATGATCGATTGAAAATATATAAATCTAGACAAAAATCTTGGCATGATAGTCATATTAAAAATAAGTCTTTTACCGTGGGGAAAATGGTGTTTTTTTATGCCTCTAAGGTTACGCACTAACCTGGGAAGCTCAAGGTGCATTGGTTGGGACCATTTTTAGTAATCAAGATCCTGGAATCTAGAGCTTATCAATTACAAGAATTGGATAACACTATATTATTGGGTTACTTCAATGGGATTAGGATAAGTCCCTATTATAAATAATCTTCTTATGTGTTTTGTAATAAGGCGATTGCCACTTAGATTAGATTTCCATTTTTGTTTTTTTTTTTGTTGTGATTTTTTTGTAATAAGCGCATTCATGCACATGATATTATTATTTTCTTAAACTGATGTGCAAAGGACCACACATACTTTTAGTTTGGGGTGGAGCAAATGTAGGTACATGACATGAAAATGGGAAAAATATACTTGATGGAAGGTTGGTGAATGATCACACAATGGGATGAGATAATGGTGCGAGATGGAAAAATGTGTTCATGCATGAAAGGAAGCATTGTGAATGGTTGGATACAATGCAAGTGTGTTTTAAGTTGATGGAATTTCTCACATAAAAACCACATAAATGAAGAGACACACAATGAAGAGGTGCACATTATAACATGGTAGCTTAAAGGTAGACTACAGCGGCAAGTGGCACAAATGATGAATGTGTGTGGCATAGGAAGGTGCGTGTAAGAGGTTCTATAGCTTGAGAAGTAAAATTACACTAGAACGTTATAGACTTCTGCATGTGGAGGATGTCCTATAAGATAGAAAATGCAAGAAAAAGTGTGGGAAAATAAAAAAATCACATTAAATATGGGAAATGATGGTAGGTGAGTGTAATTAATGCGATTGAAAAATCAAAAGGTTATAAATCACGGATAATTGAAGTCATTCCTACCTTTCATTCGAGAATTTGTGCATAGAAGGGATATTATGAACCGAGAAATAATGAAGTGAAAAATAGATCGAGAAAAGACACAAAGAAAAGAGGGAACATGCATGCAAACTTGAAAACAAAGATCTTGTTTTCATAAGTGGAAGTTAGGCGTTAAAGTGAGTGAGGCAAGGTTCAAATGATGGGTCAAACAAGATAGGGTTTGAAGGAAGTAAATAAGTAGAGTTATGGAAAGATTTTATTCACATGTTCAACTAGGGCACAAGGACTAGAGTGAACAAGGGCACAAAATTGAGCAAGATTTTGGAAATTCGACACCGAAGGAACAATTTTTAGCATGTAATCAGTTGATTTTCAAAACCTAGGGCATGTAGTTCATAAATTTAAGGGTCATACTAGTTAGAGAAGTAAAATGGTACCAAAGAGAGCACCCAAGAAGACTATAGAGGATTCACTTTGAATGTTGGTTATTTGAGATGCAATATCCACTAAAGGTAGTGGTAGGACAACCATGGGCATCACAGTTATGAAAATGCAATATTAGTGAATACAAATATCGGGATTAAGCACATGAGGCAGACATCAAGAAGGATGTATTGTGAGAGTTGATTATAAGGACTACTATAGGATAAATAGTCCTTGATGATACAAAGTGTGATAAACCTTAGAAGGGGTAGGGGTACTTAAATTATATGATTTTCCTTTCTTTGGGAAGTCTATGTGCCTTTTTCAATGGTTGATGTTACGCATGCATGAAAACTATTTTTAATTCAAGGGTAAAAGTATGTGGATAACTACAAGGTTAATCTATAGTATTACATGGTTGTACAACACTAGGGAAGAGATATATATTTACCTACGTGACGAGACAAAAATAGAGGTAATAGTTACCAAGTTATAATATAAGAGGGGAAGCCGAGCTTTCAAGATTGATAAAATTGCTTGACAACGGCATAAGATTAGTTGCACACTTGGATAGCTGTAAATTGGTAGCATCTTGTTGGAAGCATAAACACTAAGAGGGGGGGTGAATTAGTGCGCGATAAAACTTACATTCATTTTAACATTCAAATCCATCAATCATCTAATTCAACTTAATCTTTAAGCATGCATACTTAAGAAACATAGCCATTTAGATGAGCACATGAGAACACAAGAACACATTGACACAAGATATAATTGGGAAACCCTCAAGGGAAAAAAACCCACTAAATTATTTTTTATGAAATCCATGTTTCATATTTATTGAGCACCAACTCAACAAGGAGAACAAACCCCTAGATTTAGTGAGGCACTAACCCCACAAGGAGCACCAACCCCTAATTTAGTAGAGCACAAACCCCTAGATGAATCAACACCAAAAAATACATCTGAAATGAATTCCATGTCCGAAATTTTTCTTCAAAAATGATGATGACTCAATGAAGCTCACTTCTCCTTTTATCTCTTTCAAAACAACTTTCTAGCCTCCATGCTCAAGATCTTTTCTTTCAAGGTTATTTCCACATCTACCCTATCTCACCCATACCCTCTCTCTCTATCTTTATAACATCTTCACATCTTAATTTTCCTATATTTTATGTCACAAACACTTCTCACACCTTGACAATGTTCCCTCTAGGTTGCACTTTTTCTCCTCTCACAAAACTAGCTCAAATGATCTTTCTAACTTGCCTTTATACTTGTTTCTTCATTACAATTCACCTGGGTCAGCCATAATAGTGTAAAATAAATTCCCACATCATAATAACATCATAAAAATATCACCCATAGGACCATATAGGTTTCCAACATCACCTAAATCTTTCTAGACCGCCATTAGGATTCAATAAGCCCTAAAATACAAAAACAATCGACTTGCCACCAATGGAATGTTCTAGAGATAAAAACAATTCAAAAAAACATGGAACATACTTATACATGTTGTATAAGCCTTCAAAACCCTCCAGAAACCATGAAATAACTCAAAACCATCATCTCACACAATGAAACTTCTCAAGAGCATTCACAACCACACACCCTCAAACCCAGTCTTTAGAAAGCAAGTCATAACTTGCTCAAATATAATAAAAACTCAAGTTTGATATATCAATGGAAATATAATGACCTCAAGGTCATGAAAAACTAAATCCATGCAAAAATCTAATTTTATCTCCTCCAAAACATCTATACACCTCGAATGCTCCAAATCGCTCAAAACTACCCAAAAACTAGTCATGCAAGATAGGGTACACTTGACCTCCTAAGAGATCAAATATGATCTAAAACCATCATGGAAATTAATTAAAACTCCCATAATTCCATAAATGCTAAATTAGTCATCAGGTCCAATGGAAAACTTTGGCAAAAACTAAAATTTTCCAAAAACTAACATTTTTAAGTGGGGCCCACATATTATAAAAACATTTAAATCACACCTAGAGAAAGATGGAGGAGTCCTCTAAAAATTTATATCATCACATTTTCTCAAAAATCAATTATTTTACAAAACTAACAAGTTCTTCTAAATCACTACTTGAATTAGGGTTTTAAGAGGGTTTAAAACCAATTTACCTTCTTAATGATTATTCATAAAAATGTGATGATCAAACAACCTAATTAAAATTGGAAAATATTCATAAGAGACATATTCAACTACACCCGTGGATACTGGGTCCCCATGTAAATCACACACTCTCCAATGAGCATTAGAAAGTCAAAATTTAGCCTTGGTTTCTCACCTTCACAACTCGGTTTTAGTAAAAATGGCATAACTTACAAATTATTCAACATTAGGTCCTAAAATTTAAACCACACCATCATATCAACCCATAAAACAATATACAATTATCACCTTTTCAAAAATATACCCATAAGTACTCACTTCAACATACTAGGACATGTTTTCTCTCATACTTAGTCTAGGAACAAACCTAAAAGTAGTGTCTAACACCTGAAACAACACTATTATACTCTTGTGAGTATCTCTAAACCTCATATACCTTTTTATCATGATCTCACCAAGCTCACACGTCTCATACACACTTGTAATCCATCATACCTTACCATACCTGCTGACTAGGCTTCACTAACAAGCACTTGAATAGCTTGTTTCACCAAATATGGCCTTCTCATCACTTGAAACCTTTAAAAACATGTAATGACCTTCATCACACTCCATGACATCACAATAACATCACCAAATCACTTCATCACCTCTACAATCCCCCAAAATGACTCAAGACACCATGAACCATCATGTAAGACTAACAAGATTCACCTTGGCTTGACACTACCAATCAAACTTCATGCTCAATACCTATTTTTCCATTAATGGACATTCAATGACAACTCTTACAACATCATAATTTTAGATCAATGAAAACACCATGCCAACAATATCCCACTTTGTCATTAATGGAAAACCTATTGATGGAAAAATCACAAAAAACAACATTTTCCCCCTAAGTGTAAACACAAAATCACACACTTTGAGTCGTTATTTAGTCTTGGTATCATACTACTATTCATATGGTTCTTAAGTGAAAAGAGTATTAATTATCCCATGTATTTCAAAATTTTAGTATTACTTTTTGTCGTAATTTTTAATCTTGGACCCCTACTTTCCCATTCTCAGTATCTTCATACTATGTTTTCCCTATTTTTGTCTAGGGTACCCACCAGACAAGGGCTCCCCATGCACCCTAATCCTCTTTGAATTTTCCTCTCACCTTTTGGGCATTTTCTAACTGATTTAGATTCTTATATTTTTGGTGGTCAACCTTTTCGGCGTTAATTATGAAATTAAAACAAGAGAACCATATACATATAAAGTTATGTGACCATAATGAGGGACCAAGCACTAAGCACTAGCTATCTCCACCTAATATTGCATCCATCAAAGGAATTTATAGCTACATTTTCATCCATCTAGCTCCATCACAAGGCACACAAGGTTGGTTCATCTGCATCACACTTCATAGGAGGGGATTCTATTGTTTCCATGGACACCTTTACTACATTCTACATTTAGATATTTGCTCACTCTTTCACAAAGTGTGACTAGCACAAGAACAACCTAGGGCACAATTGCCCACACATGCCCTAGAACTACATTGGGTTTGAGATGTAGTGCGGTACTCAATAATAAGTCCATAAATTTGGAAACTAAGGACATTTTGACCCATTCATATTCATCTTTATTTTTAGGGTTTTGACACTTTATCTACGGTTTTATAGGTGATTCCTCCATTGCATGTTTTCTAGTGCTTCAGTGATATCACAACGAAATTCACACGATAGGAAGTGAACACAAGAGAACATCCAACGACACTCTAGAGGAGGTTTCCTGGCCAGTTCCGCAAACCAGAGCTCAAACCAGGGTTCCCATGAGTGCCTGTATCCCTCCTCAAGTGCCCCATTCTATCCAAATAGTCCAATGCTACATTTTCTCAGGCTCCTGTGTGGAGGTTTCCTCCTCTTATTCATCTCTTCTACACTACGACACAATCCCATGACATCTACAAATTAGTTAAAGCTCTCGTAACCCTATTTACACATTAGGGTTTCGTATTGTATAACTTAGTTTTCTTGGGTAGTATTTTAGTATTTTATTATTTCATTTATTCAGTCATTTTACTGCTCCTATAACATTAGATTACACTATAATAAATTATATTTTAGTTAATCATTTTGGTGAACCCACATTCAAATACTCTTGGATCTTTATTTTTCTTCCATCATGGCTCCTAAGGTCTGCCAAGTATCTTTTCTTCAATTGATTCAAATGCACCCATTTTGTAAAGACACTCTCCAAAAAACCCTAGAGATTATGTATCTTCCTATGAACATGTATTATGCTCAAGTCAATATTATTTTTTATCATCTTTCTAAGCACTCTATTGATTCCAAATCAAATATATCTATTTGCAAATCCATCCAATCCCCGTATTCTTTATTTCAAGATAAATTTCAGACTATGGAATCCTCGATTACATCTCTAAAATCTAAAATCCAACATCTTAAGAACGCTTCTCAGGCTCATGTTTTTTATCTTTCTACATCTCATATTCATTCGATGTCTTTTTGTGTGATCATATTAGTGAATCTCAAACATTGTTGCTCCCAGTACATCTCAAGTTTACAATCAATGCTAAGCAACAAGATATTCTCCCAAAACTCATAACTCATCAATTAATCATCTTGTCATCTACTCATTGTTATCCTCCTTATCAGCTTGCAAAATATCAAGGTCTTCCATATTTTAATTATCATCAAATCAATGGACATAATGATAATGATTGTTATGCTTTACAAAAATTAATAAAACATCTTGAGCGTCAAGTTTTCATTCCATTCACGCACAAAGTTATGTTACCCTGGTCCTCTCCACTTGTTACATCTTAATGGGTTCTTAAATCTGATTCATCTAATGAGCATCATGCCCTCATTTCTAAGGAAATTCAAGAGCCACCTAAGTAACCACCCCTCAAAATCAATACAACACCTCCTCTCAAGTCATCCACAACATTACCAAGTAAAATTACACAATCCCCTCTCAAAATCAGTCCACCTTCTTCTCCTATCAAGTCTTCTGCAGTGTCATCAATCCCACATGAGTTTCAATCAATCACTTTCTTCAAAGAAAACACTCCTACTGGTGGCCAAGAAACATTTCAAATTCTACCACCATCACATGGTCCTACTATTTCTTTGGCCTACCATTGTGTTGGCCCTCACTCTTATCATGACATAGATAATGCTCTCCCACAATGGAATGACACATTTTGCATCGCTAAATGGATTTGCATCATCATAGTACACTTGGAGGCATCACACTTATTCCCCCAACATCAACATGCATATTACATATTCATAATACCATAATTAAACATTCAGTCACAACACTCACACTATCATTGACATTACCCAATGACACACTTTTGTGCTTCGGTTCACACTTGACTGATGAGGGAATTCTCTACACATGAACCATAGAAACTGCATATTAGTCACTCTACCTTAGGTACCACATATCATCACAAAATCCAACATCATCTACACATTACACACTACATTACAAGTTATACACATTATGTGTCTTCCTACATACATCGAGACACGTTCTACACCGCTTCACACACTACACCATAGCCATCACTGTTGTTGTGTGTTTTTCACACATTATACATGTCATCTTACATTTTCCATACTACACCTTACATATTACATCTTGCGTCTTACATCTAATATGAATCTCCACATCTTAGGTCATCTACGCATCTTGCATTACATACCATACACCCTACTATGCTCATTCCGCATTGTTTACATTCTCTTCTACGTGTTACACTTACTACCCAATGATGCACTCAAATCTCATGGTCCATACTCGAATGTTGAGGGTATATAGAATAAATAGACCTCATGACCCTTACATGTTCATCATTCAATATTTTCTCATCCAACATACCTAGATTAAGTGATATAAACTTTAGGCTATAGGGTCACTTCTTCTACCATCATCTTGTGATAGGATACATCGTCACTTTCACTTGCATCCTTTAGTGGTATAAGCTTTTAGGATACATCACCATTCATTTTATATTCATCTTGTTGTGATATACGCTTAGGATACAATATCACATATAATTCATCTATGTCGCATATCATCACTACACACTCATTACAGCGCATTGCACACAATACATAGTCCAACCATTTCCCAATGAATCACTCTCACTTATGGTTCATTACTAACTAAAGAGGGGGCATACTAAATGAACCTCACTATATACAATTCCATTCACTCGAGGGGCATGCAGCTCCTATCATTCACTATGCATTCCATTCCATCCATCCACAACATACTGCATTTTATGGTTGCATTTACTCTTGCTTGCACTTACTTTTACATGTTCACTTTATTACACATGCTAGATAGATATCTTGTATGTCATTATCATTATCATACACACATGCACGTTCACTTTCTTTCTAGTTGTGATCGTAGACTATATAGGGATACTACATATAGCATAGATGTTTGACTACCAGTCCCACAACAGATCTTGGGGGCATTCACATTCATACGCTACATGTGTTATTATTTCATTCTTGTTCATAACACACTACTTTGGTTTATACTGGCTTTTACATACGTTTTATCTTTCTAACATGCTAACAATTGCTTTATGTGTAACATTTGTTATGCAGAATACTTGTTTCCATACTTATTTGTGACAATGTCTACTATTGCTTGTTATTATTTGTGGGATTTTCCCTTTGTCTTATGTGCACACTTGTTTTTTTGCGGTCATTGCAACCTTGAGTGTCTTGTGACACCATGAGTGGTGTCCCATGTTTACAACCCAATTTTTGCATCCTACATTGTTATTGTGTATTTACATTATCTACTTATGTTTGGCTTACACTTGTTTTTACATGCATGTTCATAAAAACACTTATTTTCTAGCTACCATGTTTGTTTGTTCCTTGGTTTCTACCAAGCACATCCCCTCCCCCTGTAGAGCATGGTTTCGGTATCCACGGTGATTCCTCTTTTGGGTTCATTATCATATCTTTGATATTACATGTGCCCCCAAAGAGGGGGCATAATTTTGGTTTACACATAGTACTAGTATAATTTAGTATTCAATTTGTTTTCATGAAACAGTGGGTTATACGGTGAGTGGGTTCGAGAATAGTCTACAAACTATTGAGTTGTGGGGCTCAATTGCTTCATAAATAACATGTTTTATTAACTTACTAGAATACACAGTAACCAACGTCAGTTGGGTAACCATTTTCAGTCACCTAGGATTGACATTGATCAAACAAGTAGGAACCAATATCAATTAGGGTAACGACATCGATTACTGTGTGTAATTATTTTTATTTAAGTCATGGGAATCAAATCTAACCTTTGATATAAAGGTTATCTAATGGTTGTAATTGCATAGCTAAAGTTCCCTAAGTTTTTATATGCTTATATAAGCTAGAAAGCTAGGGTTAGAAAGATTAGATTGTGAAAGGTTGATCATAATTGTAAGAAGGAATTCTTGGAGAGAGAAAAGAGAAGCTTGTGAGGAAGAAAGTACTATACATCCAGAGGTGTGGAAGATTGTAGATCTTCATTGTATATCCTCTGTAAAGATTTGAATAATATATTGGCTATTTCTTGGTGGATGTATCCCACACTAGGTGAACCACATTATATCTTGTGTATTGTGTGATTAACCCTAACAACGGTATCGATATTTTTTGTTTGAGGGTTTTGCATTTTGATAGATTTAATTACATAGGTATTTCGATTGAGTGGGAGCTACAACAATGGTAGAAGATGGAAAATACATAGTTGAGAAATTTTATGGCCATAATTATCAATTATGGAAGATGCAGGTGGAAGATTATATGCATAAAAAGATCTATACTTACCATTAGATGAGAAGGAAATACCTACAAAGATGACTGATGAAGAATGGAAAATTCTTGATAGAAAGGCTCTGTGATCTATAAGATTGAGCTTGACAGCATTTGTTGCTTCGAATATTACCAAAGTAATAACCATAGTAGAGTTGATGAAATCTTTAGCTAATTTATATGAAAAATCTAGTGCTTCAAATAAATTTTATTTGATGAAGAAATTATTTAATTAAAAGATGCAAGAAGGTGAATTTGCATCAAGTCATTTGAATGATTTTTGTTCTATTATAAATCAATTAAAATCGGTTAATATTTTGTTTGATGATGAAGTGAAATAACTTTTATTCTTATTCTCTTTGTCTAGATAGTTGGGATAACTTGGTAATGGTTGTTAGTAATACAACGTCTACTACTAATATTTTAAAGTTTGATGATGTGGTTAGTATAATCTTGAATGAAGAAATACGTAGGAAAAGTACAAGAGAATTATCATTTGGTAATGCTTTGAATGTAGAAATTAGAGGAAGGCAGAAGGAGAGATCCAAGAGAAAGAATAATGAGAAATCAAAGTCTAAGAATGAAATATCTAAATCCAGAGGTAAAGGAATAATCTACTGGAATTGTGGAAAGAAAGGACATGCAAAGAAGGATTGTTGGTTCAAGGAAAACAGAGAATGTACCATAGAAAGGTAAAGAGGAAAATGTTACATCTTCTCGTCTTGGAAGATTCCCTTATTCTCTCCTTGGATAATAAAATTGAATCATGGGATTTATATTAAGGAGCTTCTTTCCATGCTACCCCTAATAAGGGTTATTTGAGAAATCATGTCCAGGGTAATTTTGGGCATGTTTATTTAGGAGATGATGAACCATGCAATATTATTGGTAAAGGAAAAGTTCATATGAAATTGTAGGATGGAAATACATGGTTATTGAAATATCCGAGGCATGTAACAAGCCTCGGGAGAAATCTAATTTCTGCGCAGACAACTAGGTGAATCTAGTTGCATGGTTACATTCACAGCTAACTCTTGGAAGGTTACCAAGGGATCTCTTGTTGTAGAAATAAACAAGAAGGTAGGAACATTGTATTTGCCTACTTGTATTACTGATTCCTTTTTTTGTGTTATCTACTTTAGAATTAAACGAAAGCGTGTGGAAGAATCGGCTAGGCCATATGAGTCAAAAAAGAATGTAGATATTAAAGGTAAAGGGTAAGTTATCATTTTTGAAAGATGTAGATCTTGATTTCTGTGAGCATTGTATATTTGGAAAGAAAAATATATTGAGATTTCTAAAAGTTGGGTCAACAAATAAGGATAAAAATTAGAGCTTGTGCACTTAGATGTGTGGGGACCATCCCAGGAAGCTTCTCATAGAGGATCCCAATATTATGTGACTTTCATTAATGATGCCACAAGAAAGGTGTGGGTTTATTGTATTAAACATAAATCTGATGTTTTGATACTTTTAAAAGATGGAAATCCCTTGTGGAAAATGAATCAAATTCAAATTTAAAATGCCTTAGATTTGACAATGGTGGTGAGTAATACAACAAGGCTTTCAATGATTATTGTTCAGTGAATGGAATACACAGAAAAAGAACAGTTCCTAGAAAACCACAGGAGAATGGTGTTGCTTGAAAGAATGAACAGGAAAATCATGGAACGTGCAAGAAGCATGAGGATACATGTTGGATTACCCTTGCATTTTTGGGCAGAAGCAGTAGATATGGTGGTTTATTTAATTAATCGTGGGCCTTCAAGTGCATTGGATGGTGGAATACCAAAAGAAGCTTGGACTAGAAAAGAGGTAGATCTTTCTTTTCTTAGAGTATTTGGTTCGAAGCTTTTGTGCATGTTGATAAAGAAAATAGAAAGAAGTTGGATGCTAAATCCAAGAGATGTAATTTTATTGGTTATGGCTCTAGTGATTTTAGATTTTTTTTTGGGATTTAGAAGATTCTAAGATTATTAAGAGTCATGACATTAAATGGAATGAAAAGAGAATGTATAGGGATCAATTTTTGGTACCCAAAGACGAACCGACTGGAAATTTTGTGGAAGATAACTCATTCTTGGATTTATAAAATACATCTACATGTATCTATGTTAGCCAACCTAAACTAGTATCAATTGAACAAAATTGACATCAGTTTCGGGATCGACGTCACCACAAAGATCTAAACTAGCATTGTCAATAGGTGATCGACATTGATCACTATCAAAGGTGGATACAAATATATAGGATGTGTACATTGAGCCTTCGGCACCCTAGATCTCGGTGAGAATGTCACAAAGGGTAAGTAGACCTACAAAATATTTACACCTTCCTTATTTATTATAAACCGATAGTGGTGAGCCGAGAAAATTTTGAAGAAGCGATGTAGGATGAAACCCACAAGAAGTGGGAGAATCTCATGGATTAGGAGATAGAATCCTTGGAACAAAACCAGGACATGGGATTTGGTTAAGTTTTGAGCAGATAAAAAATATTGCAGAAAAAATGGGTTTACAAGATCAAGGAAGAAGAGGGTGGACAGAAAAGATACAAGGAAAGGCTTGTGGTAAAAGGATTTACACAGAAAGTAGGTATTGACTTTGGTGAGATATTTTCTCCTATAGTAAAAATGACTTCCATACATATTGTTTTGATTTTAGTTGCAGTAGAAGATTTGAACTTAGAACAACTTTATGTTAAGATGTCTTTCCTTTATGGTGATTTCAAGGAAGATATTTATATACAACATGCTACTTGGTTATGAAGGCACGGGTAAGGAGAAACTTGTGTGCGGGTTGAAAAAGAGCTTGTATGGGCTCAAGAAAAATGGTCTATGAGATTTGATAGTTTCATGCATGAGCATGGTTATATAAGATGTGAATCTGACCATTGTGTTTATTTCAAGAAGATTGAAAATGGAAGCTATATTATTTTGTTATTGTATGTGGAGGATATGCTTATTACAGGATCTAGTATGCGAGAACATTGGTGAGATTAAAGAAAACTTATCTCATAAATTTTCAATGAAGGATTTGGGAGATGCAAAAAAATATTTTGCATGAAAATTCATAGAGATAGGAAGAATAAGAAATTGTATTTGTCTCAAGAACACTATATCAATAAGGTGTTGGAAAGGTTTCATATGAAAAATTCAAAATTTGTAAGTACATCTATGGTTGGACAATTTAAAATGAGCAAATATCAGTTTCCTACATCACATGAGAAGGTCGAGTAAATAACATGAGTTCCATATTCTTGAGAATTTGCAAGTCTTATGTATGTTATGGTTTTTACCAGACCGGACATTTCACGAGAAGGGAGTTATGAGCGGTTTATGGCTAATCTAGGTAAAGATCATTAGAAAGAAGTGCAATAGATTATCATGTATTTGAGAGGTACATCCAGCATGCAGTTATGTTATGGAGGGTCAGATACTTCTTTATGTGGCTATGTTTATTTAGATATGGCTGGATATTTGGATGGTACGAGAAGTACCATTGGATATGTATTCACAATAGGTGTGATGGCGGTTAGCTGGATTTCTATATCACATAAGGTTGTGGCCTTGACTACTACAGAGGAAGAATATGTTGCAACTATAGAAGCTAGCGAAGAGATGATATGGATGAGCATGTTCATGGAAGAGTTGGGAAAGGAAAAAGAGGATTTCAAATTATACAGTGATAGTCAAAGTATGATTCATCTAGAAAAGAACTCATATTTTCATTCAAGAATGAAATGTATTCGATTGAGATATCACTTAATACGACAGTGTTTGAGGATGGGCAGCTAAAAGCTGGATAAAATTCATACGAAAGGGAACCTTGTGGATATGCTAACAAAGCCATTGGAAAAGGAGAAGTTGGATCTACACTCCACTTCTATTGGTCTTCGAGTTTGAGACTTGAAGAGGAAGAAATAGGCCAAGGAAAGGATCCAAGAATGGAGTTGTATGGTATAGTGCAACAATTTATCTCCAAGTGGGAGATTGTTGAGTTGTGGAGCTCAATTTCTTCACAAATAGCATGCTTTATTAACTTACTAGAATACACAATAACCGACATTAGTTGGGTAGCCTCAATTGCTCACCTGGGGACCGACATCAGTCAAGCAAGTAGGATCCGATATCGGTTACCTATGCGTGATTTATTTTATTTAAGTCACAAGAATTAGATCTAACCTTTGATATAAAGGTGATCTAATGGTTGTGTTATCACCAAATCATTGCACCCTCTGAATTCCCAAGTGAAGAGTAGGGCATTTGGTGTGATTGGGTAACATGGGATCACCTCTCAAGCGTTAGGAATTA
This sequence comes from Taxus wallichiana var. yunnanensis, assembly GCA_018340775.1. Classification (NCBI taxonomy): domain Eukaryota; kingdom Viridiplantae; phylum Streptophyta; class Pinopsida; order Cupressales; family Taxaceae; genus Taxus; species Taxus wallichiana. Next base: position 653,278,897 of record CM031234.1, read on the forward strand.
TGGCTTGAGATGAACCTCCGAAGAAGGCCGAATTCCTCTTCCTAAACTAAACACAACAATACTTCTAATGTAATAAAACAACTAACTAAACATATACTAACATTTTTATGGGATTTATGGAGAGAGATTTGCAAGAAGTAAAACCTATACTAGAAGTGGTGATGTACCAAGAAAGGGTGTTTCTAGACAAGTTTTTGGTCTTCCAGTGAAGAAAGATGAAACTGAGAAGGATGAACAAGCACCACAACCCAACTGCATACAAAGCTTCACTCCTAGATAAGCACAAAACTCCCAAAATCTGCAATGCAAACTTGAAATCACATAGTATACCCGCATACAAGAGAAAGACACAATGAAGTGGCTAGAATGATGAAAGGACTAATGATTAGTCATAGAAAATGATTTCTTATTACTTCAATCATGTGCACAATGCATCATTACATTAGGAAGAGGCAATGGTTGTCATTACAATCTTGGAAAAGAGGCTTGAAAGTTCCCACAATCCATAATAGATTAACTTGTGAAAAGAGAGGAATTGGAAAATATTCTAACCCTTTGGAATGAATTCCTCATTTACATTTATAGAAAATCGAGTTGTAGAGAAAGGAGTAAGAAAGCCTAAAACTTTGGCATGAATGTAGCACATGGTGGCCTACATGCTTAATTACAACATTAATTGCACCTAAAAAGAACATTCCACCATTATTTCCCCATAAATTTGAAAAATTGAGTTTAATCCTCCATTTTAATAAAACTACCATTGTTAATAAAATATTTTAATAAAAATAATATGTGCATTTGGTGTAGCTTCGGATGACATTTTTGGCTCTTGTCTTGGAAAATGACTACCTTCCACCACCGAGTTGACTAGTGAGTTTGTATTGTTTGAAGAGATCCTATGTGCCATGGTCTGCGAGCTTATTCATATATTACATGGTGACCTCTAATGTTCCTACCAAGTAAATCAGACATGCGGCCACCACCCAATCACATAGCACCTTATACCCTAACGGTCACTTCCTTCTTTGTCTTGCAGTGACTCGACTCCGGTCCTTTGAAACTAACACCCTCTACATACATCTTTTGACATGTCCTTAGAATACCCAACAACACCCGCTTTGTCTTGCATAGGCGAGATACACATGGTAATATTTGACCAAGATACATGCATTATCTCTAAACAGCTCGCCTCAACTTTCACATTGGTCGGCACTCATGATGTATCTCAAACGATCTCTTCTAGGTTTCCACGACTGACATATTCGAAATGCAATTGTTCCATCTCATTAGCTTGGTGGGTGGTTAGACCCCATGGATTACCCCCGACTTCCATGCATAACATGTCACTTCCACATATAGCTCGGTGAGTCATGTTTTAAATTCCAGACCACCGTTATTATCACACCTATAAGGGGGTGAGTCTCGGAGCTCAATGGGCGACCGCCTCCCCCAGGATGGGCAGACCCCATCCGACTAGGGCAGTGCATGAGGCACTACCCAGGGTTCCAAAATGGATCCCGGCCGAGGCAAACGGTTGGATAAGTGTGCGTTGGGGTTGACAACCTCTGGCGTGTTAGCCCACAGAAGATTTGGGTGAGTTTTGGGCGAGTTAAGCGCGCAGGCGCTAGAGTAGCGCTGGGATGGGTGACCTCCCGGGAACTTCCCGGTGTCGCGCTGCAGCAACTCTTGAGGGCTGGTTGTCGAGTAAGAGAGGCGCATGGAGAGTGGAATACTCCATTATATGAGCTCAAAGATGTCCTAGAGTCAAGGTTAGCCGAAGGCGGGTTGGTAAGCGATTTGGTTGCACTTAGAGCGGTGCAAGGTGTCTTGGAGCGCAGAACATACCCAATGTACGCGGAGCGAGTTGGGCAACTCATGAGAGCAATTAAGTTGCAGAGTGGGTTGGTTTGAGCATGAAGACCTTGCATGAATGAGGCCTTGCGTTGAGAGTGCAACGCAAGATCCTCGGGAGCCATATGAGATTGGCAGACTTGGGTGACCAACGTGGTGAGCTTACACCCACACCAAGTGGAATGTGGAACACTTGGGAAAACTGAGCATTCAGATGGAAAAGGGTGTTTAGGAGACCTTGGAGGCATACTTCACCCTTGCGGAGTATGTCCATGCAGAGGTGTGCATCATGGATCAGCAGTGGGACTCCAGAGAGAAGTAGCATTGGACTTGGGGAGACCTTAGTGGTGTAAACGTCCTTGGAAGTAGAGTTGATGCGGAATATAGCCATGGGGCGAGTTGGAGTGAGACTAGGATATGGAGGTTGAAACAGAGGAGATGTAACTCGAGACGCGGTGAGCCAAGATATGGCAAGCTCCTCAAACCTTGCGAGAGGTGCAGAGACACAGATGAGTAGGGCGCTCACGTAGATGTATCATGAGGTGCGTGCATGCGTGGATGCGGAGTGGGAGCAGATACGACTCATGGAAGTGGACTTAGAGAATGGTTCACATGGTGTTATGCAACATGGTGGTCCGAGCCAAGGACATCATGGATTCGGTTGTAGTGAGGAAATCATGCAACTAAGGCAGAAGGCTCGCAGAGGAGTCAATGCAGTTTGGACGCAAACGGGTGTCAAAGGCCTTGGCATCGGGGTGAGATCTATGTTGGGATTGAGCCAGGGAAGAAGAGTACCTCAACCGTATGTGATGTGGTCTACAAAGATGGAGAGCTTTGCAGTGCTCTTCGTAGGGATCTTTGGTGTTGGGACTTGAGTGACAGAACAGTCAGCAGGTCGGGGTGAGTTGGTGACTCACGCCCGGGAAGGACTCGCGAGGAGGACTTCCCCCACTGGTGCATGGAAAGTGACCGGCATGGCAACTCAGGTAGACTCATGGATGGATGGCAGTAAGGGCATGCGATGTTCCTTAGCGGCATTGTGCAGAGCAGTTGGGTGTTCGACAGTGGTCCGGCCAGCGGCGTCGTAGAGAGAGCTGGTTCAGTGATGGGTCACGGAGGCAGGAGTTGTGCATTCCCTCAGGTGGACTAAGAAGGCATATTAAGAGCTCCCCGCGGTTGTATGGGAAGCCGTGGTTTTGGTGAGTGGTCTTCTGCAGCGGTTGTATGGGCAACCGTGAATGGTGTTTTATGAGTTCACTTGTGCGCAAAGGAGAAGTTGCGGGGAATGGTAGTTGGTGTGTGAAGGCGTAGTCTGGGACTACTTAAGTAACTTGATCCTCTAAGGCGAGCGAAAAAAGTAGCGTCTCAGTGCCGCGTGGGGGTTAGTTTCTTCCGCAGTGCGCTAGCGGCTCGACGGTAACCCAGTATCGAGAAATCAAAGTGTTGCTCCCTCGATATTCAACGTGACATTTGGTGGTATCGAGCTTTTGGATGTGGATTGCTCTCAGTGATATTCAGCATGACAGCTGATGTTAGAGCTTGTGGATGCTCTCTTTGATGCGCAGTGCAGAGCTGCGATCAGGGCTGTGAGGATATGTTTCCCTTTGATACACAGTACATGGTGTGGAGCTGTTGTTGGATAGCAAAGTGTAAACCAACGTTGAGAGTTGGCGAAAGAGCTACCAATGGCAGTGTTGAGGGAGTTGGTTGAAGAACAAGTTGGCAGACATGGGAGCCAATGCAATCAACTCGTTGGTGATCGGAGAGGATGGGACACCAACGCAAGTTGGAAAGCAGAGTGTAAACCAACGTGAGAGTTGGCGAATGGAGCTTCCAACGGGTAAACGCAGTTGGGATGTGCAGAAGTAGACAGATGTGTGCGAGAAAAGCAATGTCAGTTGAAGCACCCAATGTGTGTGTGTGGAGTTGGCGAGCAGAGTGTAAACCAATGTGAGAGTTGGCGAAAGGAGCTCCCAACGTGTGAAATGAAGTTGGGCCAGACATAATAGAGTTGTTCAACATAGAAGTAGGTGGCGTGCAAGAGAGAAGCAACGTCAGGTTGAAGCGCCCAACGTAATGTGCGGCTGAGCAGAGTCGTGCATGTTTGTGGGAGTTGGTTGTTGTTCGAATTGGATCAGGTGGTTAATCTTGTGAAAATTGGCAATCAACATGTTGGCAGTCGGATGGATGGGATGCCAACACAACTGGATCAAGCGGAGCAGTGTTGTTCCATGTTAAGAGAAGACTGGTGCAGGGCCGGATGGCGCGTCGATCGAGTGATTAAATGCGGAGTATTGGGCTCAAATGAGACTTATTGATGTCACAATGGAATGAATGAAGCCAGTGAACTTTCTCGAGTTAGACCAAGGGTTGATGAGGAAGGAGTCATGTAGTTGCGACGTGGTCGGCATGGCGTTCGGTGATAAGGGTGTTGTAGACCCATGCAGGTGTCAAGTGTTGGCACTTGTGCAATGCAAGTAAGTCAAGTGCAAGTTTCTAGAGACTTTGTGAGAGAAGAAGGCCAGTGTTGATCGGAACTCGGAATGTTGCGGCGAGAGGGAAGCATGCAGTGTGGCTGGGTAACGTCACTTAGGTGGACAGTTCACGTTTAAGCTGATGCAGAACTAGTCCAAAGCAGAGAAGAGCGAAGGGATAGCATTTGGTAGAGTTCAGGTGCAGAGGCAGAGTAACTCGAAAACTCGGTAGATGCGAAAGCATTGAGTAGTGCGACAACTCCCGAAGTTGTAGACGGATCTTGTACATTGAAATGGCTGAATTGCAGTGTTTGGAATGTGATGTTAAGTGGATACTCGAGCCATGGAGTGGAAAGATGGCTCTCCCTTGGCAGAATCGGTGTTGCGGTTTTGCGAAACCTTTGATTTCAGGTTGGCAACAGTAGTGGTAGAAGCTATGTTTCCAGAGAAGGGCAGTGTTGCATTTTCGGAAGTGCTGGTTGGTTGAAAGTGGTGGTGCGAGTAGATCAGTCAGGTTGCAGTGAAACAAGGTATTCCCAGTGAGCAGTTTGCCGGAAGATCGGCATCAGAGGCACAGTTGTGATATGGTGTTGGTAGGAATGCTGAACGAGGGCAGCATTGTGGCGAAGTAGGCCCCCAAATCGGTTGGAGTAATTCATGTTGCGGGTGGAAGCGTGGTGTTACCAGGTCCAGTGGCAAGTGAAACCTTGTAATGGTTCGTCGAGCAGCGTTGAGGTTGTTGGCGGCTCTCCGAGTTATGCAGTGAATGTTGTGCAGGAAGGGCTCAGAGCTTAGCAGAGCAGCTTGTGCATCATATAAAATTCCTAAGTGTGTTAGGAGTTGTAAGAAGGGGTATCCCATCAGGCATTGTGTTGGATGTTTGGTGAAGTGTAGTTTAGTGGAAGGGAGCTACAGCGGCAAAAGTGTTGAGTGATTTGGCACTTTTGGTCCCGAGCACAGGGAGTTAGCGCAGCGAGATGTTGAAGAGACTAAGTTGTGTTATGTCAGTGGTGGCCGATGTGTTCGTTGTGTATTTGCATGTGAGGAGTGCATTTACATTTTGTCCCAGTGTGAGGACTCTGGAATCCTTTGTGTAGTTTGAAGAAGACTAGCAATGGTGCCGTGGGCGTCGCCACTTTGAGTGGGGGAGAATATAAGGGGGGTGAGTCTCGGAGCTCAATGAGCGACCGCCTCCCCCAGGATGGGCAGACCCCATCCGACTAGGGCAGTGCATGAGGCACTACCCAGGGTTCCAAAATGGATCTTGACCGAGGCAAATGGTTGGCTAAGTGTGCATTGGGGTTGATGAACTCAGCGCGTTAGCCCACGAGAAGATTTGGGTGAGTTTTGGGTGAGTTAAGCGCGTAGGTGCTAGAGTAGCACTGGGATGGGTGACCTCCCGGGAAGTTCCCGTTGTCACGCTGCAGCAACTCTTAAGGGTTGGTTGGCGAGTAAGAGAGGCACATGGAGAGTGGAATGCTCCATTATATAAGCTCAAAGATGTCCTATAGTAAAGGTTAGCCAAAGGTGGGTTGGTAAGTGATTTGGTTGCACTTAGAGCGGTGCAAGGCGTCTTGGAGCATAGAACATACCCAATGTACGCGGAGTGAGTTGGGCAACTCATGAGAGCAGTTAAGTTGCAGAGTGGGTTGGTTTGAGCATGAATACCTTACATGAATGAGGCCTTACGTTAAGAGTGCAGCGCAAGATCCTTAGGAGCCATATGAGATTGGCAGACTTGGGTGACCAACGTGGTGAGCTTACACCCACACCAAGTGGAATGTGGAACACTTGGGAAAACTGAGCATTCAGATGGAAAAGGGTGTTCAGGAGACCTTGGAGGCATACTTCACCCTTGTGGAGTATGTCCATGTAGAGGTGTGCATCATGGATCAGCAGTGGGACTCCAGAGAGAAGTAGCATTGGACTTGGGGAGACCTTAGTGGTGTAAACGTCCTTGGAAGCAGAGTTAATGCGGAATACAGCCATGGGGCGAGTTGGAGTGAGACTAGGATTCGGAGGTCGAAATGGAGGAGATGTAACTCGGACACGGGCGAGCCAAGATATGGCGAGCTCCTCAAACCTTGCGAGAGGTGCAGAGACACATATGAGGAGGGCACTCATGTAGATGTATCATGAGGCGCGTGCATACGTGGATGTGGAGTGGGAGCAGATACGAGACTCATGGAAGTGGACTTAGAGAATGGTTCACATGGTGTTATGCAACATGGTGGTCTAAGCCAAGGACATCATGGATTCGGTTGTAGTGAGGAAATCATGCAACTAAGGTAGAAGGCTCGCAAGGGGTCAATGCAATTTGGACGCAGACGGGTGTCAAAGGCCTTGGCATCGGGGTGAGATCTATGTTGGGATTGAGCCGAGGGAAGAAGAGTACCTCAACCATATGTGATGTGGTCTACAAAGATGGAGAGCTTTGCAGTGCTCTTCGCAGGGATCTTTGGTGTTGGGACTTGAGTGACAGAACAGTCAGCAGGTCGGGGTGAGTTGGTGACTCATGCCCGGGAAGGACTCACGCGAGAGGACTTCCCACCGTGCATGGAAAGTGACTGGCACAGAAACTCAGGTAGACTCATGGATGGATGGAAATAAGGGCATGTGATGTTCCTTAGTGGCATTGTGTAGAGCAGTTGGGTGTTTGACAATGGTCCGGCCAGCGGCATCGAAGAGAGAGCTAGTTCAATGATGGGTCAGGAAGGCAGGAGTTTTGCATTCCCTCAGGTGGACTAAGAAGGCATATTAAGAGCTCCCAATGGTTGTATGGGCAGCCATGGTTTTTGGTGAGTGGTCTTCTGCAGCAGTTGTGTGGGCAACTGTGAATGGTGTTTAAAGAGTACACTTGTGCACAAAGGAGAAGTTGTGGGGAATGGTAGTTGGTGTGTTAAGGCGTAGTCTGGGACTACTCGAGTAACTTGATCCTCTAAGGCAAGTGAAAAAGTATCATCTCGAGTGCCATGTGGGGTTAGTTTTTTCATTGTGCACTAGCCCGCGACAACACCCACCACGTATCACATTAAAGGAAGCATCTCCAAAAAAATGGCTCCATGTTGTATGTTGACCGGTCTCTTATGTCATACTTCCTCGGTGGAGTCGACCTCTTGGAGGGAAAGGATTCACAAGTTTCCCTAGCTCATGTGCCTTAAATCCCCACATCTTGGCAACTTAGATCTTGGGGTATGAAGACTCCCTTGATCCCACATCGTCTTTGTCTTAGCCGAATTGCCTCGGTTCTACATTGGCCGCGAGGCCCTCAAAATTCCCGAGCGCGAATGTACCTTGGCTTGCCATTGCTAAAACTCCAAACTCGGGTTCATCCAAACTCCCACTCGACTCTCCAACTCATCCCCGCAAGCGACTCGCTCACCAAGCTGATCCGTCGAGCTCATTGTGAGCTCATGACCCTGTCCCCGCATAAAAATTTTTGACTCAAAATAAATTGAGCTCAAGTCACTTCTCTTCATGCTAAGCTATTCAACTATATCTCGGCCCTTGCCAATTTTTATACATCTTTGACCCTTATGCCACCGATCTCTAAATGATCACTCCAACTAAGACACCACTCATCGGCTCAAAAACATGTCTTCCTCATCTATAAGCTTGTCAATCTTAATGCATGACTAAGCTTTAAACATGGCTACGAGCTCCTTCACTTTATTGTTCCTTCTTGGCGAGTCCAAGCTGAATTCTCCCTCACGAATTTTCTCGAGCTCCTCACCGATCTCCCGACCATGCTACATTTTGCTTAATGAATTCAGAGCTCTATCCTACATACTAATAACTTAGCTCACCATACCTTATGCAATGAATCTCGTAGCCATCACCATGTTGAGTGAGCTCCAAATCTCCTATACGGCTCCACACACCAGCTCGACTCGATCCCATCATTTTTTTGGGTGACTCGAGCTGAACATCTTTAGGTTAACACTCGCCACCCAAGCCATACAATGAACTATCAACGTCATGCAAATTGTGTCCGCTCTTCACACCACTTTTCCATATGACACTTTCAATGTGCCATGACTTGGTCGTTGCTATGCGTTGAGTTTATTGTAATAGCTCCCCGTTGAGTTCCAACTTTTGTTGCACTTTCATGCCATGACTAGTTCGAGCCAAACACCTAATAGCTCGTTAAAATCTCTTGGTATGTGAAACAAGACACCTCCCAATCTTTCTATGAAGCATGGCTCGGCCAGTGACCACCGAGCTTCCAACTTGTGCATAGTATTTGGCTCCATACTTGAGCTAAAACCCCATTATAGATGCATTAGGTCGCTCTTCTCAACGTCTCGCCAAGGCTTCGTGTTGACTTTTATATTCTTGTGGGTGTCACTGATTTATATTCTTATTCTCACCTGTGTTAAACCTGAAATGATTTATCTCTAAGATCACTTCGTCAAGACTCCATAGCCCACATATTCAATGAACCAGCTCACACATCGATCATACATCACATTGAACAATGATAAGTCCATACACTTCATTTACAATCCCTCACTCCACTTGATTTTGGTCTTTCCATGGCAATCAAGCTACTACATGTCCGAGCTTTACATATCCTTCCTAATAGCTCCTAACAGGGCTTGCACTGGTACGTGAACCAAACTCAAGCGGACAAGTCGACCTTACCTTGCCAATCTTTGAGCTCGAAACCTTGTAACTTGGTTTTATACAAAACTTGATCCTCCCTATGTTCCCGAACTCATACATGAGCCACTCATAAATAAATATGGATCAATCCCTCAAATACAAAGCCCAACTCATCTCGCCGAGATGCTCGGTGATCTATTCTAGCTTATGCCTTTCAAACCTAATTTTTCTCCGAAAAATAACTTTCTTATGATCTTTCTTGAACCCAGAGGGTAATGTAAGCACAATAAGACCCTTTCAACACAACTTATCAATTTTGATCATTTTTTCCCATGTTGACTGGAAGTGGGCCCGTTGTGGTCAATTTCCACACTCTTAGAAAAATTTGAGCCTCTACGACCGAAAAGGGGGAAATAAAACAAGATGATCCCACAACCTCCCATAGACCATAATGGTTGTTAAATGCAAAATCTACTCGAAATGATTTGGAGCGATCATGGATGACTTATTTTCCGGTTTCGTGGTCCTATAGGCTTCTGTTTTCCAATTTTTCCAAGTGTGCAAAAATTGGATAAGAGGTTGTAATTGCATGGCTAGAGTGCCCTAAGTTTGTATATGCTTATATAAGCTAGAAAGCTAGGGTTAGAAACATTATATTGTGAAAGTTTGATCATAATTGTAAGAAGGAATTCTTAGAGAGAGGAAAAGAGAAGCTTGTGAGGAAGAAAGTACTGTACATCCAGGAGGTGTGGAAGATTGCAGATATTCATTGTATATCCTCTGTAAAGCTTTGAATAATATATTGGGTGTTTCTTGGTGGATGTAGCCCACACTGGGTGAGCCACATTATATCTTGTGTATTGTTTCTTCTCGTTTATTTCTATATTTATTACTTGTATGCTTAGATATTTTATATATATGTACAACTTGTGTGATTAACCCCAACACAAACTCCTTCCACAACATATTTTATACGACATGGTGTCCCTAGCACATTTGGGAGAAGTTGAAGGATAAAGGATAAACTAGACCTTCCTTTGTACATTGTCATGTTGTCCTGTTGTCACCCTCAAATTTCCCTCCATTTTCTAAGTCTAAAAAATTTAAATTTTGAGTTGTTGAAGGATAAAGGATAAACTAGACCTTCCTTTGTACATTGTCATGTTGTCTGTTGTCACCCTCAAATTTCCCTCCATTTTCTAAGTCTAAAAATGATAAATTTTTAGTTGGTGCCTTTGAAGTATGCTTGGAAGAGGTATTTTTGAATTTGGGACTAACCAAGGACTTGAAGACTTTTGAAAACTCATTCATTAGATGGGAAATCTCTTCCCCTTTCCAAAAAGTTGAATAAGTCCTCCTAACTCCTTGTATTTTACAAGTTATGGCTTGGCAGACCTAAGTTGATAAATTTTCCCTGGCGGGTTGGCAAACCTATGGAGTTCCTTGTGATTTTTGCACTTTTTCACCAAAAGGGGTAAGTTAGAAAAAGTGACCCACGAGCCCACGTGGAGAAATGGAGAGATAAGTTCTGTAAGACCTCAACTAATCAGAAGCAGCCATGTGTCCTCGGGGTTGCGGGATGGCAGGAGCAATATTGGTTTTACACTTTTTGCCAAAGGTTTAAAAGTTCAAAGTTTAGCCACCCCCTTGGGGCCCACAACAAATCAAAGGCTGCCATGTGTTAGTGGACCTCTGGAACTGTGGCGGAAAATGAGATTTTGTGCCAAAGGGTCAAAATGTTGCAAATTGAATCATGACCCCATAGCCAATTAGAAGGTGACACGTGTCCTCGTTGAAAGGTCAACGCGGACCTGTGGAGGAATTTGAGATTTTGAGTTTTTCTCCCAAAAGGCTCAGATAGTGTTTTTAGACTGCATCCCCTCATCCAATCAGAGGCTGCCACGTGTCAGTGAGCTAGCAGACCGGTAGAGCAAATTGAGGAATCACACTTTTTCTCCCAAATGTCTGGAAATGTGGATTTCTCCCTCAGGCCCGCCGTTGGTTGATTTTTCACCACGTGTGGGGTCCCAATTTGAAGGCAGAAGGGGGAAATCAACTGAAATGTCTACATCTAGTTTTTATCACCATTAATGCACCAGAGCTCTGCAGATCACGAAAATGGATCTTTCTTCATTCTATTTTCTCAATTTCCTTGTTGTTTCCCTTTGCAATGTGGTTTGGATTGGTTTTGAGGCGGAATTGATTGGTTTTGGAGGTGTAAATCTAGTTTTCGAAAGGAACAGAGTTTCTCGTGTTCTTGCAGATGGAAAAGGGGAAAATTTTCCAGTAGGCACTCGAGTGTTTTGGAGATGATTGCAAAGGTGAAATGGTGAGGGAAAATGAATGAGGAAACCACCATATACTTCTACTAAAGAATTCACATTTGAAATGATGAATTTCAACCTTTTAGGGCATCTACATTTTCCATGAGTGCATTCTTGTTTCCTGTCTCTTTCCAAATGAATCTCCAACAAATTTGATCCCATTGGGATATTATTTCCTTGGAGGCAAAGCAAAGATGAAATAGGATTGTTATAAAAACATGCTTTGCCATTGTATATGGGTTCTGGATTTTTTTTTGGAAAGTTGTAAAAGTCTGAAAGTGATTCAATACAGAGGTCTTTTCTTTCTCATTTTCTCTTATCACTCTTTCTCTTCCCTTTCTTGGTTCAATGGATCATTTACCTTACATGCAATAGAAACTTTGTGTTCTGATATGTGCAATCTTAGAACTTTGTGTCTGCAGATTTACATGGTGTGAAGTAATTGATCTTTCCTTATATTTTCTTGTTTCAGTGTGAGTAAGGAAATACTCTGCTATCTATATTTCCCCAAAGCATTGTTTTTTTTTTTCCTTCTCCCACCTCTTCATTCTTCCATTCCTTCTGATTGATAACCTTTCAAGTATAAATACTTTCCATAATTCCATGATCCAAACATTGAAAATATTTATATCTGTACATTTGTTTTTCCAGTTTTCAATAAGGGAACCTCTCCCATTAAAGAGGAGGGACTTGTTGTCCCCTGACTATGGTTTCACCTTCATGTTCCATTTTGAAACCCAACACATCCAATCACACGAAAAAACTAGACAAAGATAGAGATCTCTTCACTCTCGGGAAGTAGTTATAGGTTAGAGGATAAAATAGAATTTCCTCCCTACACTTCTTTCGCTAATGGCATGAGATCATCCAAAAATCTCGCACGAAATTGACAGGATTCTTTCTACACCCTTTTTCTCATCACGGATCAGGTGCACATGTTCCTTTTTCATTTTCATACTTTCTTTACATGTTTTTTACATATATACATGCATATTTGATTACTTGATCGTCTTCTCTTTTACGGGTTAGTCCGTGTGGAAACAAACGATCAATGAACACACACATGGCGGTACATCGCACACATGATACTAACCATCCAGTACACTACAAACATTGACATCTACACACGCATTTCCACCCTAGGTTCACTCTCATCAATTTTACACTTTTTGCATCTTTTTCTCCATGCTCCATGTTTGTTATCACTCCACACTTTGTCTAGTCCTTCGGAATGCATTCTAAATCACTCTACATGGATTTCATATACACAATTTTCTATCTACTTATGTTACTAAGCATTCTTCTCACTAACATAAAGTGGGGGTAAATGTAGACACAAAATCATGCACTTCGAGTCATTATTTAATCCCAGTCTCATACTACCATTCATATGGTTTTTAAGTGAATAATTAGCCCATCTTTGGCCATTTTTGTATTTTTCATTATTTTCGATCTTGCACCCGTACTTTCCAAATCAGTATCTTCATACTCTATTTTCCCTATTTCTAACTAGCCTACTAGGGCACCAAGCCGAACTGGAATGCCCCAGTGCCCCGGTCCCCTCCGGGAACCCCGGTCCTCTTTGCACTTTCCTCTCACTTTTTAGGCATTTTATAACCGTTTGAACTTATTCTATTGTTTGTGTTCAAAATTTTCGAGGTTAATTAAAAAATTAAAGCAAGAGAACCATATAAATATAAATTTATGTGACCATAATGAGGGATCAAATACTAAGCACAAGCTATCTCCACCTAAGGTTTCATCCACCAAAGGAATTTATAACTACATTTTCATCCATCTAGCTCATTCACAAGACACACAAGGTTGGTTCATCTGGCATCACACTTCATAGGAGGGGAGTTTATTGTTTCCATGTACACATTTACTACATTCTACATCTAGTTATTTTCTCACTACTTCACAAAGTCGACTGACACAAGAACAACCTAGGGCACAATTAAATACACACACCTCTAACTACATTGGGTATGAGATGTAGTGCAATGCTCAATGAAAATTCAATCAATTTTGTAGTTGATGATAGTCTAACCCTTTCATATGCTTATTTATTTTTAGGGTTTTGATTCTTTGTATGGGGTTTTACAGGTGATTCTTCCATTATAGGTTTTCAAGTGCTTCGATGATTACACAACAAAATTCATGTGACAGAAGTGAACACAGGAGAACATCCAACAACACTCTATAGGAGGTTTCTTGGCTAGTTATACGAGACCAAGGTTCCCGGATCTAAGAGCGGGGCACCCATGGGCACCCTTATCCCTCTCCAAACACCCTAGTCTATCTGACAATTCAGATCTACATTTTCTTGTTAGCATGTGGTCTTATTATGTTTTTTCATTTATACAAAACCAAATTAATGAAAAATTTGATGTTACATTTTGGTCTTATGATGATGTATGTAATGCTAAAATGATTGTTTAGATGTGTTTGTGGTTGTATAGTGAGATTCAATTAGGTGTGTTTGTTCTTACAAGCCTATTCAGGTTCCTAGGTGATGTAACATGACAATAGGGGCTTATTGGTTTCTTGATAATAATTTTTACACGATAAATAGTAGTTTTGGAGGGTTTTTTTCTCTCATAGTAGTGGCATGATGTAGATATATCTAGTTCACTATGTTATAGGTGCTCATTGGGAGAAGGTATGGTTGTTTAGAGGTGTAATAGTATGGTTTGGAGACATAAGAGCTCATGGAAGCTTTTATTCAAGTATTCCATGATGTATCATGTATTTTTGGGTCATTTTAAGAGGTTTTATAGCGAATTATTACATTCTTTCAGTTGACCCTACCTTCTACAGTGAGAATCCTTAAGGTGAAGCTATGCAAATGAGATAGGATGGAGAGTTTGAGGTATGGTATTAAAATTATGATGATTTGAGATTTTTTTTTGATGTGTCATGATGCTTTGAGAAAAATTTCAGGTTTCTAGGATGTTTATTTTGCATGATATGTCAGGTTTGATGAGACATGGACAAAATCTAGTGCAATTTCATCTCGAATTGCAACTTGGATGATTACTATGAAGGTTTTTATTTGCATGGGACCATGTGGATTTTAGGGATGTTTCTATGAGTCTATAAGGTTTCAAAAAAATAATTAGGTCATTTCATCATCACATTTTTATGAACGAATGTTAAGAAGATAAAGTGGTCTAAAACCCTAGTTAAACCCTAGCTAGGAGCAAAGCATGTAGAAAAGTGAGTACATCAGCACTATTTTGATTCCTTTTATAAAATTGATGATTTTATGTTGTATATGACTCTCTTATATTTCCATAAATGTATGGTTGAGGTCATGGTGATGAGTGGGCCCCACTCAAACAGGTCAGTTTATGAAGAAGAAGGTTTTGGGACAAGGTTGTCCAAAGGAGTAGCATGAAAAATTGATGATGCATGATGTATGGGAGATTATATTTATGTACATGGATGTTTCAGGAAATTTCATGTAGGTACATGGTCATTTGAGGTCCATTTAGGTTGACTGTTCAAAGGGTAGTTTTGAAGTCTTAAAAAGGTGTTTTAGTAAAATGGCTATAACTTGAGCTATAGGTGGATTTTGAAGATGATTAAAGTTTTTTTGGAAATAGGATTCAGATATATTTCCATTTATATGAGGTTTTTCTCATGATGAGGTCATTTTTTATGGTTTCCAGATCATTCTTTAGATAGGAATATTTTTGGCAATGCAGGACAAGATGTGTTTTGGTGCAAGTTTGGAGTTGTTTGAAGCATGAGATGGATTGTTTTATTATTTCTATCACCTATAATAATAAGAGGGATGAATTTTTTCATCCAATGAATCCATTTGGAAGTACTTGAATGTTTGTATAAATGTTTTATGAGTTAACTTTGTGGAAATAGATTGTTTGGTAGGTTGATCTGGTGAAGACAAAAGTAGTTGTGGTTTGAGAATGAGGTTGATTCAAGGATTCTAAATTTATTATAAGTGTTCTAAAGTTTATTATAGTTAAATTTAATGGTTACATGGCATGGTTTTGATATTTTAAAGTGATTTTGTGGCATTACGAAGTTTCAAGGGTGTTGAAGGATGTAGGAAACAATAGTTTTGAGAAGTATAAAGGATACTCGCCCCCATTAAATGAAATAATTTGATTGGTTGATGTCAGTTACATATATGTATGAATTTAAAATTATATTTCAATCATATGTAAAGGGTTATGGGTCATGAATATGTATTGATTTGATGTAATGAAATTTTTATCTTTGTGCCCATGGGGCTTTGAGCCATTCTTGGCACATGAAATGATGGTTTTTGCTAGGCCGACCTACTTGGGTCACTTGTGGCTGTTATGATTTGAATTTTTGATGTTTATATGATGTATGGTTTGATCTAAAGGGGGACATTGTTTGATTTTGAATTTGAATCTTGGAGAGGCTATAAAATTGAAGTTATGGGCATATTGTTGCTAATCTTTTAGAACCCCTTTTATCTTATTTTGAAGAACAATTTTTCTTCAAATCAAAACCATTTGGTACTAACCCTAAACCCCTATAATTCAATTCTAGGATAACAATTTTTTTTTGCGAGGATAATTTAAGTGAAGCAAAGGTGGAGAAGTTTCTTTGATAGCATGTTGAAGAAGGAAGGGACACTTGGAGATTTGTGTTTGGATCATACATTCATATGTTATTGATGTAATTTTCAAGTTTATAAGGTTTTTACAGATCTGATATTTAGTTGAAGACAATTTCATAGTTGTATATCTTCATATGTACTCATAAGACAAGTTAATTGTCATGAGAGTTCTTGCTTGTATCATGTTGATCATTGTTGAAGACATTACTCATTGTGATCTGATTTGAATATCTATATAAGTGTGTAGATATGATTTTATTATCAATATAACTGGCTTTATTTTTTTATCATTGTGATCCTTTCATTGAGGATATTTCATTGTGAAGACTATATGTTTTGATATGTGTTCTACATGAGTTTTTGTGGTTAGGGTTTGAAGCACAAGTCTAAAAGTTTTATCAGGGACTGATTCACCCCCTCTCTGTCGGTACTTATCACCTCCAACAATTAGTATCGAGAGAAGGCCCTTGGAAGTGGCTTAATAAGTTAAAGGGAGATATTTCTTGACAAGATGAATCCTCCATCATTCGAAATAGTCTAAATCAATACCTACATGATAAGGAACACAAGTGAGAATGCTGATAGGATTAACATGTTGCTTTCATCTCAAGAAGAAGTGTTCAATTTTTAAAAAAATTAACTTGAGGAGACACAAGCTAAGTTTAGAATCAAGAGGGAAGAGTGTCTCAAGCATGAGGCTAAGAAAGAGGAACTGAAGAAAGAGATATCCACCATAACAAACAAGTTATCATCATTTCATGAGAATTCAAAAAAATTGAATAAGATGTTAGGGAAACAAAAGGCATATGGTGATACAACAAGTCTAGGATTCATGGAGGATTCACCCAAGTATGAGAAAAATGAAGAAGAATAAATTCAAGGATCTAATGAAATAAGGAATCTAAGAAAGAGAGAGAGTTCAAGGCTTCCATCTCATGGAAGATCATCTATCAGGAAATTAAATGATTATATGTATGGTGTTTTTCATGGTAATTTTTATAAATGTGGTGCTTATGGACAGGGGGCTAGTATGTGTAGTCCTAAGGTTGAAAATAAATAAGATTGCAAAGAAAAGACTCAAGAACATCACTCTGAAAGAAAGAAGGAAGAGGAATGTCAAGGAAAGGAAGAGAAAAAAGTAGGTCAAATATATGGAGTTGAATGTTATCACTATCATGAGAAAGGACATCTTGCTAAGTATTACAAGAATGGAATGTCAAAAACAAGAAGGTATGAAAACAACTTCAATGGTCATTGCTATGCTTGCAATGGATATGGACATAGGGATTTTAAGTGAAAGAGAAGACAATTTGAATGCTTTAGGTGCCATAAGGTAGGGAACATTGCAAGGTTTTGTGATGTAGGTCAAATGAAGAAAGAGATTCAAAGACCTAAGCCACAAGTTCAAAATTTCAAGAAGAAAGAAGAGGTTAGTCAAATTATTCAAGAGGATTCTAAGAGTATGACTGATCAAAAGGAGGGATCTATTGTGATAAAAGTAGAATCATAAAAGGAGGAATCAGTCAAGATGCAAGAAGAGGGCTTGAGACCTTCTTAGGTCTCTCATCAAGCTCCTCCATGGTGACATATGCCTCTACTAGGATTCATAGAGGTGTATAGGTGAAAATGAATATTTGGAGTGAGGGGAGTTCTATTTTTCAGTACGTGTCTCTCCCATGTGAAAAAGGTATGTCATTTTGAGTCTCTAAGTGTGTTTTCAAGGTTTCGTTTGGGTATTCTTATGTGAAAAGCCATTATCTCAATTGTGAGATCTTAAGTAGCTGATGTTAGTCTATTCATGATTAATTTTCTTATCTATGTCAGTTTTGGATAGTCTCAATGGTCATGATGTGCAATTCAAAGTTCAATTCTTTTTCATCCTTCAAAATGTATGATCATGTGTTCACAAAAGCTGAGTTTGCCTTGTCATTCTTTTGGTGTAATCTTGTCATGTTGGGATGTTTCGGTGAGTATGAGTCATATTGATGACTTTGAAAGGAGTCTATTATTTTTGGAAATCACTCATATGGCCTTTTTTGGTCTAAATTTGTGTCTAGCGCATTTGTCAATTGTCTTAAAGAGTCTTCTCTAAGTCAAATAGAGATCTTTCATGTGGTTTGGGTCAAGTTTCTCATATCTACTTGTTAGATAATGAAGTGTCATGAATCTATTACAAACTATACCTCATATCTAAGGGTAAAGATGTATATTGGCTCCACAAGTTGATGAAAATAGCTAAGTGTCACAAAGTATAGTTCCTCATTAAGAGGTCTATATGTGGTCATCTTGAGATGTCTTGTTAGTAGTATGCATGTCTTTGTGTCTTGCATTAAATTTTTAAAGGATGTATATGTCTCTCTCGAGTGTGGTTGAATATGTCAACTGTTTCATCAAATGTGGTAAGTCAATCAAGTGAAAAATCTTCATGTGAAATGTGTTAGTAATGTTGAAGATCTAAGCACAAGATAAGGATATTCCAGGTATGAAGAAGTTGTTCATGCTCTCAAATCATGACACAAGTTGCTCGAGAGTGCTAGATAATGTTTCTTCAAAGTGGTTTTGGCCAAGGGTGAGTTCATAAGGGAAAATATGGGTACTTTTGGAGCTTCTTTTACCTGACTAAGTTTTGATAGTATCTATGGAACAATACATACGGAATATGAAAATTGAAGGATCAAATGGTGGATTTCAAGACTAAAATTTGGTACAAAACATCTTGACATGGATACCTCAAGGATTCAAGAGGTTTTAGGTCCTAAGGATGTTTATACTTTTCATAGTTAACATAGTTAACATTTTTCTATATAGATGCTTCAAGGTGCAATCAAGATTGGCCACACCATCAAGTGAGTCTATGAGGTGTCCTTAAAGGGTCTGATATCACTTAGTTTCTGTATATATTACTTCAAGAAGTTGATGGTTTGTGTTACTTAAACAAGGTGTTTACAGGGGTAAATGATTTCAGTCAAGGTGTCATTTCTAGATGTATTGACATGTATTGCTAATGATGGAATGATGATCTCATAGGTTTAATTCAGTTTTCTACAGACTCATGTATAGATTATGACTAACCATCGACATAAAGTGATGTTATTCCTTCAGCTATGAAAGTATTTCGAGAATGGTTGAGTGAGATAAGAGATTCTTGCAGGTGATTTCCTAGAGGTTATTATAGTGTTATCAAGGGTTTGTATCATGTAAACCATGTCTTAGGTTCCTTAGTTGATAAGATGTTATTCAAAGATGAAAATGGTTGAGAAAAGTGTTAAAATATGCATAAGGGATGAAAGATGACTATCAAAATTGATGAGATGTGAATGGAGTAAATGCATTTTACAATTATGATCTCTTAGTTTTTGAAAGGATTGATGACTCATTGTACTTGAACATTGGAGGTTAGTTTGATAGTTTTAAGATATTTCTCAAGCTTGACAAGTTTGGTGCATCTACAATATTGAAGAGAAAATCAATATATAAAGTGATCTATATGCCTTGAAGTTGACTATCTCAGAGTGAAACAATTTGGTATGGTTCTCAATTGTGCTTTGATTCATAATTGACCTTCTACATGTATATTAGTAAATTCTGACCCATCATGAGTATCATGGTGAGTGTAAAGAGTTATGAAGACTATAATTACAAAGAATGCATGTTGAATAAGGTTTGTAGATGAGTATGGGAGACTAAAGAAGGTATGTAGCAAATTTTAGTGCTTCTTCGGGTATTTCAAGATGTTGACTAGGGCTTATAAGTTTTTAATGCCTTAAATATGTCTACGATTGTGCAACAAATCTTCAAGAGTTCACAAATTGTGACAATATGTCTATATCATTACAAGATTATGTCCACCAGGTCGAGGTTCTAAGAAGTAGAAAAATGATAAGCTACGAGATGTTCAAGACTTAATGGGGGCGAGTAGGTTGACTTGACCTTCTAACAAATATATATGTTGCACTTATCGGAAGACAAACATCGGAGGAGTCACAAAGAACAAGTGTCAAGGTATTTACATGGATTGATTAATTTAAGAATAAGAGGTATTTTAGGGATCAAGGGTTTTTCTATCAAGGCATGATGATCAAATAAGTCAAAGGAAGCATTTTTATGGGTAAATCAAGATTTTTTTTATTATATTAGGTAATAATTATGGATCAACTCTCAGAGGCCTTACAAGAAAAGATACATCGTGAAATATCCCAGAAAGAAACAAAAAGAGAGACATGACCAAAAAGAGTTAAACATGCTTAACTCAAGAGAGAGAGAAGGTCCAAAACATTGACTACAAAATGGATGAAAAACTAACAAGATATGCAAAATAGGCAGACACAGTTCACATACAGTCATTTAAAAGTCCATACCAACAAACTAAGAAACTAAATTATCTTGTGACACTTAGGGGGGTTGTCCAGAGTATTCGGTGGGATCCTCCTGATGATGAGTCGGTCAAGATTGTGAATGAGTCTTCTAGGTTTTGATAATGCTCTAAAATTTGTATGAAATCATTTCATGGTGTCTCAGAGAGGATGTTTTTTCAAAATTAACTAAGAAATCATGGTACAGGAGTTTATAGGTTGAAGGTGAGGTATTCATAGTATTTTTAAAACTCATAATGATACTACATGTTAATGCTTTCATGTTTTAGATAGAGTGTTCAGTGGTTGCTAGTGTAATCAAGATAGAGTGTCCAAATCATTGAGCCCATAAGCATTCTTATGGTGTCCTAAAGGTAATTCAACATTATGTTTGTCGCATGAAGTTTGAGAAAATCAAAGAGAGTGGTTTGATACAAAGTGGCATAAGTTTCTCGGAGGTTTAGTTCTCAAGGATGAGATACAAGATTACGAATTTTTGGTAGAGAGTTCATAGAAACTATCAAGATATTGTAATGATTGTACAAGATGACTTAAGAGGCTTGAAATGTATAGCTATAGGTCGGGGGAGTATTTGTCTCAATCAATCAAACATGACTGTTGTAGACTGAAGATAAGCTTTAGGACCTTGAAAAAGCATCTCAAGATATTTTTAGTCATGATAGCAAGGTGAATCATACAAATTTGTGCTTAAAGTATAGAGATTGGTGTCTAAATTCCAGGGGATTGTTGTTTTACTGATTCAAGTGTTATATGAAGCTTGGGAAGGCATCAAAATTGTCTCTAAATACATTAAGATGCTTGTTTAGGGAAATGAGTCCTTGAGTCTATTTGAAGACATGAATGGCAAGTAACAATCCTAGCTTGTGCCTAGTCAAGATGGTGTATGATCATGAAAGAAGGTAAGGAAGATTTTTTTTCTTATTCATGGCATTTTTGGCATGATTATAAAATGTATGGTTCAATTAGTGCTCAGCTATAATGGTTTCTTGAAGAGAATAATAGGGTAGAGGAGAAAAAGTGCTTGTTTTGCATGCATGGAAGGTTGATAATTATGTTTTTTCCCCAAATAAGGTATGATTATTCTTATCTCTTGTTCATTGATGATGTTTAGATGTTGGAGTTTTTTGTCCCGAGGGGAGAATGTTGTTTACATGCCTAAAATGAAGGAAAAAATCAATTCTTGAGAAAAAATAAAGAAATGGAGCTATTTTGATACCTTTGGTTGATGTTTCTAACCAAATCTCATGCTGATATGAAGCTGAGGTAGATGAAAAACATGTTGCTATAGGTATGCCTTTGTCATTAATGTAAAAATGTGGAGAAGTTCAGGGTATTTTCCATAAATGACAAAGGGGGAGATTGTTGGCATGTGGCTCTAATAGGTTTTTCATTTATGAAAAACCACATTAATGAAAAAAGCTGGATGTTGGATTTTGGTCTTATGATGATGTATATGATGGTTCAGATGTGTTTGTGTTGGTATAGTGAGATTCAATAAGGTGTTCTTGCTCTTGCAATCCTATTTAGGTGCCTAGGTGATGTAGCATGACAATAAGAGCTTCTTGGATGATTGAGATACATGTTGACATTATAAATAGTAGGCTTGGATGGTGATTGGACACTCATATTAATGGTATGATGCGAGATATAATTGGCTCATTATGTTACAAGTGCTCAATTGGAGCAGGTATGGTTGCTTGGAGGTGTGACAATATGGTTTGGAGCCATATGAGATCATGCAAGATTTCATTTAGGTATGTCATGATGTATTAGGTATGTTTGGGTCATTTTCAGAGGTTTCATACTGAGTTATTTCATTCTTTCAGTTGACCCTAGCTTCTACAATGAGAATCCTTAAGGTGAAGCTATGCAAATGAGATAAGATGTAGAGTTTGAGGTATTGTATTAAAATTATTATGATTGGATAATTTAGTGTGATGTTTCATGATGCTTTGAGAAAAAATTCATGTTGTTAGGATGTGTATTTTTCATGATATGTCATGTTCAAGTGAGACAGGGTCAAAATCTAGTGCAATTCCAGCTTGAATTGTAACTTCATATGCTCACTATGAAGTTTGTGCTTTAAATGGGACATTTTGTATTTTAGGTATGTTTATATATCGATTCTATAAGGTTTAAAAACAATAATTAGGTACTTTCATAGTCAAATTTTTATGAACAAATGTTAAGAAGGTAAAATGGTCTAAAACCCTAGTTAAACCCTAGCTAGGAGCAACTTGTAGAAAAGTGAGTATATCGAACTGTTTTGATTCCTTTGTCAAAAGTGATTATTTTATATTTTATAGGAATCTCCTAGATTTCCATAAATGTATGGTTGAGGTCATGGTGATGAGTGGGCCCCACTCAAATAGGTCAATTTATGAAGAAGAAGGTTTTGGGACAATGTTGTCCAAAGGAGTAGCATGAAAATTGATTATGCATGACGTATGGGAGCTGATACTGATTTACATGAATTTTTAGGGTAATTTCATACAGGTAAATGGTAATTTGAGGTCCATTCAGATTTATTAGTCAAAGGGCTGTTTTGAGGTCTCAAAAAGTAGGTTTCAGTAAAATGGCTATAACTTGAGATAAAGGTGGAGAGTGAAGATGATTCAAGTTGTGTTAGAAATATAATTCAGATATATTTATAGTGATATGATGTTTTTCTCATGATATTTTCATTTTATAGGGTTTCCATGTCATTCTTTAGATAGGAATATTTTTGGAAGTGCAGAATAGGATGTGTTTTGATGCAAGTTTGGAGTTGTTTGAAGCATGATATGGATCAAGTGGTGTTTTCTATCACCTGTAATGTGCAAAGGGATGAATGAGTTTTATGAGATAACCTTTGTAAATTGATTTTTGGTAGGTTTATTTGGTGAATACAAACGTAGTTGTGGTTTGAGCATGGGGTTGATTCAAGGATTATAAATTTCTTAGAAGTGTTCTACAGGTTCTTCCATTTCCATGGAGTGGTTACATGGAATGGTTTGGACATGTTGAAGTGATTTTGTGGTATTATGAATTTTTAGGTTGTTTGAAGGATGTAGGAAATAACAATTTAGAGGGGTATAAAGGAAACTGGGCCCATTAAATGAAATAATTTGATTGGTTGATACTAATTACGACCATGTATGAATGTAAAATGATATTTTAATCATATGTAAAGGGTTATGGGTCATGAATATGTATTTATTTGATGACAGGTAATTTTTAGCTTTGTTCCCATGGGGTTTTGAGCCATTTTTGGCACATGAATGATGGTTTTTGCTAGGCCGACATACTTGGGTCATATGAGGCTGTTATGATTTGAATTTTGGATGTTTATATGATGCATGGTTCGAGTTGAAGGATGGAAACTGTTTGATTTTGAATTCAAATCTTGGAGAGGCTGTAAAATTAAAGTTATGAGCATATTCTTGCTAATCTTTTGGAACCCCTTTTATCTTATTTTGAATAACCCTTTTTCTTCAAATCAAAACCATTTTTTCCTAGCCCAAAACCCATGGAATTAAATTCTAGGACAATAGCGTTTTGTGTTTTCATGAGGAGAATTTGAGTGAAACAAAGGTGGAGAAGTTTCTTTGATAGTGAGTTGAAGAAGGAAGGGAAACTTAGAGATTTATGTTTGGATCCTACATTCATATCTTATTGATGTCATTTGTAGGTTTCTAAGGTGTTTTTAGATCTGATATTGAGTTGAATACAATTTCATAGTTGTATATCTTCATATGTACTCATGAGACAAGTTGATTGTCTTATGAGCTCTTGATTGTATATTGTTGATCATTGTTGAAGACATTACT
The DNA here is from genome assembly GCA_018340775.1 of Taxus wallichiana var. yunnanensis. Classification (NCBI taxonomy): domain Eukaryota; kingdom Viridiplantae; phylum Streptophyta; class Pinopsida; order Cupressales; family Taxaceae; genus Taxus; species Taxus wallichiana. The sequence continues at coordinate 653,302,951 of CM031234.1, forward strand.
CATTGTGATCTGATTTGAATATATGTGTGTGTGTGTGTGGATCTGATTTGATTATCAATATAATTGGATTTATGTGTTTATCATTTTGATCCTTACATTGAGCATATTTCATTGTGAAGACTATATGTTTTGATATGTGTTCTACATGAGTTTGTGTGGTTAGGGTTTGAAGCACAAGTGTGAAAGTTTTATTGGGGATTGATTCACACCCCCTCTCAGTCCTTATCACCTCCAACATTTCTCAAGCTCATGTGTGATGGTTTCCTCCTCCTACTCACCTAGTCTACACTATGACACAATATTACGACATCTATGAATAAACTAAGGCTTAGATAACCCTATTTTCACATTAGGGTTTCATATTGTCTAGCTTAGTTTTCTTGAGTTGTATTTTAGTGTTAAATTATTTCATTTATTCATTCATTTTATTGCTCCTATAGCATTAGATTACACTATAATAAATTCTATTTTATTTAATCACTAAGGAATCCATGCCATCATCTCATTCTCCCACTTTTGACATTAATGAAAAAGAAAAACATACTTGTAACACTTCTTTTTCCAACACAAAGGGCTCACTACTTGGTTGGAAACATCAACCAAAACAATCAAGGTCCATTTCACCTTCTTTAATCTCTATTATAACACATTGAGCAACACATGTCACCCTAAGCGATGCATACCTACAAAGAAATTTCATAACTTCTAACGACTCCCCTTGAGTCCTTATTTTTCTGTAACACTTAACTATTGTAAATTCCCAACACCTAACTTCTCAAAATGAACATTCTTGCTTACCTTTTAATGACACCACTTCTTGCCACAAACCTGCTCATGGATCTACTCATTTCCCCTAACCTTTTTGCACTTGTCATACATATGATTAAGTCAAACTTACAAATTCTTGCAACAAGAGCTCAAACCTCCCTCGACTCATAGAATCCTTTAAAAAAACTTAGTTTGTCCTAACCAATACATGATCTAACATGTGTACATTCAAAGCCACATTGACAAGAAAATTATCATCATGCCTTCAAACCATATTTTCTCCCCTAAAACATGCTATCAAGATCACACATACCTCTGGAAGAGTTTCAATCCCACACTATGTCATTAACCATAGTTTCAAGTGAAACTTCTTCACCATACTACCTGTAAACCTCCATAGACCCTAATTGTGAATAATTTACCCTTTTCCCAACAGTTTAGAGTCTTCAGATATTTTTCAAACCTCTTTCAATTAAATTATGCTTCATACTTGTCATAATCTACTTCTTCATGAAATGGTAGATGAGATATATAATCTAATGCCTTGTCTTACCTTGTAATTTATCCATGATTTCATCTCTTTGAGAAAAAAATACCGCTATGTATCTTCCTCTGACTTTTTCACAACTAATTAAGCATTCAAATACCTCAAATGATGATTTTTCATCTTCTATGTGAATAATAAACTTATACCAAGCCACCAAACATACATCTCCTCTTGCTTTAGGACTTCATTCACCTTCTAATGAAAATTATCTCTAAGAATGAAGATAACACATTTATTACCTTTTCATAGTAGCTACAAATCAAGATTCTTCATACTAGGAACTCATACTAGCACAAACCTTCTTGATGACTCCATAACTTTCATGACTAATAACACACCTATCTTCATACCTTTAGTTATGTTCTTGGAAAATCAAAACTTTTCAATTCTTCTATTGTCTTGCTATATCTTCATGACTATCTCGATTTCCTTCAAGCTCTTCTTTCAAGAATTTATACCTTCTTTCACAACTATGTCACCCGATATACTGAATCTTATGCTTTCAAACATGTTCATGGATTTCTTGTGTCAACTTTAAAACATTTCCAACTTGTCATTGAACCCTAAAACCTTCATCACCTTCTCGAAAAATGAAACCTTTCTTGAACCTCAAGGATTACACATATTTCAATACAAATTTGTCATATCTTACAGGTATATATAAGTCACTCAACACATTATTCTTGTCAACCAAACTTCCTCATACCTTTGAAACACTTCTACAAACTCATGGCTTCATGACACATTAATGAAACCCTTAAACCAGCACAAGGGATCACTAGAATCCCCACATTTCAAGCACACCTCTCTTGAATCATATAAGGAAAATAAAAAAATTCAAGATACCTTATTTGCATAATACACATTCATACCTATTCATCTTGTTATCCTGCCTTCTAGATTGTTTAAAACAGATACTTGATGCATCTTAATATTGTCATGTCGGTGACAATCAGGTTGAAATACTATTTTCTTAAATATGACAGAGCTAAGAAAATGTTAAACACATTACTCTCAACATGATTTCATACTACGAAACCTCTTTCACACCTACTAAAGTCCCGATTCATGAATAAAAACCTTCATGATATAATTTACCATGATACATATCAATAGATTACTAGAGTCTCCATAATCAGTTTACTGATTCATACTTGCAATACCCAAAGAGAAAAGTATAGAAAAACTAACTATGTTATCTCCATATCATACTTTAAAAACAGACCACAATAGAGATCATCTTGGCTTATCAAAACATCAAATGCTTTAAACAAGCTTCAATCGATTACACGATCCTCAAAATTTCTTAACAATTCATCATTATGTTTTGAACTAGTCAATCATGCCTTGTAACTTTATGGACTGTACACTGAATCAATCTTAAACAATATATAGGCCTTACACAAGCAATAAAAACCTCTTACATCAATCTACATCCCCTAAAATCAAAAATTCTCCTTCAAGAAAAATTTTCATGTAAAGATAAGACTCAACCCATCAAGTTAGGCCTTAAGAAACCATTATATCTATCTTATATCTCTATGTTACTCAAACATCACAAGACCAATCTCAAACTTCTTTGCACACCAAGTAAACACTAACATCATCATAAAGTCTCTAGCCACATATTTGAGAAAATCATAAACATACCTTGATCATCAACAAGTAAACCTAGGACCTCTTGATGCTTGATCCTACTCTATCATGATACCCTCATATTTGTCTCAAATTCACTAACTCTACCTGCTAACCTTTTCTATTTCTTCATTGATATATTTTTAAGTATTATGGACAAGTTTTCATATATAGACCTAAATGAGATTATACCATTATAAGTTTAATAAAATCATAATACCCTCACCTTCTATGACAAACAAGAACCTCAAATAATATATGTTACAACTTTTATAATTCAACTTTATTGATCATGTCACAAGACTAATTAGGTCCTCATACAACTCAAATAGTCTATCATAGATTTGAATGAGGTCTAGATACATCACACACACATGTTCAACCGTGTTGGATGGATCACATTCTTAAGCCCCAGTATACATGCCACAGTCCTAAACACCCTACATACACTTGATACAACCTTAAAAGTAAGATAACCTTATGACAATACAAATATATTGTGTAGATACTTTGGAACATACCTCTAAGCGATAGACATCTTGAATCTTCACACATTATTAAGAAACATGAATAACCTCCCAACATACCATCTTGACATTTTGAATGAACTCATATCAGCACCATACAACTCTTGGAGTCACATTCACTTTTCTTTCTACACAAACTCCTTGTCATCCTATCAGCCTCAAGAACATAGGATTCTGTCAAACATACATGATTTTCTTCAACACGTGGCTTTTGCAAAGGTGTCATAGAAGACATTCTTTTTTTTACTAACATACAGATCATAATTAGTCTTGATTATCTTTAGCTCATCCTTCATAGGATCAGTTTTTAAGATGATGTTCTTGTTTTCCACAATTTCCTTCTTAACCATATCAACATGATTAGATACTTTGCAATGCTTGACTGATTTCGATTCATCCTTATTTGCATGATTAGGATTTTTGACTGACTTAGGCTCCCATACTTCATTGACTTTGGGAACAACATAATTATTTCCTTGATTTGGAGCAACACGATTAAAATACCTTGCAATATGACCTTCTTGGTGACAACTATGGAAAAAAACATTATGCATATCTCTTGATTGATGAAGACTATGATCTCTTCCATTTCTCCATGGATACTTTCTTTTGAGATACCTTCTACAATCTCTTTCCCTATGACCATATTGATTTCAATCATAACAATGACCATGAAAAGAACCATCATACCTCATAACATTTGGTTTCTGATAATTTTAGATTTTGCATTAATCTTGGAATAGATATTACTTGTACTATCATCCTCCTTTTGATCCTTAGGACCTGCATAGACACCTTCATATCTCTTCTTGATGTCTTCAATGAATCCAAGACATGATTTTTCACTAGTTGGCCTTTGATTGCTCAAAATATCATTTAAGGCCTCGAGCTCTTATCCAACTTTAAATATGTCTTCAACTTTGTTAGATTACTACTTGAACTCTTCCTTCAAGGACCTCATCTCAACTTCATACCTGATACATTCATCTTCTTTTACTTTTAGGGCTTCTACTTTAGACTTGAGTTTTCTACATTCATCATCCTTTCCTTTTAGAGTTGTTGTCACTATCCCAACTTGAGATTCCAATTCTTTGATGATTTGATCATGCTCAACATTCATAAAACTAATATTTTCTTCATAACCCTTGACTAAGGACTCCAAAATTTGGTTCTTCTTTCTTTGACACATCGCTATGATTCGAGACTTGGATGACTTCTCATGATCTTTCTTCATCTTTCCCATTTTTTGCTTCAAAGGATCACCTCAAGCTTGTTAAGATTGATTCAAAGGCCATGCTCTAATAAAAATGATTAGAAACAAAAACATTGAGGGGGTGAATCAGGTGTGCAATCAAACTTACGTTAATTTTATAATTCAAATCCATCAATCATCTAATTCATCTTAATATTTAAGGAAACATACTTAAGAAACATAACCATTTAGATGAGAACATAAGCACACAGAGCACATGGACACAACATATAAGTGGGAAACCCTCAAGGACACTAAAGAAAATACTTTATTATAGCTATGTTTCAAATTTATTTGAGCACCAACTCAACAAGGAGCACCAACCCCTAGATTTAGTGAGACACCAACCCCATAAGGAGCACCAACCCCTGGTTTAGTATAACACCAACCCTAAAAGGAAGAACCAATCCCCTAGATGACTTACCACAAAAAATTCCATCTGAAATGAATTTTATCTATGAAATGTTGCTTCAACAATTGAAGATGAATGAATGAAGCTCACTTCTCCTTCTAACTCTCTCAAAACACCTCTCTAGTCTCCATGCTCAAGAACTTCTTATTTCAAGTTGATTTCCACATCTTCCATATCTCGCCCATACCTTATCTATCTCTATAAATTATTCATATATTCATTTCCCTCTCTTTTAGGTCACAAATACCTCTCACACCTTCACAAATTTCCCTCTAGGTCACACTTTTTCTCTTCTCACATAACTAGCTCAAATGATCTTTCTAACTTGCCTTTATACATGTTTCTTCATTACAATTCACTGGATAAGCCATCATAGTGTAAAATACATTTCCATATCATATTAAAATAATAAAAATATCACCCATAGAACCATATAAGTCTCCAACATCACATAGACCATTATAGACCACATTTAGGACTCAAGAAGCCCTAAAACACCAAAACAAGAAACTCGCCACCAAGGGAATGTTCTAGAGAAAAAAAACTTCAAAAACATGGAACATACTTAGAAATATTTTCTAAGCCTTTATAAACCTCCAAAAACCCTGAAAAAATCTGAACCATCATCTCCACCATGAAACGTCTCAAGAGTATGTACAATCAAGTACCCTCAAAACTAGTCCTCAAAAAACAAGCCATAACTTGCTCAAATCTTATTAAAAACTAAAGTTTTATATATCAATGGAAATATAATGACATCAAGGTCATCAAAAATTCAAACTATGCCATAAATATAAGTGTAGCATCTCCAAAACATTTATGCACCCAGACTTCTCCAAAGTGCTCAAAACCAGTCATACAATATAAGGCACACTTGTCTCATAAGATCTCAACCATGATCTGAAACCATCATGGACATGAAATACAATTCCCATACTTCCATAAATGATAAATTAGTCATCAGGTCCAATGGATAACTTTGGCACAAACTGAACGTTTCCAGAAATTAGCATTTTTAGGTTCGGCCCACATATTGTCAAAACCTCTAAATCACACTTGGAGAGAGATGGAGGAGTCTTATACAGCACCCAATCATCAAATTTTATCAACCAATCAATTTAGGGTAAATTTTAAGACCCCTTACCAAAATCCAAATTGAATTTACAAAAATGGATTTTGTGTTGATAGCAAATATGACAAATATGTATTTCGTGATGAATGCGATAATTTATCTAGGAAAATTCATTTCAGGGACGGTTACATAGATGCATCAGTTTCATGGAAGACCAGTAAGTAGGCGTCTGCAAGTGTAGATGAGTCATCTGTACAGAATCACTACCGGGCGACTGCATGTACTATCAGACGACTATATATATTACCAGGTGACTGCATATATTTTCGAACGACTACATATATTGTCAGGCGACTGCATATATCACCAGGCGATTGCATATACTGTCAGGTGAGTGCATATCTTGCTAAAAGAGTACTACATTTACTTCTGGACGGCTGCATATTGTATCGGGTGAAAGTGAATAGAAATAAATCCACAATTGAAACTTCCCAAACACGAACAGGGTAACATATCGAATGATATAAGACTTCGCAGAGAAAATAAACATGAATTTGAACTATGCATGACAGATATGACATTACATTAATTTCATACTATGACGAAGAAAATAAAACTGAGATGAAGTTTTTTCACGGATGAAGAAATAATGTTAACCATTTTTCTTTAGACCCTGCACTTCTTCACAGCTCGCTTGAATGTGATGTGTTGTAATAGATTAGCTTCCCTTGCCTTTCCACTTAGCAAATTAGTGAGAATTTTCAATCTTCCATCACGACAAAGATCCATCATCTGTATGAAATACAAGGAACATGGAGTAATTTAGTGCTAATGAAGGATACATGGATGACGTCAAGGGGCGGAGATCTAACGTTTAAATGAAGGGAGTATATTTATCACCTCCTGAGCAACACAAATTTTGATTGATGAAATCCTTGCCATGACAATCACTTCCTTGGTAATGATCTCTGTCCCACGGTTTATTACAACACTGTCCCGTAATTGGTAACTGACGGCCATCATACTTCCCATATAAGAAAGAGGCACGGATAATGTATTTACTTCCCTCGAAGGTAATTTGTAACAATTTTGTTTACCTTGAAGAAAACACCAAACTTGTCTAATTCAGTTGGTGATATGTTTTTTCCTCCTCCGCCTTAGTGTAATGTTGGTCATATGTCCAATGTGTATCGGTTAGGGTACCATTATATTCCCCTTCCCCACCACAATCGAGAGTTGAGACTAATGAATCATGTACACAAAACATAAGAGACTAATGAATCATGTACACAAAACATAATAGCATCATTCAATCTACCTAATAACTAAGTGATGTGTAGATTCGATGTGACTTAATAAATTTAGTTTATAAAATAGTGCAAAAGTATTTTTGAGTAGATTTACCATATAAAATAGAGTAAAAGTATTTTTGAGTAGATTTACCATATAAAATAGTCCAATATCATTTTCTTAAATTCTAAGATTGAATTTCTCACGGATGAGAGCCTACAACTATTTTTCTAGACAGGACCTCCCCACAGTGCAACTAGGTAGCTACATGTAAAGACGCCTAACAATCGGGCATCTATGCATGCATTTACGGTTGCATAGAGAATTCCCGCATTACATTAATTTCATATTATAATGAAGATAACATAGTATATATTATTATTATTATTATTATTATTTATATATTGGTGAATGTACTCGATTGGTTTTTAGAGGTAGCGGTGATATACATGCATAAGTATGAATTTTATTTGTAACACTAAGCGGAGCCGACCATAAAAAGTAACTTACATCTGGACATTTTATGCAATATTGTGCTCTATAAAACACCTAAAAATCACCAAATACAAATTTGAGAAATAAAAATATTCATGAATTGGCAAAGATTCACCACTAAGATCTACCCAATCAATTATGGGCCAAAACCAACAATTTGTGTAAATCACCTTCTTAATGATTGTTCATAAAAATTAACAATAAACAAACCTCATTCCACTTGAAAAATATTCATAATAAACCTATTCATTTATCCCCAAGAGATAGGATCCCCATGCAAGGAACACACTCTCCAACGAGCATCATAAAGGAAAAATTTAGCCTTAATTTCTTACCTTCACAACTTGGTTTTAGTAAAAATGGCATAACTTTCAAATTATTCAACATTAGGTCCTAAAATTTGGACCACACCACAATATCAACATGTCAAACAATATTCAATGCTCACATTCTCCCAAATATGCCCATAATTATTGAATCCTTCATATCGGGACATGTTTTCTCTAAGACTAGGTCTAGGAACAAACCTAAAACTGCTATCTAACACCTAAACCAACATTATAAGACACTTTTGAGTGTCTCTACACCTCATATAACTTCTTCCCATGCTCTCACCAAGATCACACAACTCATACACACATGTAATCCATCATACCATACCATACTTGTTGACTAGGCTTCACAAACAAGTACCTTAAACATGCTTGTTTCACCAAAACTAACCTTCTCATCACTTGGGAACCTTTGAAAACCTATAATGACCTTCATCACACTCCATGACATCATAAAAACATCACCAAATCACTTCAAAACCTCTACAAGCCATCAAACTGACTCAAGACACCATGAACCATCATGCAAGACCAACAAGACTCACCTTGGCTTGACACTACCAATCAACCTTCATGCTCTATACCTATTTTGACATCAATGACATTAAATGAAAACTCCTTCAAAATCATACTTTGACATCAATGAAAACACCATGCCAAGACCTCTCGAGAGATGGATAGAGGTAAACAATAAATTTCTACACATCAGTGCATAAGATGGTGCATAAGACCAAGTACAACATTTCCTTGTACATAGCTAAAGGAATCATAGAGGAGGAAAATGATCAGATGGAGAAAGGAGATAAAATTACTTGGGGTTCCATCCTTATGTTGATTGTATTTTGGGAAATTGGGGTGCAAGATAGACCAGTATACAATAAGTGGGAGCATCCCATTAAAGACAAGTCTCTAGAAAAAATATTCGCTAAGTACACTTATGATGGCATAATTACAACCAGTGCACCTAGAAAATTGATACAAAAGAATGCGTGAGGAATTCAAAAATTAATGGTGCATTCCTCAAGAGTTTTCATCATTATTGAATTGTGAAGTAGAGTTTGCGGTGTTGCACTTTATCCTTACAAGATTCTTGTTGAACAATGGGGAAATGGGGCCATGGTGCAAACTACCATTTACATTTGCATCTACGTCTTTCAAGTGCGCAATAAATAGATTCATGGACTCGTAACACTTAAATTTTAATGCACAAAGGGTTATGTGGACTACCATACGTTACGTAAGAGATATGGGTATGTATCAAAGGCAACATATGTGGAGACAATGGAGATAGATAACATGGACCTTAGCCCAATTATGACCTTGGTAGTTGGAAAAGAGGCATGCGAGTGTATATATTCCTATGACCAAAGTTGAAGGATGGGAAAGAGGTTGATGCATCTCACGTAGATATGCCACAGCCACCAAAGAATTATACGGTGAATATCCCCAAGAAAAAATGAGAGACCACTCCACAAAAGGCCAAGAAAGATATAAACGAGGTGCGGTTAGACCATAGCAAAAGGAAGAAGATGAGAGGAGAGTGTCAAGAGCCAAGCACATCGTGCACACATGAATAACCCTCGACTCGAATTAGAGTGTAAATCAAGTCTGCTGGAGGAAGAAGACCCCAATATCATAATCTATATGAGGAACATGACTAACATCCGATATAGGAGGAATTGCACGTAGAGTAGGAGAAGGAAGAAGAAGAGGTGGAACATAAAGAAGAGCCTTCAAAAGAAGATCAAGAAGGCTCTTAGTAGGAAAAGGATATACATGATGTGTAAGAAGAAGAGCATAAGTGTGTAGACATTAAAAATTGGGTCATAACCCTTTAGGCCCCCTTCGACTAACATACCCCTTACCATGATCCTTCCACACATTATTATTAATTTAACTCGCCCATATTAAGTTAATAATTCCTCACCCCTCCACCTCACTAGGGATCCATTCCAAGCCTATTTATTAACCTAGACTAAGTTACCACTCCCTTTACTAACTAAGACTCACTCTAACCCTAACATCCATTACCTATTATCGCTCCTACCAATTTCCCACTTCATCTAGCACCAACCTAGACTCCGAATCCATAACAAATTTTGAACAATGCCAAAAATGGAAAGAAAAGGATATTTTTAGCAAAATAGGACCTTTTCTCCCTAACCGACGCTAGTTATTCCTCGGTTGGCGCCTGGTCACCTAACTGCCATCGGTTTCTTTAAATAAGGAATTCCAACCCTTCACTGGGTTCCTCCATCTTGGATTTTGAGTTTTGGCATTCTTAGCTCTTGCATCGAAGTGTTCAAAACAAGATTCTGATGACCAACATAGTACTTGAACACCCAAATTCTTCATCGGAAATCAACTTGTTTCTCCGAGCATCGATCATTCACACAAGGAAACACCAAGCCTTCATTGCTATTGTAGTGGATTTGGACCAGTTTCTTCTCCAAGTACCTACCAATAACCATCATTTGTCAACCTTCAATCTCCAGATAAGTATTCTAATCTAGTTGTTAAGTTTCATTAGCTTCTGGTATTAAAATCCTTTATTTTGTTATCGTATAGACTACTTCTCCCCGTATACCTCCTTACACCCATCTACCCATCAACCCACCAATCTGAACCTTTTTGTTCTTCCAACCACCCATTTCACCTCTGTTGTACCTTCACCTAAATCCAAACACCCTTCTTGAGCCTTACCAACACTCTCTGTAATCACTGTAAGCCCAAACCAACCTCATTCCTACCTTGTCACCTAATTTCCCCTACCATGATTAGTTTTCCAACCGATACCCACTAAAACCAATTACCGTCGTCGATCACCCAACCGGTATTGGTCTCTGTACCTGATATTTTCCCTATACTAGCAAGCTATTAACCTCACCCAAAACCTCTCAAAACCCCACCAAAATTCACCCAAACCTCCCTAACACCCTCTACTACACCTACAAGCCTTGACAACCAACCACCCTTTTTAGATTAAGTCTTATATGTATTATTAGATTAAATCTAGCTTATTGTATTTGTGTGAGACACCTAAATCATAAAAATATAGTAGGATTTCCTTCTTTCATGTTATTTATTTGCATTGAGTTGTATTTTAACTTGGATTAACATCCTTCTAAAAGCACCCTTCTTCTTCTAGATGTAGCTCCCGCTAGGAATTCCACTGACCTATATTATTAATGTTATCTAGTGTTCTTGTTTTACATTTCGGGTAGTCCTTCCCAAAAAAAAAGGAGTTGTTCCCAATCAGCTTGATATTCTACAATGCGTGAAACCTTCTTTTCACCTTCACGTATTCCTCACGTACCACAACCTTACCTTTTTAAAGAATTTTGTTACATATGTGGTGAAACATTTCCATCTCATGTTGCCACGAGGATCTTTACACAAGTTCCTCCCACCTACACCTTACCTCAGACACATCATATCACCTCCACTTCATATTCAAGGTATTTGACTTCTTCTTCTACCACTACCTATATGCCTACATATCAATTCGCTTACTCAGTACCACCACATATTGCCGTGCCTTCCGTGACTCATTTATCTTATCTATCGCCTTATACCTCAGGGGCATCCTTTAGCCTAATCCCATAGCGAATCTCATCAAAATGATGATGGAAAAAATACAAAACGCAAGGCCTCCATTTCTCGGATCTTGTAATGTCCTAACCTATGATGAGATTTGTAATGAACCCATCCACCCTTCCATACCTATTCATCCTTATCCCACACAATGGGAGTTGCCCAAATTCAACCATTTTAATAGTAAGGAGGACCCCAATAGTACTTTTGTTAATTTAAACATGCTTGTTATTTAATAGGCCATGATGATGCCTTACTCCTTCGAATGTTTCCCATGTCCCTATCGGGACCTGCCCTAGATTGGTATAATAATTTTCCTAAACACTCAAAGATATTCTCCTCAACCAATTATCCTAGACCTTCCTTAATCTCATCTCAATCAATATTTCTAAGAAGGTATCTATGACATATCTATACTCTATTTGCCAATATGATGACGAGTCTATCGTTGATTTTGTCGCACGTTGGCGGGGCCTAATCAATCAACGCTCCTTCTCTCTACCACATTCTAAACTCATAGATTTTTTTACTAGGGTGTGTGCCAAACACATTTCCCCAACTCTTCAAGTTCAAATGTTTCATACGTTTTACGAGGCCTTTACCATGGCTAGAAATATTGAGATACGTGCTCTGAGGAAGAGAAACTTAAACTGTGTAATAAGAACACTTCCTTCAAATCCAATGAATCTTCTTCCAAACCACCTAACAACCATTCCAAGCCCAAAGGATCTTCCAACATGGTGGTTCTAAAGGATGTCCCTTCTCATCTATCTAATCAACCCAAACCTCCTACCAATCTTTCGCATGTTCAAAATTTACAAAGATGAAGTTACACCCTCATCGAGAGCCATATTCTTCCGGGTTGAACAAGTTGTTGAAATTTGGAGCCATCACTCTTCCTCCTATCAAACCACATACTATTTTTATCCTTCTCACCCCACATCAGCCTGATATAAAGAGAATGATTTCTCTAATTACCATCGTGTGAGAGGCCACAATGATGACAATTGCAAAAGTTTCAAAAACATTGTCTAATGGATGTTAGATAGTGGCGATCTCATCCTCAAAAATCCTAAAGCACATGTCAATGAAAACATGGATGTTTTCTGAAAACTTTTCCTAACCATGCCTCTTCATCAAATCATGTTGGTGAGACACCTAAAGATGAAACCAACATCCATGTGGTTCATGCAATCTTTACTTCAAAGATATGATTCTTCTATCAAGCGCCCTCCTCTAGCATCTATTAAGGAAATTCTCATGTGGACTCCCCTACTCACAGAGGAGCCCACCTTACTAGTTCCTTTACCCACAGAGGAACCCAACTCACCTCTTCCTTTAGCCATAAGGGAACCTTCATTATCAGCTTCTATGCCCACAGAAGAGCCTCCATCACCCGCCTTGCCTTCTCCTTAGCCTACGAGAGAGAGTCAACCTTGTCTAGATTACCCATCTTGCCTTCTCCTCAACTCATAGAGGAGATAACCTTGTCTACTTCACCCACTTTTCCTCCACCTCTACCCATAGAGGAGTAAATCTTATCTACCTGTTCTATTTGTGATACCTCACCGAAAGACCTCACAGATCCCATCGTTCTTCTTAACTTGCTCTTACCTACCGAATCTGAGGCTAAAACCTTCCATGTCTCACAAACCTCGAGCTCATCACGGGGATTAGCACTAGTGTGTCATCCTCTTCATCTAAACCAAAACCATTCTCTTATTTGGTTGATCGCATGGAGTATGTTGATTAACCCTACCCTCTGGGACACCTTAGACTCCCAGTTTCCACCCAAATGTAGATGTTGTCTCTAGATACCTCGACCATTTACCCCAAGGTATTCAAAGTGCCTAAAACTATTACACCTGAGCCCATGGTTCTAGCTCCTTCTTCATCAGCACCCCTTTCACTCAGGCCCTTGTCTACACCATAAACCGACACCACTCTAGGGATATTACTTTGGTATGGAGTTTAGCACATCCCGTTGTGAAGCTAGACTTATCAACTTTGTCCCCACCCGTCACAAAATCTATTCCAGCACCTAAGAGGAAGACCCAACCTTTTAGGGCTCACACCCTAGTATCTCCCATGCCTTCTTACTCACCTTCACCTTTCATCGATTTTAGGCCCACATCCTTCAACCTTGGTTAACCTACCTCTTCGCCAAGGCAAACCTAAAGTGCGGAAACCTACACCCTCGCCTTTACCTTCCCTTCGCCTACACCTTCTTCATCACCCTCAACCTCACTCTTGCCAACACCCCCACTTTCACCCTGGCTTACTCAAATGCCTACACCTTCTAAGTCTCCTCCGTCCTATCACGTTGTTCCTCTACCTTTACCCAAGAAGGCACAACCTACACCCAAACCTTCACTACCTATCAAAAAGGTATTTAAATCCAAACCCTCACTACTTATGGCTTACTTGGATGGCTTAAATCGTTATGTCATTTCTATACCCCGAACTCTTCCACCTATTACCACGATGATATTTACATAAGTTGCTCCCACCTACACCTTAACCTAGACACAACCCGTCACCTCCACTTCATATTCAAGGTATTTTCCCTCTTCTTCTACCACTTCCTATATGCCTACATCTCAATTTGCTTACTCGGTACCACCACATACTAGTGTACTTTCCATGACTCATTTATCTTATCCACCCCTTATACATTAGGGGTCATCCCTCACCTAATCCCATAGCGGATCTCATCAAAATGATGATGGAAAAATTCGAGATACTCGAGGCCTTCGTTCAAAGATTTCGTAACGTCCTAGAGGTCGAAGAGGTTGCGCACTATTGAAGACCAGGCCGATCGAGAGCACTCCTTTTTTTTCTAGGAATGACTACCTAAAAATAACCCAAGACCACAAGATAGAATTAAAAATATTGGTTGGAGGGTTACCTAGCGAAAGCTAGATCTGGGAAACTGAGTGCTTCTAGAAACAAAGAAGCTGTGAAGAGCACGATGAGGAGCATGAGGATAAATAAGGGGCCGGTGAAGAACAAAGGATGGGAGAAGGACAAGGCACTTTGGAGGGAAAACGAGTCATGAGTAATTCCATATAACACAATAGAAGAAACTGCAGAAGCCATGCACGGGAGGGAGGAAGTGATGATAACCTCCACAAGCACCCCTAATGTCCTACCTCAATGATTGAACAAAGATATTAAGGGCCATATTTCAAAGTTTAGTACAAACATAATACCTATTTTATTGGGAAATGTTTCATAAGGTTGAGGCCCTTTCGCGTAGGAGGAAAATGTTGTCTTGGAACATACGGATGCATATGGAGGATCCTGAGTTCGAGGTGAGAAAAGAGTCTCTTTCACATATGAGACTGAAAAAGGCACCAGGAAGGGTGTTTCTTGTAATTGACTCCACTAAGATCTCGGATGAACAATCAAGAAATGATCTAAATAAGATGGCCATGAAAGTTGGAAGATTAAATATTTACAAGGGGCCTCGATCAAAAGGATGCACAAAGATATAGAGTGGAAAGACGGGAGAAGCGAAGCTCATGCAAGAATTGATAGATGAAAAGAAGAAAATGGTAGACACATATAATACTTTGATATAGTTAATAGTATTATGCAAACATGCCCAGACTTGGTGGAATATGCTAAACTAGAATATGATACGGAAATGGAGTATTTGGAGGATGCAGTACGATTTTTGTTAATCAAAGTGAAAATCAGGTTGGGGCCTACAACAGATGATCTAGTAAAAATAAACAAGGAGAAGGTGGAGAAGAAGATTGAAGAGTATGTTACTCTTAGTGTAGAAATAAAGGAGGCCATGCAAAAGGTAGATAAATGTTTTGATAACTTCCAATACTTTACAACAATTTTGAATGTGTGCGGTGTAGATGATGAGGTAGAGTTGAAGAAATTGTAGGCCACAATGAAAATGAATAATGTGGAGCACGAGAAACTAATGCAAGAATATTCAGATAAGAGAGACAATGAAGGCCAAACTCAATACAATTGTGGAAATTATCAAATAAATTCAGCCTATGGTGATGCATATGATGGATAGTCTAGAGGGTCCTTCCTCATACCTAGATTTGGTGATTAAGGAGCTACGGGGAGAAGACCGGTGAGCTAACTCTAGAGAAGATTCCAAATGTTTTTGATACGGCACCAAACAAGGCCACTAAATAGTTTGATGGATGGAAGTAGTTGGAGAGCTTAATAAATAGGGAATTTTCATAACTCCTACCAACACCATTGGCTTGCATTTTGGACGTGCATGAAGGGAAACATTATTTATTATTTAAATTCTCTTGGGTATTGCTCGCTATTTATTCTTCTATTATATTTCAAGGCTATTATTATTCAGGTTATATTTCGAGGATGGACAATACTCCTAGTGTGGGGTGATGTTGGACTGAAAATATGGCTTAGTACAAGTTGTGCACGAAGGTGGAAGAACGTGCGTAGAAGGGTGTGCATGAAATGGGAGAAAATAGCTAAGGCCGAGTAATGCGTGGAAGCACATGTGGGTAAGTGCACCAAGTTGGGGGGCCAAAAGGGGGTCTTAAGTGGACTCATTTTTCTAAAAAATAAAAAACTTCAACTTGTACAATTCTTTCAAAATAGATTCTGATAAAAAAGTTGGAAGATGTTGTAGAAATATGAATCGTAGCATTTTGAGTCTAGTTTCTAAGCTACTAAATACGGATAAGTTTAAATGGGTCAAAAACAAAAATACCATGCTCTTGTTTAGTTAAAAAAACTTAATAGAGTGACTTTCATGCCCCCACCATTTTTTGAGCACCATTGAGTATTTTTGAAAACCCTTTGGTAGAAAGATAGCTAGGAGTATCTAGTTTGTGTTAGATTTTTTTAACGAGTATTTTTTATTTATGATTTTTCTAGTACATAAATTTTATGTTTTGAAAAATAACGGAGCTCCGACCATGCCCCCGCCCCCCTAACTACCTCAAAAATATCGAAAATTAGAATTTTTTTTTTGAATATGTATAGAATTATGCCTAGTTTGTGCTAGTATATTTTTTTTCAATTTCGATGACCCAAACAAAAGATACATGATGAAAGATAGACATATTTAAACTTCAAAAAATAGCTATAAAAAGGCATAGTTAGAAAATAAATAATATGGAAACCTTATATTAGTTAGAAAATTTGAAAAATTATATTTTTAGAAAGAAGAAACTTTACTCTACATTGTGGTATAATTTTTTTAAATGGATCAATTGTTTTATTTTGATTTATCATAGAGGAAGTGGAATTTTTACATTTTCCTGCAAAAACACGTTGTTTGTTGTGTTTGTGCAGGTCCATGCCTCAGGGTTAGGGATCCAAACCGGATCCCAAGCCTTGAGGCATGTGCTGGAAAAGGTAAAAATCATAACACGTATGTGTTATGCTTTATTTATATATTGTGGCCCCCCAATGTCCCTTTTATTTATAGCAGACATATACATGTGCGCGTTATAACGCGACGTGTTATAACGCATACGTGTTATGCTTTGGTAAATCCCAAACCTAAGAATTTAAAACGCGATCACGTTATAATTGAACATGTATGCGTTTTTTTTTCGGTTTTTTTCCACTTTTGGCGCTGAACTTTGTGCACTTACCCGCACACAAGCAGAGAAAAATTATAGAGATAATTCAATGCATGCATGAAAGGGGATGATGAGATCACTACACAAGGGTTCACGCATATACGACAGCAGGGTTTCGGAGTTGGCGATTTCGAGTGGGAGGGTGAAAATAGGAAAAGTAGAGTTGGTATTGCAAGCAAGGCACGTCTAGAAATAGACATGGAAAGGATAAAGTATCAACTACAGGTAAAGCACATGAAAAGATGAACAAATACAATGCATGGAAAGAGCTAAATATAGGA
Organism: Taxus wallichiana var. yunnanensis; assembly: GCA_018340775.1. NCBI lineage: Eukaryota > Viridiplantae > Streptophyta > Pinopsida > Cupressales > Taxaceae > Taxus > Taxus wallichiana. The sequence goes on from CM031234.1 coordinate 653,320,753, forward strand.
CTAAAGCATGGGTAAGGCTAAGCTATTTATACCACAAGTTAAAGATTAAAGTGAAGGTTTAAGGGAATGCAACCTATATTTAGGATATTTATTGTTAGAATTAAAGCATGTAAGCGGTGAAGGACAAGTTCCCACCCTATATAAATAAGTATTACACTCCTTTGTACGAGATATATGCGAGAGAGATAGTAAGATTGAGATAGATAGTGTATGTGTGTAAGTTCCTAGTAAATGTTATGCACATGGATGTAATCAGTTGTGAGCATATGTAATGGATTGGTTATATTATGGATTGTAAATACTAGAAGGAATGAACATGGCATAATGGGATTGTAGATTCTATTGTTGATTATTTATGTTCATGAATGATTGATCAAGTTATGTTATTGCATGTTATCTTTATCATACTTTACTGATATTATCATTTCATATAAGATAAAATGGCTAAATACATAATACACATTCTGATAAGTAATAAAAGATGGACCTAGTGGTTGTGGCGTGCTTGGTGAGCGTTTAGAAATTTGTCTAAATGAAGTGCCAATGCACCCAACTAGGTATTGGTAAATAAAAGACTACACTTGTGCATGATTGGAAATATGGTTGCAAATATATCATACTATGGTCTATTGGTGAGGTACTTATCTCTAGTGCTCTCTCAATAGTTTTTCCTTCACCGGGTAAACACCTCATTTTGTTTTTCTTTTGAACTTACGTTCTTACATATGACTTTTTAGTCCTGTTTTTAAAATTGAAGGATGTTGGATTTACCTCTCTAACCCATTCTCACATCATCTTATTTAATGTATTACAATTAATGAATTTTAAAATATTATTTGTTTTATCAACACCTTTTGAAGGGAACGTAATGATATTTTGAAATAAATCTCTAATTAATTATTTGTTTTTTCCTTTGATGTTTTGTCCATATTGTATTCCAAAGTTCTCATTTTTGACACAAGGTAGGAAGATGCAAGCTAAACTTGTACAATTTAGCTTTCCACTCATTTAATACATTTTTCTATAATCTTCTATAAAATTATTTTTAAAGATCTACATATCATATAATTATAGCTAGGGGACCTAAGACAGAATCAAGCGATGATGCAAGGGGGAAGATAGGAAAAAAAAAAACATTTTCGCCACTCAAAACTGAACAATGAAGAGACCCAAATCCTTCTTGAGGTAAAATTGACGACTTGCACCAAAGGGGGCAAACCTCAAGCTATTGCCCCTAATGGCCACATTCTCCCTACCTCTAGGTATTAATCTTGCATATGTTTGAATATTTCACGTTGTTTTCCTTGCCCCTCTTGGCCCATTTCATCATGAAGAATCACCACCGCAACAACTTGATCCCCGCCATCGAACACAATCCTCATTTTGCAAGTCAAGGTAAAGTATTATCTCTTTTCGCAACTTCCCTCTTCCTTTTCTTTCTTCCTCGTGTAATAATTTCCCTCCCATCATTTCCTTGTAACTTCTTTTTGCCTCCATATCCACATTTTCATTGCGTCTCTTTGGTGTGGTTGTTTGTTACAAATAAATGTACTTGTAGGTTTATAGAAAATAAAAATAAAAATAAACATTTGAAAAGCCTATATTGATTCACACATAAAATTGTGTGCCCTCCAAGTACTCCAATTTTCATATTAGCTCTCATGAAATAGCCAAGTTAAAACCCTATTCTATAGTCATGGCTAGATTTTGCAAGGTGTTTAGACATCTTTATTCATTTTAGACGTCAAAATACAACTACTTTTAGAACATGATCATCATGGTTGATAGGGAAAAATATAAGTTATAGGAATAAGTAACTTGCATATGAAAACTTTGACTTTCATATACTTTTAAATTTAATCATAATCAAGTTCAAAATTATTCAAAAAATTAATATATTAAATTATTATACATCAATCAAATATGAATTAAATAAAAACATATTTTTATTAATAAAGTAGAAAGATCTTAATATCTTAAATTGATAAAATAGAAACATATTTTTGTATTGATTTTTAATTGTTTTTCTTTGGAAACATAGTATTTGGTTTTGATTTTAATTACATTTCTTTTGTTTTAAAGAAATATAGATTAGATAGAGTGAATTAATCACATAAACATTGAGACTCTACAAGAAAGATGTAACTTGAAAGTTAGATTTGGAACTCATTTTTGTATAGTTACAAAGTGCATTAGTGGAAATCGGGATCTTTTCTTACAAAAATAGAGTAAGAGGTATTCATTGATTATTCCACACTTTCAAAGTTAACTATTACATACGTAAGGAATAAAATCTTTTGTCATATACATCTATTTTTACATTTTGTATAAATGATTAGCTTAATTTACTTCCTCATTAATTATAATATAAAATTCTAACGTACATTATTATTGTAGTTATAATAAATAATTTCAAAACCAAAACCCATCTATAAAATAAAATAACACCAAAAACTCTACTATAAAATAAAATATTATAAAAATACGAAATCAAAATATCACACACAAAAACTATTCTATATGTGTGTGTGTGTGTAAACAAACCTATTTTTGCCACATGTAACATTGAACAACAAAATCCAGCACATCACCAAACGTCACAAAATTCCACATCACATTCAATTCATAAAAATATTCTCAATGATATTCACATACATTTTGCGTGCTTCATACTCTGGCATTTACATGATTTAAAAAGGTAGAATAATACTTAATGACGTTGCTCATTCCTTAAAATACAATGATATGTGCAGGTTTTGGATTTATATATCCAAACTTTGGGAATTAAATAAATTAGAAGTGCATGTCAAAGATGTTGCACATATTAGTTGTATCCAATTGTTCATTATTACTTTCTTAATCAAATAATTCATATATATATATATATATATATATATATATATATATATATATATATATTTAATTTTTTAATTATTAAAAATTTATTTATTTGATTTTTTAGATAGATAAACGTTTTTTATTGGAGTTATGAACTGGAGTACATTTAGTCAAGATATAGCATTTAAGTTCAACAATTAGTAAATCAAATCTACTATACATGAACACACTTCTAGCGCAGGTAATCTCAACCTAATCCATCTTTATTAAATCAGCACATGTCAGCTTAAGCCACCTCAAACATTACCACCCCGAACGAGAATCGTGCCTAAGTGGGATATAAACTTAGGTGGAGCTAGATACAACCATCCGACTTAACCACTCTACCCAAATCCCATCAACATATTAATATAATATGAAATTGATATAAAATTAGTATACATACCTTGAATATCTTAAATATATCTTATAAATTTATTACTATTTTTTAATCAAATAATTCACTAATAATAAATGTAGTCATTTATTTTTCCTGGTCCCAGTTCCTTGAATTTATTTATTTATTATTTACTTTCAGTTCACGTGCTTCACATATGTGTTTTAAATACCTTAGATTTGTTTGGGTTCTTTAGGTTCGCAAGGTTGTCTCCAAAGCATATTCACCCATGAGTGAAGGTTAATTGTATTAATTATGTAATTGTGGAAAGTGGTTTTTCATTAATAGTTATTTAATTGTTTTTAAATAAATAGAAAATAAATTTAAAATTTATTTTTATAATAATAATATTAATGGGATTATAATATTTAAAAATTAAATATAAATTTACTAAAAATTTAAAATAAAATAAATATGATTAAGATATAAAAATAAATGTTGTTAGATTGAAACTATTTATTAATAGAAAAATCATGGGGAAAAGATATTTGTGTGTGTTTAGTGTCAAGATTAAAAATGATAAAAAAAAACATACTTATGTAAATAAGTATTTAATATTAGCGTAATATAAAATTGGTGTTAAACAAGTATATATTTGTTAAACATATGTATTGCATGGCTTAAATATTATGAATTTTCAATTGACTTCTCTTAGCAAAAAGCAAAAATTGGAAAACACTCAACATAATTATAAACTAGCAATCGCATGTGCACAATGCAATGTGAATGCCGAATGGTATATGTTATTTGATTTAGAGGGTTAGTTATTACTTTTGAAGTTGACGTTGATAAGGGGTGTGATTGATTTTGTAAGTGTAGAAATATAGATGAAGCATTACATTTAAATATTCTATCTCTACATTTCAATTTTTTACAAATTCGTACATATACATTTACAAATTTTATATCATGAGTGGTAGTGTTTTGTGGACTATTTTATTTGAACTAAACATGAACACATGAAGACTTCCATACATTGAGGTGCACAAAAAAGGCTATGAGAGCTTTGGATTTGAGGGCTACTTTTCAAAGGTCTGCATTGCAGTAATGGAGAAATGGTAAGCGATTCAGTTTGTTATTATGTATTGGGGTCTTTTCTGGTGTTTCTTAGCCCATTATGATGATAGATCTGCTTGGGTTTTGTAAGGGCTTGCAATTCTATCACCAATCTCTGATATTTGTTTGCCATGCAGAAGCCTTGCCAATTGGGTACAATCCTCCTCTCTTTTTTTTCGGGTCTTTAGGCTTCGTTATTTTAGATCTATTCATTGTTATTGATGGACAAATTTAATTTTCTCTAATTCCATAAAGGGCCAGGTTCGCTTCTAGGATTCAGGAAGAGTCCAACCCAGTCTGACAGATTATGTAGGCATCTCCTTCAATTTCTATGCACGTTTTCTCATCTCTTTTATTTCTTCAGTGCTCAGGAGTAATCTTACAGATTTCTCCACCTTCACTTGACAAGGAATCTCTTCTCTGTGAAGGAAATACCTTGGAACCATATTAGATCGTTGGTTACAACTATTGTTGTTATTCATCCGTTAAGTTACAATTGTGGTTCATTTTTCAGTATTCACAGATGAATGAATGCCAACTTCTTAACATTTTCAATTGTCTTAAATGACATTTTGAGCCCTTTTTAATGAAAATCAATCTTATTGCTATGCATTATAAGGTATTTGGTGGCTACATTTTTAGTTATATTTTGTTTAGTTACAAAATTTCTACGTTGTGAGCACCAATTAGTTACTTTCTTTTATTTCTTGTAGGTCTCTGACATTCTGGGAGGGGATATGTTTGCAGTAACTATATTGTAACTCCCTTCTGCTTAATATAATGACGGACACACACATATTAAAGTGTGTCGTGCCTTCCCGTATCTCTTCATTTTCTCAAATCTTCTAACAATTTTTTAGTAGTATATATGCATACATAGATGTCTTTGTTGTCTATGGATGGTTGTAACATAAGGAAACACCATCTTTTGGTTCTGGTAGAAAAGAACCAAAAGAGGGTGTTTCCTTGAAAATTGGCATAGTGATAGGTGGTGATATAAGAGAATGTACACAGGACTTATGTACAAAAATACAATGTAGCAATAATTATTTTGCATCGATTTTTATTACTATATATGCATATGTAGATGTTTGTGTTGTCTATAGATTGTTTTACATACTAGTATATAAAAATGCATAGATAGAATTAGTTCACACCTTCCATGGAAAACAAACCCGCACATCAATCCCCATATTGAGAGAACCAAGAGCACCACATGTTAGTGTTTAAGCTAAAAACAAGTGATTAAAAGAATCTTCCTTCCACTTAAACGTCACCAAGAACATTAATGGATTCTTGCAAAACCATGAATAATTATTTAGAAAGGAGCTAGCATAAATAAAAAACACTAAACATGAATACATTTGATACCCCTTGAATGGCACTGCCACTTTGGATTCAAGAAGTGTTCAAGAAAGTAGTAGTGGAGGTGTTATCAAAGTAGAGGGTAGTATTTATGACTGGTTGTTTTGGTTGAGTGATATTAGTCTTGAATCCTCCTTTCTTCTTGCTCCAAGTGTTGATACGTGCGCCCATAACTCCAGAGGACATGTGCAGAGGTTTAAGTGTAGCATCTATTAGTGCATTCAAGTATGACCTATTGTTACAGATTTTAAGAATGTGATCCGTAAATATTCAAATGTTGCATTAAAAAACAAACTTAAACAAGCTTTCTATTCATTAAACTTCCACATTATATACATAATTCCAAAGCTTTCCATCAAACTGAGTAAAACCAGGTTCCAATATTATCCCTCCCAAAATAATGGAAGAAACAAAGAGAACTACCACTTTCAAATTGAGATATAAACTCAAATAAAATTGAGTAGTACTAAAATAAAAATATACTGATAGAAGAATGACATTCCAAGATTTACTAATGCTCTTGAAGCATTTGGTGACAAAAACTATAACATTCAAATCATCGGATGCCTATGAAAAATTTGTCACTAATTAATAAACATTACAAAAATTAGCATAAAGGGTGATTGCCCCAATTCGCCAATGTCAATGCAAACAAATGAATTGATTTTTGGTGCTAGAAGGGATTTGAATCTGTTGAGCCCAATCCAAATAAAAATGAAGGAGCTCAACCTCTCTTATTTTTAATAAAAAATCAACCCTTGAATTCCTTGAATTTATTTTTTAGAAAGGAGCTAGCATAAATAAAAAAACACTAAACATGAATACATTTGATACCCCTTGAATGGCACTATGCCGCTTTGGATTCAAGAAGTGTTCAGTAAAGTAGTAGTGGAGGTGCTATCAAAGTAGAGGGTAGTATTTATGACTGGTTGTTTTGGTTGAGTGATATTAGTCTTGAATCCTCCTTTCTTCTTGCTCCAAGTGTTGATATGTGTGCCCATAACTCCAGAGGACATGTGCAGAGGTTTAAGTGTAGCATCTATTAGTGCATTAAAGTATGACCTATTGTTACATATTTTAAGAATGTGATCCATAAATATTCAAATTTTGCATTAAAAATAGACTTAAACAATATTTTTGTTCATTAAACTTCCACATTATATACATAATTCCAAAGCTTTCCATCAAACTGAGTACAACCGGTTCCAATATTATCCCTCCCAAAATAATGGAAGAAACAAAGAGAACTACCACTTTCAAATTGAGATATAAACTCAAATAAAATTGAGTAGTACTAAAATAAAAATATACTGATAGAAGAATGACATTCCAAGATTTACTAATGTTCTTGAAGCATTTGGTGACAAAAACTATAACATTCAAATCATCGGATGCCTACGACAAATTTGTCACTAATTAATAAACATTACAAAAATTAGCATAAAGGGTGATTGCCCCGATTCGCCAATGTCAATGCAAACAAATGAATTGATTTTTGGTGCTGGAAGGGATTTGAATCTGTGAGCCCAATCCAAATAAAAATGAAGGAGCTCAACCTCTCTTATTTTTAATAAAAAATCAACCCCTGAATTCCTTGAATTTATTTTTTCAAATTCTACAATCTTTTCTTACTTTTCTTTCTCACAACTGTGTCTCTAAATCTATTTTGATTGTCATGATTACACCCAAACTGAAACAGTGCTTCCTATGGGATAAACACTTTGGGTGTGGCAATACTACTTAGACATGAAGATGAAATTCTTGCTAAAAGTGAACTCCAAGTCACAAGTAACTAAAATCACACTGCAAACATAAATAAAAAAGGAGAGTTGTTGCAAGGGCACTTGAGGGTAAACTCCAAGACACAAGTGATTACTACCATAAATCAGACTAAACATGTTTTTATCATATATTATTTCTTATCACAAGAGTACTTAGAGCAAAAAAGGAGAGTCATTGTTAGGAATTTCGATGGTGAACTCCAAGGAGAGCTATTGTAGGACTTTCAAGGGTAAACTCCAAGACACAAGTGACTGCAATTATAAGTCACGGTTAAACACACTACGATTATATAATTTTACTTCAAAAATCTATTTGAGAAACTCAGTAGATATTAAACCCAAAAACACCACACCAAAGAAAATACCTGGGCCAATCTTGTAGAGATAAGACATCAAAATTCCAAGAAACCCAAAAGCCACACATTGTACCCGTTCTATATTTGCTTGTATTCCATAGATGAATCATGTTATATTACTTCTAAAATTTACCAAAAAATAGAGGCCAAATAACCCTTCTCAAAAAAATAGTAGCTAAATAATTCCGAGCAATAAATTCATAAAATTACCAATCAATGCCATCTGCCGAGTCCAATAGCCTTCTTGATAGCACCTTGAAGTCCAACGAGAACGGATTTCGTTTTGTTATTTCCCGTCACAGATACTTGCCAAATAGAAAAATCTTTAAAGTCTTTGGAAATGGGTAACTAAAATAATCCAAAAGATACTACGTATCACCAATTTCAACACAGAAATACTGAAATGTCAAATCCTAGGACCCGGAAACCTTCTCGTGCGTGATCCAGCTAAATACTTTCTATGAATGATTTAAGCAACAAACTGAGTATATCTCTGTCTAAAAATAATAAGGGTAAATAATCAATATAGTCCACTGATTACAAGGGAGATCTTCAGTGGAAGACATAAAGGAAAAAGCATGGGACTCTTCTTGACCACATCATAAAGACAAGACGTACCAGAAAACTATCACCGCCTTCAACCAACTACTGCACCGAAAATACCGCATTAAAGATGTTGATTTAACAAAAATATCCTGCCCATGCCTTTCCCCAACCATCTTCCTGCTCTCAGCGCCAAAGATCGCATCCGGAAATATCAGAACAATGATATTTTTTCACCGCTGAAAGCGTTAATTGAAAGTGAAACCCCGCTGAAGCCATCTTCATCACGCCATCTTCTTTTGTTAGAACTGTTAAAAATAGCCAGAAAAAGTGAATACATCTAGACAGCGGTCAAACATCAAATTTAACACAATCGTAGAAATGTCTCCAAGAAGGGCCTTTCCTATAGGGGAATGCCTTCGCGTAAAAACAACTTTAACCACAAAAATATTAATTTTTAATTTCTAATTGTGAAATACTAACAACTTAGTAAGTATTTAATTTAATCAATATAGAAACTCTTAGTTGTGAGTGTTACCATTTCATAAAAATGTTTTCCTTTTATTAATTAAAAAATAATAATAATAAAATATTTCCTCCATATTTTTGTGAACATTTTTGTGTTCCAGACAAATACACCAAGATTGATCACCTCAATTTCTAAATCTCGTTCTATATATTTGTGTTTTCAATGTATCAAAATAAAAGCACGAGCCCAAGTTCTTCTAAGCCGAGCAGAAATAAAATTACAAAGAGTTTAATTAGGTTTTTACCTCTAATTGCACAAAAATTCTTCAGCTTATAAGCTAATAAAAAGATAACACTATTGGCGAACTTATATAATTAGGATTTATCAACGGAAGCAACGGGTTTTGAATAAAATTGTATATTTTCAAAACTTCAATTATAACCATAAAATGCCCATTCCATCCATTGTTGTTCTCACGCTTATTAACAGCTTTTTGATTTACAACCCCTCTTCTATCATGCAATAAAATATGTAATTAGTTATATAACTAATTTTAAAATTGATCTTTCAAATTAGGAAGTTTATAATAAAAATTTGTAATTGAATATAAAACATTAGGCAGTATACAAACGGCATTGCAATTAAAATATTCTGAACAATAATTAATTTCTTTCTAGAAAATGGCACTCACAAAATGTGTTCGAATAAATTATAATAAAGAAATGTTCATATCACTTACGTGTTAAATAAACATTGGTATAAAAGATTTCCAAATGTCAATCTCTTTATATGACAGATTAGACACCTAAATTTGATAATTAGGTGCTTGATAGATATTAATTTAGTTTTTATCCTTTAATTAATACTTACACCCACAAACAAAATTTAAACAAACTATAATGTTCCCTCGGAAGGCTTACAAATACTTCTTATTCTCTCACTCTATTACTCAAACACTTACATGACCAATCTCATTACACATAAACACCATACATCTCCTATTAGAATCCTCCAAGTTTACACTTTTATTTCACTTCCTCGACACTATCATCTAGATATGGACATAACCATCATATGTTTATGTCCCTTTCTCGAAGGTTTGTCCTTCGAGGGGTAACAATAAGATTTTCTTATGTTTATCTTATTTCCCCCTCCTAATCATCCTTAATGTAAAATTACATCCCGTGGAGTGGTAGAAAAGAAGCTAGACATATCATTTACTCACTCAACATTCTCAAGAGATCCTTTAACAAATATTTATCAAGTCTTATGCAAAGTTTCCCTAATCTTCCCTAAATCAAGAAGACATTAGGAGAAGCCTCTATATAAGTCTAAAGCACTCTAAACCAAGTTAAGAGCAAACCATGCCTAGTCAAGAGCATCTCAAATTCAAATCAAGGACCTACATGCACCAAAGAGAACTGCAAGGGGTTTTGCTCTAGTAAATATCTATCTACAAGCGCTTTATTTTTGGCACTCTATTTTAGCACTCTATGCAAAACCTATGAAGCGTACATAAGAAGTATATTTAATTGGCCCGCTATTACTTGTTGAGGTATAAAGGAAAACATAAAGGGAGACGCTTTATATATGCGAGCTACTCTTGCATATGCACTACAAAAACTATATGGATTTTGAGCCCCTAATTTGGGAAATGTAGCTCATGAACACTTGCTTGGAATTTAAATAAGGGGTTGACCACCAAGGGTGGCGTAACTCCACCACACATGGATTTTTTTGATATCGATGCTTATTTGAGTGCTAGCACAGAAATTAGGGTTTTGATAATTACAAGTGCATGTCCAAGGATTATGAAAGAAGTGAAACTGAAGGAAACAATTAAAGATAGAGATGAAACATCATATATCAAAGTAGGAGTTTCAAATATAAATAGGCACTAGTGTGAAATAGGATGGAAACACCACACGCTAGTGTCCAAATGTGATGTTAATTTCCGGTGAGATTCTAGAGCCATGTTTAAAAGGTGAGACATATTTAACCCTACCACAACTTGTTTGACTCGGTTCCTAACTCCATATTAGTCTCATGAAGGAAAAAATTCAAGTGAACTCATCCTTTTATGTTTAAATGTATGTAATGTGTGCCCTAATTAAATGCAACTTAGTTTCATCGCTTTACATGTACTATCAGATTTGAATGTTGAAGCATTTATTTAATAGTTAGATTTATACATTCAATTTTTCAATCATAATTAGAAACCCTCACGGAAAATCATTTGTTCAACTCTCTTCTTGAATTTACACAACCTTATCTAGCCTCTACGGTTTTATATATCTTTCTCCTAAGGTTTTGTTTCATGATCCCACTATAATTTATATTATTGTATATTATTTCTAAATTTTCCCTAGGGTTTCATCCTTACTATACCTATTATAGGGTCTACACACCTTTCGGGCTTTCTAGGGTCATAAAGGGTCGTCTATTCAAAACCATGTATACCATCAAGGTTTCCACTTTCCACATCACTCAAGTATATTGTACTTTAACATCTATTTCTAACTGGCATGGACCAATACTTGTTACTATATTTTACTTAGTTTATTTTCCCTCCACATATAGTATGGACCTATATTAACAATTTTTACTATAGTTCACATTCAAAATTTCTTACTGAAGATGGTTTTGGTTGATGGATTTTCTTCCATTAATGTATGTCCTCACTATTTACACCAATAAATGGGCATCTTTATGAGGTATATTCATCCATCAACCATTGTTTCTAGGATTTTAACAATAATCCTCATCACACAATGGGTACAATCACATTAGACATATTATTTGGGCCCAAAATGATGCCCACTACACTTCACATAATGGATGGCCCAAGACATTTTAATATTTTATTAGGAGTACCATAGATTCATGATATGACCATTGTACTCTCTATATTACATAGATGTATTAAATTTATCGATGATGGGTCCATAAATACACTTTTATAGATGATGATGAGCCATATTAGTAATATTATCAATTTCTAATGACGAATTCTCACATACACTACATTATCCCCTATAGATGCAGCATCTTCTTGACAAATCCATCATGTCCATCACAATTAAAACCTTTCAAGAATAGGAAAATCAAGACAATATCAACAATCATCATGAATCTCATGTCTTTGATGAAGATAGTGATCATGAATCTTTATAATATTTTAATAATAATTCAAAAAAGTTGACTCTTTAATATTCATGGTTGAATATGAATTCAATAAGGCATCTACATCTATGTCACCTACATCTTATATGGAATATCCTTTCTAATATCCTAATTCGACATCTATGGTGCTTACAACTACCCTTGGTATGGTGTCATTTCTAGTCATATAAAAATTATTATGTATATTTCACCTACTTCTACTAATTTTACACCACCTTTTGTGCACATACATGGATCAATAAATGCCTCATATGATGTACATCTTCTCATGCCAAAATTTGACAATCTACAAGATAAGGTGTTGCAATTAGAGTAATGTGGGTCTGTGAATTCTCATGCCATGGATTTGCATGCTCAATTTCATAATCCATTAGCACATGTGATCATTTCCTATCCTTTTCCTATGGGTTTTTCTTCTCCTAAGATTCCTATTTATGAAGGTAAAGGAGATATTGAATAACATCTTCTCTGGACTTCCACTTAACATGTCTAGATTATGCTCACAATAAGTAAATACTCACTAAGTTAAATTCCCATGAAGTCTCAAATATTATGCCATACATTGGTTCTATGAGTTACCTCTTCAATCTATAAGGCCCTTCAATCCATTGGCCAATAAATTCTTAGAAAATTTCACAATCAATATTGGTGAGAAATTCTCCTACACTCAAATGTTGAAACTTAAGCAAGACTCTAATGATTTTGTTAGTGCCTGTGTGTTTCAATACAAATTGATGCTTACTAAGATGAAAAATCTTCTTGCAGATAATGATTTTCAAGATCTAAACTAAGTTTACTTTCTCCTTATAATAATCTATTATGTTTTCAAACTTTTAGTCCTTCGATGAATTATTTCATTCCCTCAAAGATCAATAAGTCAATCTTCTAGCTATGAACAAGCTTAAATATTCACCTCATACTTAGTTTTAAGGGAAAAATGTTTTAAAGATAAATATAATGCAAAAAGACTGAATAAAAATTGACCATCAATGTTATATTTCACCCAACTAAGCTTCAACTACAATCTCCTCTCAGTTAAAAATTTACATTGTTATTCGCTTCACCTCATATTTATACTTCAATTCCTACTTGAGTGTAAACGCATGTCTTTCCCTTTGCCTATGGAGATTGATGTGTGTAACCATCAATCAAGGTCATTCAATTCTAATGTGTATTGTGATTTTCACTTGATGTATTGACCATTCTAATAAACAATGTTATAACCTCAAACATGTCATATATGACCTCATTGATAATCAACCATTGAATTTAAAACCAATAAAGTGAAATCTAGACCACCATTTAATGAGAATGAAATGCTTAAAATATTCAATGACTAATTACCTCAACATACGAAGAATTCAAGGGCAGTCTTGAGGTCCATCATGCATAGAACACACATCATATTCCTTCTTATTGCCACCCATTGGAGTTCGTTATTAGAACTATCACTACAAGACCACATCCATGACCTACTATCACATTCTATGAGCATGAAATCATGGATGATGTCTTAGAGAGAAATGCACTATCTATTTGAGCATATATTAATCAACTGTCCATCCACAACATTCGGATTAGCAATAGTTGTCGTGATAATCTATGTATTATGAAATTACTTAATTATTTATGATACAATGAGAAAATTTTACAGCCTATTTATCACTTTTTACTAGACACATAGGACATATTGTGTTACCAGTTTAAGTGTGGGAAGCTATCCTATCTACACCTTCCTAGGTTCTTTAGATCCTTGGCACATGTGACATACTACCATGAGGTATTTGGCTTCTTAAGATCTATATTATCGCTTCTATTGTGCATAATTATTATGAATACATATATTGCAACAAAGTCATCAAAATTCAAGGAATAACTTATGAGTATCCTTTTCCACTTCTATATCTACTTATAATTCTAATCCTTGAGCAGAAATAGTCAAGTAATATTCACTAGTGATCCATAAACTAGGTGGTTAGAACACACTAATTTTCACCAAAACGGATCCTGTGCATTCCTCACAATTCTCATCTTTCATCAATAAACTATTTACTTTTATTTGCATCAATATTCATTAAATTTTATTTAGAAATGAGATAATAGTATTGCATAATCAAATAAATACTAAGCAATGAAAGAGAGCAACCACCCTGAGAGAGACACAAGATTACCCTCAAGAAATTCAAATCAAGAAAACTCCAACAAGAGTGAAGTAATGCTTCCTCACATCACTATCATGTATTTTTGTACAAGCTTATTTCCTTCCCAAAGCCTCCATGAACACTATGATGCTCAAAACTCATACAAATTTGTAACTCACTCACTCATACCTTCCTTTCACACTCCAATTCAGAAACCACATATGATCAAGAATACAAATTGCTTGGAATATCTTCTATATTTTCTTCGATACATTACAAATACCTTCCACACACACACACACACACACACACACAATTTTAACACCAAAGAGAGATAAAAAAAAAATCCCAAAAGATTCGAAGTAAAACAGAACTCCCGCGCATCCATTTACCCTTCCATACTTTCCCGCATGATAGAACCACTACTTTATGTAGACCAAGATTTATGTAATCACCACTGAAAAATTGTGTAACCACCACTGGAGGTTACAAAACCATCGAGTGATTGTGCATCCACCACTGGAGGTTGCAAACCTCGAGGTGGTTGCATAGCCACCACTCTACACCGAGGGTTGGCTCCATCACTATATAAAGTCCGGTACCTTCCGGAGGTCATAACTTTTGCATACGAACTCGAAATCGGGTTCCATTTGTTTTGAAATTGCATGATTTTTTGAGAGCAACAAAAATATGCAATAAATTTTTTATTTTGATGACATATTAATAGTGTTTAATCCTTTACACATAAACATATATTATTTTAGGTCTCACAGTTTCACAACTACATCTCAAACCCTCTTCTATGGTTACATCCAACCAGAGCTGTGGAAATAGTGTTAAGCGATAAAAAAAGTTACATAATCAAAAAAAAAAAATTTATTATCTTATGATGCTAAAAATATTGATCCAAAGTTTGGATCATGTCTCCCCAATTAGAGGCTTTTGGTCCCCAAAGGATTAGGAACTCATATCTGAGGAATTTTCTTCCCCCACTTCTTGAACCTTTTTGTAGCTAGAGGTGCATAGGCTGAAATAAATTCTCAGTCACATGTACTTCTTGGTCCACCTTTTCATGCCCCTGAGGTGGGTCCTTCCCTCCCTTCTCGGTGTGGAGATAATATGGTTCCAATCGCTTCTCATGCTCCTTGTCAAATTAACAAGTACGAAGATCTTTACATTCTTTCTTATCTTTAAAAATAAGAAAATAAACCTTCCCAGTAAAATTAAACAACTGGTTACCTTGAGTGGAACTTGCCAAGGAGAGCTTAGATTTTCCTTCATAGGATTTTATGGTGTAATTTTTCCCATCTTTAACCAGTTGGTATTGATTTAATCTCCTCTTGAAAATAACATCTCTGACATACATATAGGGCTTCCAAAAACTATACCATAAATATCAATAGGTGCAACATCCACAACAACTTCATCAATGAAATGTTCATTTATTACAAACTTGACTTTGCATTGTTTAGAAACCCTTATCTCTACTCCTTTTTCACCCATCCTAGAGCATACGGATTAGGATGATCATACATTTCAACCCAATTCTATCAACCAAATATTTTCCAATCAAATTTACTTGTGAGCAAGAATCAAAAAGAGCATCAAATTTTACCATCTTAATTTGTACCTTGATATGAAAAATCTTAGAAGGTTCACCTTTGTTTTGAGTATCTTCATTACCCAAACATACCTTTTCTGAAGGCTAGTACAACACAACTACTCATCCACCTCTTCGCTGCTCTTAACATAAATATGTTCTCCTTGAAGTGATGGCATGGACTTGTTTTTCTTTTACTTGTTCTTAAACAGATGCAATTCTAGATGCAGCTTCCAATAAGTCTTATCGGTGTGACTATCAACATCAAAATGTCCATAATGCTTGGTCGAATATTTCTTGGTAACCGTAAAAGTGGCATTAACCCCACCTTTCTTCTTCTGACCATTGGAAGAATGCAAAGAGGAGACAAACTCGTTTTCTCATCCATCTCAAGATAATGGACTTGAGAACAAGCCTCATCTATTTCCTTTAGCTTTGTAAGAAGCACCGACATCCTTAAGTGACTACGCAGCCCTCTCGACATACTACATGAGCATCTCAATGTTAAATGTATCTTTTCCCATTTGGACTTCCTTTTTTTGAAACTCACTTGTATAGACCTGCACACTTTGACCTTCTTTTTGTCTCAAATATTGTCAACCAATAGACTTTTCCTCTTCATAAAAAATAGGATAAAATTTCCTCTTAATCAAAGTTTTAAATTCATCCCATTTAGTAATTGGGGGTAACTTTTTAACAACCAAATAATTAAGATAAATCTTGAACCAAGTTAGAGCATGACTTGCTAGCTTCAATCACGCAAAATAAATTTGTTTCTCTTCACTAACTTTATGCAAATGAAAGTATACATCTAATTGAGCTAACCAATGATCAAGCTTATCAACATTCACCTCACCTTCATACGGCTAAATATCAATTTTTACCTTTAATTTGAATGGAGGTGGAGCTTGGTTGGAATGGGGTTGTTCTTTCACATGGAAAGAAGAATCATGTTCCTCACTTGCTTCAGAAGTATCCATAGAAACTCCTAAATTTTCCAGGAAAACATTCATAATCTTCCCAAGCTCATCCATGTAATGAGATATGTGGGCACCATCCTCCTTTAATCTACAAAATTTTTCTTCACCATCATTAGATCTTCGCTCATCTTCATAGGCCATAATTCTCACTTCTCTCTTCCACTTCCTTGTGGAGAGGTCTTGTTGCAAAGAGACCAAATCACCTTTTCTACTAGCACTTGTCACTCTTGTAATGAGAATATATCTACAAAATGATCACTAAACAAACCACACACTATGCAACATGAACCAACTTTGATACCGATCTGATCCAGTAAACTAGGTGGTTAGAACACACTAATTTTCACCAAATGGATATTGTGCGTTCCTCGCAATTCTCATCTTTCGTCAATAAACTATTTACTTTTATTTACATCAATAGTCATTAAGTTTGCTTTAGAAATGAACTAAGATTGATGCATAATCAAATGAGTACCAAAAAATGAAAGAGAACAAACACCATGAGAGAGACACAAGATTACCCCGGAGAAACTCAAATTGATAAAACTCCAACAAGAGTGAAGCAATTGTGAGAGTGATATAAGCCAAACAGAACAATTCTTCTTAATTAATTCATATGCTCAATAGAATACATTTATATAAGAGATTCATCTCTTAAATAATAGGATAGTTATATGCCCGATTAAGTGAGTTGCTATAACACCCAAACAACTTCACGTATACAACTCAAAATAACTCTACAGTTACCCAACCATATAACAACTTAACAAGATATATGTGAAGCACTAATTAATATATTCCTAAAATTCTCCCCCTTAGTGCGAACATGAGAGAAAAACAATCACACTTCCTTTTGAAGTTTGTCGCCCGTGTGTGCTCATGATCTGGATGGTTTTACAGGACAGCCAACAACCTCAACAAGGATGGTTTTACTACACAACAACAACCTCAACAAAGGATGGTTTTATAGGAAAAATAACGACCTACATATCATGTCTTTGTTTCTTTTCCTTGATCTTTTTCTATCCACTATGTTTTTCTTTAGGGAATTACGTAGGAAACATTGCTTACTGAATACAAATCTAAAAAGAGGGAAAATTGAAAATAGAACATTGAAACCATGTTCCCCCCCTCAATGTGAACATTTCACTTATTCAACAAAAAACATGAACTAGGAAATATAATCACACAACTAAAACAAACCACAACTCTACGAAATAAATGAAAACTCACACACACACTTTATCACCACAGCTTCATGCACGCCTCGTCGTTAGTGGTGATGAGAGAGTCACCGAATGACCTCTAGTCTCATGTGACTCCATCCTCCGATACATACTACTAACTCAAAGAATGTAAATATGAAGCACATCTCTTTCCACATTGTACTTTATTTTGTCTCCTCCCGCAATGTGAAACACTTTATTTTACGGACGTCGGGTAACACCGAAAATGCGTCCGTAAGGCAATTTTATTTTATTTTAACAATATTTTGACTCTTTTAACAATGACTCAAATTTGACAATGCCACTTTAACTTTGACAAGATGACATAAAAATGACAACTTTATCACTTTTATAATGACTTACATTGATAACTTGACAAATTTTACAATGAATCAAAAAATGACTATCAACATCTATAACAAACTTCACAAATGATTTTCATTATACTCATCAAGATCTTGAGAGAATAATTTTATAATCAATACTTAACCCACTATTTATAAGACCATTCTAAGACGACAAGAGAGAAAATAATTAAATATCGTCAAACTATGACTCACTAATTTTAGGTCCTAAACATGTTCGACTTATTCGATACTCATATATACTATATATATTCTCTGCAGAGGAGATTAAGGCTTAAGCAAACTAGGCAGGTGCCTAGGGCGCTAGTAGTTAGGGGGCGCTTATTTATCTTTAAAAAATCCTTTTTGTCGATCAATTTTAGAACTTAATTTTAAAATAATTTATCTTAAGATTTAATATTGATCAATGACTCTTGACTCGGGACATGAAATAAGCATACAACGTAAAAATAGAGAATGACCGCTAAAAATATTAACAAACTAAAACTATACACATATCTAGACTGATGGTATATAGCCATGTGGAGACATAAAGGACAGTTTTGGAGGAGAATCACATTCAATTGTTAGTGTTTGCATTGTAAGCAGTCGAGCCACATTTGGAGGAGTCATTCGAAAGCGTCAAAATTGAATATACCTGGCTTGGTTTTGATTTTCATCGAGGACGCCTGGTACACCTTCTCATGCATTACAATTCGACCCTGTGAAATATGAAATGCTAAAGGTCGACCGCCATATGAAAAACGTTAGTTGGAACTTAACACAGAGATGTGGAATGGGTTTGTACTTCGAGCAACCATATCTTTGTATCCACCTGCAAGTTGATCACATGTATCTTCCTCCACAAACGTCACAAAGCTGATGTAGTTGAAGTCTTAAAAATAGATGCACCTTTACAGCAAGTTAACTGTGAAGACACATGAGAATACAGATTTTGAAGACGCATTTTTGACACTTAATTAGATGGTACGTGTTTGTCAAATCCCTGTTCTATTTATCGATGCACAACATTAAGATGTATAAATGTGTCAAATCCCTCAGAAGCCGTATGATGAATACTGAAGATGGTGCATGGGAAAGGATTAAACAAGGATACTCCAACCCTGAGACTTTGATCTGATTTACACGATATCACTGCAATGATGGTTAGAGTGATATGTTAAAAAACCAATACTACGACTCCACGGATCTCGAAAATGAAAAGCACAGGGATTTTCGATCAAAACCATGTGAGTTTGAAAAACATACACTCAGGAATTATTTTGCCAAATATGCGTACAGTGAAAGACCTCAAATATCTTAAAAACACTACAAATTTAATCTATATTGCAAAAACTTTTCAGACATTATTCTCTCATCAGCTGGGACAAATAATAGTAACATAGTTACCTCTTTATATTAATTATCTTTCCATTTCACGTGCAAAACCTTCTCTGCTCTGATACCGGATGTGAGAGTAGGATAAGCAGGACAGAACAATTCTTCTTAATTAATTCATATGTTCAATAGAATACATTTATATAGGAGATTCATCTCTTAAATAATAGGATAGTTATATGCTAATTACGTGAGTTGTTATAACACCCAAACAACTTCTCATATACAACCCAATATAACTCTACGGTTACCTAGCCATACAACAACTTTGACATCAAGGAGAGCTTGAAAAAGACCTTCCTCACATATATATACAAGTTTGACACCAAGGAGAGCTTGAAAAAGAAGCCCAAAAGACTCAGAAGTCGAAGAGGAACCATCTCCAATTGTTTACCCTTCCATACCGCTACTTTGCACAAACCGTCGGTTGTGTAACTGTCACTAACAATTGTGTAACCATCAAGGCGGTTCTGAAACCACCACCCAAGTTTACAAAATTTCCGAGTGGTTGCGTCACTATACAAAGTCTGCTACCTTCCAAAGGTCATAATGTTTGCATACAAACTTGAAATCGGGTGTCATTTTTTAAACTTGCATGATTTTTCAAGAGGAACAAAAATATGTAATCAAGTTTTGATTTTGATGAAATATTCATAGTGTTTAATCCGTATACACCGAAACATATCTTCTTTACGGTCTCATAGTTTCACAACTCCATCTCGAACCCCGCTTACGTGGTTACATCCAACAAGAGCCATGGAAATAGTGCTAAGTGATAAAAAAATTTACATAATCACAATTTTGATTTTATTATGTTATGATGTAAAAAATAGTAATCCGAATTTGGATCAACTAACCCCATCTAATCAAACACTTCCTAATCAAGTGATATGCACTCTTATCCTATCACCTCTTCAAGATAAGCCCTTACCAAGATCACACAAATTTAAGTCAAAGGACTCTCCTCAAGAATTTTTATCAATTCATCCCATCCTACAACCTAATATTTGAGTGATCTAATATATTTTTTAACGTAGTACTCCATTGAGGTATCTACCTCCTCCATTAGTCCATTCTACACAGTTTCCTATATTAGGACATTAAGACTCTATGAGACATGATGACACTAAGGATTATCATCTGTAATCAATCATGGTTCATTTTTATCCTCATATGTATAACTTGATCATTGAATAAAAAAATTTCAAACATTCTCAATACCACAAAATTAAATAATTCAAAAATATTAAAAAACTCAAATATTCTAAAAATACAAAATTAGGACCTAAACATAGCTTCAATTTGTCACTTCTAATTTACATACGTTTTATGACATGTAATTTGATAGATAAAATATTATATTTTATATTCACACATGTGTTTCATGCATTATGTGAGCATGATGTGGGATACACAGGACTCTACATGGTTACAAATGTTGGACGTTCCCTTTGCCTATTATATTTGTTCATATGGGGACATCTTCTACACTATCTAGTGTTATATTTCTATACAGTAGATAGTTATTTTCATTTCTAATTCACATATCCTAATTATATTCATAGTATTGTGATATATGATATTATCTGGATATTTGGTACTAACACATATGGCCTTTATAGGAATAATCTATATTATTCTGTGTCTATTGGTTATCATCTATATCTTCTTTTCACATTGGATTTTAATTTCTTTTCTTGCATGTACAACCCTTTCTATAGTGTGTGTGTGTGTGTGTGTGTGTGTTTGTGTGTGACACTTTGGCATCCCGTGTTTGTGGCTTTACTAGCCTTTATATAGTCTTTAGCCTATTTTGTGTGTGTGTGTGTGTGTGATAATTTTCTGCCCCTTGTATGTGTTCATTTTGCATTTATATGTGACATTGTGCATGACTTTGTGTGTGAGATTATATGGTTGTTATGATTTCTACTCTTTATGTGACATTATTTATATCATGCATCCTCTATTAGGGTAGGTTCTAAAATATTGCCATCTACACCTACCTTCCGGATGTCCTGGATGATGATTCCACTATTTTGACATAGACACACTTAAAATGTTTTTAGTCGAGTGATCTCTAGCATGTTACCTTCTTCAAAAGAGAGTCCATTCGGTGGGGTTATCATAGAAATATCAATGTTAAGAAGGCACACTAACGGGGTTAAAGGATACATAATACAAAAGCATGTTACATGAGCAAATTCACATGGTTACAAATAGGAACAAGTACAATGTCTATACTAAAAACATTCAAGCACTTGAACTAAACCATGGTATGATAATATCCTAATTTCTTACAATTATGTGTAGCTCAATTTCAAAATTCAAAGCAAAAGTAATTCTCAAGAAAATTTAGATGTTACAATGGTTAAGGCAAAGAATCACATACAAGAATATAGATTACGCTACATATTTACTATATTTCATAGTATATATAGGGATATGGTTAATTAATACAAATTCACTTCATTTTCTAGAAAAATGTGAGGGTGTGATTATTATGAAATTTAAATGTTATAGATTTATTACTTTACATATTTTAATTTTTATTTCAAGCATTTATATTTCAATAATTGCAAACATGTATCCATCTACATTAGTGTGGTTTTAAAAAGGTACATTATGGTTTAGTGACACATAGCATCATATATTATTACATTCTATGCACCCATTTGGTTTAATGTTTCCTTGAGTGTTGGACTTACTATGGCCCAATGCTCTGGTTTAATTATTTTTTTGCTTGGTAACTCTACTAGCTATGCATGTTGGGATTCTATATCCTCCAACTCTTTGTTATCATTTCTAGTTGGGAAATGCGTTCCCTAACCTCATTATAGTTAATAATTTGATCTCTGCTAGTTCTAAATATTTCTTATACTACAATATTCATCTCCTCATGCTTGAAAATTGGGCATGGTCTTCTACATTTGTAGGAAAAAGTTGGTTCTACACATATAGGTGATCTCCTTCCTTGCTCCTCTCTCTTTTCACAATTTTCAAATTCAATTTCAATATTGTTCAAATTTAAAGTTTCAGTTTTCATTTTATGGACACAAACTACACACTTTTTTTCCTAGTTACACTCTTTGGGGAATCTTATGGCCATTCAAGCATTCAAACAATCAAGCAATTGAGAAAAAACAAAGTGTATACACAAACTTAGGTACATTTTCCCTTTACGATATAAAATTTCATTTATTAGCTTTAAGGGGTTAAATGTAAACACCTAAATTTTTTTATTAGGTGATTGATGAATATGGATTTGGTTTATCTCCCTTAATTTCAACTTCCACACACAAATAGAGATTAAAAGCACTATCCTACACCCTCATAAGGATTGATAACACTCCATATTCTCTCACTATGCTACTCAAACACCTAAAAGAGTGTTAGATCATTACACATAAACATCATACATCTCCTATTGAAATACTCAATATCAGCACTTGTTGTATTTCACTTCATATGACATTATCATCTAGATTGGACAAAACCATCATGTAGTTATGCCCCTTTCTAACATTTTAGTCCTTCAAAGAGAAATGGTGTGGTTTTCTTATTTTCTTATTATTTATCCCTCCTAGTCATACTTAATGTAAATTTACTTGTTGTATTTCACTTCATATGACATTATCATCTAGATTGGACAAAACCATCATATAGCTATGCCCCTTTCTAACATTTTAGTCCTTCAAGGAGAAATGGTGTGGTTTTCTTAATTTCATATTATCTATCCCTCCTAGTCATACTTTATGTAAATTTACATCTTGTATATTGGTATAAAATCAATTTAGGCACACTCATTTTACTTGTCTGGTATTTTCAAGAGCTCCTCTACTAGATACTTATTAAGTATTATGCAAATTTGACGTAATCTTCCCTAAATCAAGACCAGGACATGAGGAACAACGTCTATACAAGGTTGAAGCATTCTAAACTATGTTAAGATCAGACCATGCTAAGTCAAGAGAATCTCAAATTTAAATCATTATTATCAAGAACCTACACACCAAAGGGAAATTTAAGGGTTTCACACTAGTGAATATCCACTTAAAAGTACTCAATTTTTGCACTCTACTTTAGCACTCTAGCCAACACTCATAAAGCATACATTCTAAATTTTATTTATGCACACTAAATTAATTTTTTGACACAAGAGTAAGAACAGGGGATGAACCCTAGATTTGTATTCATTCAAGATGCACAAGAACTAGGAGAACTACATGGAATTTGAGCCCCTCTTTTGGGAAATTTATCGCAGCAATTGGTCGAATCAACAAGACGGGTGGCCACTAGGGTTAGTACAAAGTCGCCACACACCACTTATTATTAACTAGTTCTTATTTAATTTCTAGAGTATGAAAATACATTCCTCATCATTATAAGAGCATGCACATGGATTCTAAAAGAAACAAAAGTGTAGGAAGTAGTTCAAGATAAAGAAAAAACATCCCATATTGAACTAGAAGTCCATAATAGGAAAAAAACACTAGCATGAAATAGGAAATAAGAACCACATGCTAGTTTCTTTATGCAACACTAGTGTCTATTGAGGAACTAGGGCTCTTTTTAGAGACGAATAAAATTTATCCTTATCAAACCCGTTTTGACCCGGTTCTAACTCTAGATCACCTATTAAGCAAAACAATGCCAAAGTGAATTTAGCCTCTAGGGTTTTAATATATTTAACATGTTTGTTAATTGAACTCAAATTATTTAAATCAATCTACATGTACTATCAAATATAAATTTTGGATCATTTATTTATTAGTATTATTGTAGGCATGCATGCACACATACATATATACGTAGATACATATATACATATACATATATATACATACACATATGCACATATACATACACACACATACATGCGTTTAATATTTCAAACCTACTTATAACCCCTTTAATTATAATTCATGGTAAATCAGAAAGCTTGATCAAACTAATAAACAATGTAATATGACTAATTAGATATATTGCAATTCAAATCAAAATATAGTAAATTTAGAAGTAATTTTATAAAAATAAATATATCCAGGAAGTATGAATAGTTGATAAGAAGGGGTTTATAGGAATATTTAATTTTTCAAAATTTTGGAAACAAAATTCATAAATAAACATGATGACATAGGTCCAAAAACATAGGTGAAGAAGTCCTGAAACATCATTGTGAATGCATAATCTTGAAAATGAATATAAATAGAAAAATATATATATGTGGTATGTTTATTGAAATTTTCAAATACCACAAACATGATTTAATAACATTTTTTCATGTTTTAGGGTTCAAAAACATTTCCCTCTTTTCCATAAAATGTTCTTACTTAAAACCACGATATGGAAGAAACGCCTTAAAAAACTTAACAAAAATTAGAGACGCTTTGAGGGGCTTGTGTTGTCCCTATATTATTATCAAGAACCTTGATGAGACTAGTTATATTAAGACATCATACTAGATATAAATAGTTTAGTGTAATATAAATACCAACACTTACCACTTTTGATGATCTAATCAATGCAACAAAAAATTAGAAGTATTTAAATTCTTTAATAATTCTCTACAAAATGTAATTTATTTTGGAAAAGGTACACCTTTTTTTTATTATTCACAAATAGTTTTTTGAAAGGGACTATACCCTTGTACACCAAGGCTCAGAAGCCAGAATTGAAAGTTAAAGCACAAGAGATGGATCAAAATCCAGATAGACCAATTAAGCCCGACTGCAGAGAACTGTCTGCAAAGTAAAAACCAACAACCGACAAAGCAACAAAAAAAAAACGATGTACAGCAAACAAACAACAATGGCATAACAACACCATTGGAAGCATTCTACTATCCGGCCAAGAAAAATGAGACCAATGAAACCCAGCCAGCCAATAGCAGAGATAAGAATCAACAAGGTGAAGCGTTACCCTTCAGAGTGGTAGATTTTTTCTTTTTGTTGACCGTAACCCACCCTGATGGAGCCTTCGCAGTTGGAGAAGAAGACAAAGGAGGAGTATTTTCCTTAGTTGCATATGTCCCATTTGGAACAGCCATGTTGTTATCCTGAGAGAGATATTTATCATTTTCCATGCTGCCCTCAACAGCTTGTGTATTTTTCATGTTTCTAACAATCTGAGTTTCGGATAAAGGGGTTTTTGTTGACTCTGGTTCAGCTACTGCTTTAGATTCAAGATCCTTTCTATCCACAAAATCAAGTGCTCTGGGAGTGCGTCTTTCCACCAGCTTGCGCTTCTCATGTTGACGTTTTTCCATCCCACAAGCAGTAGAGGTGTGTCCTAATCCAAAACACCTTCTACATCGAAAAGGTAGACCTTCATAATCAAGAGTTTGTGACCAAGTTCTATTTTGCACTCTAAGGTCTATGGTAGCAGGAAGATTTTTATCAGTGTCAAGTTCCACCAGGATCCGGGCATAGGTAGTATGGGTGTAATTAGTTGTTTGAGAATCTATGTGGAGTGTAGTACCCAAGGTATTGCCAATGGTTGTCAGACATTCATGACTCCAGAATTGGAGAGGTAAATGGGGCAGCCTGATCCAAACAGGTTTCCATGAGAATGACTCTGTGTGTGGGTTAAAGGATGGGAACCAAGGTTTCATGATCAAATATTTTGACTCGCAGGTCCAGAGCTTGGAAGCAATGATGTCTTTATCAGCTATTGAAGAGAAAACCATAATGAAAATGCCTTTAGCACATGGATATAAGTCTATCTTACCAGTTAAAGATGGAGTCCAATGTTTGGAGATCCACGCGTGAAGAGCAGGAAGGCTGGGCCATAAACCCCCGAATCTACAAATCAGAGCATGCTCTTTGTAGTAAATCTCAGATGAAATGACATCTTCCCCAAATGTAATACATGGGGTGATGTCTGCAGGTTTCATGGAGGATTCCTTGCTTTTAAGACGTCTTTGAAGGAGGTTTCAAGAGACTCGCGCCTAATCTCTTTATCCAGCATTGGAATAACAGGTAGATCTCCCTGTTTCAGTTCACCACGAACCTCGCCTTTCCCAGGAACACCCCCAGATGGTGATTGAATATGGCTAGGGTTTGCAGAACCGTCCGAACGTACATAATCGCAGCATTGGGAAAGGCGAGGTCGATCCACGACCAAGGAGAAACCCCTGAAGCTAGATTCGAGCCCCCACCGACTGGCTGAAGAGCTCCAGACTGATCCCGTGGATCAACAGGGTTCGCAGGCTTGCGTGTAGCGAGAGCAAGGGCGCACTGCGACACTAAAATTTTCCTCCGTAATTTCTATTTCATTAATGTATGTATTAGGAATAGGATGTTGTTAAGTATAATTAGTAGTAGCGTCCGATAGAAGATAATGGCACTTTGCCAAGATTTACGCCAATAATGTATAGTACGGTAATAGTCAAAAGTACAATAGGAATGTTGTGGTAAAAGGAAATAGTTGTAAGTAAGTGGTCTAGTAATGTTAAAATGTCAAAGTTGGGGTAAGTAGAGAAGTAGGGTCTACATGATTAGGAATTAGAAATATTATATTGGTAATAAGGACAAGGAGTAAGGTCATAAATATTTTGTATATTTTATTTATAAAAAGTCTAAAAATGTGGAACCCATGTGAAATGATAAGGTTTATCTTATCTTAAAAGATAAGCTTACATGTACAGATAAGAGTTAAGGTATGGAATATGATTCGTCAGAGTGGATTTCTTATCCTATCTTAGAGATAAGATGGATAAGCCTGGAAGTCTATAAATAAAGAGGCCACCCCCCTCATTTAGCATAGAAGGAAGTAGTGAGAAATATTGTATGAGTAAGCCATCAGTTTAAAGGTGTGTTGAAGAAGCCATTAAGAGGTGTAATTGTGAAGTTTCTCCCATAGTATTGGTGGAATGCAAGTGAAGTCAATAACACTTGAAGTACCTCATGGGTGAGATTGTAACAATTTCATGCTAATATTATAATTTACTCTGATATTTCAGATTTATCATCATTCCTTTTATCAGCTATGGTATTCTTGTGTTATGTTTTTTTTTGTGTTTCCAGTTACATCCACCAAAGTAAAGGTCATGTGCATTAGTATATAATCATAGCACGAGGAGTTCCCGCTTAAGAATTATCATAGTGCTTTGGATTGGTGATGACAAAGCGTACATAGCATTAGGGCGGGGTAGAGATGGCGAGAGAGGGCGCGCGTAGGTACACTTATGTATAACTAAAATGAATAAATTATACATTTTATAACTATCTATCTTAAATGTATTGATTCATTGATGTTATTAAATACTTCTTAAGTTAAAAATAGGACCCCATCAACATGCATGTAAACACAAAATGTATTCTATGAAAAATAAGGGCCAAAACCCATAGTGGATGGAAATAAGATCCAAAGTGTAAAATTAAAGAAACCTATAATCATATAGTATGGTTTTATCAAAAAGAAAAAAAAAGAGGAAAATGTGGGGGCTTGAAAATAAGAGAGAGGTGAGTTATATGAGGAAGAAAGAGAAAATGAAGAGAAAAGCATAAATAACACTTCATGCGAATAGGCTAGAATATCCGAAAAAACACAAAATGTGTGCTAATAATATCCCAATATTAACCAATAATAGACAAACACACAAATATAATAGAGCAATTCAAAATTACAACAAATAACTAATCGTGTACCAATATTAGAACTCTACATAAATCACAACTTTTATATGTGTGTGTGCATATGAAATTATCAAATTGAAATAGATAATTCAAGACATATAAGTTGCATTGATTGTATGAAAACATGTTGAAATTTCCCAAACTCAATACTAAAATAGGAGAGAACTAAAATTGAAAAGGAGATAACACATGAGTTCCACCATGGAATATTGTGAATGTTTTTGAACTAACATCCATGTTCTTTTGTCATGTGATATATAAAATTATGCCCTCGGTTTTCTAAAAATGTGAAGATGCCCTTAACAAATTAAAACTATGGAATCTCTCGTTAAATCATGCATGTATTTTTAAGTATACATTTTAGCAACAAAAACCAAATGTTATCCAGAGTAACCATCCTATGGCTAATTTGATAACTTACATTTTCATTTGGACTTGGAAAATATAAATAATAAAAAGTGGGAAAAGTAAGTGTTGGGACACTCCTCTCCTCCTTTCTAAGCTCCTCCATTTCCATACTTAGGAAAAAACCCTCAAAATTGGGTAAAATCTACTTTGGGTCAGCTAAATCAGGTCTTGGAGGAACACGAGGAATTGTTTCTTTGTTCCTCATATCCTCGCATTACCGCATCATCTGCATTGAGGGTTAGGGGCATTGAAATTGGATAAATTGGGATTTTAGAGAACTAGCAAAACAGCCCACGTGGTCGCCAGCTTCTCGAATCGGTAGATTGGAAAACTAATGGAAAACGAGGCAAAGAGATCTACAAAGTGAAGGTGGGTAACTTGGGAACTGGTGGAGCAGGTGGAAATGTTCCACGCCCACCCAAAACCCGATTCTCCACAAAACTCAAGATTGATCGCAAAAGAAGAGGTTATGATGGGCCCCGAGGGAACAAAAGGGATAGTTCCCATGCTCCCCGCTTTTCCAATCGATCTGGTTCATATGCACTTGGCAAAAATTACATTAAAGAGTAATTTTGAATCATGTGTGGTACCCTATTGCGACCATCCTAAGTTCGTGATTCCGAGGGCCATAAATTTCACCCTATAACTCAAAATTTTACAAACCTAGTACCATTGGAAAGGTCTCGTCATTAAAGATACTATCCCATTATTGAATATATAGTTCCAAGTAGCTCAACCACAAAATTTGATGAGGTGTGGTTCTCATTCCTTCTTCTACAAGAAAAGTATCAAGGGGGGATGATCTTAAAAGGGTACCCATGCCTATTTTCAGACATTCAATGCTTTTTTGGTGGTTGAAGGTGGAAATTTGAGTTACCCTCTCTTTTCCCTCCTCCCTACTTCCCATCTTCTATTTATTATATAATTATTCTCATTTGTAAAGGTTGGACCCTCTTAGAATGTTGATGCATCCTTGTACTAGTGCTACATGTGTATTTTGAGTTATAGGCCTCATATTTGGACATATGCAGGGTGATTCTTGCCTTCATCCTTAATTGTAATGGATTGTGCATCTTTTTGAAGAAATAAAATTCATGTTTTGTAGTTATTCTTTGTCCTAGTGTTTTTTTATTGCATTATCTTTCCTCTCTATTTTATTTGTGGTGTATTGTTTATATTTATTCTCTTTTGCAAGGTTTATTTCTTTCTCGCTCCATGGAAATGAGAGTTTAAAGGTTTCTTTGGAATGTGGCACTCATTTCTTCCCTCTCCTCCTTCATTTTACTCCCATTTTTACTCATATAAGAGTTTCTTTCCCCTTCTTCTTGGTGTTATCACCTCTCTTAGTTTAGGATTTCCTTTTTTCATGTGTCTTTCTTTTCCCCTGGTCCATTGGATTGTTACATTAGGATTAGATAGTTGAATTTCCTTCCTTAGGATTAATTTAGCATTAGGAATAGGTAGAGGAACCAACCTTCTTTGGAGGTTTGTCTCAAGTAGCAAGTACCACAACTTGAGAGACAGTCCCATGTTACCCACAAAAATTTGATTTCTCATGTATTCATTTGTGCCGAATCGTAGTGTGTTATCTTTTTTTTGATAACACCAAATATAGATAAATTAAATGTAGTATAAAAAGGCAGGTTTGGGTTCATGAAATTATTTAACTATCTAATGATGGGAATAAAATCCATGCGTTGGGTATTTCTTAGAGTAAATATCACATAATTTTCCTCATTTATGGGATCAAAATAATAGAGTGTCATGCATTTTAGAGTTTAAGGATAGATGAGAGGAATATATTCCCCCTTTTGTGGTGTGGGATGAAAATATGAATGAAATCTATTAAAATTAAGGTTTTACATTCATCATTGGTTTGATAAATTGGAAACAAAATATCTAAAGTCTAACATAGTCATAACTAGTCTTGGAATCATGTATGAAGTAATTAATTTACGTAATGTGAGATTGTG
Organism: Taxus wallichiana var. yunnanensis; assembly: GCA_018340775.1. Taxonomy (NCBI): domain Eukaryota; kingdom Viridiplantae; phylum Streptophyta; class Pinopsida; order Cupressales; family Taxaceae; genus Taxus; species Taxus wallichiana. The sequence continues at coordinate 653,351,486 of CM031234.1, forward strand.
ATGTAAATTATGTAAGGAAAAGTGTAATATGCTTGGTCAGAGTACCTAAATTTGGTTTGAGGAACTTTAAAATATCAATAGTTAATTTTTTAATACATTTATACCAACAACACTTAATTGGATACCTTTCCAACATTTCCACCTTTTAATCTATCTCATGTTCATTAAATCACGACCTTATTTACCTAAACAACATTCTTAATATCATTTACAACTATACATAAACCTCATAAACACCTAAAAATACATATCTCCATTTTTTATTTATATGTCTCGCATCTACCTAGATGGTATCATAGCCATGTGTATGGTTTCTACATGATAATGTCTCTTAGACAATACCAATCATACTACCATCTACTCTTTCACAATATTGTTAGTGTAAACGTCTAATAGCTATTTTTAAAATTAGGTAGCTTTATAAGTCATCCTAAGGTTGAGTTATAGGTTGGTATTTGGAATGGAAATTAATGAAAGGACTCATATATAAGTAGATACTCAAAAGGATCCATTCACTACTAATGATACTAAAAATATAAGAAATACCTTGGTAACCATTAAAAAGATTATAATCATCATAAATCACTCAAGAAACATCCCTAAAGAATTCCATGTTGCAAAATTTGAAGCATTGAGGTCAAATTTTCATGTTTCCAAGTTTCTTGTGCCAAGTGAAGAATCTTCATAAATTCAATTATAAAATTTTTTAATTACACTTATATAGGACTGTGGATTACTATGTGTAATTTAATCCCTTTTGAAATTATTGGTATGTAGGTGTAGACACAAAATCATGAACTTGGGTACATTTCTAGGTCCTAAAAACATACTAGTATTTGCATGTGTCCTAAGCAATAAAACTAGTGGTTGACAACTATATTTGGCCTCTTTTCTCTATTTTTACTTTCTCTTTGGTCTTACACACCCTACATCCTAGTAAAAACTTTACTTTTTTATATTTTATGGCTTCAAACACTAGAGCCCAACCAAGATAGCATCGACTGTGCGCTTATGTCCCCTCCGGGCACCCCCGACCATTTCTTATGTTACTCGCTCCTTTTGGGTATCTTTTATCTTTTTGGAATATTTTTCACTTATGGATCGGCCTTCTAGTTGGGTGAATGCATGAAGTTGGGGCCAAAAAGTGGACAAAAATATGAAAAAAGTAAAACGCGTATGCATTCTATTATAACGTGATCACATTTTAAATTGTCAGGTTTGGGATTTACCGAGGCATAATGCGTATGCGTTATGCCTACTATAAAGAAAAAAAGAGGCCTGATCCTCTATCATTTTATCTCTCTCAAACATGAGTTTCAAAGCTTAAGTGTGCCCTCGTGTTTTTTCATTCAAATTGGGATCTCAAGCTCAATGGATCGCTTCGATCGCCCGAAAGATCTAAATCAATGGTGGTGCCATAGAGAAGAGGTAAGCAAAATTCTTTTCTCAAAATTTCATTAAAATATGATAATTATAGATTAAAATTTGAATTGAATACACATTTTTATTGTTACGCTTAAAGGTCAAGGGAATCAACTACAACCAAACCCCGTTATTCTTGTCATCCCTCCCAACACTCCCACAATTGCTCAACATCCCCCGTATATTCAAGAATATTTAGCAGCCCACATAGTTGAAAACAAAATTGAAATTGAGGATTTAATCAAAAACAATTAGGGATTCACAATCCATAAACCACCACCACGCCTCTCTTGCAAACACATTTAAGGCATTACTTGTTCAATTTTATGCGGCAACAGGAAAATTGATCATTAGACAAATTACAGAGAGGGTCAGAGGGTTTATTATTCCAAAAATTGTCATATGTGGATGTAAAGAAAAATAAATTCCAAAAGAACTCATATGCGCCTTGCTCATGACCCCGCACTAATTTTCCTATTCCGTTGTCATGTAAACGGTTTCCCATCCATTGGTGCAATAATAATTTGATTAAAAATAATTTTTTGGGACTGATGGTGGATGGTGTTTGATTTTCCACCTTGTAATAACAATGAGGTGCCACTATGCTTTCTGAGGAAACTCTATTACAAGTTTATCCTCAACGAGATCCCAAATTATTTTGATTTTTGAGATTTCTAGGGCCGAGGAAAAGGATTTGCACAGGATCGACCAGGTGCACAACGTGCACCTATTAAGCAGGGTAGATTCCCATGACGTAATCCCCCTCACCCTAAAATTGTCTCTCAAGCAATGAAGGAGACAAGAGAGATCGATACACTCCACACGCTCTGGGGCTATCTCGCGACCCTTGTTTGACATACGAGGGAGTTTTCTAAGCCAAATTCTCATGGAGGTACATAGAGTATTCCCTTAAGGAGTACTAGCATGAGGACACATATTTTCTCGTCATGTGGTAGCATATGTTTGGGGCCCGAGGAGGATGATACTTTCATGCGTACTGATTTTGGTGCACTGGTACTAGGGGTGCACACGATAATGTCACTATATCATATGTCCCACTGAGTGAGACATTTGGATTACATTCATCGATGTCACCTTCCTAGGTAAATTTTTAATGTTTTGTTATGTGTGTTACAAAAAGCTTGGAGTACTCGATTTACTTATATATGTTAAATTTTTGAAATAATTGTATTTGTACATATATATGCTTAATATTACAAAGCACGCAGAGGCGCATCTTCATCCCGACCACAAAGGTGAGCACCATGCATACACATACATTCACAAAGGTAATTTAGAATTTTAATTATGTAAAATTTTCACATACATGTGTGTGTGTGTGTGTCTATATATATATATATATATATATATATATATATATATATATATATATATATATTAGTTTTGAAGTCAAATATATGTAAAATTTTCATTAAATTTTATTTAGAAATGAGCTAATAGTATTGCATAATCAAATAAATACTGAGAAATGAAAGAGAGAAACCACAATGAGAGAAACACAAGATTACCCTCGAGAAATTAAAATTGAAAAACCTCAAAGAAGAGTGAAGTAATGCTTCCTCATATCACTATCATGTATTTTTGTACAATATTACCGCCTTCCCAAAGCCTCCATGAACACAATGATGTTCAAAAACTCATACAACTTTGTAACTCACTCACTCACACCTTCCTTTCACACTCCAATTCAGAAAACCACATATGATCAAGAATACAAATTGCTTGGAATATCTTCTATCTTTTCTTCGATGCATTACAAATACCTTCCTCACACACACACACACACACACACACACACACACACACACACACACACACACACACACACACACACACACACACACACAATTTTGACACCAAAGAGAGATAAAAAATAATCCCAAAAGATGCAGTATAAAAAGGAACTGTATGCATCCATTTACCCTTCCATACTTTCCCGCATGATAGAACCACTACTTTATGCAGACCGGTGCTTATGTAATCGCCATCGAAAAATTGTGTAACCACCAAGGTGGTTACAAAACCATCGCTGGAGGTTACAAAACCATCGAGTGATTGTGTAACCACCACCGGAGGTTGTAAAACCTCCGAGGTGGTTGCATAGCCACCACTCTACACCGAGGGGTGGTTCCATCACTATATATAGTCCGGTACCTTCCGAGGTCATAACTTTTACATACGAACTCGAAATCGGGTTCCATTTGTTTTGAAATTGCATGATTTTTTGAGAGGAAAAAATATGCACTAAATATTTTATTTTGCTGACATATTAATAGTGTTTAATCCTTTACACATAAACATATATTCTTTTAGGTCTCATAGTTTCACAACTACATCTCGAACTCTCTTCTATGGTTACATCCAACCGAGAGCATGGAAATAGTGTTAAGTGATAAAAAGAGTTACATAATCAAAAAATTTATTTTATTATCTTATGATGCTAAAAATACTGATCCAAAATTTGGATCATGTCTCCCCAATTAGAGGCTTTTGGTCCCCAAAATCTTAGGAACTCATATGCCGAGGAATTTTCTTCCCCACTTCTTGAACCTTTTTTGTAGCTAGAGGTGCATAGGCTGAAATACATTCTCAGTCACATGAACTTCTTGGTCCACCTTTTGATGCCCCGGAGGTGGGTCCTTCCCTCCCTTCTCGGTGTGGATATAATATGGTGCCACTGCATCTCATGCTCCTTGTCAAAATAACAACTACGAAGATCTTTGCATTCTTTCTTATCTTTAAAAATAAGAAAATAAACCTTCCTAGTAAAATTAAACAACATGTTACTTTAAGTGGAACTTGCTAAGGAGAGCTTAGATTTTCCTTCATAGGAGTTTATGGTGTAATTTTTCCCATCTTTAACCAACTGGTATTGATTTAATCTCCTCTTAAAAATAACATCTCTAACATACATATAGGGCTTCCAAAAATATGCCATAAATATCAATAGGTGCAACATCCACAAAAACTTCATCGATGAAATTTTTATTTATTACAAAATTGACTTTGCATTGTTTAGAAACCCTTATCTCTACTCCTTTTTTCACCCATCCTAGAGCATACAGATTAGGATGATCATACATTTCCAACCCAATTCTATCAACCAAATATTTTCCAATCAAATTTGGTTGTGAGCAAGAATCAAAGAGAGCATCAAATTTTACAATCTTAGTTTGTACCTTGATATGAAAAATCTTATAAGGTTCACCTTTGTTTTGAGTATCTTCATTACCCAAACATACCTTTCCCGAAGGCTGGTACAACACATCTACTCATCCACCTCTTCGCTGTTCTCAACATAAATATGTCCTCCTTGAAGTGATGGCATGGACCTGTTTTTTTTTTACTTGTTCTTAAACAGATGCAATTCTAGATGCAAATTTTCAAATAAGTCTTATCGGTGTGACTATCAACATCAAAATGTCCATAATGCTTGGTCGAATATTTCTTGGTAACCGTAAAAGTGTCATTAACCCCTTCTTTCTTCTTCTTCCGACCATTGGAAGAATGTGAAGAGGAGACAAACCTGTTTTCTCATCCATCTCAAGATAATGGTCTTAAGAACAAGCCTCTATTTCATTTAGCTTTGTAAGAAGCACCCGCATCCTTAAGTGACTACGCAACCCTCGACATACTTCATGAGCATCTCATGGTCAAATGTATCTTTTCCCATTTGGACTTCCTTTTTTCGAAACTCACTTGTATAGACCTACACACTTTGACCTTCTTTTTGTCTCAAATATTGTCAACCGATAGACCTTTCCTCTTCATAAAAAATAGGATAAATTTTCATCTAAATCAAAGTTTTAAATTCATCCCATTTAGTAATTGGGGTAACTTTTTAACAACCAAATAATTAAGATAAATCTTGAACCAAGTTAGAGCATGACTTGTTAGCTTCAATCACGCAAAATAAATTTGTTTCTATTCACTAACTTTATGCAAATGAAAGTATACATCTAATTGAGCTAACCAATGATCAAGCTTATCCACATTCACCTCACCTTCATATGGCTAAATATCAATTTTTACCTCTGATTTGAATGGAGGTGGAGCTTGGTTGAATGGGGTTGTTGTTCTTTCACATGGCAAGAAGAATCATGTTCCTCACTTGCTTCGTAAGTATCCATAGAAACTCCTAACTTTTCCAGAAAACATTCATAATCTTCCCAAGCTCATCCATGTAATGAGATATGTGGGCACCATCCTCCTTTAATCTACAAAATTTTTCTTCACCATCATTAGATCTTCGCTCATCTTCATAGGCCATAATTCTCACTTCCCTCTTCCACTTCTTTGTGGAGAGGTCTTGTTGCAAAGAGACCAAATCACCTTTTCTACTAGCACTTGTCACTCTTGTAATGAGAATATATCTACAAAATGATCACTAAACAAACCACACACTATGCAACATGAACCAGCTTTGATACCAATCTGATCCATAAACTAGGTGGTTAGAACACACTAATTTTCACCAAAATGGATCTTGTGCATTCCTCACAATTCTCATCTTTCATCAATAAACTATTTACTTTTATTTAAATCAATAGTCATTAAGTTTGCTTTAGAAATGAACTAAGATTGTTGCATAATCAAATGAGTACTAAAAATGAAAGAGAACAAACACCGTGAGAGAGACACAAGATTACCCCGAGAAACTCAAATTGATAAAACTCCAACAAGAGTGAAGCAATTGTGAGAGTCATATAAGCCAAATAGAACAATTCTTCTTAATTAATTCATATGTTCAATAGAATACATTTATATAGGAGATTCATCTCCTAAATAATAGGATAGTTATATGCCAATTACGTGAGTTGTTATAACACCCAAACAACTTCACGTATACAACCCAATATAACTCTACAGTTACCCAACCATATAACAACTTAACAAGATATATGTGAAGCACTAATTAATATATTCCTAACATTCCCCCCTTAGTGCGAACATGGGAGAAAAACAATCACACTTCCTTTTGCAGCTTGTTGTCCGTGCGTGCTCATGATCTGGATGGTTTTACAGACAGCCAACAACCTCAACAAGGATGGTTTTACTACACAACAACAACCTCAACAAAGGATGGTTTTATAGGAAAAATAACAACCTAAATATCATGATGTCTCTTTTCCTTGTTCTTTTGTTTGTCCACTATGTTTTTTCTTTAGGGAATTACGTAGGAAACATTTCTTACACAATACACATCTAAAAAGAGGGAAAATTGAAAATAGAACATCAAACCATGTTCCCCCTCAATGTGAACATTTCACTTATTCAACAAAAACATGAACTATGAAATATAATCACACAACTAAAACAAACCACAACTCAAAAATAAATGCAAACTCACACACACACTTTATCACCACAAACCTTCTTCACGCACCTCATCGTTAGTGGATCGATGAGAGGTCACCGAATGACCTCTAGTCTCATGTGACTCCATCCTCCAGTATACATACTACTAACTCAGCAGAATGTAAATATGAAGCACATCTCTTTCCACATTGTACTTTATTTTGTCTCCTCCCGCAATGTGAAACACTTTATTTTCTCGGACGTCGGGTAACACCGAAAATGCGTCCGTAAGGCAATTTTATTTTTTTAACAATATTTTGACTCTTTTAACAATGACTCAAATTTGACAATGACACTTTGACTTTGACAAGATGACATAAAAATGACAACTTTATGACTTTTATAATGACATACATTGATAACTTGACAATTTTTACAATGACTCAAAAAATGACTATCAACATCTATAACAAACTCCACAAATGATTTTGATTATACTCATCAAGATACTAAGAGAATAATTTTATAGACAATACTTGACCCACTACTTATAAGACCATTCTAAGATGACAAGAGAGAAAATAATTAAATATCGTCAAACTATGACTCACTAATTTTAGGTCCTAAACGTCTTCGACTTATTCGACACTAATATATACTATATATATTCTCTCGCAGAGGAGATTAAGCCTTAAGCAAACTAGGCAGTGCCTAGGGCGCTAGTAGTTAGGGGCGCTTATTTATCTCGTAAAAATCCTTTTTGTCGATCAATTTTAGAACTTAATTTTAAAATAATTTATCTTAAGATTTAATATTGATCAATGACTCTTGACTCGGGACATGAAATAAGCATACAACGTAAAAATAGAGAATGACCGCTAAAACTATTAACAAACTAAAACTATAAACATATCTAGACCGATGGTATATAGCCATGTGGAGACATAAAGGACAATTTTGGAGGAGAATCACATGCAATTGTTAGTGTTCGCATTGTAAGCAGTCGAGCCACATGTAGAGGAGTCATTCGAAAGCGTCAAAATTGAATATACCTGGCGTGGTTTTGATTTTCATCGAGGACGCATGTTTCACCTTCTCATGCACTACAATTCGACCCTGTGAAATATGAAATGCTAAAGGTCGACCGCCATATGGAAAACGTTCATTGGAACTTAACACAGAGATGTGGAATGGGTTTGTACTTCGAGCAACCAAATCTTTGAAACCACGTGCAAGTTGATCACATGTATCTTCCTCCACAAACGTCACAAAGCTGATGTAGTTGAAGTCTTAGAAATAGATGCACCTTTACAGCAAGTGAAGACACATGAGAATACAGATTTTGAAGACGCAATCCTGACACTTAATTAGATGGTACGTGTTTGTCAAATCCCTGATCTATTTATCGATGCACAACATTAAGATGTATAAATGTGTCAAATCCCTCAGAAGCCGTATGATGAATAGAAAGGATTAAACAAGGATACTCCAACCCTGAGACTTTGATCTGATTTACACGATGTCACTGCAATGATGGTTAGAGTGATATCTGAAAAAACCAATACTACGACTCCGCGGCTCTCAAAAATGAAAAGCACAGGGATTTTCGATCAAAACCATATGAGATTGAAAAACATACACTCAGGAATTATTTTGCCAAATATGCGTACAGTGAAAGACCTCAAATATCTTAAAAACACTACAAATTTAATCTATATTGCAAGAACTTTCAGACATTATTCTCTCATTAGCTGGGACAAATTATACTAACATAATTACCCCTTTATATGAATTATATTTCCATTTCACGTGCAAAACCTTCTCTGCTCTGATACCGGATGTGAGAGTAGGATAAGCAGGGCAGAACAATTCTTCTTAATTAATTCATATGTTCAATAGAATACATTTATATAGGAGATTCATCTCTTAAATAATAGGATAGTTATATGCTAATTACGTGAGTTGTTATAACACCCAAACAACTTCCCGTATACAACCCAATATAACTCTACGGTTACCTAACCATACAACAACTTTGACATCAAGGAGAGCTTGAAAAAGAAGCCCAAAAGACTCAGAAGTCGAAGAGGAACCATCTGCAGTTGTTTACCCTTCCATACCACTACTTTATGCGAACCGTCAGTTGTGTAACTGTCACTGACAATTGTGTAACCATCAGAGCGGTTACGAAACCACCACTGAAGGTTACAAAATTTCCAGAGTGGTTGCGTAACTGCCACCTTGCGTTGAGGGGTGGTTGCGTCACTATACAAAGTTTGCTACCTTCCGGAGGTCATAATGTTTGCATACAAACTTGAAATCGGGTGTCGTTTTTAAACTTGCATGATTTTTCAAGAGGAACAAAAATATGTAATCGAGTTTTAATTTTGATGAAACATTCATAGTGTTTAATCTCGTACACCGAAACATATCTTCTTTACGGTCTCATAGTTTCACAACTCCATCTCAAACCCTATTCGTGGTTACATCTAACAAGAGCCATGGAAATAGTGTTAAGTGATCAAAAATTTACATAATCACAATTTTGATTTTATTATGTTATGATGCTAAAAATACCGATCCGAATTTGGATCAACTAACCCCGCCTAATCAAACACTTCCTAATCAAGTGACATGCACTCTTATCCTATCACCTCTTCAACATAAGCCCTAACCAAGATCACATTATAAATTTAAGTCAAAGGACTCTTTCAAGAATTTTTATCAATTCATCCCATCCTACAACCGAATATTTGAGTGATCTAATATATTTTTAATGTAGTATTCCATTGAGGTATCTACCTCCTCCATTAGTCCATTCTACACAGCTTTCCTATATTAGGACATTAAGACTCTATGAGACATGATGACACTAAGGATTATCATCTGTAATCAATCATGGTTCATTTTTATCCTCATATGTATAACTTGATCATTGAATAACAAAATTTCAAACATTCTCAATACTACAAAATTAAATAATTCAAAAATATTAAAAACTCAAATATTCTAAAAATACAAAATTAGGACCTAGACATAGCTTCAATTTGTCGCTTCTAATTTACATACATTTTATGACATGTAATTCGATAGATAAAATATTATATTTTATATTCACACATGTGTTTCATGCATCATGTGAGCATGATGTGGGATACACGGGACTCTACATGGTTACAAATGTTGGACTTTCCCTTTGCTCTATTATATTTGTTCATATAGGGACATCTTCTACGCTATCTAGTGTTATTTTTCTATATAGTAGATAGTTATTTTCATTTCTAATTCACATATCCTAATTATATTCATAGTATTGTGATATATGCTATTTTCTAGATATTTGGTACTAACACATGTGGCCTTTATAGGAATAATCTATATTATTCTCGTGTCTATTGTTTCTCATCTATATCTTCTTTTCACATTGGATTTTTAATTTCTTTTCTTGCATGTACAACCCTTTCTATAGTGTATGTGTGTGTGACACTTTGGCATCCCGTGTTTGTGGCTTTACTAGCCTTTATACAGATCTTTAGCCTATTTTTGTGTGTGTGTGTGTGTGATAATTTGTTGCCCCTTGTATGTGTTCATTTGGCATTTATATGTGACATTGTGCATGACTTTGTGTGTGAGATTATATGGTTGCTATGATTTCTACTCTTTGTGTGACATGATTTATATCATGCATCCTCTATTAGGGTAGGTTCTAAAATATTGCCATCTACACCTACCTTCTAGATGTCCTGGATGATGATTCCACTATTTTGACATAGACACACTTAAAATGTTTTTAGTTGAGTGATCTCTAGCATGTTACCTTCTTTAAAAGAGAGTCCATTCGGTGAGGTTATCATAGAAATATCAATGTAAAGAAGGCACACTAACAGGGTTAAAGGATACATAATACAAGAGCATGTTACATGAGCAAATTCACATGGTTACAAATAGGAACAAGTACAATGTCTATACTAAAAACATTCAAGCACTTGAACTAAACCATGGTATGATAATATCCTAATTTCTTACAATTATGTGTAGCTCAATTTCAAAATTCAAAGCAAAAGAATTCTTAGGAAAATTTAGATGTTACAATGGTTAAGGCAAAGAATCACATACAAGAATATAGATTACACTACATATTTACTATATTTCATAGTATATATATAGGGGATATGGTTAATTCTATTACAAATTCACTTCATTTTATGGAAAAATGTGAGGGGTGTGATTATTATGAAATTTAAAGGTTATAGATTTATTACTTTACATATTTTAATTTTTATTTCAAGCATTTATATTTCAATAATTTCAAACATGTATCCATCTACATTAGTGTTGTTTTAAAAAGGTACATTATGGTTTAGTGACACATAGCATCATATATTATTACATTCTATGGACCCATGTGGTTTAATGTTTCCTTGAGTGTTGGACTTACTATGGCCCAATGCTCTGGTTTAATTATTTTTTGCTTGGTAACTCTACTAGCTATGCATGTTGGGATTCTATATCCTCCAACTCTTTGTTATCATTTCTAGTTGGGAAATGTGTTCCCTAACCTCATTATAGTTAATAATTTTATCTCAGCCAGTTCTAAATATTTCTTATACTACAATATTCATCTCCTCATGCTTGAAAATGAGGCATGGTCTTCTACATTTTTAGGAAAAAGTTGGTTCTACACATATAGGTGCACTCCTTCCTTGCTCCTCTCTCTTTTCACAATTTTCAAATTCAATTTCAATATTGTTCAAATTTAAAGTTTCAGTTTTCATTTTATGGAAATTAACTACACACTTTTTTTCCTAGTTACACTCTTTGGGGAATCTTATGGCCATTCAAGCATTCAAAGAATCAAGCAATTGAGAAAAAACAAAGTGTATACACAAACTTAGGTACATTTTCCCTTTACGATATAAAATTTCATTTATTAGCTTTAATGGGGTTAAATGTAAACACCTAAATTTTTTTATTAGGTGATTAATGAATATGGATTTGGTTTATCTCCCTTAATTTCAACTTCCACACACAAATAGAGATTAAAAGCACCTGTCCTACACCCTCATAAGGATTGATAACACTTCATATTCTCTCACTATGCTACTCAAACACCTAAAAGAGTGTTAGATCATTACACATAAACATCATACATCTCCTATTGAAATACTCAATATCAACACTTGTTGTATTTCACTTCATATGACATTATCATCTAGATTGGACAAAATCATCATATAGTTATGCCCCTTTCTAACATTTTAGTCCTTTAAGGAGAAATGGTATGGTTTTCTTATTTTCATATTATTTATCCCTCCTAGTCATACTTAATGTAAATTTGCTTGTTGTATTTCACTTCATATGACATTATCATCTAGATTGGACAAAACCATCATATAGCTATGCCCCTTTCTAACATTTTAGTCCTTCAAGGAGAAATGGTGTGGTTTTCTTATTTTCATATTATCTATCCCTCCTAGTCATACTTAATGTAAATTTACATCTTGTATATTGGTATAAAATCAATTTAGGCACACTCATTTTACTCGTCTAGTATTTTCAAGATCTCCTCTACTAGATACTTATTAAGTATTATGCAAATTTGACCTAATCTTCCCTAAATCAAGAGCAGACATGAGGAACAACGTCTATACAAGGTTGAAGCATTCTAAACTATGTTAAGATCAGACCATGCTAAGTCAAGAGAATCTCAAATTTAAATCATTACTATCAAGAACCTACACACCAAAGGGCAATTTAAGGAGTTTCACACTAAAGAATATCCACTTAAAAGTACTCAATTTTTGCACTCTACTTTAGCACTCTAGCCAACACTCATAAAGCATACATTCTAAATTTTATTTATGCACACTAAATTAATTTTTTGACACAAGAGTAAGAATAGGGGATGAACCCTAGATTTGTATTCATTTAAGATGCACAAGAACTAGGATAACTACATGGAATTTGAGCCCCTCTTTTGGGAAATTTATCGCAACAATTGGTCAGAATCAACAAGGCGGGTGGCCACTAAGGTTAGTCCAAATTCACCACACACCACTTATTATTAACTAGTTCTTATTTAATTTCTAGAGTATGAAAATACATTCCTCATCATTATAAGAGCATGCACATGGATTCTAAAAGAAACAAAAGTGTAGGAAGTAGTTCAAGATAAAGAAAAAAACACCCCATATTGAACTAGAAGTCCATAATAGGAAAAACACTAGCATGAAATAGGGAATAAGAACCACATGCTAGTTTCTTTATGCAACACTAGTGTCTATTGAGGAACTAGGGCTCTTTTTTAGAGACGAATAAAATTTATCCTTATCAAACCCTTTTTGACCCGGTTCTAACTCTAGATCACCTATTAAGCAAAACAATGCCAAAGTGAATTTAGCCTCTAGGGTTTTAATATATTTAACATGTTTGTTAATTGAACTCAACTTGTTTAAATCAATCTACATGTACTATCAAATATAAATTTTGGATCATTTATTTATTAGTATTATTGCAGGCATGCATGCACACATACATATATACATATACATATATACATACACATATGCACATATACATACACACACATACATGCATTTAATATTTCAAACCTACTTATAACCCCTTTAATTATAATTCATGGTAAATCAAAAGCTTGATCAAACTAATAAACAATGTAATATGACTAATTAGATATATTGCAATTCAAATCAAAATATAGTAAATTTAGAAGTAATTTTATAAAAATAAATATATCCAGAAGTATGAATAGTTGATAAGAAGGGGTTTATAGGAATATCTAATTTTTCAAAATTTTGGAAACAAAATTCATAAATAAACATGATGACATAGGTCCAAAACTAAGGTGAAGAAGTCCCGAAACATCATTGTGAATGCATAATCTTGAAAATGAATATAAATAGAAAAATATATATATATATGTGGTGTGTTTATTGAAATTTTCAAATACCACAAACATGACTTAATAACATTTTTTCATGTTTTAGGGTTCAAGAAACATTTCCCTCTTTTCCATAATTCTAGACAAATTTTGGGAAAATGTTCTTACTTAAAACCCGATATGGAAGAAACGCCTTAAAAACTTAACAAAAATTAGGGACGCTTTGAGAGGCTTGTGTTGTCCCTATATTATTATCAAGAACCTTGATTAGACTAGTTATATTAAGACATCATACTAGATATAAATAGTTTAGTGTAATACAAATACCAACACTTATCACTTATGATGATCTAATCAATGCAACAAAAATTAGAAGTATTTAAATTCTTTAATGATTCTCTAAAAAATGTAATTTATTTTGGAAAAGGTATACTTATGTATAACTAAAATGAATAACTTATACATTTTATAACTATATATCTTAAATGTATTGATTCATTGATGTTATTAAAGACTTCTTAAGTTAAAAATAGGACCCCATCAAATGCATGTCAACACAAAATGAATTCTATGAAAAATAAGGGCCAAAACCCATAGTGGATGTAAATAAGATCCAAAGTGTAAAATTAAAGAAACCTATAATCATATAGTATGGTTTTATCAAAAAGAAAGAAAAAGGAAAATTTGGGGGCTTGAAAATAAGAGAGAGGTGAGTTATATGAGGAAGAAAGAGAAAATGAAGAGAAAATCATAAATAACACTTGGGAATAGGCTAGAATATACCAAAACACACAAAATGTGTGCTAATAATATCCCAATATTAACCAATAATAGACAAACACACAAATATAATAGAGCAATTCAAAATTACAACAAATAACTAATCATGTACCAATATTAGAACTCTGCATAAAGCCCAACTTTTATGTGTGTGTGCATATGAAATTATCAAATTGAAATAGATAATTCAATACATGTAAGTTTTATTGATTGTATGAAAACATGTTGAAATTTCCCAAACTCAATACTAAAATAGGAGAGAACTAAAATTGAAAAGGAGATAACACATGAGTTCCACCATGGAATATTGTGAATGTTTTGAAATAACATCCATGTTCTTTTGTCATGTGATATATAAAATTATGCCCCGTGTTTTCTAAAAATGTGAAGATGCCCTTAACAAATTAAAACTATGGAATCTCTCATTAAATCATGCATGTGTTTTTAAGTATACATTTTAGCAACAAAAACCAAATGTTATCCAAAGTAACCATCCTATGGCTATTTTGAAAACTTACATTTTCATTTGGACTTGGAAAATATAAATGATAAAAAGTGGGAAAATTAAGTGTTGGGACACTCCTCTCCTCCTTTCTAAGCTCCTACATTTCCATACTTAGCAAAAAAACCTCAAAATTGGGTAAAATCTACTTTGGGTTAGCAAAATTGGGTCTTGGAGGAACACGAGGAATTGTTCCTTTGTTCCTCATATCCTTGCATTCTTGCATCATCTCGCATTGAGGGTTGGGGGCATTGAAATTGGATAAATTGGGATTTTAGAGAACTAGTAGAACAGGTTCCACGGTTCGTCGAGTTCTCTGAATCGGTAGATTGGACAACTAATGGAAAACGAGGTAGAGAGATCTACAAAGTGAAGGTTGGTAACTTGGGAACCGGTGGAATAGGTGGAAATGTTCCACGGTTCCACCCAAAACATGATTCTCCACAAAACTCAAGATCTACTGCAAAAGAGGTTATGATGGGCCCCGAGGGAACAAAAGGGATAGTTCCCACGTTCCCTCGGTTTTCCAATCGGTGGTTCATATGCACTTGGCTCAAAGTACATTAAATAATAACTTTGAATCATGCATGGAACCCTGTTGCGACCATCCTGAGTTCGTGATTCCGAGGGCCATAAATTTCACCCTCTAACTCAAAATTTCACAAACCTAGTACCATTGGAAAGGTCTCGTCATTAAAGATACTATCCCAAAGATTGAATATATAGTTCCAAGTAGCTCAACCACAAAATTTGATGAGGTGTGGTTCTCATTCCTTCTTCTACAATCAAAGTATCAAGGGGGAATGATCTTAAAAGGGTACCCATGCCTATTTTCAGACATTCAATGCTTTGTTGGTGGTTGAAGGTGGAAATTTGAGTTACCCTCTCTTTTCCCTCCTCCCTTTACCATCTTCTATGTATTATAAAATTATGCTTTAGTTGGACCCTCTTAGAATGTTGATGCATCCTTGTACTAGTGCTACATGTGTATTTTGAGTTATAGGCCTCATATTTGGACATATGCAGGGTGATTCTTGCCTTCATCCTTCATTATAATGGATTGTGCATCTTTTTGAAGAAATAAAATTCATGTTTTGTGGTTATTCTTTGTCCTAGTGTTTGTTTATTGCATTATCTTTCCTCTCTATTTCATTTGTGGTGTATTGTTTATATTTATTCTCTTTTGCAAGGTTTATTTCTTTTATGCTCCATGGAAATGAGAGTTTAAAGGTTGCTTTGGAATGTGGCACTCATTTCTTCCCTCTCCTCCTTCATTTTCCTCCCATTTTCACTCATATAAGAGTTTCTTTCCCCTTCTTCTTGGTGTTATCACCTCTGTTAGTTTAGGATTTCTTTTTTTCATGTGTCTTTCTTTTCCCCTGGTCCCTTGGATTGTTACATTAGGATTAGATAGTTGAATTTCCTTCCTTAGGATTAATTTAGCATTAGGAATAGGTAGAGGAACCCACCTTCTCTGGAGGTTTGTCTCAAGTAGCAAGTACCACAACTTGAGAGACAATCCCATGTTACCCACAAAAAAATTGATTGCTCATGTATTCATTCGTGACGAATCAGAGGGTGTTATATTTTTTTGATAACACCAAATATAGATAAATTAAATGTAGTATAAAAACGACAGTTTGGGTTCATGAAATTATTTAACTATCTAATGATGGGAATAGAATCCATGCGTTGGGTATTTCTTAGAGTAAATATCACATAATTTTCCTCATTTATGGGATCAAAATAATAGAGTGTCATGCATTTTAGAGTTTAAGGATAGAATGAGAGGAATATATTCCCCCTTTTGTGGTGTGGGATGAAAATATGAATGAAATCTATTAAAATTAAGGTTTTACATTTATCATTGGTTTGATAAATTGGAAACAAAATATCTAAAGACTAACATAGTCATAGCTAGTCTTGAAATCATGTATGAAGTAATTAATTTAAGTAATGTGAGATTGTGATGTAAATTATGTAAGGAAAAGTGTAATATGCTTGGTTGTCAGTACCCTAAATTTGGTTTGAGGAACTTTAAAATATCAATAGTTAATTTTTTAATACATGTATACCAACAACACTTAATTGGATACTTTTCCAACATTTCCACCTTTTAATCTATCTCAAGTCCATTAAATCACGACCTTATTTACCTAAACAAAATTCTTAATATCATTTACTGGTCTATACATAAACCTCATAAACACCTAAAAATATATATCTCCATTTTTTATTTATATGTCTACATCTACCTAGATGTTATCATAGCCATGTGTATGGTTTCTACATGATAATGTCTCTCGGATAATACCAATCATACTACCATCTACTCTTTCACAATATTGTCGAAGTGTAAATGTCTAATAGCTATTTTTAAAAATTAGGTAGCTTTGTAAGTCATCCTAAGGTTGAGTTTTAGGTTGGTATTTGGAATGGAAATTAATGAAAGGACTCATATATAAGTAGATACTCAAAAGGATCCATTCACTACTAATGATACTAAAAATTTATGAAATACCTTGGTAACCACTAAAAAGATTATAATCATCATAAATCACTCAAGAAACATCCCTAAAGAATTCCATGTTGCAAAATTTGAAGCGTTGAGGTCAAAGTTTCATGTTTCCAAGCTTCTTGTGCCAGTGAAGAACCTTCTTAAATTTAATTATCAAAATTTTTAATTACACTTATATAGGACTATGGGATTACTATGTGTAATTTAATCCCTTTTGAAATTATTGATATGTAGGTGTAGACACAAAATCATGAACTTGGGTACATTTCTAGGTCCTAAAAGCATATTAGTATTTGCATGTTTCCTAAGAAATAAGAAATAAAACTAGTGGTTAACAACTATATTTGGCCTCTTTTCTCTATTTTTATTTTCTCTTTGGTCTTACACACCCTACATCCTAGTAAAAAATTTACTTGTTTATATTTTATGGCTTCAAACACTAGAGCCCAACCAAGATAGCATCGACTGTGCACTTATGTCCCCTCCGGCACCCCGACCATTTCTTATGTTACCCACTCCTTTTGGGTATCTTTTATCTTTTGGGAATATTTTTCACTTATGGATTGGCCTTCTAGTTGGGTGAATGCATGAAGTTGGGGGTCAAAAAGTGGACAAAAATATGAAAAAGTAAAATGCGTACGCATTCTATTATAACGTGATCGCATTTTAAATTGTTAGGTTTGGGATTTACCGAGGCATAACGCGTACGCGTTATGCCTACTATAAAGAAAAAAAGAGGCCTGAGCCTCTATCATTTTATCTCCCTCAAACATGAGTTTCAAAGCTTAAGCGTGCCCTCGTGTTTTTTCATTCAGCTGGATCTCAAGCTCAGTGGATCGTTTATGGATCGCCAGGAAGATCTGAATCAATGATGGTGCCACAGAGAAGAGGTAAGAACAATTCTTTTCTCAAAATTGCATTAAAATATGATAATTATAGATTAAAATTTGAATTGAAGACATATTTTTTATTGTTACAGTTAAAGGTCGAGGTAATCAACTACAACCAAACCCTGCTATTCCTGTCATCCCTCCCAACACTCCCATAATTGCTCAACATCCCCGGTATTCAAGAATATTTAGCAGTCCACATATTTGAAAACAAAATTGAAATTGAGGATTTAATCAAAAAAATTAGGGATTCACAATCCATAAACCCCACCATGCCTCTCTTACAAACACATTTGAGGCATTACTTGTTCAATTTTATGCAGTGACAGGGCAAATTGATCATTAGACAACTTACGAGAGAGGGGTTGTAGGGTTTATTATTCCAACAAATTGTCATATGTGGATGTAAAGAAAAATAAATTCCAAAAGAACTCATATGCGCCTTGTTCACGGACCCCGCACTAATTTTCCTCTTAAGCTTTGTCATGTAAACGGTTTCCCATCCATTGGTGTAATAATAATTTTGGGACCGATGGTGGATGGTGTTTGATTTTCCACCTTGTAATAACAATGAGGTGCCACTATGCTTTCGAGGAAACTCTATTACAAGTTTATCCTCAACGAGATCCCAAATTATTTTGATTTCCAAGATTTCTAGGGCCAAGTAAAAGGATCTCGCACAGGATCGACCAGGTGCATAATGTGCACCTATTAAACAGGGTAGATTCCCCCGCATAGTTTCCCCCTCACCCTAAGATTGTCTCTCAAGCAGTGAAGGAGACAGTAGAGATTGATACACTCCACATGCTTCAGGGGCTATCTGTGACCCTTGTTCGACATACGAGGGAGCTTTCTGAGCCAAATTCTCACGGAGGTACATAGAGTATTCCCTTAAGGAGTACTAGCATGAGGACACATATTTTCTTGTCATGTGGTAACATATGTTTGGGTCCCGAGGAGGACGATACTTTCATGCGTCACTGATTTTGGTGCACTGGTACTAGGGGTGCACACAATAATGTCACTATATCATATGTCCTTTTGAGTGAGACATTTGGATTACATTCATCGCGTCACCTTCACGGGTAAATTTTTATGTTTTGTTATGTGTGTTACAAAACGTTTGGAGTACTCAATTTACTTATATATGTTAAATTTTTGAAATAATTGTATTTGTACATATATATGTATTAATATTACAAAGACGCAGAGGTGCATCTTCATCCCACCACGGTGGCGAGCACCATACATACACATGCATTAAAAGAGGTAATTTAGAATTTTATTATGTAAAATTTTCACATACATAAAATTTGTCATATATATATATGTATATATATATATATATATATATATATATATATATATATATATATATATATATATATATATATATATAATTATAATATATATTCAAATATATGTATGTTCTTATATGTCCATCTAACTCATGTGATATACATGTTCGATAAAGATGTTGACTTCACTAGACACCCCACCATCTCTACAACAAGTAGATAAAGGTGTTGCCACTGCGATTTCATCTGCGCAACAACTCACAGAGGTATTCAAACAACACGTAAATTTTGTTAAATTTCTCATGTAATTCATATTATGTTAAATTCCATGTTAGTAATGTCTTTCATTGTAGAATTATTAAATTATGTTAATAATTCCCTTCATTGTGTATATGCAGGAGTTACCTACGAAAGGTAGCAGCTCTGTTCATTTGATTCACAAGTGTGGCGGGGTAAAAACAAGAGTTCTATATTGATAAAATTAGTTAAAATGTTGTCACTATGTACATACATGTACTTAGTTCTATTTTCTCTAATTATGGTGTTAGATTTTCTGATCTTATGTGTATGTAGGGAACTTCACCCTCCTCCATTTTGACTTCATGGGCGCGGACTCCTCCATCTCGTCATCTGTGTGTACCCCCGTTCGTACTACAGAGCTCCCGATGACTCATCCGAGTGTGAGATTAAAATTCGGCGTGATCGACAACTTCTTGCGGTAAGTTTGTGTATTTATGTAAATACTTTCATTCTAGCATGGTCTTAAATACACGTTGAAAACACATATAAATTAAGTTTTGACAAAAAAACATTGTTTGCATTTACAAGCTCATCTATATGTGATTATTCGGAGGAAGAGGACTCAAAGCATGGGATCGAATGATCCAAATTCATCTCATGGATTTCCATCTTCGTCTAAGGGAGGGCCTTCTTTGAGCAAGGCCAAGAGAGGGATAGATTTTGATGAATAGGAAATATATATGTCTTACATGACATTGTTTTTGTATGCCTATGTGCATGGCATTGTATGTACGCCTATATAGCATTTGAACTTTATGGTATATGACCTATTTGGGAATTTTTAATTTATTATGCACATTAAAATACTATTTGGAACTTGATAATTTTTTATGATACCTTACATTTCTAAGATTATTTTCACATGAAACGAATATGATGTGCACTTGACGATATTTAAGACATTATGGATTATTTTTTCATTTATTGTTGATGAACATGTACTAGCATTTTTAATGTATAATATGATCAAACTTTGGAAATCAATATTATATAATGTATGTATATAAAGAGTTACCTAATCTGAGTAATTATTCATTCAATTTATCAATTTATATATGTGTATTTGCCTTACTTGCGCTTCTTCTTGCTCATGGTCTCTTTGTACTGGTTCCTATCTTATCATGCACTTACTACATTATTCTATGCTTCTTAGTCTTCTCCCCTGTTAAAACACCCGAGATTCGTCACAATTTGATGCCTTTCATCTATTGATATTTTGAGAATGTCTCTCCATATACATTACTCCAATGCTTGAGAATGTCTCCAGATGCAATGACATTCTGATTCGGACACTCAATGATTCTTGATTGTCTAATCTTTTCTAATTCATGTTATTACCTTTAAATCTGTAGGCATTTCAAGTTATTTGGAAATCACATCACACCCTTCACTAGGCTTGATGACTACCCCTATCCTTTTGAAGGCGCTTTTGAAATCATCCATGGGTTTATCATAGCATAAATTATCAATGAATGGAAGGTCACTAAGCCATAGGCTAGCTGACTCCCATCTAGAACTAAACAAGAAATATTTACTAGGTGATTGATAACTCATGTGTGTTCTTAGACATACCCCTATCAAATTCATTCTTAAGAAATCTAGTCATTTAGGGATCTTAAGGGACTACGCCTGGACGAGGTAGCCCGAAAGCACGGGTAGCATAGGGAACTAGAAAAATCCTCCTCTAGCATTCATTAGGCCACCTTGGCGT
Organism: Taxus wallichiana var. yunnanensis; assembly: GCA_018340775.1. Classification (NCBI taxonomy): domain Eukaryota; kingdom Viridiplantae; phylum Streptophyta; class Pinopsida; order Cupressales; family Taxaceae; genus Taxus; species Taxus wallichiana. Next base: position 653,373,127 of record CM031234.1, read on the forward strand.
GTTGGCATAGTTGGTTCGGTCCCATGATCTTCCGTTTGCAAACTATAGCGTGCTGAAACCCTACACCGACTCGCACTCCAGTATTTTGTGCCTTTGAAAATAATAGGACAGCGAGAGAACCAAATGGAGATGGAGAAAACTATAAGAGGCTTTCGTAGAGGGCCCTAACTTGAGGTCTTGGATCTCGACGAGACGTTTCTAGGTTTCACGAGTCCAAGAAACCACCGGTCAAAGATATGGCATGTTTGGGCCTTAGGGATCTTAAGGGACTATGCCCGGACGAGGTAGCCTGAAAGCACGGGAGCATAGGGAACCAAAACAAATCTTCCACTAGCATTCACCTAGCCACCTTGATGTTTTGGTGTAGTTGGTTCGGTCCCACAAGCTACCGTTTGCAAAATACAACATCTAGTAGCCTTACACTGACTCAGACTACACTATTTCACACGTTTACAAACAATAAGACAATGAGAGAACCGAATGGATATGGATAAAACCATGATAGAATTTTGTAGAGGGACCCGACATGGAGGTCTCGTATCTGATGAGACGTCTCTAGGTGCCACAGAGTCCAAGAAATCACCCGTCAAAGATATAGCGTGTTTTGGCCTCAGGGATCTTAAGGGACTACGCCTGACGAGGTATCACGAAAGCACAGGGAGCATAGGTAACCAAAAAAAAGACTCCAATAATGTTCACCTAGCTAGCCCGACATGTTGGAGTAGTTGGTTCAGTCCCACGAGCTTCCGTTTACAAACTACAGTGTCTGGCAGCCCTACACTGACTCGTACTATAGTTTTCACACGTTTACAAACAATAGGACAGCAAGAGAACCGAATGGAGATGGATAACACCACCAGAGAATTTCGTAGAGGGTCCCAACATGGAGGTCTCAGATCTGACGAAACATCTCTAGGTGCCACGGAGTCTGAGAAATCACTCGTCGAAGATATGGCATGTTTGGACCTCAGAGCTCTTAAGGGACTACGCCCGGACGAGGTAGCCCAAAAGCACGGGAGCATAGGGAACCAAAAAAATCCTCCACTAGCATTCACCATGCCACCCCAACATGTTGGCATAGTTGGTTCAGTCCCACGAGCTTCCGTTTGCAAACTATAGCGTCTGGCATCCCTACACTGACTTAGACTACACTATTTCGTGCATTTGCAAACAATAGGACAGCGAGAGAACCAAATAGAGATGGATAAAACCATGATAGGATTTCGTAGAGGGCTTCAACATGGAGGTCTCGGATCTGACGATACGTCTCTAGGTGCCACGAAGTCTGAGAAATCACCCGTCGAAGATATGGCATGTTTGGGCCTCATTGATCTTAAGGGACAACACCCGAACGAGGTATCCCAAAAGCACGGGGAGTGCAGGGAACAAAAATAAATCCTCCACTAGCATTCACTTGGCCACCTCGATGTGTTGGCATAGTTGGTTTGGTCCCATGAGCTTCCATTTGCAAACTATAGCGTCTGGTAGCCCTATATTGACTTAGACTCTAGTATTTCATGTCTTTGCAAACAATAGGACAGCTAGGAGAAATCACATGTCGAAGATATAACGTGTTTTGGTCTTAGGGCTCTTAAGAGACTACGTCGGAACGAGGTAGCCCAAAAGCACGGGAGCGTAAGGAACCAAAAAAATCCTCCACTAGTGTTCACTAGGCCACCCCAATGTGTTGGTGTAGTTGGTTCGGTCCCACAAGATTCTGTTTGCAAACTATAGCATCTAACAACCCTACACTGTCTTAAACTCGAGTATTTCGTGCCTTTGCTAATAATAGGACAGTGAGAGAACCAAATAGAGATGGATAAAACCGTAAGAGAATTTCATGAGGGCCCCAATGTGTAGGTCTCATATCTGATGAGACATCTCTAGGTGTCATGGAGTCCAAGAAATCACCCATCAAAGATATGGCGTGTTTGGACCTCAAGGCTCTTAAGGGACTACACCGAACGAGGTAGCCTCGAAAGCATGGGTAGCGTAGAGAACCAAAACAAATCCTCCACTAATGTTCACCAAGCCATCTAGAAATTTTGGCCTAGACGGTTCAGTCCCACAAGCTACAATTTTCAAAATACAGATCTAGCAGCCTTACATTGACTCAGACTACACTATTTGGAGCATTTGCAAACAATAGGACAACGAGAGAACCAAATGGAGATGGAGAAAACCGCAAGAGAATTTTGTAGAGGGCTTCAACATGGAGGTTTCAGATCTAACGAGACATCTCTAGGTGCCACGAATTCTGAGAAATCACCCATCAAATATATACAATGTTTCGGCCTTAGGGGCTCTTAAGGGACTACGCCCGAACGAGGTAGCCCGAAAGCACGGGTGGAGGAAACCACCAATGTTCAATGATTTTGCCACAAGATGCAACTATGTAGACTATGAACTTAGTTTTTTTGGGGAGACCACCAATGTTCTAACTGTTCATTTTGAAAGAATGAATATCTTCAATCAAACAGAGAATGAAGAGCCTGAATTTTTTTGGACATTACAAAAGGTTGTTTGTGCCCAAAAAGAAGTCAAGGCCATATAAATTTTCAGTCTTCAACTTTAGATGAAAATGAACATCGTGAAGAAAAATAATTAGGTGAAGATGTCACTATGATTCAATGAAATTTTGAAGCTCTTCAGTACTAACATGGAAAAATTGTCAGGGCCCTATGAAATCCTCTCATGGTTTTATCCATATCCATCTGGTTCTCTCGTTGTCCTATTATTTGCAAACACGTGAAATAGTGCAGTTTGAGTCAGTATAAGGTCTGTTAGACACTATATTTTGCAAACGGTAGCTCGTGGGACCATACGGTTTGGCAAACATGTCCGCATTACTTGGTGAATGCTAGTGGAGTCTTTGTTTTGGTTCCCTATGCTCCCCGTGCTTTCAGGCTACCTCATCCGGGCGTAGTCCCTTAAGAGCCCTGAGGCCCAAACATGCCATATCTTTGATGGGTGATTTCTCAGACTCCGTGGCACCTAGAGACATCTCTTCGATTCAAGACCTCCACGTCGGGGCCCTCTATGAAATCCTCTCATGGTTTTCTCCATCTCTATTCGGTTCTCTCGCTGTCCTATTGTTTGCAAATGCTCCAAATAGTGTAGTCTAAGTTAGTGTAAGGCTGCTAGATGTTGTATTTTGCAAACGGTAGCTTGTGGGACCAAACCGTCTAGGCCAACATGTCTGGATGGTCTGGTGAACACTAGTGGAGGATTTGTTTTGGTTCCCTATGCTACCCGTGCTTTCAGGCTACCTTGTCAAGGTGTAGTCCCTTAAGGTCCCCGAGGCCCAAACATGTCATATCTTCAACGGTGATTTCTCGGACTCCGTGGCACCTAGAGATGTCTTGTCATATCCGAGACCTCCATGTTGGGGCCCTCTACAAAATCCTCTCATGGTTTTCTCATCTCCATTCGACCGAGTCAATGTAAGGTTGTCCATTGACAATCCCCAATAATATAGGTGGTTTGAATACAATATACGTGGTGAAATGAGAATTTTAATAAGATATTTTTACAATATAGGTGGTGAAATGAGATTTTTGTTTGTTTTTTCTTTCTAATATTTAATTTCTCTTAGCTTCACTTGGCTTCGAGAATAATAAATTCTCTTCCGATGCCCAACATGTGAAGGTGGAAGATTTTTTGGCACCACTAACCTACATAAATATGTTAGTAAGAAATTAAATAGAATTTTAATTCATACAAAATTTAAACAAAATCATTTAAGTAAATATTCAAATTAAATTCATGAAGAACATACCTTTACAAATTCAATCCAATGAACCACAAGGATCAACTCTATTCTTGACAGTAGTAAGAATTGCTTCATGATCTAATTCACGAACCTTCCATAGATTCTTGTTTGATGGCCGACCTTGATATTTGATCAATTTAATATTTGTTGCAAGGACCAAATGTGAATAGTGAAGTATCTTCCGATGTACTTCATAGTCTTCAAACAACCAAATGTTTGATTTTTTGATAGGATATTGTCGAAGCCAAGTTCCAGTGACTACCACTGACCTAGTGGGATACTCAAGGTCTTCACCATCAATGACTGTGGAAGTCAATTTTTTCCCCTCTACACAATGAGACAAGAAGTAGTTTGTTCCCTCTTCATTAAATTCCGTCGCAATAACTGTAAAAACATGCCCTATGTATCACAAAGTAAAAATGTTCAATCAATTTAAAAATTCATTAAGAGTTGATCATTTAATAATTTATAAATCTAAAACATGGCATGTACATATATGTATGTACCTTTTTGCACTAAATCGAGACTTGGTCAAAGTCGGTGATGTTGTCATTTGATCTCAAGACCCCGCAAGTTGTAATGCTCGTGGAACTTGATGTGTGTCAATTGGATTTAGAGGTCTACAATTCCATTCATCCACCCACTAATGTGACTCACATTCATTCCACACAAAATCAATGCATGATATACAAAAATATGTCATGCACCTAGTATAAATAGTCCAAGCATTTGCATCTAAACTACAAAATGAGTGCATGTCACTTAATCCTGCGCAGCTTGTTATACAATCTTCAAAGTTTTCTAGATGTTGTTCCTCTATCAACCAAAAATATCTAAAAACCATTGATCTCTCTTGAGATTCATGACCCATATTATTGACACACTAATCAAAAATATTTTTTACATCTGTAAATTTAGCACCATCCTTGAACTTTAACTCTTCTCTTGCAAGTGCTCTTTTCACACATGCTCCTGCACCATCATGCTCTCCTTTTCCATGCCCTGCCTTAGTAAAAATCCATATATGTTGTACATTTGTTTCTTTGTGCATCCTACTTAGCCAATTAAACATCTGTCCTTTCTTGAATTGTGATATGCAGTTGTCCGACCAAATGTAATGTTGATCGAAACTAATGTTCCTCTCATTCAAATTCGCATAAAACACCTGGAAACACCCTTGTACATATTCTATAGAATGTTTCGATCATCACTGATGTAGAAATGATACTCTCTTAATATTTTTTGATCTTTCTTAGTGCTTTCAGGAGAGTGCATGAATGTTATATGCACGAAAATAGAAACTTTCACTGAGTTATAATATTGAGACTGAACCTCCATTTGTGGCTGCAATGTGTAATTATCTGCAAATTCAACTACTGAAATAATAGTACCAAGTGGGAGCATTTCCTTCCTTAACTTGAATTGTTCATCCAACCATCGAGCTCTATGTGTGTGCCTTGCATACTCATAAAAAGTTTCCTCTCTGAATTTGACCATATATTTTGATATAGGTAATTGTTTTCTAACAAGCTCAAACCTCTTGGATTCTTTTCCATCTTTTAATTGATATGCCACTAATTTATATTTGGTGAAATCAACCAATTTTTTTCCTATTGAATATGTACTCTCCTCATGGATATAACTTTTCAGATTTGGCAAGCCACCGCATACATTACACATTCCATCTAAACATGCTTTGTTATAAAACAAATTTTTTGTTGATTTTTCACAAAATATTATCGAATAAATTCTCTTGAATATTTTTGGGGTAAATTTGTTCCACACTCCTACACCATGATGTCGTATACAAAACACGACGTATTTGAAAAAAAACATCATAATGCATTGAAAATTCAACATGATGCTGCAACAAGTGGTACGTGAGTGATTGATTTTCACATAAAAGGGTTTTCTCATTTCAAAGAATATTTGGCTAATGTTAATTTCTAGATTTTCATTCTTAAACTTAGAGAACAATTTTTGTTTGAGTCATATCTAAGAAATGTTTTGCACATGATTAGCGATTATGAGAACCTATTCTTCTTTTTACTGTATGTCTTCTATTCGGTGACACCCTTGTGTTCTCATTCCAAAATTTTACAATTAATTCTTTTAGAATATCAAATATATTCTTGTATTTTCATGGAAGTCTACTAGAGAAAGCCCAATAGTCGTGTTATTATTGACTAACTCAAGACGTTTACGTCTCTCTATTGCTTTCATTAGTATTTTTTGTTTAGCTTCAAAGCACGCTTTTTTTTCTAATCAAGTGTTTATTAACTATTTTATCACTTATTATAAAATTACTAAGTGCATGCCGTGTAACATTACTATCTTTGGTGCGTCTTTCACCACCTACGGTTTGGTATGCTTTATGTATTTTTTCAACAATTGACACATTTTGATCAACAACATTAGATGTTCTTAACCCTAGGGTCTTCATTATAGGTCTCATCTTAATTAATTTCATCAATGAAACAAATAATTGACATCTTTGTGTGTCATTTAAATTCTCAAAGTAATTATCCCAAATTCCATGTGATTTTCTTCTCGCATTTTTTTTTAGACATTTTCTTAGGCATTATTTTTATAATTTTTCATCAATTTCAATTAAGTGTTCATTGGTTTTCTTCGCAAAATGGAAGGAGGTGTTCTTAGAGGTGAAGATTCGTTTACAAGGTTACTTTCTTCATTCAGTGTTTTCATACAAATTTTGGGGTTAACATTTGGATTCTCAGGTAAGGGTTCAACAATTGGATTTATATTAATTTCTTCATCCATACCAACATTATCATTCAATTCAATATCATTATTCATTGCAAAATCATTATTCTCTACATTTTCATTATGTATTTTATCCCCATTTTCTAATACATTAGCTACATTTGATATAGCGAATGTACCTTGCCTTACTCAAAGTTTTTGCATTCTCTTCAATTTATTTATTCTCTTCTCTTCCAATTGCTCTGGTGTCTTGTTCTTGACTTTCCTCTTGTCCTTAGCTCAAAGTTTATCACCCATGATTAGAAAAAATCAACTAGTGGGGTAGGGGACAAAATGAACTACTAAAAATTGTGCAAGAATGTAGAGAAAATTATAGACAAAATAGAATGTTTGCAGAATTCCCATGAAAGAGATGAAAGGGACGTTGGGGGCCACAATATATAAACAAAGAAAAACGTGTACACATTATAATGCATACACATTTTATATTTTCTCTTTTTCCAAGCCATGCCTCAAGGCTTGGAATCCTTTGATCCCCAAGCCCGAGGCATGAACTCATAAAACACAACAACAAAGTGTGTTTTTGTAAGAAAATGTAAAAATGTCACTTGCTCTCTGATAAATCAAAATAAAACAATCAATTCATTTTTTAAAAATAATACCACGACATAGAGCAGAGTTTCTTACTTCTAAAAATATAATTTTTCAATTTTTTTGACTAATATAAGGTTTCCATATTATTTATTTTATAACTATGCCTTTTTATAGCTATTTTTTGAAGTGTAAATATGTCTATCTTTCATGGTGTATCTTTTTTTGGGTGATCAAAATTTTTAAAAATTATACTAGCCCAAACTAGGCATAATTATATACATATTAAAAAAAAAAAACTAATTTTCGATATTTTTTGAGGTAGTAAGTGGGGGGGCGCAGTCGGAACTCAGTTATTTTTCAAAACATAAAATTTATGTACTATAAAAATCATAAATAAAAAAAATGGAGCCCAAACTAGATGCTCCTAGCTATCTTTCTACCAAAGGATTTTCCAAAATACTAAATGGTGGGGGGCACGCAAGTCACTCTATTATGTTTTTTTAACAAAAACAAGAGCATCTGTTAGTATTTTAGTTGTTTGACCCACTTAAACTTATCTATTTTCAATAAAATTTAGTAGCTTAGAAACTAGACTCAAAATGCTACTATTCATATATCTACAACATCTTCCAATTTTGAGTGTAACTATTTCAAAAACTCGTACATAAGAAGTTGAAGTTGTTTTTTTAAAAATGAGTCCACTTAAGACTCCCTTTTGGCGCCCCAACTTGGTGCACTTACCCAGCTTGTTAGTTATGAAATTCAAACAAGGGAATCATATAAATACATAGTTATGTCTCCAAAAGAAGGACCAAGCACTAAGCATTACTATCATCACCTAAGTTTCCATTCAAAAGGCACCTAAAGCACTCTAAAGCATCCATCTAGCATCCATCTAGCATCCATTCAAGGGAAAAAGGACTACATACTCTACATACACAACATAGGAAGGGGAAGTTCATTATATTCCATTCACACATTCTACTACATTTCTATATTCTAGATACAACCCATTATCAGGTGAAACTTGCACAAGGGAATCCTATGGCACAATTTCTACACACGCTCACAAGAAATAAATGGAGTCTCGATATGTAGTGTAGTTATCAGTCATAAGTTCACTCTTAGTATGACCGTTGGGGTCGATCAATCATAATTCTGCATATTTTTTAGATTTGATGGGGCTTGTGGGATTCTGCAGTGAGCTTCTCTTTTGCAAGTTGCAGGTACCTTTATCATTCGAAGAGTGACAATCAGTGATCAACATGAAACAACATGAAACTCTTGTGACATAGTGAAAATTAGACTCGACTATTTACGCAATCACGGATGCTCAAGTTCCCTTTCCCTAGCATGGGAGCCCATCTCCATATCTGTTCATGAGTTACATAATTTATATTGAGTACTTACAAAACTATACCGGCTTTTTCAACAAATAGATCGGTTCCAAATCAAGCATAAGTCAAATATACATCTTCATCTATCTCTTGTGCTTAGGGTTTCATATTTTAAATTTTAGTTTCTTGTGTCATTTCTATATTTTATCATGTATACATCAGTTACTCTAAAATACTTATATTTAATTAAATCCAAATTAAATTAAAACATTTCATGAACCTCACTCGTGAACATACACTAAGATCCTCATTTTGTTTATTCTATCTAATCTTATTTCGTGGTTCCTAAAATTCCTCAAATCTCTTTGCATGATTTACTTCAAATTAATTCACCTCGCAAGGATGTCCTCTAAAAATCCCTAGACACTATATATCTCCCTCACAATATGCCACCCACTCAAGTAAGTTCCATTTTGATCGTCTATCTGATGACTCTATCGGTCCTAATCCTCCATCCAATCAACCCATCTTAGATTCCATTCAAGCTTTACATTGTTTATTTCAAGATAAAATTCAAGCTATGGAAACAATGATTACATCTCTTAAAGTTGAAATCCAACATCTCAAGGATACTTCTCAAGCCCATGCTTTCTTTTCTTCTACATCTCATCCTACTTCTATGTCTTCTACATGTGCTCATATAAGTGAACCTCAAGTCTTACCACTACCGAACCTCTCAAGTTTGATCTCAATACTAAGCAACATGATATTATTCCTCAGCTCCTCACTCATCAGTTGATCAACTTGCCAAATACTCATTGTTACCCTCCTTATCGGCTTGTCAAATACCAAGGTCTCCCATTTTGTAATTATCATAGACTTAATGGACATAATGAAAATGATTTCTATGCTTTAAAACGATGAATTAAACACCTTGAGCATCAGGGTTTTATTTCATTTGCTTCATAGCCTTTGCTATATATCCAATTACTAAATCCCAATGGGCTCCTAAATCATGTCCTTCCATATCTAATGAGCATCGACCATAATGTCTAATGTTCCTTCTTCAATAAGTCAAGAGCCTCCTATCCAACCCATTCCAACTAAGAAACCACCTCTCAAAATAAGTCGATCTCCTCATCCTCTCAAGCCTTATACAATGCTAACAATTCCAACTAAAAATATCCTCTAAAAATCATTCTATCCCCTCCTCCTCTCAAGTCTTCTATAACATTATCAATCCCAAATAAGATACCACCATTCAAGATCCCTCCCCATCCTACTCCACTTCCACATCCAATTCTATTTGTCAAACAAGATAATCCTTACATTGATGACTGGGACACATCTTAAACTCTTCCACCATGGCATGATATTTCTCACATCACCGCATAGAACTCCATCCCTCACATATTTTGGGGTAGCGTAGCTTCTTCCCCCCATCATTTCTCTCAAAGTGTCTATTTCTACACTTTATATTCCACACTTAATTTATAAATATTTCCTAGCATTCACACATCCCCTTTAATACACACATTTTATCATCATTACCCTACGATGAACTCTATCTCCATGGTTCATACTCAACTGCTGATGGTCTAATTTTGAAATGAACCTTGCCACATTCACTTTTCAAGCTCTATGCTTCATGATCCATCTTTTGAGCAATCATTTTAAAACCATTTCCTGATGACACACTCTTTTTCCTATTTTTCATTATTGATTGTTGAGGGTTATTTTATAAATGAACCTCGTCTCATACAAATCCATTGGGGGGAATGCTGATCCTATCACATTCACACATTGCATACCATTCCATCACACTCATTCATTACATTTTCATATCTTGGTTGCACTTACTCTTGCTTTCTTATACTACCTACATGATGCCTTTTGTTAGTAAGATACACAATGTGTCATTATCTTTTATATATATAAATATGCGTATTCACTTGGTATCTAGTGGTGGATGCAAATATATTGCATATTTTCACATGCTACAATGATGCTCAATAGTATATCCTTTGTCAGGTCCCACTAAGATTCTGGGGCATCTACCTTTACTACTATTACACATTACAATTGTTATTATTTCATCATATACTACTTCCTATTCTTACTAGAACATTACTTTCCATTGATACACACACGCCTTGACATAATTTTTCCATTTCTAACTTGATAACGGGTGCTTCATGTGTAGAATTTACCTTGCAAGACTATATTCCACCATGGTTATCTTCCACACTTTTCTTGACATTGTTTTCCATTGTATGTTATTATTTGTGGGATATGTCATATGACTCGTATGCTTATTGTTCGCTTAGCCGCCTCATCCCCGATTGTCTTGTGACATTGTGAGTGATGTCCCATATTTGTAACCCACTTTTCACAAATCTATATTTATTTACACACTTTTTACACATTGTCTTATATTACACTCTTTCTAATTTTTCTACTAACACATATTTCTAGCCACTTTGTTTATGTGTGCCTTTGTTTCTACCATGGACATCCCCTACTCACCTACAGGGATACCGTTCACTCAACATCAAGTCCTTTAATTTGGAATTGCATTCTCTTACGACATTGCATGCACCCCAAACAAGGGGGCATACATTGGGTGAACAAATCACCCCTACAACAACTCGTAGATACATTATAAATCTACATAACATAAATACAATTTAGGAACATAGTCACGAATGGCCCAGATCGACTTGGGTTCTCAAGATAGCACAGTACACCAGCTTCCAACATCAAATAGTAGTGTTTGGGCACCTTTATCATCCTCTGGGTGCTAATTTCCTAGGGGCACACATAAACATTTTATTTGATCACTCAAGACACAAAATTCTTCGAGAAATTATACAACTACATGCATAGACCTCCAATTATAGAATGCATGCAATCTCCTATAATCCATTTCAATCAAAATAATCAATACAATCGGAACTAATTCAAGATAGCATAAACAAATCAGGGACGTACCATCTACAGTGATGCTTATCGGGTAAAATCGTGGAAGGAGAGTAACACTAGACTTCTATCCCTAACACTTGCTATTTGGCATGAGATTGCCCAAAAAACTCTCACTTTGCGTGAGATCGCCCTAAAAAACTCACTATTAGTGTGATATCGCCCATAAAACTTGTTCTTCACAAAATTTTAGGACATTTTTTCTATCCTTTACACTCTTTTACATTAGGTGCACACTTTCCTTTACTACTACTTTTACACACTTTTACACAATTTACACAAATTTCTCATAGACATGACTTTGACTACTTTTTCGCTCTTCTTTTTCAAGTCCATGCTTAATATACAAAAAAAATCAACCTGCAATAGTGAATACAAGCACAACAACAGGTACAACATAACACATACACTTTAGCCCTATGGTCACTTTCCTTTCCTAGTATCCATGCTTCACTTGTCCACTCGGCATGTTATTCACTACATGCTCTACAAGATCATAAGGTACACATCTCTTATCTATTTTATGTTATCGAGTATTCACTAAACAACATAAAGTGGGGTCAAATGTAGACACAAAATCACGCACTTTGGTACATTTCTAGGTCCTAAAAGCATACTAGCATTTACATGATTCCTAAGAAAGAAAACTAATGGTTGACAATATCTTTAGCCTCTTTTCTTTATTTCTTACTTTATCTTTTGTCTTAGCCACCCTACAGCCCAATCAAAACTTTATTATTTATTGTTTATGTCTTTAGACACTAGTGCCCATCCAGGATAGTAGCACCTAGGAACTCTTGTTCCCTCTAGGCGCCCCTGACCCTTTCTTATCTTACTCGCTCCTTTTGAGTGTATTTTATCTTTTGGGAATCTTTTTCACTTATGGGTTGGCCTTCTAGTTTTCAATTACAAAATTCAAACAAGGGAATCATATAAATACATAATTATGCGTTTAAAATGAAGGACCAAACACTAAGCATTATTATGATCACCTAATCTTGCATTCAAAAGGCACCTAAAACATTATAAAACATCCATCTAGCATCCATTCAAGGGAAAATGGATTGCATACACAACATAGGAAGGGGAAATTCATTTTATGCCATTAACACATTCTACTAAATTTCTACATTCTAGCTACAATCCGCTATTAATTGTAGCTTACATAAGGGCATCCTAGGGTACAATTTCTACACACACTCACAACTACATGGAGTCTAAAGTCATAAGTTCACTCTTGGGGTGACCGTCGGGGTCAGTCAATGCCCATCCCGCATCTTTTTATAGTTGATTTTTGTTTGTGGGCTTGTGCAAGTGAACTTCTATTTTGCGGGTTACAAGTACCTTCGGCATTGAAAGAATGATAATCGAGATCAATAGAAACAATCGCGACACTCTTGTGACCGAATGAAAACGAAACTCGACCATTTGCACAATCACGAGTTCCCAATAGCAACTCCAAAGCTTAAGTGTTCTTTCCTAGTGTGGACACCCATGTTCACTCGCTTCATGAGTTACAAAATTTATATTGAGCATTTATGACACTTTTCCCACCCGAGATCAGTTCTAGATTGAGGTAAATCATCTAAGTCTCTTCATCTATCTCTTGTGCTTAGGGTTTCATATTTTAAATATTAGTTTTCTTGTGTCATTTTTGTATTTTAACATTTATACATAATCTATTATACGAATACTTAGATTCAATTAAATCCAAATTAAATTAAATCAGTAGAAAACACTCAACCATCATGATGATGTAGTGATATATTATAGCCTAAAAAGATAACCCCTTTTAAAGGTTATTTGTTATCAACCACACATTTTTATGGTTTAGACAAAAACACCCCATTTTTTAATCATTATATCACAACACATAGCAAAAAATCTAGAATAAATAACCTAAGATATAATCCAAAGATGTAATATATATGTTAGTTTGTTCAAATACGTTAAGGATAATATTGCAAAGCACATTAAATACTATTATAATGCATGATATAAACATTAAATTATAATGTTGATGATACTATCCAAATTCATTATTCAATCCCAATAAAGGTTTAAAGAACCATAATTTCAAGATTTGTTGGGGACTTTCTCATAAACCCATTTATAACCTTGTAGTCTTCTTATACTCATTCAATTTTTAGAAACAAATCATATTTATTGATTACACATCACTATTTTGCATATAAATTTTTAGACTATTCTTATGTGTTGATTTATTATATTCCATATTCAATTCAAACTAATTGTATTTTATATTCTAAAATATGATATGATCCTAGTGTGTAGATTTCATTAATGCCTTAAGTTTTTGGTGTAATGGTTGGTTATATTTTTTTATTAGAAGAACCACACGGGTTTGAGTCGTAGAGCAAGTGACAAGGAGGTTTATCACCCGATTCCAAAGTCTAGAGTCTACTTTCCAAAAGGGGTTTGTGAAGTTGGTGAGAAGGAGATTTTTCAGTCAAGAGTCCAGGATGTGGAATGTGGTGGAATGATATGATATTATGTACAGATTTCACTAATACCTCAAGGTTTTTCTGTAACATTTTGTTACAAAATACACTTTAGTTTTAATCATTTAATGATTTTGGTGTTCACTAGTTTAAATATTTTTTGAACCTTATCATTTTTTAATACCAACCTCTATAGTTTTACCTATTCCTATTGTGGTTTTATTTATTCACTTCTTAGGGTTTGATTTTAAATTTTTGGATAAAATTTAAGGTTAGCATTAGTTTATCCTTTATTAATACTTACATGTGTACATCTTATTCCACCTAAGAGATATCAATCCTTGCACCTACTAAGTGAAAAAGTAAAGTTTGATTGGTATTTATAAATCATATTTAAATATCTATAATTCATCCTCATGTTTGTTTACAAAATAAAATGATAAAAATTGATGGATTTCATGTTTATTCTTCTATGGATGCAAATATTAGTAACAATAGGGATAACAATCACGCTTTTAACTATAATCATTCATTTTTCCCAAGATGAAAAATATATATGATGTGAATACTAATACTAATATTATTGAATAAATTAAGGCTAATATACAATGACCTCATAAATATAAAAACATATTATTACATACAACTAGGAAAGAAAGAAAAATTTAGATAAGTGTTGGTGAAATAATTTTTCATGTTGCAAAATTATGTGTTTCTATTAGGATATAAGGGATAAAATATGTGGAATAATCCCTCACAAAATCGCAATGTAAGAAACTATTATGCAAAAAATATTACAGATCTCAAATAAAATTGCAGAATAAAATAACACAACACAAAGAGACAATATTTAACGTGGTTCACCCAATTTGGGCTACATCCACCAAGAATCACTTGCTCAGATTTTATTACAAGCCATCTCTCTCTCAATACAATACCCAAATCTATTTGGAGCTATGCTCAACAAACTCTATAGAATTCACAACCGAATTCAAAACACATTTGCAATGTTTTTATATTACCTACCATATGCACAAAACCATATAAATAGACAACTACTTAAGTAGTTTTACAAAACCATGGGCCAAAACCGTCCCATAAACCTATGGGTCAAAATCCCACCCATATGAGAAAATCACGTTTCTCGGTATATCGGGCACGTTTTAAGGCCAAAATTTTTTTCTCGGGGGTTGTGCCCCTGAACCCCTACTAAGGGGCTACAACCCCAAACCCCAGTGAGACAACTATGGAAAGTGTACAATACTCTTAGTGTATAGTCTTCAACACTTTCTCACATGAAAACAGGCTCCACAACCTAACCTCAAGCTTTCCACCAATGATCACGGGGCTAAGCCCTCCTTCTTGTGTATGGGGAGGCTCCCATTATTGAATGTAAACTAAATAATAATTGTGGGGTGGCCAACAGGTTAGGGATCACACAAGAACACTTCATTAAGCTTGTGGAAAAGTTCTTCTACAAAGAACAAGAGAGGAATTTGCAATAATGAGGGATAAAGGAGAGTTATGGAAATTGTGAAAGAGAGGGTTATTGTTGTGAGTAGGCACTAGCAAATTTCATGCGCAATAACCAAAGTAGGTTCACATTCAATTAGAAGAAAAAAAAATAATAATAAATTAGTAATACTAGCAAACTAGAGATACACAATTCTTTAGATTCATCAAGCAAAGACACCAAGTTCTTCGTGGTTATTCAAGATAACTATGCTTGCAAAATTGTAGAAAAGAGAGAGAATAAAGGGAAAACAATTTAAGGGAATTGAAGAAATGTATATCTTATTTCTTGTGTAATGGTGATACAAATATCAACAAACATACAACAATCCACAATTGCTACATAAAAACTAACTTTCAAGATCCTTTGGAATGGAGAAGCCATCCCAATTTATAACATTGCAAATTTTCCTCTCATCTACCCCTCACATGACATTTCATGTTCTTATTCCACTTGTGACCTTTCAATTTCCTTAGAAGAGACAAATTAAGTACCTCTCTTATAATTTTAGAGAGTAATTTTACATTTTACAAATATTTTATCGTCACTTAAGTGAATAGGAAAAAATGGCAAAAATTACATTCTAGATTGAAAATTAGAGTATGGAGAGTGAGAGAGAGAAGAGAGAAAGAGAAGGGGTTGACTAATCTTCTATTGATGAAGAACTATCTGATTTGAGGCATGATGATCACAATCTCCTCCTACAAGATGTACAAAAACTTCATACTATTGAATGAGTGTTTAAGAACAATGTTGTGAGATCTCCCAATGTGATCCTGAGATGACTATGGGCATCATTTCTTGGTCTCACAATGAGAGTAATATCCTTAATATTTACAATTGAGATTAGTGATCAAAAAAATCTCCGTGATGTATAAATCCCTTGATTCTTAACTTTCACTCACTAAAATAGACCCTCACATTGTCGATAGAGGATTACATCTAAATGAGATTTGTTAGAAATGGACACTTTGGTTAAAATGGAATGAGGTGATTCCTTGAATCTTTGCACATGGTGATTTTGAGTACCTTGATATCTCAATTAGCTCACTTTAAACCATTTCTAAGAGAGATTTCCATGAATATCTCATTTCATTTTTATCATGATGACATCTTTTCCTACTTCACAACTCACTCCTCGACCAAGATGCCACTTAGGTGGAAGCATGATTACGGTACTCAAACATTTATCAATTTATCCTCATAAAGAATGGTCCCCGAATTGAAATGAGATCCAAGGTTTTGTCCTGCATACTACATTGAAACACTATAAACTCCATGTCTACTAAATTACAAGATGTGAGATCCTTATCAATCATGGATAAAGTGTTCATAAATACTTCACGAGGAATGCATTTCCTGAGATGACATCTTTGCTTACTCACAAAGAATCCTTCTCATCATGGATATGATGAACGTACTCTTGATGAATGGAGTTTGAATAAATATCTTGATCCTCTTCAAATTCCTTCCAACTACATAATGTCTCTAACTTTCATCTGTTGCACCTTGATATGGTATGCCATGCTCTTTGACACAATTTTGATTAGACTGATGCTTCAAGATCCTCGTGGAGGGTTTATTTTATTATTTGAGCTGCGATACAACTTTAAAAACATGTGAGGTTGGAAATAATTAGTTCAAGATGAGTGAAAACGGAGCCAACTATAACTTTCAAAGACTAAAAATTGAAACTTTATATTTTTGGCATGTGGGACCAGACCAGCTATTTTTGGAAAAAAAAATCTTTTTGATAAAATTTGGTATTCGAGGCTCCTAGAGCACTCAATTAACCTCCATTGATGATGTTTTACCATTTTAGCGGGTTTCTATTTTTAGTAAGTTACTTTTTTAATTACCTATTTTGTCTTGTTTGCTTTTCCTCACTGTTTTAGATGTTATGAGTAATCGGAGCTTGCAATTTTTTTAGCATGTGAGTGTACATAACATATGCTATTTTTAGTATTTTCTCAAACTAGCACCGATTTTCAATAAAAACACCTTTTTGGATTTGGTTATGCACCGAGATCCTATGCTCCAATTTTTGTTGTGTTGCATTTGTTATAACTCTTAAAATCAAAAGGGAAATTTTTGGATGGAGGATTTTAGGTTTTTTGTTGTGTAATGGAATCCATTAATGGAGGATTGAAACTTCACTAATCACAAGGGAACATGGAAGGAGAAAAATGAGTGAAAATTTTGGTGCAATTAGTTTTCTCGTTAGCAAGCTATCTAAAAGCTCCGCTTTCATAGTCATGGCTGGCCTAGAATGTGTTGGGTAGTATGGTTGTTGTGTTATGATGTTTTCTCGAATCTCTTGTAGGTGCAAAAATGGAGGATGAGTGTCTTGGCATGTGTGTGTTGGTGTTTTCATTGATGTAAAAGGTACAATGACATTAATGACAGAGGTTGATGACAAGAAGTGCTAGAGGAATTTTGTAATGATAATGACATGAGCATATAAGAAGTGACACGATTGCAAATAGTGGAAATGGTGAGAGTTGTTTGGTAAG
The DNA here is from genome assembly GCA_018340775.1 of Taxus wallichiana var. yunnanensis. Lineage (NCBI taxonomy): Eukaryota > Viridiplantae > Streptophyta > Pinopsida > Cupressales > Taxaceae > Taxus > Taxus wallichiana. The sequence goes on from CM031234.1 coordinate 653,391,021, forward strand.
GTAGGACTAATCAGGAATTCTAGTCAACATGAGTGTTGGCACATGAAGGAAAAATATGTATGAAGGCTTTTGCAGCATAGGAGAGGCATGAAGAGCATGTTGGTAGTGTGATGAGACACTCATAGGTATTAGAAGGTGATTGTCACTTTGAGCATGGTTTATAGGTCTACATCTAGACCTAGTATAGGTTATTGGTGGCCTAATGAAACATGAAGGTCAGTTGTAGAGGTGTGTGAGCCCATAATGGAATGAAAGGAGTGATACATGTTGTTTCAAATATGTTAGGTCCTTTTGAATGGTTTTGAAGTAGAGTTATGGTGTTAACTTACTCTTTCTAGGTCTAAACTAGACCTAATTCTATGACCTAGCTAGGAAAGTGAGATTGTTTGAGATGATGTAGAGCCAAGCATGATTATATGAGCATTGAATAATTTGAAGAGGATGACCCAAATATGTGGGGAAATTTTCAGGTTTGTATGTTGATAATTTTTCATGATATGGTGTTTTTGGCACTATCGAGCTCAAGAAAAAAATCCCAACTCGATATGAGATATTTTATGTTGGTTGGCATATGCAAAGTTTGCATGGGGACCTGAGCCATTCATATATAATGAGGCATGGAGCTAATAATTTTTGGTAGTTGGATTGAGATAAAATGGTGTCCTATATTTTATGAACAATCACGAAGAGCTAAGGTGGTCAAAAACCCTATCAAAACCCTAGTTCAAGAGTCGATGGAGGAAAACTTGTTGGTATGAGCTCAAAATGCATTGGATCATCAAATGTGATGATTGGAGGATGGAAAGGAATCTCCCAGATTTCTGATGGCGGTGGTTTGGTGACTTGACAATAGGTGTAGCCTACTCGATTTTCATGTTTTCAGGAAAGTTTGGTTTTCTCTTAGGTTTTCCATTAAACCTATTGTCTAAATTGATGTTCTAAGTAGAAGGGAAGCTAGGCTATATGTTTGAGGTGATTTCAGACCTTGGTAAATCCATTTGGAGGTCTACACATGTCCAAAATTGAAGAATTTTTTTAGGCCTAATAGGAATTTTTTCACAACATGGTGAAAGGGTGTTTTAGACATCTAATACGATATGTTCCATGTTTTGGTTGAGTCCTACATGTCGGTTTGGTTAGCAAAGATGAGTTCATAACTTGACTTACTTTAAAGGGTTAAGGACAATGAAGGATATTTAGTGTATTTGGTTTGAAATACTAATATCTTGTCTTGATTCATGATATCTAGCTATTGGAGAGTGATGAGAGGTTAAATTTGATCTTACTCCATGCATTTATAAGTCTTGAAATTGTTATCACAAGTGTGAGAATATCATGTTTCAAGACTGATTTTTGGGAAGCTTAGGTATCTTGGAGGACAGAGATGATTTGATGACTCTATGGGTTGAGTCATGAGGTCTAACATGGTTTGTGATGTTCCTTGGGTCAGTGGATTTGCAATGAGTGGTTACATGTCATGGTTGAGGAGATATGTTGGAGCTTGTCTTCATTTTTTAATACCAAATCTGTTGAGGTGCTCGGAATGAGTAGAAAGCGGTTCTATTTGATGCTTCCAAGTTGAAGATTTAGGTTGTAGAAATATCTAAGATTGTTTAATATTTTTATAGGATGTACCTGATGTGTGCGAGATATTTTTACCTACCTGACAAAATTGTTAGATTCCCTCAAGTTCATGATGTTGTCGTTGAGTTGCGACTACTAATATAGGCCTATTTTGGGCTAATTAGTGTGGTTCTTGATTTTAAAGCATATACCGAATTATAAGGGTATTGAAATGTAATTTACAATGTCATGTAGGATTTTTAAATTTGGAATGACCGACCTTATTGGTCTTGGCCGACCTATATGGTTATGTAAGTTAGATTCATGTATAAAAGTGTATTATATTTGCTCATTTGAGCCGGTGAAGTGAATGGAGTTTTGAGAGAGATAAAATTAGATAAGGGGAGAGGTTATAAATCTCTAGGGTAGATAAAATAAGAGTATGAGAAGGTGATAAGATCATAGTAGAATATATTCAAGGTCATTAGACCTAATCAACATATGAAGGTGCAAGATTGAGTGAAGTAGGAGAGAGTGTTGTTTGAGAAGGTTTTGAGGTGTATGAGATACTCTTGTGATCAAAACCAATTGTTTGAGAAACAAGAAATAGTGATCTTCATCTTCAGGTGGTTAAGTTGGTGCTTGATCACCTTAGGGGGTTGTAGCCTCCTTTTAGTATTGGTGTCCTAAAAACTAGGGGTTGGTGCTCATTGGGGTTAGTGCCTCACAAAATAAATCTTGTGTGATGAGTCATATTCACATAATTATTTTTTAATTGAGTAATATATTAAAAATTTTATATGGTTTTTCTTCCCCTTGAGGGTTTGCCACTCTATAATTTTTGTCTTATGTACTCTTTTATTCATGTGTATGGTTGTTCATGATTAATATTGTTTCATTGGTTAATGTATATTGATTTGATTCTTTGAATGGAGTATGAAACTTAAGACAAATAACTAAAGGTTGTAAAGGAATGATTCAACCACATCTTATTCATTAAGATTCCAATATGGAGAATAATGCCAGCGCTTAGGTCAAAAATAAGTTTTTCTTATTTTCATGACTTCTTTGCTAATCTGCAACTTAATTGCATGGTGAGTGAAAGCATGATGGGTTGAAACTAGGGTTAGATATATTACTCTTGGGATATTTTTGTGTCCCCTCTATCCCATCATAAAAAGGGACATGAGGTACACAATAATTAAATTTGGGAAATATTGTCACACTTGTCATCATCAGGTGTGAGGAAAGGGAGATGGAGAAAACTTGGTTGAGCACCTGGGAACCGAGTTTAGGTCACATGAGGAACCTCAAAAGGGGCTGATCTAGGGAAAAAAATTATCCCCTATATCCCCTTATAAAAATGGATAAGAGGGAGATAAAAATGTGATTTGAGAAAGATTGTGCCACTTTTCATCATCTGGTGTAGTCTTGGGAAGAAGGGTTTAGCCTTATTAGCACTCTACCAGCCGAGGAGGGTCATATGGGGGACCAGAGAGGAGGGCTGAGCTGTGGTGCATTTTTTGTCCCCTTGGGAAAGTGACAAGAGGGACACAAAAATTATCCATGAAGCCAAAAGGTGACATGTGTCACTCCAAAAATTGGCTAAGTACGAGAAGCACACATGCACAAGAGAGAACTTGAACACATAATTCCCGGAGCTCCAGATGGTATTTTCACATGAAATTTTATATGATTTTGAATCCCAAGGCCATATAAAGAACACAGGAATAAGTTTCGACTTCAATTTTTCCCGTAAATCCAAAAATTTCCTCCTTTTTCTTTGGGATAACAAGGTGTGCCTACAAAGATTGAGCTTCCTTGAGAAGCACTTAGGTCTTGGAACAAAAGTGATTATTCGAACATGTAGATAACTCCTTAAAATTTCCAATTGATATTTTATTTCCTCTTAAATCCTTACGGAGATCCCGGGATCGATCCGAGAGGAAGTTCGGTTCCAAATTTGACCACTTACTCCTTACACCTGAAAAATACGTTGTTGCATAGTTTGTCCCTAAACCTCAAAATAATTTCTAAATATTCCTAAATCACATCCATGCATCTTATATCTCTTCTAAAAAACTCCTAGGTGGGTTTTGCCTCAACAATCGGCTTTCGAGGGGTTTCCACTAGTGTAAAAAAATCCTTAAAATAGGCCTTTTAGGCCTCCATGAGTAATTCCTTCTGAATGGTCTTGAATGAATCCTTGAATCAATTACCTACATATGAAACACACTTAAAAATAACATTAACATATTCCTCCTAGATATTATGAGGGTAACACAATAACTGAGTTGGTCGGAGGTCAGGTTTACATTGATCGAGAGAGGGATTTTCAAGTGATGTCTAGGTTGTCATGACAATTTTTTTGAATTTTTCATGCTAAACAGTCTTAGTGAAAAAATGAAGCCCCATCGATGAAAAATAAACGAAAATATACTGATACTATTATATATTTTAGAGAGTGCCAAGGTCTACATTAGGTTTTCCAATTAACACTTATATTTCAATACTCATGTGTCCATGCCTTTAATTCATAAGTGATGTAAACACATACTATTCCTATTATAGTTTCACCACAACCTAATTCCTATATATCTACGAGTATTCATATATGACCGACACCTTCCATTATTCCTCATAATCCTACATCTATTACAACACCTTTAGTAGATAATGATACATGTAACACATCACATAATGTTGTAAATCCCAACATATATTTTCATGCACAAAAACATTTAGAAGTACCGGCACACATACACAAATTCAATCATGATATAATAGAGAAATTCAAATGAAAATCTTCTTAATGTTGGTACATAATCCTTTATATCATTATTTTTTAATCATCCCATTCATATAGAGTTCTTGAAACTAATCTTATGTAATTATATATCAATGGTGATGCTAAGAAACACTTGAGAAAATTTCGCGTAAAATTCCTAGATTATGTGGGTAATGATAGAATAATACATGATTTTCCCAAGGATGTTTAAATACTATGGACTAAATTGGTTTTATATCCTTTATTGTGGTATAATTCATTCATTTAACCCCTTGATTGATAGTTTATTGGATCAATTTTAAATCAACATAAGTCAAAAGGCCTATTTTGCTCCAATTTTCAAATTTAGACAAAGACCCAATAAGGCCAATGGTGAACATGTGCTTTGATATAAGACTATGCTTTCCCAAACATCATGTGTTCCAAATGATAGTGAGTTACATGAAGTCTTTATTTCAAGTTTGATAGAAATCCTTAGAAACTTCATATTATTTCAAAATTATCAATTCTTTATTTATATTTTCCATACATTCCAGCTTCATGAGGTATAACTCATTGCTAAAAATCAAATTAATATGGGAACAATCCTTCCACATTGTCTTGAGCTAAATTAATTGTAAAAAACGCTTTAAAGTTAAGACTAAAATTTTTGAGAATGAATCTAGTTTAATGATTAATGCGATCACAACACCATCCAAAAAGATTATCCTTTTTCTCTTGAGAAAATACAATTTACATGTATATCCCAACCTTTTCATAAATTTTTTGAATACTTACTTCATTGTAATCTCTTTTCTAGACCTCCACAAAAAAATTGATGCATCTATATCATTTCCTAAGAACTATGACCCTAAATTCTATTGTGAGTACCATAGGTGTTTATTAAATTAAACTAAACAATAGTTTTCCCTACACCGTAATCCAATACCTCATTGAAAAAAACACTATTGATTTGGATAGTAGTATTGGGTAGATGCAAAAAATCGAGGGATTAAAAAGTGGCCAGCTTTATAATTTCATGCAAATGACATGTGACTTTTTAAAATGGGTGTATGCCTTTCATAAACACAAGATGAATCTATTTTGGATATGTTTAGAGTTCAAATACTAAGATCGAATGCACCCTATGTGATACAAATAGAGTATGCCCTTTGTAATACATTGGGTGCACACCCTATTTGTAAATATTAAAAATAATGGACATAAACCCTATGCAATACAAAGGGCATAAGACCTTTTTGTTGTATAGGGTGTATATCATTTTTATTTCATAGGAATTATCCCTTTGTATTGTATAACGGATGTTCCTTGTTAAAAAAATATGTTAGCTTATAAAATTTTGTATAAAACATAAAAAGAAAGTGCTCAAGTTATGCAATAAAAAGGAATGTATAAGCCCAATGCAATACAAAGGGTGTACCCATTATGTAATACAAAGAGAAAACACATTATGCAATACAAAGGGTGTATGTAATTTTATTGCATAGATTGTATGCCCTTTGTGCTTTATAAGAAAAACAAAAAAGTAACTCATTCTACACCCATTATGGCTGTGAATTGGAGTGAGGGTTCGAGTGTGCACCCTTTTCACAATATTTTATTTTTCATCCTTCTCCCACATGCACTAATTATAAACAAAGGTCCCAAATATGTATTTTCCTTCATTTAGACATGTTTATGGTTTTAAATATTCTCTTTTACTTCTTAAGATTGTAAAATATAATTAAATGTTTTAATTAAATATTCTCTTTTTCTTTCATGGAGCCATTATGAAGAAAATATGGAAGGAAATATGTTAGATAACCTTGAAAAAAATCCACCCGGAAAACACCGAATAAAATCTACCTAAAAACTCATAAAAAACCGTAAAGATGGAGAAGACGGATTACATCGACAATATAATGAAAAAACCCAACAATTATAAATAATAATTAACATTTGGTGTGATTCATCCACAAACATTATACGTAATTCACTTGCAGATATATTGGAAGTTATTTTTATGTAAGTGAGAAATGATTCAACCCAACTAGATGTAATGTACAATCAAAGGGACTTATTGAAACACCATTTTTGATGGCTTGTTCCATGATGCCATAAAAAGTGAAAAAATGGACTTTGTTTCACCTATTAGAACTAATGAACTAACAACATTGAACCAAAAATATGTTAGCATTGATTGGTGTATTATGTAGAAATTCAAAAAAATGTTAGGATAGGTGGTGGATTGTTTTTAATGAACTTTCCATTGTATTTTTGTGAATCTATATTGTGAGTATGTTCTTGGTAAGAATTTAAATTATTTGGACTTTAGGTTGTCTCAATTAGTGGAGGAGGGTCCTCATTTGATGACACAGTGCAAGTAGGACAAAAATCTAAATCTATGCCCTAAGAGGTAAGAAGATAAGACAAAATATTGGCATCCCTTTTATCTTGCATCACATGTGCACCCAATGACACCTTTCAAGTAGTGGAAATTTGAAAATGATATTGACCAAACATGGGATGTGTGTAATGGTTACCTCATATTCTTTGAATATGGGGTCTATAAGTGATGATGTGTCTAGTAGTGTACCTCGCAGTTTTGATGCGTGAAGTGGTAGTGTGTTAAGTAGTGTCCCTACCAAGAAACCAAACTATTCTTCAAAGGGACCAAACAAAGAAACATATGGAGCAAAACACATGTCCGTGTATCCCAAGCAGGTCTTACCTTCCACGTAAATGAACCCTCTCGGATCTTCTTTTACATATTGGTACCTCGACCGGAGTATTACCACTTTCATTATCTCACCACGAAATCGGATGTTTACAGTTTCAACGCCTGCTGCTGGAAATTCTTGTATACACTACTCATGCACGCCAATGTGAAACCAAGAATCTTTTCCAAGAAGAGTGGAATTTTTTGTTGGTCGGTTCATGTTCATTTTTCTGAAATTCAACGGATAATTGAAGTAAGAATTGAAATGGTATGGCGGAAGGCCTGAAGGATGTGCTTGAACATAAGGAGCAGATAAAAATGTGTATAATATAAGGCTAAAATCACAGAGGCCTCTGTGTAGTATTTAATATCAAGTCATCATTACCAGGAGGCGGCTGAAAGCAAATATTTACTTCTCGCATTCATGTTTCACCAAATGAATTAATTGCAAACACTATTCATATAAAAATTGCATCACAAAATAGATATTCAAGACAACTTACATTATTCCACTTAAATATCTAAAATCCGACAACCTGTAAAGTTAAGACAACAATGGAGATGCGGAATTTGACACTTTCCAGCAAGGGCATCTTCAAAGATGAACGCCTAACAAATGAAAAATACAAAAAGAGTTTTAAATTCTCATTTCTTTCTTAAATGCTTCTCTTGATTCATGTAATACAGAAACATATATTTCTACACCTACGCAAGTTTCTAGTATAGTATAGGCTTAGAACCCATTAATCCATAGTTATACAAATTACATGTAACTTTCTTTCAATTCCGTTTATGTAGTTCGAGAGGGTATTTGGTCGAATACATTATTTTCGTCCCTCATTTTTCACATCATTGTTCCCAAAATTTTCATTCCACTAAAAATCCCAAAAGAATTGGTCCAACGTGTTCCTTGCATAAATATATGTTTTTACATCTAAATATACCTATGTTTTTGCCCTTGCAAGCGGCTGGAATTTCAAATTATAAGTGCCTGTCAAATCAAAATTTTCTGACGGTTTAGCTCTTTCAGGTGGCTGTAAATTCCAATAATTTTTATAGATATTTCTATAATCTGTTCATATATATATAGGTATTATATTTTTATATAAACCATTTAAAAAACTTACGGTTTTTGAAAATTTCAGCCTGTCATTGTCTACGGTTTATAAAAATTTTCACCTATAAAATACGGTTAAAATCACAAAAAACGGCCTACAGCCTGTCAATTTCCAGGCCTGCAAGTATGAGCACAAAGAAAAAGTTTTGGTACGTGCAAAGAAAGTGCGGTGCGCACATAGAAATTCTGACAAATAGAAAAAGGTACGACGTGAAGGCATTGGACGAGAGACGAAGTATGAAAAGTACATGGCATGCTTTGATGTATGAAAAGTACGAGTCATACGCCACACACGTGCGAAGAAAAATAAAAGTGTGAAAATGCTCCCCATGTGCATAGAAGATAAATTAAAGTGATTTCTATGTTTGTATTTTCAGGTTATACAATTTAAAAGAATGTGAAAGTTTAATCAAGAATCATTTACGTTATATTACATTATACATACGAGTTGTAATTATAGAGAAATGAGTTTTGGTCCAGTGTAAAAAGAGAGAAAGAAGTATAATAAATTGTTTTCATGTTCATTAATAAATATAAAGTAATGTTTGAAAGTATCTTGACATCATGTACGGTCCACAATCAAATTATATTCAAACTCGCTCTAAATGTTTAAAATAAGAGTTTCAAGGTAACGATTATTAGTAAATCAAGTATCATGTACTACTAGATCCAACCCAGGGTCCTTTAGTCAATGTCCTTGCAAGTATTACTCTATGCCAAAAAATAATCATTTAATCAACAAACAACATAACTTGTGCAAGTCAAGTTCACATTACATGAAAACCCACCATGGCAATAATACACTCAAATGTTATGCAAAGTAGATAACTCATAAACTTGGGGAGTGATTAGAAAGTCAATTCAAATCGAAGTTCCCAATCAATACATTGATTTCATAGATACATCCAAATGGGGATAAAAACATAAGAGTGACCTCCCTCTAGTCACCCAACACCCCTAAAACATCCATCCTATGCACATGTGGATGTGGTTCTTAAGAGAACCCTTCTAGTTCTAATGCAAAATGGAAAACAAAATTTGACACACAATTAATTATAAATCACAATGCATGTAGATGAGCCATAAGATCATGTAGTTGCTTGAGTGCATATCTCGCTAAGAATCCCATGGCAATAATAAGATCATGTAGATGAACCATAAGATTATGTTTTTATTTTCACACACACACACACAAACCATTGTGTTGGGGTTAAAAAAACCCGAAAAGGGGCTCCAAACTCCACTATACAACAATAATATTACAATTTTTCAATTGATTTCTTCAAGTACAAAAAAAAAAATTTAAGTGATGGCAAGGAAAATTTTAGGGACTAATTTTCGTTAATTCATGAAATTTTAGATTTTGAAATTGGCATTTGGCATTTTGAAGGAGTAGTAAAAGTAGTGTTGCACCTAAAATAACAAGATGCAAGTTACTTTTTGGATCATCTTGCCTAGAGCGTAAAATAAATTTCATACTTATGAATTATATTGTCGCTACACGAAAACTCGAACCGCACACAATCACAAATATATACCTATAAAAATTTGAGTCCGATGGTAGATCACACAAAAGTGTATTTCATACACCACCAACATAACAATTGTCTCCGTGCCACTAAAATTGTCCCTGCGTTCGCAAGCAAAAGTGTCACAATTTTCTACTATCACATTTTAAAGAGATGCACACTAGGTCATATCTGTTGCCTACATCATAGATGGACACATACAATGTATTATCTTATACTCGTTAAATCTCAGATAGAGGCATCCGTCCACAACCTAGCCTCTTTTCAACCATTTGCGGGTTTTCCATAGTCGTTTGATGGATTTTGTGGCTATGTTGATTTATAATCCTTGTGGATGAACTTGCCATAGTCGTAGGAAACCTCGGAGTTAGAGGGACTTTTACCCCGAGGTGACCTCAAAATTTAAAAGAATTTGGCTCTTCTCTATAGTGCGAGATGAGGGTTAGAAAAGTGAAACAAAACATAAAAATTTAAACGGGGCGATGCGCCGAACAAGCCTCTTAAGAAATCAATCGAGAACACAACTGTCTGAAGAAGGGAAACGGTGAATGACTAAAAAGGGTGGATGAAATTGCACCATAGGCCAAAGAAGATCACACAACACTACCTCAAACTACTTAAGCACAACTTCAAAGATAGTAATAACATTGTAGAGATGCACAATTTCTATGTGAAAATAAAGGCGATTAGAGACAACAAAGATATGCGAAGGATGGACAAAATGCACCACATGGCATATTATATTACTCCAAAAATTGTGCACAGTATTACAATAGAAAAGAGGCAAGATTTCTATTACAAAACCCAAGAAGAAGGCTAGAGCTCCAGGCCCCTACCTTTTACAGAAGAGGGACTGAGACAGAGAAGAAAACCAATTGACACCCTCCCTTTTTTTTTAGACCCGTGTCGGTATACATATAATCACAAAGAGATAAGGGTGAAATCCTGAAATTGCTTTTTCAACCACTTGTAAGATGCAATAAATGAGTGCAATCAATGACACCTTGCTTGTAAAAGACTCCTCCTTCTGTCCCCTGACCTGCAGTAATGAAAGAATGATGGCCATGCTCATTAAATGCATTCCCAACCACTTTCCAACTATCTCTTTGAATTGGGATCGTTTTCCTTAAAAATCACCATCAAAGCTTCATTAGTTTCTGCATTTCTTGATTGATGTGCGTCGTGTTCGGTTTATTAGAGTTGGAGATGTTTCTTTTATTTTCACCCACCTATCCTTACTAAAAATATGAAATTTGCTCTTTTGGCGTAGAGGATGTCGATAGCTTTGAAAAGTCCAATTTTGTGAAAATTGGAGTTCTGAGTCAAAAGTTATGCTCATTTGAACTTCGAGGTTGCGTGTTTCATGTGGGATCTCATAATATTTTAAAATATTTGAGCATTTAAAACTCCTAGGTGGGTTTCATGATTAATCCTACATTGAATTGACCTACCGCCAATCTTTAACCTGCTTTGGGTTCGGAGTCTATCTGTGCTGAGCTCCACGTGGAGGCCAAGCGCAGCTCTAAAGTCTTCGCTTTTATTGCACCTTCGAAAGTGCGTTGAACTAACAAGTGGCACCTTTTGCGCCTCCTTTTTATTTATGTGAGTTCATATTGAGACTCATTGCACATTAATACGAGGATCCTTTCCTTGGCAGGCCCCTCATTATTGACTCCACGTGGAAGTCCCGGGGTTTGGAGTTTCACTTTTTCCTCTCTCTTTTTTGGAATTGCGTCGCGCTGACATGTGACACCTTCCGCAACTCTTCTACTTTTCCCGAGTTGACTCGCTCAGAGCTCGCCTTTTCACCGTGATTTAGCTAATTCCTCCCCCATATTGCCGAAGGCCTAAATCTCTTTATTATTGGTCCGATATTCTCAGAGCTACTCTTTTATTAATCAAGAAGAATCTTCCTGTTATCTAATTTCAGCACGTGGTGGAGGAAATTGGATAACAGCTACTCACCGAAATCAAATAAATATTTCATGGCCTCTATTGATAATCGCAAGGTGGTGAGCCAATCATAAAAATGGAACCCTTTTATCTTATTTTATCTAGCCACAAAAAGGTCACACAAATTGACATCCACACCAAATTTAGAAACTACGTAGCTAAATTATTAACTCCTTTTTATTTATTCTTAGTTTCATATTAATGTTCAATAATAATACCAAAACCCTTTTACATGCAAAACCCATTGATAGTGATATTCCACATGAAATAATTAATCATAAGTAACTTGTCACCAATTAAAATATTATTGATGATGACATGCCTCCACTTGAGGATAATCCTTATTATGTGCTCCTTATTCCTAATTAGGATATGAAAAAATAGAAGACATTTCTTCTCATCAAACACCAACTTCAATTGGAAATTCTACTTGCAATTTTGTGCCAAGGAAGAGGAGACTAGAGGACATTCCCGATGATGAGATCCAACTAACAAAAGATATTTCTACTCATCAAACACCTACTTCAGTTGAAAATACTACACAAAAATCTATGTGAAGAAAGAGAAGTAGATGGAAAATTGGAAGATCTTTTAAGTTCAACTAGGCAACGAATAGAGCTAGAAAATGGTAATAACACTCTAAAAGAAAGTAAATGTGCAATTTGTAGTTAGAAACTTGGAAATGAGCACAAATTACAACTTAAGATGGACACAATTGAGAAACATTGTGGTAAAATATATGTGTCGGTCAAGCAAAAGTATGAACAAACAAAATGAGCACATAGATGGAAAAAATGTAAAATAAAGTATGATTGTAAGATATGAAGCAGAGTATGAAAATGATTAGAAACGTTTACAAAATATTGTTGAGAAAGGAGGAAAAATTATATCTCAATTAGTAAAAGTTATTTAGTCTAATTTGTGCCATAAACATATAGTTCTCAACTATTTACCACATTCTAAAAAAGGGAAGACCTATTTTTATTTTCTAGATGATGAAATTTTGTTTCAATATAATGGATTTCCTAATATTCCACAATCACATTGGTTAGATAGAAGTGCTTGGAAAATGACAAAATGTCTAGCGATGATTGAGAAGGAATATTTGAAAAAAAAAGTAAAAATGCATGATTTATCTCATTGTTCATTGATGAGGTCACCACAATTGACAACACATCATGGGTTTGCATTCATGTTTATAATTTTGAGAACCATTTAACACAACCTCATCTATTAGTAGTCCATAAAATGGTAGAAAATTACAATGTTGAGAACCTTTACAAATTGGTTATTTCAAATTTGAGGGATATAGTTGGGATGGATGATTATGCTATAGCTACCAAGTTGGTGTGTGTTGGTACTGATGGTGCATCAATAATGCAGGGGCACATAAATGGTCTTTTCATTCGACTAAAACCATAGTTCCCTATATATGTGATTCCAATTCATTACATGGCTCATAGAATGAATCTTGCATACAAAATTGTTAGCACATTTGAAAATGTCACAAAAGTGGAAGAGCTTATCTATGACTTGCATGCTTATATGTCCAACAATCCAAAAATATTTTTAGAGTTCCAAAATTTGCAATTGGAGTGATAGATGGTAAAAATCTTCTAAAATATGTTGATACAAGATGGATTTCCATGTATGAACATGCATGCATAATTTTTGAAGAATATCCATTGTTGGCAGGTTTTATGTTTAAATACCATAGGGAAGTTGACAAGGCAAAAAAAAATTGTACTATTTAACAAATTTGGAGATGTTACTTACATTATGTGGCATTCTTGTTTGTTGAAGGAAATCAATTGTTTGATTAAACATGCTCAAGAGATATCCATATATATTTTTGACTTCATATAATTGAGAAAACAAGTATGTCAAACTCTAGATATTTTATACTTGTCCTAAGACAGTTTTAAGGGGCATATATTTGAAAATTGGTAAAAATTAACAAATATTAAGGATCCTAATTACTATTTGAAATTCAATAGTATAGATCATATTTTTTCACCACTAATGAGAAGGAAATGCCACTTTGCTTAATTTTTAAAAATGAGTTGATTTGGTAGGAACAAAAATTGAAGAAGTCCCTATAACACGTGTTTTATTTGACACTGTAATTTATGATACGCAGATGAAATTGAGAAATATTTTGCAAAGCTTATCCATAGAAATTTGAGATCCTTTTAAAGGGATGACTTTCTTGAATCCATGAGAGTGATGCATCCCATATTTTGGAACACTATTGATGGTCATAGTGAAGAACTAGTAATTAAGTTATTTCTCAAATACATGGGTGCTTTGATCGAGCATTTCAAAGTAAGAATGTAAAAATAAATGTTCTTGAAATTAAATAAATTTTGCAAAAATATTTACTGACATCTCAATCAACACATTTTGGACTTATAATGATTTATCAATATCAATATCTAAATGAACCAATGGAAAATGGTGTTATTACAAGGCTATGGAAAACCGTATCCCAATAGTGTTCTACAGAAAATATTATTGAATATAAAACATTATATGAGCTTTTCCAAACAATGATTTTGGGATATGTGGAAGAAAAATTGATCATAAATGCATTATCTTTTGTTAAATCAAAACTTTGGAACAAATTGGATAAAAATCTACATACATGTTTGAGATTGTATGTTTCATGTTATCATGTGGATGTGTTTCCTTATAAAAGGGCACTTGCTATTTGGATTTCACTCAGTGAAAGAATCATATTCATTGATACAAAAGAGTAACAAAGATGATCTTAATATTGACCTTGGAAGTGGATATTCCTCTGAGAAAGATAGATATAAATGTCATTTATGAAGAAAGGGTTGCTCAAGGATTGTTTTAGCTACTTGAGTTTTAGCTTGGTATGTATTATAAATAGTTATTCTCATATCAAATTTCATATGAAATTGTTACAATTATATATTTGTGTTCTTTTTACAAAATGATTTTAGTATCCTTATTTCAATTTACAAATTTGTTATTTATTTTGACATTGTTATGACCACAATGTAAGCTATGAACTATATATATCTATATATATATATATATATATATATATATATATATATATATATATATATATATATATATATATATATATATATAGAGAGAGAGAGAGAGAGAGAGAGAGAGAGAGAGAGAGAGAGAGAGAGAGAGAGAGAGCCATCAACACAAATATGTTATTTATTTTGACATTTTTATGAAAAATAAAAAACACCATAGAAGTTATGAAAATAATATTTATATTAGTATAGTGTCATGGACTGTTACATAATCATTTACAAAACTACAAAATATCTCAACTTAGATTTACAACTCAAATCTTTTATGAGGATTAAAATATCAAGAAAAACATTCATTCTCGTTGGGACTAAGGAGTGGTTTTCAATGTTTCCATTATAGCATATGTTCCTTTGGTTTTGTATCATATTTTAATGCTCCTAATTTTAGAAGATCATTAGTTGTGGCATTCATATTAGCAAGACTTTCCCAATCTTGATCAGTTGCATCACTTGTTGAAAGTAAACTAGGATCCCCATCTGATTTCTACTTGAACAATATTTTTGTATGCATGTCACGTTCCTTACTTATTTAATTAAATGTTTTTTTAATTTTTACTTCACCAAAATAACAACATTTAAACTTTTGCACGCATTTTTGAGGTGAACATCAAATATGAGTGCTCCATTCTTCATTTTCGCATATTTTACTTGTATTTTGAACAAAGAAATATAATTAGCTAAAAAAATATGTAAAATGTAAATGAAAAAAGAGTGTACATCTTACCACACCCTTATATTTTTTTGCATTTACAATGATAACAAGATCTTTGTATATAGCTCATTTTTTATAGTAAGTTTGGGCTTCACCATTAAAATTCTCCAATCTCTTTAACATGACATCCAAAACATTATCACGATAGCCATTGCTTACAAAAATGGCACTTGATATAGCTTGATTCAATAATGCATCAAGATTTGCTTTGGTTGATTTTGAACAAATGAATATAAAGTGTTTCTTTGAGAATGGTTGTGAAAATAAGCATTTATTTCCTTCATCAAAACTTTAGCCTAAAATTCCCATATTTTAAAATTTTATATATCTTGTAGAACAACATCATTAACAGTCTCATAACAACTCTCTACTAATAAATTATATAGTGGAAAAGTGTTTATTTTATCATCATATTGTGGTATTTGTTGGGGAGTGGGTCCGTTGGATGGTGAGATAGGTGTTTGTGACTAAATTTTCCATAAAACAGATCTAGCTAGGGAAATTGTGAGCCTTGAATCGTGTCATGTGGATTAAAAAACTCATTGAAGCCTCACTCTCAATCCCCAAAAACTCATTGTCAAAATCAATTCGTTGTAAAATTGTGGTGCTCATTGACCACCAAGAAAGAGATAGGGAGACTTTATTGTTGTCAAATTCATCGTGCCACCACTTTGGGCTAGAAAATATATTTCCCCCTAGTTTAAATGCTTTGGGTGGTGTTGGTGGTGATATATTTATCCTGTGTGAATGGGGAACTGTAAAAAATGTCATCAAAAATTGCCAATAGAAATCAGAATTCAATATTAACTTAAAATATTACATGACAAATCGATAACTAATGTACCTTGTTGTTGAACAAGATTATATTGTTCCCGATTGTTTTTTTTAAACCTTACGATTTTTCGATGTGGATAAGCTTGATGAAACTATAAATATTAAATGTGCAATGATTAAAATAAATAAAGTACTAATTATAATGTGAAGTAAAGTATGGTGTTTCATTATTCTAGTTTGGTAATAGGAATATAAATAACTAGTGATAAAGTTTGGTGAACGTCTAATGGATGGGGTGTAAGAAAAATACTCATGTATTTTTTCTTGGAAATGTAGTAGGAGTTGATAATGCATCCATGTCTAAATTTTTAAAGCACTCAAGAGTTTGATGGCCTATTACTGTAGTTTATCTTTTTGTATAGGATGCAATAGCTCTCTTCTGAAAGAAGTGAAGAGAAAGTTAGTTCTATTAATGTCAAATAAATACATGGAATCATTTTGGAATAATTTAATTTAAACTTACCTCTTGATCTCCAATTGAAAGATAATTTACTTTCATATTTTCATTTATTGTAGTTGGAATATCTATATTCCGCAACTCATAAAAGACCTCATAATATAATGTAAGTATATAATTTCAAGATGAAAATGTTGCATTGTCATTTAATATAATATATGATAAAAAAACTTATAATCTTGTTGGATAAATATTTACACCAATCATATTATTTTCCACTAAGAGAATGGAGGATGTAGACAACAACCCAAAGATGGAAAGTCACCGTCTTCCATACGCAATTATTCTAACCTCAAAAAAATTCAATCATGGCTTGTAGAAATGTATGTGCTACATCTTACGTAGATAGTCCCCTCTTTAATCGATTGTGATTAGTTGTATGAAATGAAAAAACATGTTATTAGCATTTAAAAGGAGAGAAAAAATCTTGAAAAGATTAGAAAGAAAATTTTACCAAGTTCAATCTATAAGCCGTAGTGGCACTCAAGATAATTTTTGTCTTGGAAAGAGAGAAAACCTTTTATTGTGATAGGATTCACATTAAATTGTAGCAACCCTATTAAATGGTGGATGTCATTTGGCATTTTTCTAAATGAAAATTACCATGACGGAGCATGATGGTGAAATTTGACTCTAAAGTGTCATAATTGGCTAATACAAAACTCAACAAATAAGTGTCATATTAAGGCATGTAAATAAGTGCTAAAAATTACATTTGTCCACCCAGTCACTGAATGTTTCCTTGAGTAACAATGGGTTGGTGATTTTTAAGCACCTGAGGTTTTTGAATTGGATTTTAGGTTATGAGATTATAGATATGGCTACCATTTTTGTTGGAATGGAAAATCTTGGAGGATTCATTTGTAGGTTGCCTAGGTTTGGTAGGTATGAGCAATCAAGGAAGAAATTTTGGAAAAGTGACAAATAAAGGGATCTACATATATTTATAGGAATAAATTGAGACATGGCAGTTATTAAGTGGAATTCACATCTAGAAGAGTACATATGGAATAGGGTGCAACCATCCAACCATGTTTCGCAATTAGCCAATCTGTTTGGAATCTGTTGGCTACATTTACAACCAGATGGATACATTTTTAAATGTTACTAACCAATTGAAAATGCATATGGATTGTTTTAAACATATCCAAATGATAAAAAAACACATTTGGTCATCTACAAATATATCCAACCATCCACAAGTGTAGCTAAATGTCTACTAAACAACCGACCGGTTGCGTAGGTTATTGTATAGATGGTCATTTATATATATGCTTGTACATACATATGTTTTTGTCAAATATTTATAAATATAATATATTGGAAACACCAAAGATCCGCTAAATCGAAGAGTGTACGGGTGAAAAATGTGAGACATGAATTACACAAAGGAAAGAATAGGCATACACATAAAAACTACAAGTTATTAATGAGATAATTGTGATAAAACAAGAAATGGCTTCATCTCAATACTCTTCTCCATATCAATACATTGCTCCATAATCAGATGTACATATATAGGAGGAGGAAAGTGAAACTACCACCTAGATCAGTGGTGAATAACTCTCACTAACTGATACTAGCAGTAGAGTTGACTCCACAAAACTAGTAAGCTAACTCAACACAACTAGTAAGATAAATCAACACAATTGGTACACCTAAGCAAGATAACACAACAAGTATAGAGATAACACGAGCACAATAACTATCCTAATAAAAATAAAAGGATAAATAATAACCTATACTAACACCCCCCGTAACTATAGGTTAGGTGCTTGGAAAAGAAGGTGGGTCTTGGAAACAAGGCCTGATGAGGTACCCACATATAATAACTAGGAAAAAGGAGATACTATGGATGAAAAAGATCACCATAAGGTACCCAAAACTAATAACAACAAAGTAGAGATCCCAAAAATTGCTGCAAGGCATCCTAAGAAACTTGTCGCAAAAATGTGTACAATGCTAAAGAATTTTGGTGTGTAATGTGGTTTGAATCCATTACCCATTCACAAAAATAAAAATAATTGACTCTATGCTACACCGAGAATAGCTCCATACAAAGATAGTGTCAATGGAGTGATGTCAAAAGTGTAAAAACACCAAACATAATTCTATCAACTACTACAAATATATGTGCCATGATCTAAGAACAACAACCAAGGAAACAAGGAAAGGACATAAGATCTAAAGTAATAGGAGTGCCACAATATAAGAACATCCAAAGAAACAAAGAAAATACACAAGACCCAAAGAATCAAGATCAACACCACACCCTCCCATATTTTTGAATGGGTGGAGTGACGCTTCTGAAATATGTATGAGTTGTCAAAAAAAAACTCAAAAACTAATAAACTAATACTAGGATTCGCTTAGAATAGATCCCTCACAAGAGACATTGTCAACATGCCTAAAAGTGTCCAAATTACATACACAAAATATCTCAACAAACAAGAGAGATATACTACTAAAGAAAATTTCTGAAAACAACGACCATGACAATGCAAATGGTATAGAAAGTGGAGCAAGAAGCTTAATCATGGAGGAGCAATGCCTATAGATTCCTCTCGGCGAATGTTTATATATCCACCACAAGTGATTAAAAATCCACCCCAAATCAACACAGATGGATTTTGAAGATGCCTACATATGAATCGATGTGAACTGCACAACATGGCCATGTAAAAGGAACATCAAAATATGTGCCAGTCGATCATGTTTGCAACCGAAATATCAAGTCTCTCTAACTTGAGTGAAGGTCTAGAAATTATATGTATCTCTCGATCCTCAGAAAGAGTTGAGTGAAAAAAATAGGAGCTCTGCAGCAATGTGTGATCCCAATGAAGTACCTACTATAAAATGAATGTCATTGTAAGAATGCCACTTAATAGGCTGAAGAGGGGAAGTAATGCCTTATGAATGTCTTCCAATACCTCTTCCAATGAAACTCATATAACAGATCATACGAGAACCAAATCCAATTGTATGCTTCTCAAAAGAGCTAGAAATGTCAATAGAATGAGTTGAAATGGGATACACATAATGTGTTACTACAATAGGCACAGGTGCAATAGAACATGCAATAACAAGAACAATAAAATTAGAACCATCAACAATAGGAGTAGGATCAAAAAAAGAAAAAAAATCAGTGGCTACATGAAGGCAATATCTATAAGCGACTAGGAACATGGGTTTTAGAGTCCACAACATGAGGATGATGTTGTAGGGTAGTAAGTTTTTGTTGTAAAGAGTGTATGAGTGCATCTTTACCATGAATGAGGTTATGAAGAAGAGAGTTTTACTTTTTAAGTGATCTATTTTATTCCACAAATTTGACCATGTATTCTTGAAGTCCACACACTTAGGAGAAAATCATCTTTTTCTTATAATCCATAATACATGTAAGAAGGAAAAACCCAAAACTTAAGGATGTCGGGATCAGCGAAAAATGTGTCTACATGGTATTATAACACCCCCAAATGTTGGTATTTTATAAAGTAGTGTGTTTTACAAAATAAATAGGACCAATGCGTGGGAAATTTAAAAAATGAACTTTTGTAAAATACATGTACTCAATTCTCGAGCTACCAATCAAAACTTATTACAAAAAATATTTCGATAAGAAAGGCCTATTTTAAATAAATATTTCTACGACATAATGATTTATATGTGTAATTACATTTTTTAATATTATAATCTAATAATCTAGGCATATATGGATACCAACATTTTTGGTTGTCTAGTATTTAATCTCATGGTAATAAACAAAATGGTGCAATATAACAATATACAATTGAGTATACCAATTTTTTTGGTTGTCTAGTATTAATTTTGGTGTTTAATAACATTGTGATAAAAAATGGTGTTGTATAACAAGAAGCATATATGGATACCAAAAAATTGTTGTCTAGAATCTATTTTGGTGTTTAACCTCATGTTGATATATGGATACCAAATAAATTTGTTGTTTGGTATTTAATCTTAGGGTGAAAAAAATGGTAGTGTATAACAAGAAACATATATTGAAACCCAAAAATTAGTAGTTTATTATCTATTTGGCTAATTTCTTATAATGGAAGTACATATAGTCTATCATAAGAAAAACCCGCCTTTTCATAAGCTTATAAAGCTACTATTATTGATGTTATTGATGGATTCATCAAGATATTACCAAAATAATCTATTATTATGTGTGAGGAAAATGAGATACCTAATGATGAATATTTTACATCCAATTGTGCATGCATGATTTCAATGATTGAAATAAATGATACGAAATGTTATGATTAATAATGGATCAAGAAAAATATTTTGGAATATGACACTACTCGCTAGCCTTGGATATAATTACACTTATTTGATAAGTATGGCAATGGATAATACTAGAATATTGCTAGAATGGTCGGGCCTAGAGGTGATCATCCACATGGACAATAACTATAGAATGAAGTGAAAATCCAAATTCTAATTTAGCAAGGTTCCTACTCCAAAAAAATATTATCTTTTTTATCATGAATATATCTCATTTCCCCTCTTAACCAATATTGCTCAAATAATGATTTATACAACTTAAATGAGTCTCAAATCATTATATTTATACTCACAAATATCTAATCATGGTGAAGTATGAGCTTGGAACAATGAATTCATTATATGTTGGACCATGTGAATTTGAGCTACTACTTTTATTTCTTGTCTCCCTATTTTAGAAATTATTCTCTCTAGAAAATTTGTTGAAGCTTCACTTTGTTAAAAGGAGAAACATGGCCGATGTTCATGTGATATTTTTGAGTAAAATCACAAAAAAGAAATTATGAGGTAATATTTTTTTTTTCATGTTCTTGCAAATTGAAACCCTATGAAATTGAGAGAAGATTTATCCACTATGGTTAGTATTAGAATGGGTTTCCTATCTAGGCTAGCTTTTATATCCCTTGATTTCTATGATTACCGTTTATTTCTCAACCTCTTCTCCTTGGTGGTTTTTCTCCTCAACCTATGTTGTAAAACTCATTTAGAATAACTACCATCTATAAGTAATAGGATTGGCTACCACTAATCCTCCTCATTGATCCACCTTGGAGGAAATTATGCTTGAGTGTTCAAATTTCTCCTTGGCTCTACACATCCAATGAAATTATTCTCCAACCTTTCGAACCAAGAAGTCACAATGTGATTTAAGATACCTTTGGATAAATTTGAGAAGAGTTTGTAAAAGAATCATAAATGTAAGGTAAAAATGAATTCCTCACCACCCACAGAGAGTACCAACCACAAGCCCCAATAAAGAGATGTAGATGACCTGTTCTTTGTGGTGGAAAAACATTGAAGGAATGGTTGTTCATTCACGAAAACTAATATTTTGGAAATTTAAAATGGACCCCACCCCTATCAAGTAGGATTTTAATTTATTTTTACATATCTTCATCCTGTATTAGTCAAATTCTTTTTGTGTCTAGAGCTAAATATGACATCCAACTATTCCAAGATAGGAAAAACAACTTACTTTATCCTCTTGGTTCTTCTCATATTTTCTATTTATAGATGAGGAATTTCAAATGAAAAAGGAGGTAGATGTGGATATTTATCTAGTCCCGGTCCCTCTACTATTTCCTCAACTAAGGTGGATTGGATTTCCCCCAAAGATCATTTTTTTGTATATTATGTGTTAAAATTTCTACCCCTCTTAAAGGGTGTATTTTGTATTCTTCTTAAGGTGGTGCAATTGTATGCATCCTTCTTGTAATTATTTCTATATGGATATCTTGTATATACTCTTTTAGTTAATGGGTGAGGCCGCCAATAGACCCCTCATTTTACTTATCAACAAATACTAGAATACCCCTGGGAAATTTTTTTATTGCTTTTAGTTGGACCCAAGAGAATTTCCACATGGTTCCTAATTATACTACATAATGATGCATTTGACATGTTACTTGGATGGCCATGGATACATAAGATGTTAAATATTCCTTCCATATCACACTAATTATTAAAGGATATGCATAATGACAAGGTGGTTATATGTCAAGGTATTTCATGAGTTGTAAATTAATCCCAAGACACTATATACCATTAATCCACATATTATCCTAAACATTTAACAAAATATTTATGTATAATCTTTTAAACTAATTCAAATCTCATTTCAACAAAAAATAATTGACTTTTAGCAACAACTAATTCTCCAATTTCCACCACCTATGCGAAGCACCATCAACATCCTAATCAAATTCATCCTATGTTACCCAGATCATCCACACCAAATGATAGTCTTACATCAACCTTGTGAGCGTGTTGTGATGGGTGTTGTTATTCCCTTCATTTAATCAACTTCTTGTTGATGTCATATCAAACCAGGGGTGTGTCTAAAGCTATATGTAACAAGAGTAATTTTATAGATCTAGTAGTTGATTTCGTAGTTATTTTTATATTCTTTGGGGGATATCTTAATGTCTTAAGGACTTCTTGGTAAAACCTTATTTAAATCAAACTATGAAAACTTGCTAAAAGTAAACACACTGAAAGATTTGCCAAAAGGAAACACACCGTGCAGAATGGAAACACACTTGTTGTTGGAAAATAAACACACTTGCTTTTGGAAATAAACAAACTCAACTTGGAATGCTTGAAAACGATTGCAAGAAATATAAGAATCTATCTAAACACCTGCAGGAACAAGTATACAACAGAGTTTAATTGAAAGAATTAAAAAATACAGAATTAACATATCTAAGCTATTTCTGTGAAGAAATATAAATACCAAATAAATGAATATCCTGGTCCTTGGGGGAGTGGACCCTTACTCCTCCTTGAATAAGGATTTAACAACTCATAATTCTCTCAAATAAGAATGGCTATTTTATTGATAAAACATTCAGAATTACAAACGTACTAGATCTGAGTACTTAGTCTATTTCTCTTCTCTGTTCTATTTCTATCTCATTCTATATCTTCTATTATTATATTTATCTACTGCAGGTCTGATTTTATATACATTTTACAATCATAGTTGTCTCAATGATTATGATGAAATTGAATCATGCCCAGAATAGATGTTGAGTTGGATTATGGTCGATCAAATAGCTGTAGGATAACTCTCCCTGGATCTACGTTCGAAATCTTCTCGTCCTTCCTAATTAAAAGGGTCGTAGATGTAAAATCTTTGGATGTGATTTAAAATAGATAACTCCCATCGCTTCCAGAACTTTGAAGAAGTTCCAGAACCATAGGAATTTGTTAAGGATCAAAACCGTGAGAGTTTCGGAGCTATCCTCTAGAGTTTTAAAACTAAATCCTAGAGTTCTGGAACTAGCTTGGAAGTTCTAGAACTAAGCTATGTGGGAACAGATGTTGCTAAAAACATACTGAACACTTCCTACTTCATTTCCTCGACTGATTAGACCTAATTTATTACAAAATTGAATTCAAACACACACTTGTTAGGAATTCTAGAGATTTTAACATTAGAATCAAAATCAATCAAAAGACAGAACAATTACATCCTAACTCATATTAGATCAACTAAAAGTCACATAATGTAATCAAACTTAATCAAAAGGAGAGTAAGATGAGATCATATATTATACATTAATTGGACATATTCTGGCCTCATCATTTCCCCCAAACTTACTTGTTTGTAAGTCCCTTTACAAACTTCATTCTTCAAAAGTGGGGTTATATGTTCTGCACTCCATTTGATTGCTCAGATCAAATGGCTAAAACTAGATTTTCTAATGTTTAAACTTAGATGTACTTTATACCCTACTCCTGCTTCTATTTTCCTCTCCCACTATTCAAATTCAGTAGGGTCTTGAGGTTCTCTATTTTTCCAAGGAGACATGGGGGTGAGAAGTAGAGGGGGCCTTGTTCGCATTCCCATCCATATTTTCCCGTAGGTTTCATTGACTTGGGGAATTATTGTACATAAATATTTTCCCTCTCTAAACTCCGATCAGATTTGTTCAGAAATTACTTCCCTTCTTCTCAAGGAAACAGTAAGGAGTTCCCACCTCTTTGAGCATCCTTCATAAATATCTTCAAAATTTTCCTCCTCATAGGAGGTGAAGGTATCAATACTCTTTTGCAAGAATGGCAAGATAGTGTGTATTGAATCTCTCATCAAAGGCATGAGTTCTAAAATGTGTGAGGAAGGTAGAGGGTTTACCATAATGAGCTCTCATACAAAGACCTATTGAGCTTACTGTTACTAAAAACTCATATTCCCTATCCTTCCATGCAATTTGGTTTTGCAAAACAGAGACAAATGCATTAAGTTGGCTCTCCCCCACATACAAGTTGATCATAAATCCTGTGTTTTTCTCTAGCATAAAATTGCAAAGATAAAATTCACACAAAATATTTTTCTTCTCGGGATAGAGAGAGAGTAAGCTGCCATGAATTCAAATTCATCTTTTAATTCATGTGGAAGTCCACATGCAATTCTTGACAACTACCAGCGAATGAACTGCTCTCTTCCAAAAACACACTATATGTAGGAGAAGGCCTCCTGCAGGCAAGCAATTTCTCACTCATAATACAGACCATATGAATTTTGGCAAGACATTTATATTTATTTCCTTCCTCCTTATAAAATTTTCTTCCCATTCCTTTCTTGCCTTCATCTCTTCCTCCATCTTGGTCTTTAATTATTCATTTGATGTTTTGGCTTCTCTGAGCTCCCTGCAAGTATCATTCCATAGTTTTTGAGTGGAAAATAGGTCAACTCAGTCTGTGTAGAGGTGGACACAACACTCTATTTTCTAGAAGTCTGAAATTCTTCCTCTTTTTCTATCAGTTGTTTCTTGGTTGCTTTAATAATTCCTCAGTCCTGGCTACAAGCTGAGTTGTTAGCTCTCTAATGAGCATTTCCCTTTGTTCTAATTTGAGCTTGAGGAAATCCAATTCCTCATCTTTTCTCTAATAATGAGCTCTACTCTAGACAAGAACAGAGCCTGTTTAACTTGTTGTCTTTCTTCTTCCTCTGAAATTACTTGAGGAGTTGGGAATTCTTCCTCTATCAAAGGAAATTTTCCTTTTCTTATCTTGGATGCCAACTCTTCTTCTTCATGTGGCACTGCTGATGGTTCAGCCAATTCCTAAAAATATTTCTCTTCAAATCTCTCCTCTCCTCTAGTCCATTTCAGCTTGACTTGGCTCAGGAGGAGTCATGGCCATGCTGCCCAAAATATTAGCAACTTCCTCTTCCATCCTTTCCTGCTCACTCCTTCCTTCTGGGGTTTCCCTTGACCTCTTATGAATTTTTCTTATCTAGGGAAGTTCAACATGCCTAGTAGTGAATTTCCTTCTAGAGCTTCTTCTTACTATTCTTTCTTGCTCTTGTGTGGGTGAGTTATCACCATCAGAGATATATATTAGCTCCCTGAAGCTGCTGCAGAAGAAGGAATTTCCTTCACAGGTACAAAAGGCTCTACTTTTTTATCTTTCTCACCGACCTTCTTATTTTTGGTATATTTTCTCTTTCCATTTCCCTTTGTCCTTCTACAGGGGCATCAATTTCTAGATTAGTGAAGGAGAGAATGGGGCTGGAATTGTCCTTCTGATAATATTAGGGTTTTTCTTGAACTTGCCAAGAAACTTGTCCCAAATTTCTTCTCCATTCTTCTTTGATAGGAAATGGTGTTGGCATATTAAATGAATTAGACCATGATGCCTAATTATTCCAACACCCCAAGAATACCTCTGAGCCATGGTCTAATAGAATAAAAAAGAAACCTGGAAGGTTTATTATGTACTCAGGTTTGGTGGCTCCATACTTCAGATATATGAGCATTTTTAAGACTTCTTTTCCCACAAACCCAAACTGACCATCACAGGTTAAATATTTTACTATCCAAAATGCTACCCTGTCAAAGGGTTTGGGAAAATTGGCCCTTCTAGACCCCTTTTATGATTTTCTTTGTATTATAGATGTACTGGGGTTCAGTTTCTCCTTTTTGCAGTAAGACTTCAATAAGTTCTTTCAAATTCCCCTTGGCAGGTTGTGGGACATGCACAATTGGCACTCCAAACACGTTACTTACATTTTTATAGAAAAGGAATAAATATATTTCTCACCTTTGTTCTGGATTGTTTTAGGTTTATGACGAATTCTCTTACCAATTCATCATTATGCCTTGAAAATTTCTTCAGGAACTCTAGCCATCCTGCATGCTCAAAGATGGATGCCACTTCTTCGTCTACGAGCAGCTAGGAATCATCCTCTAGTTCATATTTCTTCTTAATCCCCATATCAGCTTGAGTTCTATCTCTTTTGATTTTGTGTGAATTGGTTGCAGGCCCTTTTTCTTAGCTTTGTAGAACTGACGAATTTGGTTGTGGAACCTCTGTTCTTAGCTGCAGAACCTCAATTATTAGTTGCGAACTTCTAAATTCTCTTTTCTTTCTTTGCGAGTAATACAAACTTAATTCAATGCTCCTTCCTCAAAATATCTCTACAACTTATTTCACTTGATTTTTGCAATAATGATTACTAATGATAACCATGCTGCCACTTATTCCATCCAAATCAACTTCATGATTACACACTTGTAATCATAATGTATAAATAGATGACTCATCATACCTACTTTTAAATTAAGTCAAATCACACATGAAAACATTTAATCAACCCTAAATAAGTTAAAAGACATAATTACCATCCTTGATGATGTAATCCTTTTGCTATGATGACTCATCATTCCTACAAGTGGAACAAAACATGATTAGATAAGACAATTTGGAATTCAAAAGAATTCTTTTATTTGAACTAGCCAAAAAGAGGTCAAGCGCCATTTTCGTTTCAATTGACCTTTGAGAGAATTTCTTTTGGGAAGAAAACTCCATTTGCTAGTTTTCATCTTCTTCCCATTATTCTCGGATCTATCATCTGGTTATTTGATCATTTTAGAAGAACTGGGTTCTTCCATATGATCAAATTCTTTGTCTGCTTCAATCTTCCTCAAGAATTCATCCTTAGTGGGAGGCTTCCTATAGAGTGTTTTGCTACTGTCATCAATGGGAAGTAACTGAATAGAACCATTGTCAAATATCTTCTCAATCTGATAAGGTCCCAACCATTTGGTTCTCAATTTTCCCTTGAACTGTTAGTACTTATAATCAAACAACAATGCCTAGTCTCCTACTTTGAATTACATTTTCTTGATATGTGTGTCATGTCATTGCTTCCTTTGCTCTTGAATCATCTCTGTCTACTGAAGTGCTTCCAACCTTAATTCATCCAACTCATTGAGTTGAAGGATTCTTTCTTTTTGAGTTACATTCAACTCAATTCCCACCTTCACTGTTGTCTTCAATGTTTGAAATTTAAACTCTATAGGCAACAAGGGATTTTTTCCATAGACTAATTCATATGGTGAAAACCCTGTTATAGTTTTCCAAGTTGTATTATAAGCCCAGACAACTTCAGGTAGTCTCTTTACCCAATCTTTTCTCCCAGCTTCAACTATTTTGGTAAGGATGTTCTCCAATTCTCTGTTTGTTACTTCAGCTTGTCCATTTGACTATGGGTGGTAAGGAGATGACTTCCTATGATTGATTTAGTAATACCTTGTGAAGGCTTGGATCATATTAGACATGAATTGTGGTCCCTGATCTGAAACTATGCTCCTTGGTGCTCCAAACTTTATCATAATTCTGTTCCACAGAAATCAACAACTGCTTCCTCAATGGCATTTGTCAATGCCTAAACTTCTACCCATTTTGTCACATAGTCAGTAAATACAAGAATATATTCCTTCCCTTGTGAAGGAGGATTAAAGGGACAAATAAAATCCAATCCCCATCTCTCAAATGGTTCAACCGCAACTTTAAGTGAAGAGGCATTTCATTGGTGAAAGTTGGTTGTCCCATCCTTTGAAAAGGATCACACCTCTTGATATGTCTCTTCACATTCTTGTACAGAGATGACCAATAATAACCAGTGCAAGTATCTTATGAGATGTTATTTTTACTAAATAGTGTCCTCCACTTGGTTCATCATGACATGCTCTGAGGATGTCAAAGATTTCATCCTCTCTTACACACCTGCGCAAGACAAAATCAGGACCACACTTAAATAGCATTCCATTTAACCATTTGAATTGTGCACTAGTTTTAATTAACTTCTTTATTTGTTTCTTAGTGAAAGGAGGAAACTTCCCTGTTGCAAGATAGAATTCCATATCAGCAAACCATGGTGTACTTTCTGAGATTGCAAATAGTTGTTCATTTGGAAAGTTATCCTTGACTGGATCTTGCTCCCCTGTGGTGGTTAGTCTTGACAAAAAATCAGCTACCACATTAGATTTACCTGGATTTTCCACAATGGTAATATCAAATTCTTGCAAAAGTAATAACCATCTAATGATTCTTCCTCCAACCACTAGTTTGTTCATTAAATACTTAATTGTTGAATGATCTGTGTGTACAAATATCTTGTACCCTGTAATGTAATGTCTGAATTTATTGATTACATAAATCACAACAAGAAATTCCTTTTCAGTGGTGGTGTAATTCTTTTCAGTGGGAGTAAGATTCTTGCTAAGATAGTAAATGGCATACATCTTTCCTTCCTCATCTTTTTGTCCCAATATTGCACCAATGGAATAATTTGAGGCATCTGTTTGGATATGAAATGGATTTTCCCAATTAGGACCTCTCAATATTGGGGCACTAATTAATTTTTCTTTAATTTATTCAAAAGCATGCTGACACTTTTCATCCCAAAGAAAATCACAGTCCTTGGTTAGCAAATTAAACATGGGGGCAGCAATTTTACTGAAATCTTTTATAAAGTGCCTATAGTACCCAACATGCCCTAGAAATGATTTGATATTTATGGGGGTCTGAGGAATAGGTAAATCTAAAATGATCCTAATTTTTTTGATCCACCTGAATTCCTTTTTTTTGAAATATGGTGTCCTAATACAATCCCCTCATCCACCATCATCAAAAAAATTCATCACTAAGAGACAGGTTGTGTTGTTCACATCTTGTTAACACTTTGTCCAGATTTCTCAAAGCATCTTCAAATGTATCTCCATGTACAAAGTGAATTCATCCATATATACTTCAACACAATCATTTGTTAGATCAATAAAATTGCAAGTATAGCTCTGAAAGTTGCGGGAGCATTGCATAAACCAAATGGTAACACCCTATAGGAAAAGGTTCCCCATGGACATGTAAATGTAGTTTTTTCCTAATCTTCAGTAGTAACCCTGATCTGATTGTACCCACTAAAGCCATCTAAGAAAGAAAAGTATTGTTTACCTGAAAGGTTATCTAGGACTTGATCTATGAATGGTAAGGGAAAATAATCTCTCATTGTTGCTTTTTTTAGTCCCTATAGTCAAAACATATTCTCCATTTTCTATTCTTTTTGGGAACAATTACAAGAGGAGATACCCACTGGCTATCTGAGATAGGGTAGATGAAACCTACTTGTAATAGTTTTTCAATTTCTTGTTTGACTATATCCCTTAAAGATGGGTTAATCCTTCTTTGAGGCTGCCTAACTGGTTTAATGTTTTCAATATAGATGTGATGAGTACAGATACTTGGATGAATCCCCTTCATGTCTTTGTAATCCCAAGAAAAAGCTTTAGTATGATTTTTTAGAACATCAAACAATTTAGCTTCTTCATCCTCCTTCAACCAACTGTTAATGTTTAAAGTTTTACCTGGTTGAATTTCAACATGCTTGGTTCCAATATGTGATGAACTGATTTGTGGGAAGGGTTTCATTAAAGTATTTAATGGACATGCATGTGGTAACAACATATGGTATGTAGCAACATCTCCAAAAGTTCCTTGAGATAGAATACTGGAAAAAGGATAGTAATGAGAATTATGATACTTATCTCTTTGCAGACAAATTCTTCATCACTGCTACTTTCCAGAAATTCTTCACCACTTCTTGATGTACTTGAAACTAAAGCTACTGATTCATCCTCTCCCCATGAGAAATCTTGTTCCTCCGGAGTGAAATCATTTTCAATCAAAGAGAACTGCTATTGTCGTGGTTCCGGAACTAAATGGTGTGGTTCCGGAACTAAGTTTGTGGGTTCAAGAACTAAGTTCACAAGTTCGGAACTAAGTTCACGGGTTCCGGAACTATTTTTGATTATTTCAAGGACAGCTAGGTTCTCATCTAATGGTGGATTAATCATCTCTTCTAGTTCTCTTACATGATCCCGTAATGTTATTAGAGCCAAAGAAGACAAATTTTGCTTATTAGTTTCAAGAGAATCAACCCACAATTGTTCATGATTGTCAATAAAAGGTTGTGTAGTAGGATATAAGGAAATTTATTTAGAGTTCTTACCATTCGAGATTGTCATATCACCCGACTCAGTAATCTATCAAAGCAAAGAACTATAAATAACCATGGTCTACCCAAAATAATGGTATAACCTAATGTTTTACCTTTTGTTTGTAGTATAAGGAAGTCAATTAGATATTCTCATGACTCCACCATAACCACCACATCTTCAATAATTCCTTCTGGTTTTGCTCTGGGCTGACTGATCTATCATCTTCAATATGGTATTAGTAGGTTGTATACCCATTAATGGTAATGTTTTCAGAGTATCCACGTTCATTACACTGATAGCATCTCCCAAATCTATCAAAACATTATTTACATCCTTATTTCCTATAGAGACAGAAATAACAAGACTTCCAGGATCTCCATATTTGGGAAGTAAAATTTTTCTTGCTAATAAATCAACAAGTTTCCCATCTACTTTGATAGTCTTGGGGTATTGTTTCTTCCTTCCAAGATTTTTCATACATAATATTTTGATTAATTTATTCAATTCTGGAATATCTTTAATTACTTGTAACATGGTATTTCAATATTCAATTTCCTTAGTTCTTGTACCAATTCAGACTCCTTGATTTGTATAGCTTCTTTGAATCTTTCTCGGAAATGGAGTCTCGTGAGTGTTGCTTATCTGGCTCCTTTTTTCTTTCTATATCTTCCTTTGGAACAACAAGATTAGGGATTTCATTTTATTCTGTCATTTCAATTATTATAAGGGGTGGATTGTTAATGATTTTCCCAGATCTAGTTTTAATATCCTTACAATCCATAACATGTAAATCAACTGATTTTTCTGGTTCTGTTCCATAAACAAGAGTTATTTTTTTTTGTTTTGGGGTTTCTTTATCGGCCAGGCTTGACATTTGTGTTTGGACTACATTCTCATTTTGTGAATTCTATGCAAGAGATCCCATGATGGCCTATTGATTTTGATTTGGATATGTTCTTCCTTGAGAATAATTACTAGGGTTCCATCTAGGTTGTGACCAAGCAAAAGGATTTCCTTGACCACCCATGGTTGTTGATGTCCTCTGAGCATACCAAGCTTGATTTGCCCAATCTTGAGGGTTCCAAGTTGGTTGAGGTACCCAAGGTGGTTGTCCCCAATTTTGTGGTACTGCTTGAGTAGCCCATGGCATCATCCATGGATTAGGAATTGATCTTGGCATAAACTACCCTTGGTTAGGTTGTCTCTGAACAAAATTCAATTCTTCTGTTGTAGATGAGGCACTGGTTTGTTTAAGTTGATTCTTAATAATAGGAAGTAAAGAACAAACATTAGTATCATGTTCTTTAGATTCATAGATAAGACACATTTCTGTTTTATCCAAAGGATAGTCTCTTAATGCACACTTCTTCCTGCATCTAGGACAATATATAGCCAATGGTTTAGTTTTGGAATTTACTTTAGCTTGTAATCCATCCATAGTAGAGATTAATTGCACTAAAATTTTTGTTTTAAAGTTTGCTAACTCATCCATTAGTTTGTTTATATTTGGATTCAGACTTTTCATCGATTTTCCTTTTCTAGGTCCACCTCTCATTCTGGAATATCTTCTACAAATCTCTTTAATTCCATTCATTCTTATCTGATCAATTTCTCCACCTCTTATCAAGTTAAGGGCTTCTCTAGATTCATCATCCAAACCTTTAAGAAAAATGGTTTTACTTAACTCCTCAGAAAGCACAAATCCACATCTTTTGCTAATAAATAGGAATCTATCTAAATAGTCTTCTATGTTTTCATCATCCTCTTGCTTGATTTTGAAGAATTATTCCTTCCTATTTCTCCCTCTGTAATAATCCTGGTAATTATATAGGAAGGCAATATCCATTTGTGCCCAAGTGCTAATAGAGTTGGATGGTAATCCCATGAACCACCTCATTTCTGCATCCTTCAAAGTGGATGGAAACAACT
This sequence comes from Taxus wallichiana var. yunnanensis, assembly GCA_018340775.1. Classification (NCBI taxonomy): domain Eukaryota; kingdom Viridiplantae; phylum Streptophyta; class Pinopsida; order Cupressales; family Taxaceae; genus Taxus; species Taxus wallichiana. Next base: position 653,423,993 of record CM031234.1, read on the forward strand.
TGAGTTTTTAATTATTTGTCTTATAATCATAGGTCTAACATAGTACCTTGAATTCAAACAGAAATTGGTCAGGCTCTTCTGATGACATCCCTATAAAGGTGGGTAAATGTGCAGGTGAGATATTTTTCATTGATGTATCATCATCTCCCAATTGGATTGGATAGGTAAAGGTCCTATCAGGTTCTCTCTCAGCTTCTCATGCCATTTTAAAAATATTTTCTGAATTTTCCTCCCAATCAATGTGGTAAGCAATATGCCTTAGGGAAGGTGAAAAATCAGGAGTAGGAGGTTGACTACTCAATTGAGAATCAAAACTCACCCTAAATGGATCTTGAGTAATAAGCTTTCTCCTAAAAGTTCCACTTCCTTCAGGTGACTGATCTAAGAATTCCAAAAATGGAAATTTTGTTTCTTGTCTGACAGGGGATGATGGTGCCTCCAATTCTTGATCAATTTCCTTGCTTTGACTAGAGGATGTTATGAATTCTTGTGAAGATGTTTTTGGGAGAAATCTACCCTGTGAGTCTCTTAGTCTAATCATATATTTTGTGATATAGCAGGGAAGATCCTTCAACTACTAGATGTATGATTTGTTTCTCTTGTTAACACTTAATTCCAACTAATGTCCAACTAATGTCCCCAAAAATGGTGCCAAAAATGATGGGTGTCATTATTCCCTTCATTTAATCAAATTCTTATTGATGTCATATCAAACCAGAGTGTGTCTAAAGCTATATGAAACAAGAGTAATTTTATAGATCTAGTAGTTGACTGTAGTTATTTTTTGTATTTTTTGGGGGATCTCTTAATGCCTTAAGGACTTCTTGGTAAAACCTTATTTAAATAAAACTATGAAAACTTGTTGAAAGTAAACACACTTGCTTTTTGAAATAAACACACTCAACTTGAAATGCTTGAAAACGATTGCAAGAAATATAAGAATCTATCTAGAAACACCAAGGAACAAGTATACAATAGAGTTTAACCGAAAGAAATAAAACAATACGAATTAACAGATCTAAGTTATTTGCTGAAGAAATATAAATACCAAATAAATGAATATCTTGGTCCTTGGGGGAGTGGGCCCTTACTCCTCCTCGAATCAGGATTTAACAACTCATAATTCTCTCAAATAAGAATGGCTATTTTATTGATAAAACATTCGAATTACAAACGTACTAGATCTGAGTACTTAGTCTATTTCTCTTCTCTGTTCTATTTCTATCTCTTCTATTATTATATCTATCTATTGCAGGTATGCTTTTATATACATTTTACAATCACAGTTGTCTCAATGATTCTGATGAAATCGAATCATGCCTAGAATAGATGCTGAGTAATATTTCGGTTGATTAGATAGTTGTAGGATAACTCTCCCTGGATCTGTGTTCAGAAATCTTCTCATCCTTCTTGATTGAAAGGGTCGTAGATGCAAAATCTCTGGATGTGGTTTAAAATAGATAACTCCCATCGGTTCCGGAACTTGAGAGAAGTTCCAGAACCATAGGAATTTGTTAAGGATAAAAACCATGAGAGTTCCAAAGCTATCCTCAGGAGTTCCACAACTAAATCCTAGAGTTCTGGAACTAAGTTTGAAATTTCCAGAACTAAATGATGACTGTGTGATGGAGTTCTGGAACTAGCTTGAAAGTTCCGAACTAAGTTATGTGGGAACAAATGTTGCTGAAAACATACTGAATGCTTCTTGCTTCATTTCCTTGACTGATTAGACCTACTTTATTACAAAATTGAATTCAAACACACACTTGTCAGGAATTCTAGAGCTTTTAACATTAGAATCACAATCAATCAAAAGATAGACAATTACATCCTAACTCATATCAGATCAACTAAAAGTCACACAATGCAATCAAACTTAATCAAAAGGAGAGTAAGATGAGATCATATATTATACATTAATCGGACATATTCGGCCTCATCATGTTGCAAAAATAAAATCAATACATTCTCTAGTTACACAATGGGTTCCACATGTTAATGCAACTACTAGACCTACACAACATATATATGATCATATTCATATTAGCATTGATGATTCTTGTAGGCTTGAATTTCACAAGTTGAAGGTTAATTTTATAGTCTGTGGATTTCTAGCATGATATTACAACCATAAACACCAAATAATTATTTTTGTGGCTTTTTTCCATAGTCATTCCCTCTTTCTATTGTTGTCCATGTTGATATTTTCATACTTTAATAGATTTCAATCTTTTAGCTTTGTGGTATGTTGTTACACTATGTACTAGCTTCTTAATTTCACAAATAAAAAGTTGCGAATCCAATTTTCACACATATAAAATTAGAACCTTGTTAATAATGTCATGTTGAACACACCCTTATTACTTTTTTTTCGTTTCTAATAAATATTAAAATTTTAATAATTCCCCATTTATTTGAAAATTATATACAAAGTCCTTTTTTTAAATGATCGATGCATAAAAAAATAAATATTCTTTCCAAAGTAATAGATTCATAGTAAAAATTCTTCTTGTATTCTAGTAGAAATGGTGGCCATCAAAAATGGAAATCTACAACATATATAATTTCCATATTTTACACACTTTTTTTCTCCTTCATTTTGTATACACGCTTTCTTCACTGTGAGTTCCCTCTTCAAATATCATGTAATGGCTTATACTATCACATTAAATGACTAAAAGGTATTTATCTTGGGAGACTAAGAATTCTAGATTATTGGTTATATAATTTCATATTGATCTCATCTCTTTCATGGAAGTTAATATTTTGTGTTATACTACCATAAACACATTCTCGAATCATATAACTATTGTCCATGTTATTCAAATTGCTTCAAATTCATGATGTTTATTTTTCCCGAACTTCCACATCTAGGTCACCATTTATTTTGTGTCTCCTTTCTATTTACATTTCTATATTTGGAAATTTGATTTTTCATACATAAATTATTGAATAAAAGTAAACTGATATGTTGTCAACAATGAAATTCACAAGGGTAAGAAACCCAAAAACTCATATATAATGTGTTGGTATATATATTACTATAATATAAACCATGTGTGTTAGTATATTGAAATATGATAATATTATAACATATCAAAATCATAGGCATGATTGAGACATGTATTATAAATTAAATATAATAGAAATATTTAACTTTGTATATGTTGTCATGTGTTTTTGAGTGGTCAAAATTCAAGTTGAAAACATGACAACTTTACCCTAGTGTCAAAAACTTTGTCCGAACCCCTCCTAAGTCATCCTCTAGATCATCTTTCCTTTTGTGTCATAATCTTCCCATCCTTGAAAATATTCATAATGTGTTAAACAACCTTCCCAAGTGTTTGAAATGTGGTCATGAGGTCATTCAGTCCATTCAATGAAATGTGGTCAAAAGATGAAATTTGTACTAAGCCTAGAAAGGTTATTCCTCATCCTTTCCGAGACAAGTATGCATCATCCAATGTTGATAAATAAGACTAAATACATTTGAAGATGTTAATGAATAGTTTGAAATGCAATGAGATAGGTTTAGGAATATTCAGGAAAGTTTCAGAGGTTTTGAAACAAAAAGAGTGAAAGTGGGTTTTGAAGGCTTAAGAATCTTGAAGTGGAAAAAGATACCTAAACTTCAATAGAGGATTCTAGGAGATCCAAGATGATTGAAGAGGAAAACAGGATATTCATCACAAATCTTAAAGAATCCTATGCGTGATGAATTTTTCACATTCTTCCCAAGACCCGGGTGCTTCGCTCCCAAATGATTTTTTTTTTTTTTTTTGAAGGAGGCATAATTAGGTCTTGAAAACCATCCCATTGATCTTGAAATGGTCTTGAGAGTCAAAATTGTATTAAAAATTTATTTAAAATACCTCTTGGATCTCTGGGAAAAGTGGTTTCATGTCTTTGGGAGTTAGTCAATTTCACAACTGGATGGGTGGTGTATTTTGGTGTCCGGACTATCCTTGTTGTCCAAAATATCTGGGATAGTGGGGACAATAGAGACAAAGAATATGTTCTCACCCCTTAGTTGTACTCCTTGACCCTCATGTGGCCCTATCTCTTCTCAGAAAGTGCTAAATGGTCATGCATCCAAATTTGGCTAAGTTTTTCTCCTTAACCCTTGGGCAAATTTTTTAGTCCCAAATTTCGAGACAGTGGGTATAGTTGGGAAAAAAAATCCACCCCACCAATAGCCTCTTCTCAGGTTCATCATGTGACCACAACCTTTTGTTGATCGGGTGCTCAAATCCTTCTCTCTCATCTCCTCAGCTCTCCAATCACCTCCCACCACTTGTTATGCCCGGAGAAGGGGACTATATTTTTCTACCCTAACTATACCAACTATCATGGGGAGAGTGGGGATAGTTGGTAGAACAAAATTTTCCCCACCCTGCTTGCTTTCAAACCTAATTTTTAAAGAGTGCTTTCACAACTTAAAAATAACATTGTTTTGAGCTTTAAAGGAGTTTTATAAACCTATTTCACTTCATTCCTTCACCAGTTCAACCTAGGAAGCCATTTTTGACATATCAAAGCTCAAGAACACCTAAAAATTCATCATACATACCTACAATTTTATTTGGGTCACCATGAACACCAAAATGAGAAATTTTCATATCTTCCAAACCAATGATCTGATTTGAACAAAATTTTCTCAGTGGTTCTACAATCCATGCACCTTCAAGAAGACAATGATTGTAAAACCTATGATGCTCTATATTATTTATGGCAGAAAACCCATGTTTGGTGCCCTAGTTTACACTTTTTTGATTTCCAAGCATTTTGGTGGGTGGATTGAGATGAAATTTTTGGGCATGGGATCCGAAAAGCAATCCTATTCTAGTGAACCTATTTTCATGGAAAATTGATAAGGGGAAGTTCCATTTCTAAATATAGTATGTATAAATTCTTTCCACTTACTATAAATAAAAATTTCTGAAAAGGAAAACCTTCTCTAATCGGTGGACTCGGATATCAATAAAGAAAACAAACTAGGAAATTTTGATCAAAAAGGAAAAAGGCAATTTCCAAAAATAGTAAATTTGATAAATCATCAAAATGACATCAATGAAATTGTATGTAGAATTCTAGGAGCCTCATGAGATTGAAAAAATTAAGAAAAATCAAAAAGTAGAAAAAATAGGTCCCTAGCTCCTACTTACTAAAAATAGAAAGTGTTTGTTTTAGGTGCAAAAAGTTGTTGTCTTCCTCATTTTCTCTCACCTAGTAGATTTTTCCATAATGAAGTTCAATTTTTTTGGTTTGGAGCCTATTTCAACACTTACATCATAGTATCTATATGTGGGAGACTACAATGTCACTCACATGGACTTGAAGGATCTAAAAAATTGAATGTTTGGTGGTCCTAAGGAACTTATAGAAGAAAGGATGTGCACAAGTGGTTTGTATGTAGCAGGTGGTCACCCATTATCTATCTAAAGAAAATAATTGGTGATGACTTATGCTTAACACTATGAACCCGACATGAGAATAATAATGGCAAATGACAATCCAATCTCATCAGTGCTCACCACTAAAGGAATATCACAAAGTATGTAGATCCCAACTTGGAGCAATATGGTAATCATACCAATGGAGTTTGCATCAGGAGAATCATCGAAGAAGGATTCATAATTCCGTGGCCTTGCATTGCGGTCATGGATAAAGTAGGTAAAGAATCCCTCCCATGTGTTAAAGTCTTGGTCTAGGCAAGATTTTCATGAAGGATTCTCGGATGTGATCATCTTGATGAGAAAGCTAATGGGAGAAGAAACTGTCAAATATTTCCAAGACTAGATTGTGTTGTTAAACCTTACCATAATTGAGGGAAAGTAAATGATTAATTGGGGTCAAATCATTAGTGAAAACCTCCATTTTTAGGTGCTCCAGCTTCCAGTCACAAGGAAATTTGTAATGACATCATACCCAATGTATGCTCTCGCCCGATGACGAGATCTTTCAGGGGTCTCACTCACATACAAAATATTTCCCAAAATTCCCCTCCTATGAGATATATCTACAACTGACATTAAAGGAAAGTAATGACCACTTTGCAAGGGTGAACAATGCATTCACCATGTATGTTGTAATATTTCTCAAAGGAAATCATGAACTGACACTATCCTCGCAAGTTGTCATGTTGATCTAAAGATACATACCTCCTATTTCACACATTTCTCAAATTTATCATACATTAGGTTATATGGATTTGAACATGCTCTGCAAAACTTCCAAGGTACCTTAGTGACAAGATCATCATGTTTGATATTTACGAGAGAACTCGACTCGTGTCAACAAAAACTCAAAAGCTAGAAGAAGAAATGTGTGTCTTTCCTATCTCTTTGGGAATTTTCTCTTACAAGTCTCTCATTGATGCATCAAATTTGGAAGCCTCTTTCTCTCATTTGAATCTCTATTCCTACACTTTGAGATCTAACTTTTATATCCCGAGTACCCATGATATGTTTCATATCCCTGACTTGCACCACATGCCTTTGTAAATTGAGGACTATTGGGTGAATTGTTTTGATGATCTTGAAGTTAGGGAAAGGGATCATATGAGGATGATAGTAGGGAAAATAAGGTATTTTTTTAATGATTCATTATATGAGGGAATTGATGATGATAGAACTGGGTTGTACAACCCTTAGTATCGAGATGTGAAAGCTTCACCTTTCTTGCAAGTTTTTTGGAGCATTCAAGAATTAGGGGATATAAATGATGGACCAAAGTGGTGATTCGAAGATCTAGAGAGTGGTTCAAGAAGAAGAGAGTTTCATTTATTGAGTTAGGAGGTCTCTAGGTTCTAAAGAAATAAACATCTCCTCTCTCCACTTCGGGGGTAGTTGAGAAAGCTTCGAGTTCTTCCCACTCTGAAAGGCTCGCAAAACAAAAATCCATGGAATCCGATTTGGCTGACTACAAAAGAAATCACAAGAAGGAAAAAGTAGCTCAAGATTCTACAAAAGGTATGGAACAAGGTGAAATTTATCTAAATTAGCCATCGACCATTCATATAACTGAAAGCATTTCTTCTTCCACAATTGCACCTATTCAACCAACCCAAAATGCACCTTCTCAACTGAAGAAAGAAACTTCTATCATGGCAACCATTGAACTTGAAGAAAATTAAACATTCTCATGGGTACATGATATGATTGGAGGAGAGATACACATGGTACAACGAGTGGTGATCCCAAATTTATAGGCTATATCTATAATGGTGAAGGAAAATAAGGGAAGAAATCACAAATTGTCTCCCACGTTTTCAACAACACTTCAGGAAAGCAATATGTGGAGGTATCTCAGCCTAAATTCATCAATATTATTAGTGATATGGACCCATATTATTGTGATATCAACACCATTCCCCTTTGAACAGTGAAACATGAGGGAGATGCTCATCTATTCCAGGATTTTTCTACTCACCTTCTTGCGATAAACCAAGAGTATAAGGAGAGAATTGATCAATTAGAAGACCATATAAGGACCCTCACCTCATACGTGCAAAAATTATGGATCCAAAATGTTCCCCATCTCTCTCGCTTAAGGAAGATACTCCCGTTAGTATCTTCGACCTAGAGTCCATCGAGAAAGGCTAAAGGTTTCACCATGTAGGGTAAAGAAAATGATAAATGGATGAACAAGATTATAGGAAATGGTAATTTGTTGTTTCCTAAGATTATTTCATTATTCAATTACATCAGTTCAAAGGACATGAAATTAAGCATGACTAGAGACGATATTGAAAAATAAAAGGATCATTGGGATGGGAAAAGTAAAATCTTCCCTATTGGTGAACAACGAGGTATTCAATTCTACATTTGGGGACTTGTTTCAGGTTTTGGCCCGAATTTCTTTTCTTCTTACAAAATGATAAACCATGCTCTTAGTGAATTGGATTCTTATGAGGAACACATTTCAAATATGCAAGGGGATGTCAATGTTGAGATACAAAAACTTGGAGTACCAACAGTTGGTGAAGAAAATTTGGTGGATGATTTGATGAAGCCATTTGAAGATATTTTCAAGAAAGAGGCCAGAGATCCTTTTTCCTTCAACGGAGACACACTAGAGTCTTTGGATGAGATAAGGATCATCATATCAAACACTACCAAATATCATCAGTCTTGGTTCATGGAATGCAACAACATCATTACTCTCTCTAACAACTAGGTCAAGTCCTTGATCTTTGTGCACATCTCCCAAGATGAGAAAGTTAATCCTGTAGGGGCATGATACAATAAGGAATTCAAAGGTATCAAGATCTCTCTTAAAGAAATTTCCAAGACTCCATCGGCAAGAAGGTCTCCGTTAGCGAAGCATCTTCTTTGAATTGAGTAGTTATCTTCTTTCTCTCTTCACTCCCCTTCCTCTCTTCCTTCACGTTCTAATTCTTCATTGGGGTTGCACTTTTCATTTTCATCTTATTCACTTTCATCTTATTCATTAATGTGACTATAGTTTAAAATTGTAATAAGTTTTCCTCAATTAATAAAAATGGGACTTAATTTCTTTCCTAGGAATGAAAAGAGTCACAAGTTGTAAAAGACAAGTGAAAAGACATGTGGTGGGTAAGTGAAGAGTCTCTTTTGAAAACTATAAATTGTAGTGACTTCCTCAATTTAAGGGGTTGTAAATTTTTGAATTCATGAGTAAATATTTACCAAGAACAAGCAAAATATAGAATTTTCTTCTATTTTTCTTCCTACATGTTCCTCTCTATCTCATTGCAGATCTTTGTAAAAATTTCAATCAAGAAGGGTGTTTCAGCTTTTTTGGATGAATAGATGAATGATATTTTATGCTCATGATTTGTTTTGTCTTGATATAATTAGCAAAGTTGTTCTTTACAATTATGTGTTGATGATTTATGATTAATAATTGTAATAATCTGAGTTATACTACTTGCAAATATTAATCCTCCTGTCTCTAAATTTCCACTCAATATTTTTCCTTCCCCACAAAGTCCTCCCTTGCTCAAAATTGCAAGCATTTTCCACAGTGTGCGGTGGAGTGTTCCTATTAGATCCCGACCTCTTGGGAAACCAGATAGATTTGTTCTCATTTACATCTAATAAGGGATCCTCTCCTTCAAGTATGAGGTACATTGTGCTAGAGTTTGGAAAAAATCAACTAATTTTTCCCAACGACAAATTATTTCGCCAACAATATAGTGTGCTTTTATAGAAAGATGGCCATAATAAGGAAATCCCACAAGACATATAGCTAAAGAAACATATGAAAATATATGTGATCATGTATGTCCTACATCATGCTCATATACCTCATGAAACATATGCGTGTATAGAAATATAGAATATCATATCTACTAAATCATGTGATAAATAAAATATGAAAAGTGGAAACTAGTATCTCAATCCATGCTCATGTCCTAGTTTTGAATTTTTGAATATTTAACTCTGTTAAATTTTTGAATATTGCCAATAATCTTTTCAAGTCCCTAACTCCTAGTTGGACCATTCATGATTTCATCAATGAATCCCATACCTTATGTAATGGTCTAAACTTCATTTTCCAACATGTTTATAGAGAGGGGAACACTTCAATGGATTCACTAGAAAATTTGGGGGTGTATTAATGATTACAAGGAATGACACGATCTCCATGACATATCCTCCTTAGTTAGACACATCATCACAAACAAAGCCAATACCATGAATACTTCTATTTCGGTGGATCTTATATGTGCGTAATCCATTAGCTGAATCTCTAAGGAAGATTGTGTATAATCGAATTTATTTCCCCCTAACTTTGAAAATTGATTGTTTTTTTCATACTAAACAAGTGTGGAGGAAGAAAAAAGTTTTCTCTCTTTAAATAACAAGAATACTTGGTTGTCAAAGGGTTATTGGAGGGACCATAGGTTGTTACTTTCAGACCCACCCTTCATCTCAAGAGTGATTTACAATGGGAGGATCCCTATGCAGATTAGAACCCATCTTTGACCCACAGTGGAAGGATCAAATTGAGCTATGGGAAACCCTCAACATTGGGGGTTTCATTGATTTCTTTTAAAAAATTAAAGGGCATGACCAACACATTTCTCTACAGTTTTCAGAGAATTGGAAATACCGAACCATTACTTTCAAAGGAAAGGATTTTACTATCATTGAGGAGTTCATCTCATTTATCACTGGCTTAAGCATGGATGGAAACAAATTCTTCAGGAATAAATTTGATAAGGAAGCAGAGGAAAAGGTCTTTCTAGGATGAAGGAGAAAAAATTGATATCAAGAAGGAAGGCATTTTAGTTTCCTCTATCCCGCAACCTTTTGATGAGGTCACCTGAATGATGGTTTGTTATGTCACACTAGAGGGTAGATTCTCCACCATTCCACTACATCACTTGGTCCTGCTAAATCACTTCAGGTATGAGGTGAAGGTGAGTTTACTCCCACTATATTCTATACTCTATGGAAAATTATTTTTTAGAAGTTCAGAGTTGAAAGAGAATTGTTCCTCTTCACCAAGGTGTCATATTCCTCATAAATAAATACTTTTCTGATGTTGTGGCCCAAGACCCTTGCCCCACTTTGGTCTCTCCTCTTCCCCAACAGCCCCGCATTCACTCCAAAAACCCCATGTGTCATGACTCTACCTCTGAGCCACCTCCCAAAATAATCCTTCGTAGTAGCAAGAAAGATAAGGAAATCCTTGACATTGGCCAAAAGGGTAAAGAAATTTGTGTGGAGGATAGCCCCCACTGTTCTTCCTGCCATGGAACAAGACACCTCCTCTATTTTGGAGAAGAAATTTATCATGCAAACTGAGACCATGAAAACCCTTTAGGATAATGTGGAATTTCTTCTTAATTCTGATGTCAAGGAACAAACTCTTGATCTGATCCCTAGCCTCAATGAGGAAATTGACATTCTCAAAGCTGATCTCAAAGACCTTGAGGAAAAACACATCAATTATATGACTATACACAAGTCTTATCATGGATCTCATGCAAGTCCACATACACTAGATTTGTGACTCCGGTGGAATTCTCAAGCTCGATTGGAAGAACAACAAAATTACCAAAAAAATTAAAGCTTCAAACTGGGACCCCACTATTGCTATTTCTCTGAAGCTCTATCAGGCTCTTAGAGTTGCTTTAAATTTTTTTAGAAAATATTCTTGAATAGTGCTTTCGTATTCTTGTCCTTGTACAACCTTTTTTGTTGTTGTTTAACTATTATTTTGTTATAGTTGGTTCTTTTTGGGCTCTTTATAGGCAGATGGCCCATGCCTTCTATTTTTCTTGTTTCTTATCTTTTGGTTGGGGTGTGGCCCCCACGGATTAAAAAACCACAATGTTTTACTTTGTTTATCTTGGCTCTTGATCCTTTGGATTTACTCTTGGCTAAGGTCCCTTCAAAATCTTTTATCCTTAATAAAAAAGTGAATATTGTGATTTATTTATTTATTTATTTTTGAATTTTTGAATATTATGATAGAGTTTATATCCAATGATTAGATTCATAGGATGAGGTGATCCAAAATGCATACCCATGGCTAGATCTTCAAGAGTAACTCTTATTGGGTAAAGAGTGCTAGATTCTTGTATGTGTGAACTAGAAATAATACACCCTCGTGTGAATTCCTCTGCATTGGATTGTGTCAAGATAGTATAGAAGTATTAGGATCATGTCTTGTTGAATAATGTGTCATTATAATATTATATTATAGGACACGACTAATTTCTTGTGAATTTTCCTTGTAAATATTGCAAAAAAACTTAGGTGTGTTGTGGCATGCTTGTTATCGTGGATACGCTAGTGTAGAAGGTCCACCACTTAATTATGTGCCATTTGAAGAGATATATTTTCTATAGGGGTTATGACCTTGTCGACACAAGACTTATTGATAGAATGAGTAGTATATTTCAAATTTTGAAAAGGGTATACATAAGAGATGTTGAAAAACTTAATAAATTGATTGCAATAGATGTAATTAAGGCATCAATGTATAGTAGAGAGGATTGCACATAGATTTTTGAAGATAAGGGTTATGCCCTTATTGTATTGACATTGTATTTATTGTAACGATTATTTGAAAAATAGATTGGGATGTGTAAATTAGAATAATAGATATTTCATTTTAAATGGATTGTATAGTCACAATTGTAATTTAATAGTCATAGATAAACTTGCAATATACTAATAACTTACAAAATTTCAATCTAGACCATAATAGTGCACTTTGTACTCATTTGAAATTTTTTTTGCACCTTTTATTTGACAATTCAAATGGATCTTACTTGAGTGTAGGATTGTTAGATGCATAGATACCACATTTGGTTTTTGTGAAGCTCAATATTCATCATCCATATACTTAGAAATGATTTATCCATTTATTACGGTTGTATCCTTTGTAGGTACATCATGATTTTGTGTTTCCTTGCTAAGAAACTCATTCTTGGCAATGTTGTTTTGATTTGCTTCTACGTATAACTTCTCTTTGAGTAATTGTTCGCTTTTTTGATCCTATTTTTATAACCTCTCTTTTTGTAACTCGTGCAACTACTCTTTTTATTATTTTTCCTTACGTAACTTTTCCTTTTCAATATTTTGGATTTCTGGCTATTTCTTTTATATTACAAAAAATATTTTTCCTTATGTCCTCATTTGAAATTATTTCGTTTTCCATTTGTACAATAATATGTTGTGGGTTTTATATCGATATAAACATGGTCAAATGATTTATTATTTTAATTTCCTCTTCAACATTTTATTATTTATCATATATGCCTTAAAGATTCAACATTATGATCATTAGTGACATTGCACCTCACGGGGTATATGTTTGAATAAAATAATTTTTGATCCACATCCCTGGTAGACGGTGATAGAAAAGTGTTTCCTATGAGAGAGTATTTTGGAATGTATCGGTATCTATAGGGTGGTATGTCGAAGAAGGAGAGAGGTATCCAAAATCCCTAACATTGAATATTTTGAATAAGATGATTCCCCTATGTTTGATTTCTTTCTAGATTTTATTGTAAAGTGTAATAATAATTGTCATGATGTCCATGATGTCATGATAATTATGAAAATATTTTCCTTTTACCTTCACAATCCTACAAGGAGGATGATAGTAATTAGGTTGTAAGTTTCTTAGCTAGGCATATCTAATAGTTTTATTAAAATTTCATGTGAATGATCGTTAAACTTGTTAAATTGAAGCGGTTCTCTCTAATGTACTATAGGTGATTTTTCGGTATCCTCTATCAATTATCTATATAATGGAAAATTATTTCTCTATGTATGAATTTTACTTGGCCCAAATTATGAGATGAATCTCTTGTACTCCTTGTATCACTTTATTTGTCTTTATCATTAAGAATAGATTTATTTTGCTTGATAACCCATATTTGAGATGAACCTTTGTAAGACCTAATACCTTACATAAATATGTGGTTGAAATATGCATGTTTTTGATTCCTTATATTCAAAATATCGTCCTTGAGTGACTCAATATCAAGACTCGTAGCTTGAATTTTACTTTGATTTTTTTGTAAAACTTGAAAGGATCCTAGGATAGCGTTATAAGAGATTTCATTTTCCATAGATTTTGTAGATTGAATAGCCTGCATGGATCATCAAGAGGGACTCCTTTTAGTTGAGTGATAGCATGGAATCGGTGAAAGGGATGGCAATAATCACAACATCAAGGAATACTAACATTTTTGTTAACATGAGCATAACCTAATGAATGATACATAATATGAGGCTTAGGAGGGGGATATTATTGATTATCTCTTGTAAACTTAGCCAACCATTATATAGCCATAAATAATAATGTAAGGATGAGTTCCAATATGATAGATAGCATAGATAATAGATCTACAATGGGAAGGTTGAAGGTATATAAGATTAATCCCAATGGTGTAGTGCCCACATTTTATGAACCCAAATACAACAGAAAAATACCAGAATAAATTTTTTTGACTTATATTGTTCATTACACACAACACAACACAGGCTCCAAGTATAGAAACTCGACTCACATACGACAATCACATAAGTCATCGACTCACATAGACTCAAGAAAACAACATAGGCATGTCGATGCCACACTTCTCGTAATGAACGAATACCAGCAATGACCCAATCACAAGAAACATGACTTCAGGAACGGCGAACCCACAACACATCATTACTTTAAATGTATTTTAGTTACGATTAGCATCCCAAGAACATTGTTATGTAAGCATAATTTTCTCCCTTTTTCCATCTACAAAATCTTAAGTTCATTCCATTTTTAATTTACAGTTCGACCAATTTAGGTTGGCTTCCTTTATGCATCACGGAAATTTCCATAACTTACTGGCTTATTTGGCACAATTCAAATCACATATATAGTACTTAATTATCTTGTTCTTATGTTAAGAATGTGCTTCTCAAATGTTTATTTAATGTTTAAAATTTACCCTTGCTACACAAGTGAATCTAACGTGATGTCAAGGTGAAATCTTGGTATTAAGGAAGACATAGATTCGAGATAGCTTTTTCCCCAAGAACATCCATCGATCACGGAATAGTTATTTCACTACCATAGTTGTTAAAGTTCAATAACTTATGGACTTCCATTTATATTTATATATCTTTTGTTTTCTCGAAGTTTGGTCATGCCAAGGCAATTTATATTCTTTGCAACGCATGAAAATGTTTAATTAAGTTATAAAGACTCCAAGAGTGACCTTAATCCTAATCTCCAATCTCGTTTTCATCTTATATGATATGCTCTTACATCGCACTATGGTCTCGTTATTAGCATTGTTTTGTAATAAGGAGTTACAGAAGTATTTGTCTAACATCTTGAAGAGGTACATGATTGGAAGAATTGTAAACTATACATGAACCACAAGTGACACCTCCAAATCAACTGAGGTTTGGTTTGTTCCAATATGCACCTAATGATTTACGCCTCAAATATATAAGAGTTTAAGGCAAAGGCGGAAATATTTATACTAAACCACATTCAAGAAAATACCAAGATGTGATGTTAATAGAAACCAAGGTAGCATCGCTTAGATGTTCCCTCGAACAAAGACTCATAAGCTGACTTCTAAGGCGGTCTTCAACATTCAACCTAGTGTCGACCTGAAG
The DNA here is from genome assembly GCA_018340775.1 of Taxus wallichiana var. yunnanensis. Classification (NCBI taxonomy): domain Eukaryota; kingdom Viridiplantae; phylum Streptophyta; class Pinopsida; order Cupressales; family Taxaceae; genus Taxus; species Taxus wallichiana. The sequence goes on from CM031234.1 coordinate 653,439,115, forward strand.
AGAGGACATTCTTCTCGTGATTACCAAAACTAGAAGGAAACCACATACTCTAGATAGGTTGGACCATGTCATTCCTAAAATATGGGTTCACAACAATGTCGCTAGACATAATGACTATGATGGTGAAACTTCAACTAGGGGTTTTATTTACCTAACCTAGGAGGTCTCATTGAGTGCAAAGTCTAAGGTCGTTCTACGGTTTTAAATTTCTTATATGGTAAAAAGGATCACACATACAGCAAGCTATGCACGAGTATTTTATTAGGGTTGAGTGTTTCCATTAAAAAAATCTTATTACGTTTGCAAGGTAAGAAGATAACCCAGTAATTAATTTAATCATTTATTGAATACCGAGAAGTTACTACAATATATTAACTTCAATTTCATTTACTATAGATAAATCAAACCCTTTTTCCATACACAACTAAGAATCAAATTGAATCGGTGATTAGATGCACATTTCCTAAGATATCCCTAAAACTAGCATCTCCTACATATTAACAAATTTCAATTATAACTTTTCTATAACAAGAGACTACATTAGACAATTATTCATTTTACAATGACCTGTAAAAATTACAATAATAATAATTAAATTACACATCGCCTTTTTCGTCGTCATTCTTCCATCCTGCAAAACCCACGTGAGCATGATATCAGCGATAAATCGCTGGCATGGCATCCACCCTAATCAATCATAATTATCATTTTTCAGTTTCCCATTTACATAAGATAAAAATTACAATTTGCAATCGAAACAAAAAGGTTTAGAGACATGTATTCATTACATTTCATTTTGCTTCTTTTTGTAACCCAGAGAGAGAAAGAGAAGGGTAGAGAGAGAAAACACCGTTTGGTCAAAAGTTATAATACACACAAGTTTCATTATAGTGTTTTAAATAGTTATTTACATGTGTTAAATGTTTTCAAGGTGATTTGGCAACCCTACGAGGTCCCGCAGCTTTCTATTCTTACATTTTCTCACTAGTTACAAAACGTTCAAAATGGGCTTGGAGGCTAAGAAACTGCTTCCAAAATTTATCTTTCGATGAGCACGCACACCATGATTAACTTTCTACGTGTCCCTAGATATACCAAGAGTTCATAGCAACTGATGGAATTGAAAAGGAGTTAACGGTTTTGCGTTTGGCGGCTAGTTTTCTGGGCCACTAGTCGTAGTTCACACAGTTGTAAAATGACAAAAGTTACCTCGATGGCCCAAAAAACGCATCCAAAATGAACATTTGATGGAGGAGCACGCAACGAGACATCTCCTACTAGTTCCCTATATAAGGAGAATTCATCAGAATCGACGGACCGAGAACTAGTAAACCATTTTCAAACGGCGACAAGTTTTTTTGGAGCAACAAGATGAAATTGTCTGGTTTGACCTCACAAACCGCGACCGAAGAGGCCTACAAAATGGCTTCACCAAACTATCCCGAAATTTCTCTTTCCTATACTGAATGTTCCATGCATTTTTCTAGTATAAACGCTAGAGGTTTGCGAAGACGGGACGTAATTTCTCCATTCAGGTTTCAAATGGCGGTTCAAAATGAAAGCCAACTTTCTAGATTTAACAGCTTTCTCTATTTGTAAACCAGTGTAACAGGGCTCCTATAAGAGTGTCAAAAGGATGTCATATGTTCATTTCGGGTCAAACCAAAGGTCAAGGTGACTCCTCGTATACCAAGGTACACGAATGAAACTTCACATCTCATTTCCACAGTTACGAAGGGTACTTAGTGAGTCTCCGAAAAAAAAACAAAAATTAAATATTTAAAACAGGGAGAAGATCAACTTTATCAATGGGGAGTCAAATTCGTCTGGTCAATAAAATGATATTGGAGTGATCAAGAAGGGTAAGAGTTTTCTAAATCATCTCGAAGTGAGGGTGATAGTTCATGGTTTAAAGTAGGCGAGTTATAATGACTTCGTGAGTTATGACACGACAATTTATTGTTTTGCAACGAGTTGAAGGAACATTTAACTATATTAAAAATCCCATAAATTTAAAATTCTATTTAGTTGTAAAAGAGAACTAAAACACGAGAATTATGAGAGGTAAGGGAAGAAGAACCATGCCTAGAGAATGAAGTCGGTTGAAGCCGCAAGCTTCGGTTCACCTCTTGCTTGGGCACTTTGTCAACCAGTTCACGAGCATCCTCAGCTCCACCATTTGGCATACACGTCTACCAGGGAAGTTGCATTGCAAACAAAAACATCTTGTTTTCTATGCCTTGATGGTTTTCCAACAGAGTAAGTAGTTGCTTGTGCATTTCTAAAACCTTTTGAATAGATCCATTATGTGCATATCTTGCAATCCTAGCATTCCATGAGGTAACATTTCTTTGAGGCATTTTGTCAAACAGTTGACATTTTTGTATACATATCTGCCATAACACCTACAACTACAACATCTGCCAAATGTCCCTGCCCTGACTGAAGCCCTTGAGACCACGTTTTTATTTCACTCGAACCAAGCAAATACATCCTCACAACCACCACAAGTTGCTGCAAGCACCAAGAAAACATAATGATTAATTCTAGGCATGATTCTACAAGAGGCACTCATGCCATCGAAGTATTTACAACCCTCATGCACTGAACCTGCATGGCTAAAAGCTAATTAAACAAAAATGAAGCTTACATGGTCAGGGTATGTTCCATAAGACCAAATCTCTTTGAGGCATTCTGTCAACCAGTCCAACGCCTTTTAACAGACCCATTTTTAACATATCTTGCTATCATTGCAGTCCATAAAACACGTTTCTTTCGAGGCATTGTCAAACAGTTCACATGCTTCCACATTTTACACATTCTCATGTGCTCATCAAATACCAAGCAAACATATCCACACAACCACGTTTTTTTTTGTAGGCATTTTGTCATACACTCCATGCGCCTTTTTAACAAATCCATTTTATGCATATGCTGCCATCATGGCATTCCATGAGGCCGCATTTCTTTGAGGCATTCTCACAAACAATTTTGTGCCTTTTCTATGATCCCACGTTTTGGACACGTTCCAACCGTGAAAGAAAAAAAACAAGCAAAACCAATGTCGTCCCTGCCAGGTGCATGCTTCCATTTTTCTCACATGTGAATGAAGCACTTGCAACTATAACATCTGAAAAAACTCCTTTATATTTTGTGCTTTAGTAGTGTTCATGCCCTGATTTGGGGTTCTGTCTTTGCGTAGAATGGGAGCATACTAAAAAGGCATGGAATTTCCTAGCAAAGGGTGTTGAATCTACTGTGTGCCACTGCCATCCAGGCTCTTCCCCTTCCCACGCCTCATTACAAATCCCTCTAAGGTGGCGGCACTCACTCCCCCACAACAAAAAGACAACCAAAAACCACAAAGGCATCCTTTGCCCTAAAACCGCCCCCAACAAGAAATCACGGGTTTTCTTAATTTTAAAACTTTTATTTTAATTAATATTTTTTTGTTTGATTGTTTTAACAAAATAAGAATAAAAACCTAAATGAAGTAAAATAATAATAAACACAATTAATGATGATCGCTATATTCATAATAACAACACAAATTTAATAATAATAATAATAATAGTCGCACCTCGACAACAACAGAAGTAAAGAAAATAATAATAATACTCACAAATCGAACCTTCAATATAATACTTATTATGTAGATGTTCCCCTTCAGGCTGGACATGCCCTAACAACAACGAGACACCAATAAAACCACCTAAAGAATTCGAGAACGAGATTTTCCTTAACAGGGTAGTCGAACAGGGTGAAATCCAACAAGAGATCAACATGAGCACAACGACATTACCCACTTAGCAACACGATCGTTGAAGGAGAAAAGGAACAAAGGTGAATGGGGCATTACATTCTCCTCCCCTTAAAAAAACATCATCCTCGATGCGACATGACATTGAAGGAAGCAAGGTGGTAAGCAACAAGGAACAAATAATGGCAAAAGTGTACTCTATGGTTAAAAATTCATTTGATTAAAGCACGACCACGAGGTGGCCTTAGGAACATTTGGTAGAAATTTTAACTTTCAAGGTTCTGTGAAGATTGGCAGTTCTCTCTTATTCGTTATTTCATTAATCTCTTTCCATTAACATTATTCTTAATTCAAGTCCTTTAGCATTTCATTGTTGCATAACTTTAGTTATTTCATTCCTGTGGGTTCCCATCATGAACTACAGTCACAACACCCTACCAGGGTCATACACAACACCAAATTTTCACAAGCATACCTTTACATACTTTCACGACCGTTTCACATCACAAGGGTTTCACCACACCATGGAATGACAACAAGTAGACCACATAGCAAATAATTCCCAACAATTACGTCCCTAGACATAGATCTAGTACACACATATGACTGATAAACGAATCAACATGCTGATACATATACAACAGGGTATCACATGACCCAAAAATCCATGACTATAACGACATAGTTCCAATCCAATATCTAATAGTCCATACCAACCAAGGGGAGAGTCATGCCATCAATCATAACAAAGTCTAACCAAACTCACAAGAGGACACATAACTCACTATACCCACTCCACACATCTCAAAATATCAAGATATAACTCCATATATCTCCCCAAAGCATCACCAAATAATCTCCATATACCTCCCCAAGAGAAAGAATCATAGTGCCAAAACCAAGTCAGGTCACTCAACCATAGAGCCCCATCAAAAATCTCAGGTCACTCAACCATAGAGTGTCATAAAGAATAACAGTCACTCAACCATAGAGGCCCGTCTCCTTTCTCCTTCTAAATGAGGTCGGTCACCCTATGGCCCTAGGCACATAGAGCCCCATCACCCCCAAACCCAAGTGACATAATAACTCGTGGTTCAACAACCCGCTAGTTATCTGTAACTCCTTGGGGCGTACCCCCATACAACGAAGCGGGTCCATAGGTTCCACCACTCCATGGTGAATCCCATGACCCTAATCCAACACATTACAATATTAGAACCAGCATAACAATCCAATCAAATGCCAAGTGGCAAAATCAAAAGCCTTGGGCTAGGCTACAAAACTCTCAAATATGAAAAGAAAGTTTTAAAACCAAGAAAAACAAATGGCTAATTAGCCTTGGTTAGTGCAAAATCCAAATGTTAATGCAACAATCAAATAAATGCCCAAAATATAAGAACATGTCAATCAAGAAAACGGCTAGTTCTAACAATAAAAGAGATAAAGATTAATTTACGAATAAAATACGTATCGAGAAAAATAGCACATTACAATCACTATGTGGCCTCATACCGCCACCAAAGGGGTACTCATTAAGTTGCTGGCACTCGGACATTGAGCCTCAGCTCATAAAAATATACATGTAACCAGAAATGAGTATATCAAATAATGTATCTGTCATCATCTCTTCCTGAATCATAACTCCAAACTCCCACAAGGATCAACATAGTCAAAATCACATAGGATTATTCAATGAACAATCCAATAGGAAAGAGCAGGGGACACAAGGTTGCATAAGTTGAGCCTAAGGTGGTGCACACCCACAATATACTGAGCAAGCTTGAAGTATACTAAACAGATAAAAGTGGGTTTTTAGTCTATATAAGACTCCACTTTCTCACTTGTACTCAGCTCAAGATTATGACAACTGGTCCACGCCTCCTCTCTCCACACATACACTCTTGCAGCTTTATCCCCTCGGGTCGTCTCTAGTGTAAGGTTTCACAACATACACATAACTACATCACTAACACAATGGTGATTCACACACAACAACCATAATGTCTTACGCATGGTATTTATATATAGGGTATAACACAATCACTACTTTCATGGGTTACGATACATCACATTACCACATCCTGCACCCAAGGTGCAATCACTATACACAAGGGATCACACTCACCATATGCCCCTAAATCACGACATGAACCATCACATATTACATGAATTTTATGTATGAGGAACACAATGTCTAACCTTACAACATATAGTAAATTGCGATACAACATGACGATGCACACAACTCAACACAATACGGTGACGACATCACGATAAAATTCCATTCACTTTACATCAATTTTGTCATGAAATACATCAATACACCTTCATATCACATAAAGCCAAAATGTTTTAACATTATGCACTTCACATTAACATTCTCGTTCACACACAACAAGGCGGTACACCACACTCGGGTTCCTCATTGGATCCATGACATAGAGAGTGAATACTCTCATCACAAGTACATCAACATGACAACACATACACACTAAGTGACATGCACCACATGTGTTTCCATAAGGTCACAATCACGACATAGTTCACATAAAGACATATATCATATTACTCTTCCAATATCCACCACATCAAGCAACACCATCACAATTCCAATATGCCCCAGAGGTTCGAGAGCATGAACCTTACTCGATACCATATGTAGTGCCCACATTTTACGCACCCAAATACAACAGTAAAAATACTAGGATAATTTTTTTTTACTTATATTGTTCATTACACACAACACAACACGAGCTCCAAGTATAGAAACTTGACTCACATACAACAATCACATAAGTCATCGACTCACATAGACTCAAGAAAACAACATAGGCATGTCGATGCCACACTTCTCGTAATGAACGAATACCAGCAATGACCCAATCACAAGAAACATGACTTCAGGAATGGCGAACCCACAACACATCATTACTTTAAATGTATTTTAGTTACGATTGGCTTCCTTTCTACATCACGGAAATTTCCATAACTTACTGGCTTATTTGGCACAATTCAAATCACATATATAGTACTTAATTATCTTGTTCTTATGTTAAGAATGTGCTTCTCAAACGTTTATTTAATGTTTAAAATTTACCCTTGCTACACAAGTGAATCTAACATGATGTCAAGGTGAAATCTTGGGATTAAGGAAGACATAGATTCGAGATAGCTTTTTCCCCAAGAACATCCATCGATCACGGAATAGTTATTTCACTACCATAGTTAATAAAGTTCAATAACTTATGGACTTCCATTTATATTTATATATCTTTTGTTTTCTTGAAGTTTGGTCACACCAAGGCAATTTATATTCTTTGCAACGCATGAAAATGTTTAATTAAGTTATAAGGACTCCAAGAGTGACCTTAATCCTAATCTCCAATCTCGTTTTCATCTTATATGATATGCTCTTACATCGCACTATGGTCTCGTTATTAGCATTGTTTTGTAATCAGGAGTTACAGAAGTATTTGACTAACATCTTGAAGAGGTACATGATTGGAAGAATTGTAAACTATACATGAACCACAAGTGACACCTGCAAATCAACTAAGGTTTGGTTTCTTCCAATATGCACCTAATGATCTATGCTTCAACTATATAAGAGTTTAAGGTAGGCAGACATATTTATACTAAACCACATTCAAGAAAATACCAAGATGTTATTTTGATAGAAACCAAGGTAGCACTGCTTAGTCGTTCCTTCGAACAAGGACTCATAAGGTGACTTCTAAGGCGGTCTTCAACACTCAACCTGGTGTCGGACCTGAAGAGAGGGCATTCTTCTCACGATTACCAAAACTAGAAGGAAACCGCATACTCTGGATAAAGTTGGACCATGTCATTCCTAAAATATGGGTTCACGACAATGTCGCTAGACATAATGACTATGATGGTAAACTCCAACTAGGGGTTTTATTTACCTAACCTAGGAGGTCTCATCAAGTGCAAAGTTTAAGGTCGTTCTACGGTTTTAAATTTCTTATATGGTAAAAAGGGATCACACATGCAGGCAAGCTATGCACGAGTATTTTATTAGGGTTGAGTGTTTCCATTAAAAAAACTCTTTATTATGTTTGCAAGGTAAGAAGATAACCCAGTAATTAATTTAATCGTTTATTGAATACTGAGAAGTTACTACAATATATTAACTTCAATTTCATTTACTATAGATAAATCAAACCCTTTTTGCCATACACAACTAAGAATCAAATTGAACCGGTGATTAGATGCACATTTCCTAAGATATCCCTAAAACTAGCATCTCCTACATATTAACAAATTTCAATTATAACTTTTTTGTAACAAGAGACTACATTAGACAGTTATTCATTTTACAATGACCTGTAAAAATTACAATAATAATAATTAAATTACACATCACCTTTTTCATCGTCATTCTTCCATCCTGCAAAACCCACGTGAGCATGATATCAGCGATAAATCGCTGGCATGGCATCCACCCTAATCAATCATAATTATCATTTTTCAGTTTCCCATTTACATAAGATAAAAATTACAATTTGCAATCGAAACAAAAAGGTTTAGAGACATGTATTCATTACATTTCATTTTGCTTCTTTTTGTAACCTAGGAGAGAGAAAGAGAAGGGTAGAGAGAGAAAACACCGTTTGGTCAAAAGTTCTAATACACACAACAAGTTTCATTATAGTGTTTTAAATAGTTATTTACATGTGTTAAACGTTTTCAGGGTGATTTGGCAACCCTACGAGGTCCCGCAACTTTCTATTCTTACATTTTCTCACTAGCTACAAAACATTCAAAATGGGCTCGGAGGCTAAGAAACTACTTCCAAAGGTTATCTTCCGATGAGCACGCACACCACGATTAACTTTCTACGTGTCCCCAGATATACCAAGAGTTCATAGCAACTGACAGAATTGAAAAAGAGCAAACGGTTTGCATTTGGCAGCTAGTTTTCTAGGGCCACTGGTCGTAGTTCACCCAGTTGTAAAATGACAAAAGTTAGCTCGAGGGCCCAGAAAACCGTGTCCAAAACGAACATTCGATGGAGGAGCACGCAACGAGACATCTCCTACTAGTTCCCCTATATAAGGATAATTCATCAGAGTTGACGGGACTGAGAACTAGTAAACCATTTTCAAACGGCGACAAGTTTTCTGGAGCGACAAGATGAAATTGGTCCAGTTTGACCTTGTCAAACTATGACCGAGGCCTACAAAATGGCTTCGCCAAACTATCCCGAAAAGTGCTCTTTCCTATACTGAATGTTCCATGCATTTGTCTAGTATAAACGCTAGAGGTTTGCGAAGACGGGACGTAATTTCTCCATTTAGGTTTCAAATGGCGGTTCAAAATGAAAGCCAACTTTCTAGATTTAACAACTTTCTTTGTTGTAAACTAGTGTAACAGGGCTCCTATAAGAGTGTCAAAAGGATGTCATATGTTCATTTTAGGTCAAACCAAAGGTCAAGGTGACTCCTCATATACCAAGGTACACAAATGAAACTTCACATCTCATTTCCAGAGTTACGAAGGGTACTTAGTGAGTCTCCGAAAAAAGGCAAAAATTAACTATTTAAAATAGGGAGAAGATCAAATTTATCAATGCGGAGTCAAATTCATCTGGTCGATAAAACGATATTGGAGCAATCAAGAAGGGTAAGAGTTTTCTAAATCATCTCGAAGTGAGGGTGATAGTTCATGGTTTAAAGTAGGTGAGTTATAATGACTTCGTGAGTTACGACATGACAATTTATTGTTTTGCAATGAGTTGAAGGAACATTTAACTGTATTAAAAATCCCATAAATTTAAAATTCTATTTAGTTGCAAAAGAGAACTAAAACACGAGAATTATGAGAGGTAAGGGAAGAAGAACCATGCCTGGAGAATGAAGTCGGTCGAAGCCGCAGGCTTCGGTTCAGCCTCTTGCTTGGGCACTTCATCAACCAGCCACGAGCATCCTCAGCTCCACCATTTTGCATACACATCTACCAGGGAAGTTACATTGCAAACAAAAACATCTTGTTTTCTATGCCTTGATGGTTTTCCAATAGAGTAAGTAGTTGCTTGTGTGTTTCTAAAACCTTTTGAACAGATCCATTATGTGCATATCTTGCAATCCTAGCATTCCATGAGGTGACATTTCTTTGAGGCATTTTGTAAAATAATTGACATTTTTGTATACATATCTGCCATAACACCTGCAACTACAACATCTCGCCCAATGTCCCCGCCTGATCAAGCCCTTGAGACCACGTTTTTATTTCACTTAAACCAAGAAAATACATCCTCACAACCGCCACAAGGTTCATTTGCAAGCACCAAGCAAACATAATGATTAATTCTAGGCATGATTCTACAAGAGGCACTCATGCCATCGAAGTATTTACAACCCTCATGCACTGAACCTGCATGGCTGAAAACTAATTAAAAAAAAATGAAGCTTACATGGTCAGGGTATGTTCCATAAGACCACATCTCTTTGAGGCATTCTCAAACTACCCAATGCCTTTTAACAAAACCATTTTTTACATATCCTACTAGCATTGCGGTCCATAAAACACGTTTCTTTCTGTGCATTGTCAAACAGTTCACATGCTTCCACATTTTGCACATTCTCACGTGCTCATCAAACACCAAGCAAACATATCCACACATGCCCACTTTTTATTTTTGCAGGCATTTTGTCACACAATCCATGCACCTTTTTAACAAATCCATTTTGTTCATATGTTGCCATCATGGCATTCCATGAGGCCGCATTTCTTTGAGGCATTCTGTCAAAATAGTTTTGTGCCTTTTCTATGCTCCCATGTTTTGCACATGTTCCAACTAGAAAGAGAAAAAAAACAAGCAAAGCCAATGTCGTCCCTACTAGGTGCATGCTTCCACATTTTCTTACATGTGAATGAAGTAATTGTAACTACAACATCTGACAAAACTCCTTTACGTTTTGCGCTTTGGTAGTGTTCATGCCCTGATTTGGGGTTCTGTCTTTGCGTAGAATGGGAGCATACTGAAAAAGGCATGGAGTTTCTGGCAAAGGGTGTCAAATCAGTTGTGTGCTGCTGCCATCCAGGCTCTTCCCTTTCCCATGCCTCATTGCAAATCCCTCCAAGGTGGCGGCGCTCACTCCCCATAGAAAAAGACAACCAAAACCACAAAGGCATCCTTTGCCCTAAAACCGCCCCCAACAAAGAAATCACGGGTTTTCTTAATTTTAAAACTTTTATTTTAATTAATATTTTTGTTTGTTTGTTTGTTTTAACTAAATAAGAATAAAAACCCTAAATGAAGTAAAATAATAATAAGCACAATTAATGATGATCGCCATATTCATAATAACAACACAAATTTAATAATAATAATAATAATAATAATAATAATAATAATAGTCGCGCCATCGACACGAGGAGTAAAGAAAATAATAATAATACGCACAAATCGACCCTTCAATATAATACTTATTATGTAGATGTTCCCTTTAGGCTGGACATGCCCTAACAACAATGAGACACCAATAAAACCACCTAAAGAATTTGAGAACGAGATTTTCCTTAACAGGGTAGTCGAACAGGGTGAAATCCAACAAGAGATCAACATGAGCACAACGACATTACCTCGCTTAGCAACATGATCGTTGAAGGAGAAAAGGAACAAAGGTGAACGGGGCATTACAAAAGGTGATACGATGAGTAGGCCTAATTTTTTTGTAAGAAACAAATATGATATCTCAAATTAATGAAAATTTTATTTCTAAAATTGGTGACTATTTTCATAATACAAAAACTATTTTTTTGACACCCTCAATTTAATGGACAAAAATATCCATAGTTTATTCAAATAAGTCTATATTTCGTTTGTTATGCCCTTTTTAATAAAAATGAAATTCCAAAATTCCATTGAAAATTATGATAGATTAAAACCTAGGTTTTAATATTTATTTTGATAAAATGAATAAAAACTATGGTTTTAAAAATAATTTTTATTCTTGAGATATGCCTTGAAAGGTGCTTTGGCCAATAGATAACCCTAGAAAGAGGCCCTATTAGGAGTACCAAACATGAAACCCTCGAGAGAAGTATGAAAATCATATTAGGGTAATGAAATATATCAACATCATAATTAAAATTTGAATTCAAGCCCCAAAAATGAAATTATAGGGGTGAGGCATGCATCCATAGGTTGTGTTTAATTAATAGTAGTTTCACTAAATTATTTGACCATAATTGAAAATATAAATGGGTTCCTAAATATGATGGTTTACATATAATTAGGATAGAAATATGGAAATGATGTACATTAATATTATAGATCAATATTTACACACCTATCTAGAAGTAAAATAAATGATTGATAAGTTGGAGTTAATTAGGGCACATGCTAAATATACAAAATGACAAGAGTAATGAGTGCACTTAGCTTTCTATGAGTTTTTTTACGAATTTGGTGTGGAAACAAAAGAATGGGATGGAAATATGCTTTTGCTTCGTATTGAAAACAAACACTAAATTATGATCTTGGAAAAAACCAACCAAGAGGAAAAAATCACCCCACACATCATGTCTAAAGTTTGATGGACTTGTCCAATTGATTTACACACTTTTGTTTCAATTTATCTACTTTCATCTCTATTTCCCCCTTTTCACTTGCAATCACTCTATATGAGCATGAATGTTTTTGTAATTATTTTTCTCTCTTGAAACCTATCTTCCTTGAAATAACTATAAAAAGAGTCGATAATTAGTTGAAGTATCCTTGCACTTCCTATGTAGCACAAGTCCAAGAGGCTTCAAGCACTCATAATTATTCAACTTGGAAGTGTAAATGTGATGATGAAACTATATGTATACAACTATAATTTAGCCCTTCATCTTGATAATGCCTTGTAGAATTGGTTTTAGATGTTCTTGACTTGGCTTGGAATTATTTTTAATTGGCTTAGAGTGCTTCAAACTTGTATAGGGTCTACTCCCATTGTAATATGTTGAAAGAGGGAAGTATAAGGTAATTTTTCCGAGATTTGGAGATGAATACCAAGCATGTACCTTGTAATTATCAAGTAGTGACCAAGTTGCTAAGAAATAACCAACCGATTAACCGAGTGGGACTTGATTCATATTTATATTTCTCTAAGGGTAATATTTTGCACTAAATCGACCTAGGAGGGGGAATAAGATATCCTTTTGAAAAATTGACCGTTAGAGATATTTGGATAGAATCAACTAGTAGATCTTGTCCCTACTAGATGGTTTTATCTGAATAGGTAGAAATGATTAGTTGAAGATTTGGGAAAGATGCATAAGAGATATAAAAGGTTTTTTTATTGACATAAGTGTTCTTGTAGGTGTCGAACAATGGAATGAGGAAATGGAAACCTAAGGATAGTGTGGTTCATATTTGTTTATACACACAAATAATGTGTAGGGATTCAAGACAAAACTAACATCATCAAGTACCAAATACACACTTTTGGTGTCTTCACTATGATTCAATTCTATTTGTTGGTGGCTTATTAACACTCATAATAATGCTATGAATCTGTTTGACAAATTATTCTTAAATTTTTTCTCTCAAGCTACTTGTAAAAATACCTCAAAAATTATCTATTTAAACCATGAAACACTTTTACTCTTATGTTCTTATTCTAAAATATTTTAATTCAATTTTTCATTTGTGATCAACCTTTTTAAGTTTTTGACTTAATTTTAGAGCGTTCATTTAACAAATTGTTTCCCTCAAGGAAATTATGTTGATCTGAACCATGCATGTCATCTTGATATACCATTCCACGTTATTATATTATTCAATATTTCTTGGTTGGCAGGTATTAAATTAAAAATAATATAAATAGATAGGTGGTGGAATTTTGAACAACAAAACAATGTATCATATTACCATTAATTCTATTGATTTCTTAAGAACTAGATTGTATTTCAAGCATTTAGTTGTAGAAATGGGTCTAACCATAGTTGGTATATAAAAAAAATGTGTTTAGAAAATTTACCAAATGTATAGACAAAGCATCGCAACATATAATGGAATAAATATTAGTTGTCAATTTATAGCATTCTATTTTTTGGGATACAGTTTCATGTTAGAACGCTTGTGTTGACTTTGTTAAATTTTAATCTTAACCTGTATAATCTTAAATGCTGATTTGACGTCTTTTTTTGAAACTTCTCCTCTTATCCACCAATTATTCCATCATGCATTTAATGTCATTTTTGGGAACTAATTTTGAATTCTCTTTAAGGAGAGAAAATCATTTTATTATTGCAGAAAGTTGCCTTTTCTTAGAGTACAAAACATAACATCATAAAACAACCCAAATTTTTGATTGACAAGAATAGATTTGTTGTGTCTACGATTATAAATTTTAAGAAAAATAAACCTAAAACTAAAAATTACCCAAAATTATATAGTGACAATGGTAGATAGACACTCTTAAATATACTTTGAAATTGATAGATGAGCGCTCTTAAAACTTCTTTAAAAAAATTGTATTATTTAAAATAAATATAAGATCAAGTGCATTTCCTTCTTACATATTTATTTTATAATAATTTTAGAACAAACAAATATTTAAGATTACAAATAAATCTATAAAACTCCTACTCAAAATAGCCGAAAATAATCCAACAAGATCAAAACAATTTTCTAATTAATGAACAAATGATTTTGATAAACCAAGTATTAACCAATAATGTTAAAATCGTCTTTCAATTCTTTTTGTGTTCAATTTTTAAAATATATGGTTATTTATTATTTATATTGTGTATACATTTATTAGTATTGGCTTTAAATTTGATGACCACTAATGGTTGTCAAACAATTTTTTAAAATGATGATTAGTTTTTAGTGTTGCCTTTGATAATGTGCACAACACAACTATTAGTATAGCATAGATAAAAATCAAACATATCTTTCATATAATTTTATATATTCGTGTTCATAACACAACATATATAAATCTCAATAAAATTTGACAGCCATATTTTACATTTAGAAGTCTTTGAGGTGATTATATAAAAATTTGTGAGTATTTTACAATTAAAATAAGAAAAATGTGTTAACAACCACCAAATTAAACATTGCCATTACTATATGACCTTATAAGATGGTTTTTGAATATTTCTTTAATGTAAATTTATTTGATGAAATAGAAGTTATTTACTCAAAATAACATAGTACAATTATTCACAAAAACAAATTGTAACATCAACGCATGCGAAGAGAACACCATGTTTGGCCGTGGCCTAGAAATAGCATACAAAAACATCAAAACAACATGGCTGTATTGCTTTGGTATAATCATATATGGCATTGTCAAACCGTGACAATGAAGTGCTTAAAGTCCGTGATGATAGGAGAATCAAATAAAGGAAGTCGAACGCAGCTTTTCAAGCCTCGCTATTAAAATAATAATGTGCATGGGTTGAAGCAAATATGTGCTAAAGATTTAGTGATTTGAAACAACGTTTGAAGAAAATTATACCAAAATATTGCTTCCCAAAGCCAAAGACACAGGTCATGCCCACTAGGTTTTAAGAAGATAAGCCCTAGATATTTCAAAAATAGGAATTTCATTCTGAAACTTGGAAGAGATTATCCTAACAAATCCTAGAAAGAGATTATGAAGGAATATTGATAGTTTTTTTGGTTAACTTTGGAAATATTTTTGACAGTTTTGGTGCAAGGTCATTGAGTACAGTCAAAAGCCTAATTGGGAAGGCTAGATTACAAAGGGAGTATGACCTAGGAGTGGAGTTTTGAACCAAGAAAAATTAGAGGCATCTAAAAAATTTTAATGGGTGTTTGAAAAGGTATTGATCTTGCATTAAAACCACCAACATTAGGAGATATGGTGGTAGTAGTAGGTACATTATAGGGCTAGTATGAGCATTAAAGGTCTAGGAAGTAAAATAGAGATAAAGAGAGAAGTTTGATGAGCTAGGTACTGAAATTTTGCATGCACCTTGGGTATGAGGGAAGACAACTAAAGAAGTTTATAACTTTTTCTTTGTGCCTCTAGAAAACCATGACCTTGGTATTAGTAAGAGCAAGTAAAAAGTAATCTAAGGCAAGAGTAGGTAAAGTTGAGGTGTACATTCCTTTTGATGCAATTTGGTGATGAATCTAACACCATTTAAAGTTTATAACAAGGAATAACAAGATGGATAAATCAATGATGGTTAAAACCCTATAAGGCGTTAGCTAGAGGAGAAGAGTAAAACGAAGAAACAAAGGTAGATTGAATCTGAATGAGTGACCTGAGAGGTTTTTGTGATCATGAATAAGTGTTGGGAGTTGCTTAACATGTGTTTTGAGTTGTTGAACCATAGTTTGAAGTTAACTAAGGACCTTTGAGAAGGTATATTTCAGTTTTTGCAAGATTTAAGCCTTTATGGGCTTGGTTTGATCCTCAAATGCAAAGTAAGGATGAATGTTGTTGCTTAAACCTTCTTGTTTGGATAAATGTATGAAGTTAGTGTTTTTATCTGTATCAATGAGAATGAGGTCAATTTTTGTGTCTCTCTTGTCCCCTTTTAAAGAGGACAAAAAAATGTGCCCTCCCCCTTTTGAGCTCCTGGACCCACCACATGACATTGTGAAGAATCAGTAAGCATTTTTCGTAAGTTTTATAGCCCCGCCTCGTGTAACGCATGTCCGCCACTTGTCCTCATAGGGATAGGAAAATTTTTGTGTCCCTTTCATCCCTTTTCCAAGGGGAAAATGGGGACAAAAAAATGCATCCTCATAAAGATATAAAACAGAAAGATAGCATTTTTGAAGATCTTCCTCCATTTGCTCAAAATCAACCCGAAATCTACATATTTTTTCCATAATTTTCTCCTCCATTGGTTTTCATAATCACAGAGAAACAATAATTCATGAATTTTACATTTTTTCAAGCTTCCATGCCAAATTTTTTTTCAGAATGACTCTGTGCTCTAGATCGAAGAAAAGTTCATATCTATAAATCCAATAAACGAATCGAAGTGAGGTTTTTTGCAATCTTATTCATTTAAAAAAGCCTTAAAGGAGAAAGTGATATAATATTAAATGATGCCCTAGATTTTTAAAGGTGAAAAAACCTTCATTTTATCCCTAGTTTTTGTTTCTTCAATTTCATGTCATTCCGGATGACGGGTCGAGCTAAAAATTTGAACACATAGTCCAGAAGAAAAACCTATTTTGGTGAAGAAAGTTTCATCACAATCAGAGGTGGTAAAGAACACATTCTAAAAATATTAGGGACTCCATTACTGGTTTCCATGGCACAAAAATGAAAGGGAAATGAGGTACCTCATCACTTCTCAGGGTTCCAGTGGGCGGAATCTCGTAAAAATTGGAGTAGAGCTTCGAAATGAATTATGTAAACTTCTGCAAGTGGTTTCATCCAAATCCAATATCGGAAAGACCACTTTATATTTTTAGTAAGTCCCTACCACATAGCTTACTAAAAATAGTAAGTCTAAGGAAAATTTTGTTTTGAGTATCTCAAGACACTCCTTCAAGTGCAGAACATTCAAAAGTGGCAAATTTGGCAAAAAAATTAGCAAGGATGGGCACCCATGTGCAACATGCT
The DNA here is from genome assembly GCA_018340775.1 of Taxus wallichiana var. yunnanensis. Taxonomy (NCBI): domain Eukaryota; kingdom Viridiplantae; phylum Streptophyta; class Pinopsida; order Cupressales; family Taxaceae; genus Taxus; species Taxus wallichiana. The sequence continues at coordinate 653,456,455 of CM031234.1, forward strand.
AAAAATAGTAAATGATCAAAATGAGCTCAAGATGATCACATATGATTCTCCTCTCCATGCCTTGCTTATTCAAGCTTTCACAAAGGTCATACATTCAATGGAAAAAAATCCCTACCTTCACCGGTGTGGTGAGCATATGATGTCTCAAACAAGAAATTCCAATATTGGGAGTTCCTATAACTCCCCACCTGTCACTAAGTGGTGACCATATTGTAGACACTAAATTTGGGTCACATTCCCTTTACCCCTATTAATTAAATAAAGTCATACTATACCCACTCATGTCCCTAGTGCACACATGTCAATTAATTTCATTGCAATAATCAAATTAATTAAGTACCTCACCTATCCATCTCACCTATAGCCAACTCACCTATCCACCTCACTCAAAGACCCATTCATAGTCTATTTAATTAACTAGGACTAATTCTATACCAATCCTAACCAACTAAGACTTAGTCTAAACCTAACATTAACTCCCACTACTTCTCCTAGAAGAAATCATACTTATATGGGAGGACTCTATCACTTGAGACCCGGATTAAGGATATCAATCATGCCAAAAATAACAAATATCGGGATATTTTTGGAAAACCTAGACTTATCGACCTTAACCAACGTTGGTTATTTCTCGACCGATGTCGGTCACCTAACCATCATTAGTTACTTTATATACAACTTTGTAACCTTTTACCTAGGTTGGTCATTCAGTTATTGGAGCCTTATTGCATTCAAGCACAAATCTTCAAGCCCTCTTGCATCTAAACGATGAACACACACAACCATAGTGCAAGACAAGCATATGGTTATCCTTCCAAAGTGTTGGAATACTCACGGGAGAACACATGTTTTATTTTCGCAGCACTGAACCAGCTACTACCTCGCCTATCAATCACCAACCTTCATTTAGCCACAAGATCCTCATAGAAGGAAGTAAGTAACATGATCTTAATCATTTGTGCTTCCTTTATTGCATATCTCTTTTCTTCCTTCAATACTTTTAGTTTCTTATATTACCCATACATCACCTTCTTCCCACCAACCCACTATTCAATCACCCTAAGCCTCTTCACCATTATAAACCTCCTTAGTATCCTTGAGTCTTCTCAGCCATATTACGACCCAAACCACACTATCCTCATTCTTTGTGCAATCACATAGAACTCTAAAACCCATTTTTAATGATTTACTACCTATTGCCCCTACCGATATCGGTTCCCGACCACCATCGGTTTAGTCCCTATACCGGAATCAGTCTTTGTGTCATTTCACATTCTCAAACCAATAAGCTTCCCACTCACCCAGAATCAACCCAGACTTCAACCATTCAGTCCCAAACCCTTATTAGACCTTTAACAAACTCTGTTTGAATTGAATAAACCCTAGTTCTAATTAGATTTCGTGTTATTTTAGTATCCTAAATAAAATATAGTGTATTGTATGTATGAGAAACCTAAATCATTACATTGTAATAGAGCGTATTTATTTTAGTTTCTTATTCACATTGAATTGTATTAAATAGAGGATTGACATCCATTCAAGGGAGCATTATGCTTCCCGATCTAGCCTTGATAGGAAGTCCTCTGACTCTTACTATTTAATATTATTTGGTGGTCTTGTTGTGTTTCTTATATAGGTCATTCCTCCTAGCCAAAGGGAAGCTCTTCACGATCATCTTGGATCAAAAAGTCAGTAACATGCACATTCAACCTTCGACCTACATATCACAGGTATTCCTCCTAACCTATTTCCTATTCCGTTTTAACCAAATCAAATAAAAAATTAGGTGAAACATCTTGGCACGCCCGGTGGGACCCATTTGGGTTATTTTGCATTGTTCATTCCTAGGTGAATCATTGTGTGTCTATTTCCTTTTGAAAGAGTTCACATTAAAATTTCTCCCTTGGAACATTCTTTTTCTTCTACTGGTCTCAGTGATACTCGTATTTTGGACTAAAAAGAATGCTTCTTTCTATTTTGTATTGCATTAGTGAAAGACATACTCTTGCTTATTCATCATTGCTCTCATCGAATTTCATTGTGGATTTGGGTCTAAAATATTTGCATATCATTTCGTGTGTTGCATCTATAGCTCATTTAAAAATTGGGGTAACCTATATGCTAGAATTCATGACCAACTGATGGTTGAAAAATTGAGCCATAGCTCACACTGTGCACCCTTCTTTATTTGTACCAAATGACTGAAAATAAATTACTCATATTCTTGAACAACATCTTTCCTTGAAGAAGTTGTCAACGATCACATGATCGAGGATTGATAGTGGGCTCTAAACTAGTTTCTCTATCTAGTTATCATCTCAGAGAAGGATCTCCCACACCAAAACATACCTGAAAATATCCATAGTTGTCATATTTTTTAGGGCACCTTTATCAAACCAAAAAAGCCTACTATATTTACAAGTCACTCCAAAATGGCATAAGCCATAACATAAAATCTACCACATAGGATTTCATGTTTTCTACCTTTCTGCATGATCTTTGTTTTGAGGTGTGAGTTTATTTTCTCCATTCTTCTTTTCCTTCACAATCCATAATCATAGTTGGTGTATTCCAACTCTTTCTGAGTGTGTTCAGGCCAATCGTTTCCATACTCAGTTTCTAGGTTGGTCTTTTACTTGATCTAAATCACCAAATTCATTTTTTCTATCTTTTCACAAATTTCACAGTAACCGACATCATTCCAGCAACGTCATCAGCTCCCTAATATGACCATCATTGATTTACTTGACCGATATCGGTTTCTTGTTGTTTTGGTCATTTTAAGCAAAATAGCATTCACCACATTGTTTTTCTTTATGATATTTCCTCAATTACCTCACCATATCTCTGTGTCTCTGAAATCACCAAATCCCATATCTACTCCATTTACATCATTTGTATCCAAATTTTCAAGTCTTATTATTTTCCATAGTGATCGTATCGGTCCTCGGACTGGCATCGGTTACCCTCTATCATTGACATTGGTTACTCAACCACCATCGGTCTCTGTGTTTTAATGTTTCAATTAAAACAATGATCAATTTTCACCTTCTAGAACCATTTTCTCCATTCCTTTTGTACTCTTTTGTTATCTACAAAGCTCAAATTACCAGGTCTACTATTATTCACATGATTTTGACTCGTAGCCAAGCCAACGCTCTTACATTTCATGCTAGCCTCCGTTTCTCCCACCTAGCCCATCATCCCCTTCATTCTCATTTCCCATAGACCCCAATCAAGCTCTTACCATACCCACTGGTGATGAGGAGTTTGCAAGACTCCTTGATCACAACCCCATTGTTCTACAATACTATCTCTCTCATTCATCTACTCGTGATTCATCAGGGAAGCTTGTATATGGCATGCCTGTGTCCATTCCTCCTACCCTCGCACCCACTTCTGCATCAGCTACTACTAGCTCGGCCTTACCCTCTTCCACCTTACCACCTGTGGTGTCCCAACTTGACCCTACATCATCGATATATGTTGCACCTACGACATCATCGTGCCTTTGCCTTCGACGTCACTCTCCTACAATGTCAACCATGCCTTTATCAACCGCCTTGAGTGTAGGTCTATCTACACCTACCACCTCTCATATACCTATTGCATCTCAACCACCAATGGTGTCGAAGCCCATACTCCCTTCCAAAACATTGTCCTCTCCATCCCACAATCTCTTCCTCTCGATTGCTACGAGGTTTTTACATCCACTCCACCTACCTACACTTATCACCAACAACCCCCTATTTCATCTATCACTTATTCAGGATACTTACCATCTACATCTATTCCAACCTACATTCCTCCCTCAAAATTTTCTCACTCGCAAGCACCACACATAGTAGGATGTCACCCATGTCATACCCTTCTCATCTACCCCCTTATACTGCAAGGGTTTTCCATTCATTAGAACCAACCAATGATCTTATCGAATGATGATGGACAAGATGCTGACATTATAAGCCTCTATCTTTGGCTCGCGTAATGCTCTAACTTATGATGAGATCTGTAATGAGCCCATTCACCCATCTATTCTGATTCATCCATACCTGTGCATTGCGAAATTCCTAAATTTAACCGATTTAACAAAGAAATAAGACCCGCAACAACACTTGTGGTCTTTTAAACTTGGGTGTTATCTGTTTTCTCATGATGAAACTTTGCTCTTGCGAACATTCCCAATGTCCTTGACATGACCTACTTTGGATTGGTATAGTGCACTCCATTTTCTCATTCAACCAATTAGCTCAAGATTTCCTAGACCACTTTTCTATCAACATTGTCAAGAAGGTCACCATGACCGACTTGTATGTGACATGCCAATACAAAGATGAATTTATCATAGATTTTTTCACTTGTTGGCAGAGCTTGATCAACCATCTCACATTCCAACTACCTCAAACCGAGCTAATAGATTTTTTCACCAAGGCTTTTGATAGACACATCTTGCCAAATCTATAAGTTCAAACCTTCCACGCATTTGACGAGGCATTCACCATGGCCCAAAAACTTGAAATTTGTGTCATTGAAGAGAAGAAGATATAATTGCGTAGCAGGAACGTTACGTTTAAATCAAACAATACCTCTTCTTCTTCCAAACCGTAAAATAATTACTCTAAAGTAAAAGGATCTACCAACACGGTAGTTTTGAAATCTGGCCCATCTCATCCATCCAACTAATCAAATCCTTCTTCCAACCTTTCTCCTGTTCAGGATTTTCAGTTCAAGCGGGAGAAACAAAAATACACTCCCATAGGAGAACCCTACTCTTCGGTTTTAGAAAAACTTCTAAAAGATGGAGAAGTCACTCTTCCACCCGTCAAACCACATATTGGTTTTGACCCCTCTCATCCTATGCCTGCATGGTACAAAGAAAATGATTACTACAACTATCATCGCGTTAAAGGTCATAGCGATGGTAATTGTATAACTTTCAAAAATATCATCCAAGAAATGTTAAATAATGGAGATCTTGTTTTGGATAACCCTAACACACCAGCCAATCAGAACCTTCACATCTTCAAGAATTTGTTCCCAAATCACACCCCATCATCTAACCAAACCAACAAAACCTCAACCAATGACAGTAACGTTTGTGAGGTTCATGTTGTTTTTGACATCATGCCAGCTATTACTCAATTTCCTCCTACTTCATCTATCGAGGAGATTCTTGCACGGGCCCCTTCATCCACAGAGGGACTTATTTCATCTGCTCCTTTACCCACAAAGGAGTCTCCCTTATCTCCTCCTTCATCCACTCGAGAGTCGACATATCTGCCGATGCAGTTTCCCCACTCACCTCTCAACCTGACGAACAACCCATAGTACTTACTCTTCTACCCACAAGAGAGTCATGTTTACCTTCTTCTTTGCCAAAATATATACTTACCTCATCCAACTTGTCATCTCCCTTACCCATAGGGAATCCATTAGCAACATCCCTTCGTATTGGTGATAATTCTCCATTCACTTTCAAGGATCCTTTTTATTTTCTCTCGTTTCTTTTACTCGCACTCTGAAGCCAACCAATTCCTTGTCTCACGGACATTCTTCAAAGGTATTACTACTAAATAAGCATCATCCCCCTATAATGGTTCCATTTTCACATTTATCCAACCGCTTGGATTATGTTGGAAATTCCATGCTTTGTGTATGCCTTGACTACCTTCTCAACTCGGATGCAAATGTTGTTTTCCAATACTTCCACAATTTATCAAAAGTGTTTGAGATAACCAAACCCACCATGCCCATGCCGGTTGTAGTGACCTCTTCTTCGTCACCCTCACACACACCTAAACCTCTACCATCAAATGAACTTTTTCCAATGCCTAAAACCTTTCCCGCACCTATATCTTCCAACACGTCTAGACCCATTGCCACATTGGGAGTCATGCCGACATCGGGGTTGGTCCATCCTCCCATCAATCTAGATTCAGCCACATCCTCACAAGTCATCACAAAGAATATTCCCTCACCTAAGAGGAATACCCAACCTCTTAGGTCACATACAATGGCTTTTACAACTACCCCTCTGTCACCTTCACCACTTCCATCTATCCTAGGACTCCACCCATAAATCTTGGTCAAGAAACCTCCTATCCAAGGTAATCCAAAAACACAACAACGTACCTCATCACGATACTCTTTTGTACCCAAATTACTACAAAATTTACGCCTTTGTTGTCACCTACATCCTTTTTACCTCCTATACCTACACCACTTCCAGTATCCTTATCATTACATATGGCATTCCCTTCTCTTCAACCAAGACCTTCCATGTTGCCTCTTACTACAACCTTCACTACACCTCCTTTATCACCTTGGCTAACCCAATGCCTTCCACCATTTACCTCCCCTTCTACATCACACACTTCTTCTTCACCCTTACCTAAGAATATGAAACCAAATCTCAAGAACCCACTACCCTCCAAAGAGGTATTTAAACCTACACCACCTTCAAAACTAGTTCACCTACTACATCTTTACCCAAGAAGATACAATCCAAACATAAAATCATACTATCTACCAAACATGTCTTCACACTTACTCAATCTCTAATACTACCTCCGGTGGCACCTCTCCCACCAAGGTCACCCATACTTCTATTTAGACCCACGCTTACTTCACATTGTGATCCATTGGCAAGGTCATACGCCAACGTCCTAGTTAACCTTTTGAAACCTCTGTCATCACATTGCCACCACTTAGACCTTACGACTCACTTTGAAACCTAAACTAGAAGGGTTTAATGATACTAAAATTTGTGGTTACCATCATGTGCTAGGGAATGATGTGGAAAAATGTAAGGCTCTTAAGACTGTTCTTCTCCAACTATGTCCTCCCAAAGAAAGCTTTAACGGTGACGATATTTTAGATGAGGACCCTATTCCATCTATACATATCACCACACATCCTCATCCCGCATACCTATTCAGTGACATTCATCTCCCCCTCCATAACCCTTTTATCCTCCTCCAACATTTGAGATCAATGTGGTCCACATAAGAGAGCTCGCTAAACCTCTCGTAAAAATGCTAATGTGTTGCATTGTTTTCACAAAGCTAGTATATGCCCTCACCATATTTTTGTATCTGTCTGTCCGCTAAACCTATCACGACTCACTTGCTCCTTGACCAAAAATTAATATGGTTCAAATTTCCACTCGATCCCGAGAAGGAAAAAGGAAAGGAGAAAACAACCAGCTCATCTGCTACTCTTTCACCCAATATTCCATCTACACTTGCACCAAAACCATCATCCGTGGATGCATATACCCTATTTCGACGGGGTTTCCCGTTGTCTATGTACAATGCTCAAAAATTGCACTAATATCCTCTCAAAATGTATTTGTACAACCTTGTCTAAACCTCTGAGTCTCATTGACACGACCTCATTGAGGTTCTACAATATATTGAGGCTTTACCTAATGACCCTATTCTTGTTACATTTATTATCACTCCTCATCATGTGGCCTCTCTCACCACTTTGTCTCTTTCCATTACACCCGCTACCACTCATCAAGTAGCCACTCTCGGTTTTTTGATGACAATATTTTACCTCTCCAATCGATGATCCCATCCCACCCTATTTATTTCTTGCTACATTGATAATATACACACTTGACGTGTTATGATCGATGGAAGTGGAAGTATCAACATCATTTCCTCCTATGCATACAACCAAATACACATCCCTACCAATTGAATGCATAATAACCCAGTTATGTTGCATTCATTCAGTGATGTCATGACTTCCACCCTTGGCACCATCATTCTCCACATTTGTGTAGGCCCTCGTACCGTTATTGAATTATTCTGTCTTAGAGGGGGAATTCCAATACAACATACTGCTTGGCCGACCTTGGATCTACGCCATGGTTTGTGTTCCTTCAACCTTACACCGTTGTTTATAATTTAAACATGAAGGACACAACTATACCATTCCAGCTGACCCTTCACCATTCAAGACTGTAACATGTTGTATTGATCCAATGATGTCCTTGTACCGATTAAGGAATCTATCACCGCTACCACTTCTTGTTCGAGACACTTGCCTCATCCACCAATGGTGTCACTACCTCTTCTACAACTAACTCCTATATTACTAGTATTGTCATAGCTTTTGGTGACCCATCAACCAACCCATCTACTTCTCAAACAACTAATGTTTCTTCTTCCCAAATGATTAATGATTCATCCATTCCTGTTACCCACATACCCACTACTCGATCCCTTAGAAGGTGGTTTTCAATGCCTCACTCTTGGGGGAGTACTTGCCTTTATAACATTGACACATTCTTTACTCCTCAATAGTATGGTAACCTTCACTAACATCCCCGCTTATGATCACCGCATAGGAAAGGTTTTCCCTATGGTCCTCCCCACCTTCGTACCAACTTAACATATGGGGGACTTGATGCTTGTACCTACTCACCCAAGCCACCTTCCCAAACTTGACCATTTTCCTCTGACCTTTAATCTCTCACCAACCACTTATTCACCCACACCTTCCTCCATTGTTGTGCTCTCAAATAATTTGGATTCGATTTCTAAGAACAAGGCCACATCATCTTGTCATTCCTTACACCACTTTTAAGCATAAAGAACACAATGGTATTAGATTTTCCGAACCACCTCCCAAGAAGGCTTGAGTCAAACTCATTAAGGATGATAAACATTCCCCACCCCATTCACCAACTTCACCACCTTCACCTACAAAGTGTATGGATCCAAAATCCATTCCTCCTAACTTTTATTTTTCATGAACACCATTTCCCTAGGACCTCTAACTTATTAACGAGATGGTGAGGATCCCTCTTCTCTTCCCGTATTGTATGCTAACATGATCAATGAGGATACACATTCTATTAACGTCATTCAATTTCATAATGATGATTATATTCTCACCTACCTTAGTGTAGAATATTCTTATATTCACATGTCGTTACCTTCGAGACGCGAACCATGTTAAATGAATCGACCATCGAAATCAACATTCACACTCAGATGACCCACACATTCTTAAAATAGGTCAATCTTTAGATGTTGTTGAACATGAAGCTTTTACTTCTTTCCTCCAAGATCATAGAAACATTTTTCCTTGGTCCTATGCTGATATGCTTGATATTGACCCAAACATTGTGGTCCACAATATCATGACCATTCTTGATGCCAAACCCATGAAACACAAGTTGCAAAAAATGCATCATCGCATTGCCCTTCTTATCAAGTAATAACTCCGTGCCTTCTTTTGGTTTCCTTCACCTACCCATTGATTATCTCCAATGGAACTCTCTCATTCTGTCACAAAAGTGACAGGGGGACTCCGCATTTACATGGATTTCTAAGAACTTAACTTATTTTTCCCTAAAGACAACTTTCCTCTACCTAGTATTGACCAACTAGTTGATCTCACTACCGACCATGAGATGTTATGACTCATGGATGGTTTCTCGGGTTATAACCAAATATTACTCACCCTAGAAGATCAACACAAAACCGTCTTCATCACTCCTTAGGGGACCTTCTAATATCGTGTCATGCCCTTTGTCCTTAAAAACATTGGTGCTACATATCGGTGGGATCGACATATATCTTTCATGACATTATGCATCGCATATTAGAAGATTACATTGACAATCTCCTTGCCAAATCGAAACATCGGGCCGAACACCTTACAGTCCTTACATTATCTTTGACCACCTCATCAAATACTGTGTTCTCCTTGAATGTAAGAAGTGTATCTTTTATGTTCTCTCCACAAGCTCCTTGGTTTTATTGTTTTTTTGTGGCATTGAAGTTGATCCTGCTAAAATAGAGACTATTTTCAAAATTCCTCCACCTACTAACCTTTTTCAACTTTGTAGTTTGCAAGGCAAGTTGCAATCTATTCGTCACTTTATTTCTCAATTTTCTTACCGCTACCATCCATTTCATCCTCTTCTCAAAAAGTATGTCTCCTTCCAATGGGATGATGAATGCCAAAAGCCTTCAAAACCTTACAACAATAACTCCTCCAACCACCTATGCTCATTACCCCTAAGGATGACCAACCATTTTACCTTTACATTTCTGCTATTGATCATTTCCTAGGTGTCATGCTTTCTCATCGTGATGAGAAACACAGGAGTAAGCGGTTTATTATATAAGTCATATGCTTTTAGACTATGAAACTAGATATACTCACTCCAAAAACTCTACTTAGCCTTAGTTTTTGTCACCACTAAAATTTTCCATTACCTACTCAACCACAAAACCTTTGTTATCACCAATACTCACCCCTTACATTACATGTATGCTAAGCCTTACCAACATCAACATGTTACACGTTGGCTCATGCTTCTTACAGACCTAGATCTTGAATTCAGTCATCAAAAAATTGTCAAAGGACAAATAAATTTTGACCAAATCACAAACACAGCTCTCTCCGGAAACCAATCTTCTAACTTTGATTTCCCTGATGAATCAATCGCTACCCTCTCCTTGGATGATACCGTTTACCATATGACCTTATTTTTTTATGGTTCCAAATGTCAGCATGGGGGTGGTGCTGGAGTTATCCTTATTCCTCTTAATGGTGATCCTATTCCATTATCTTTCATATGATATTTTTATTGTACTAACAATATCACCGAATATGAAGCACTTGTGTTACGCCTTCAACCCACCATAACCTTAGGCGTTAAATCAATTAATAACTTTGGTAACTCTCAAGTGGTTTTGAACCAAGTTAATGGTATATACCGATGCCATAATGAGATACTTCAAAGTATAAGCATCATGTTGACATACTTTTGACTACCTTTTATTTTTATGAACTTCAAACCACCCTTCTTTCCATTAATAAATTTGTAGATACCTTAATTCTCAAATATCCACCTCTTCCTCTCGACTCAAAAATATTTGTCACTTTGTACAAAGATTGTAATCACCTTATTATCTAACTCGAGATGTCAACCTTGTAGGAAACATTGAGACTAACCCACGTGACTTTTGGTATAAGTAGTTTTTCTACTACCTTTCCCTTTCCATTCTTCCTCCAGATCTTACAGAAATAGACAATGAGCCTTTCTCAAAAGTGCCTCTCACTATGTCATCATGGGTGGTCTTCTCTATAAACATGGTTTTGATGTTATCTATTTACAATGCCTTACAAGTTATGAAATTCCATACACCATCAAGGAAATTCACAATGGGATTTTTCAGGTCACTTGATGGTTTAGCTATTCGCTAAGTGCATCCTACACACTGGGTTATTACTAACCAACCCTAAACTTGTGATTGTTGTGAATTTTTCAAGCATTATGTGAAGTGTTGGCAACATGCTAATCTCCATCACACCCCTATTCATGCCTTACATGTCACATGAGAACTTTGGCCTTCCTCTCAATGGGGTTTGGATCTTGTTAGAGAGATCAACCCTCATTCTTCCCAATGTCATCAATGGATTATTACCGCTACCAAATATTACACTAAATGGGTGGAAGTCATACCTCTTATTTCTACAAAAGATGAGAAAATATGTGAATTCATCAATCATCATATCATTTGTCACTTTGGTTTTCCTCACCGCCTCATCACTGATAATGGTAAACAATTCAAAAATAAAACCCTACGGAAAATCTATGATGCCTTCGACATTTAACTCATTTTTCTTCACCTTATTATCCTCAAAATGGCCAAGCTGAATCAACCAAAAACCTTCAACAAAATTCTTATGAAAGTGGTTGACGATACTGGCAAGGATTGGCATACGCACATTCCTTTCACCTTATGGGCTTACCACACTAGTATTCACACCTCAACTATTGCCACACCTTTCTCTTTAGTCTATGGTACAGAAGTTGTCTTGCCTCTCGAAGTGAAAATTCCATCTCTTCGTATCTCACTCAAAGATATGCTCAATGATGATGATTTTTTCCAAGACCGTTTGGCACAACTTGAGTTATTAGACGAACATCATCTAAATGCTCTTGATCATCTCCAATCTACCAATAATTTATCAAATGGGTCTACGATAAATGTGTCCAAGAACGAACCTTCCAAAGTTGGTGACCTCATCCTAAAGGAAAATCAACATGTCAAAAAGAGGAGAAAAGTAAACGGGAAAGTTTGCTCCTAATTGTTGGACCCTATATTATTACGCATGCCTACGAATTGGGTGCTTATTGTTTGTCTTCACTTTAAGGTAAACCTGAACCTGAGCCCCTTAATGCCTTACATCTTCAACCATTATATTTTTGATTCAAGTCTTGTATCATCTTCTATCTATTAAACGATCGTCCCTTGAACAAAATTCACTTTCCACTTACCTATTTTAAGGATCAACGACTAAACAAGAATCATGTGATTAACCATCACCTTTCAACCTTATCTTCAATATGAGTTTTGAAACTGCTATAATTATCATAGACCTTGATAGTATCATTACTACAAATGGTTAACTTGAATATGAGATAATGAAAGGTAATTTAATCTTATAGAGATTGGGGAGGGTCCGAGATCAACTTAATCCGGACCTTAGGTACAACCCATTCGTGGAGAAAGTGTCGTAAAATCCAACTATTCATTAATGATAATAATTACCTTAAAAACATAGAACACTATACACCAATGCAGGATTCTAGGTGGGATAACTCGTTGCATATGCTACACAGTAGTATCCCTGTGATGACGATTATCACCATTTGGATACTATGGTATAGCATCTGTAATGAGTTGTCTCATCAAGAGACTGGATAGTAGTATGGTGTTTCCCTAAGTACAAACCTTGATAGGGTTACAAGATAGATTGGACCTCCTAGGTACGCACCCTTATATCAACCTATGATGGCTACGGGAAGAGATGTGGTGAGTAACAAGGTGAATTGTTACAAGAATAATTTCTTTCCATAGGCATCACAGGATGACATAGAGGTACGTCCTCATGTGGGTTAAACTGGTTTGTACCTTATTCTAGGCTTGTAGCTATTTACAACATCAAAGTTGTGAATCCATATAACTAAATAAGTGATTAAGGTGAAACAACAATTTCCTAATGATGAGTGTGCCATCATGGAATAGAGCATGGTATACATGACTCAGAAACTTTGCACAAAGTGGTGTAAGCTGCTGATTACATGGTCGAGCTTTCCCTTTAATCTAAGTTGTCGGATGCCTGTGGATTTCCTAGGTGGAACTGGGTAGACACTTAGGAGCATTCTCTTATATATCAAACCTTGAAAAAGGAGAACCAAAGGACACAGTTTGTGTATGGGCTCGTATAGAGCTTCGAGGGAGAACGAGTAGGTTCAATATTCTCTCATACAACTGCACATGGTTCATGATAGTTATTGGAAATGGATTTCTTTAAGGTTTATGTAGATTTAAATATATGGGTATTTAAATCAGCTGCATAAATTATATATATATTAAAAAAAATCTAGAGACAAAGTGACAAAAGTGGATGTTACATTTTGGTATCAGAGCTAAAGGTTGCAGCTCTTGGACTTATTGGGTCCTTACGCTAATTAAAACTTTTATTTTGTTTTCAAAATAAAATGGAAATGGGAAGGATGCACCAAGAAGAAAGAACCAAGCCTAATTTTGCTGCGGTTTCAATGGTGCAAAAGTTAGACAAAATTCTGATGCCCTTCATGTACCGGAACCGGATAGATGCCTTGGAGCAGCTAGTGATGGGTGAAAGTGATAAGTTGGATAAAGGACAACTTAAGTCTGTTACTAATAAACAACAGGAGAGTTGTTTAAATGATGAACTGATCATTTGTGGCAAGTTTTGGACTTACCAATCCAAAGATGAACTGAACCCAAAATTGGGGGAAGCATTGGATAAACTTGGATCTTCTTCTGACAAGATGAAATTTGGAAAGGCCAGTGGGCTAAAACCAAATCTGCTAGACATTCCCACTCATAAAAATGAAAAGGGTCATAAGAATGATAATTATTCTTCATCTCGGAATGCTAAGAAAATTTGGTGGAAAAAGCATAGCAAGAAAATGTGTTCTGCCAAAAGTAAATTTGCCCAAAACTTACAGTGATAACCTGCAGGAAAAAGCATGGTACTATTGCAAATGGTAAAAGCGGTCAATCGGGACCTACTAGTGGATGTTTCATGTGTGGCAATGGGCATTACGCCAGCCAATGTCCTTTAAAGAAGAGGAACAAGCATCGGATGATGAAACATGCTTGAGTAGACAGTATGGGAAAGAACAAGTAACCCTAGCAGGATACGTAGAAAATTGTGAAGAGATCCATGAGATTAGTATTCTTCAATACTAGAAGAAAGAAAATATGGAATTGTTGTACTCAATGAAAAATTGGTCAACAATTGTGAAGCCTAACTCTTTCGGGTAATATGGAATTAAAAAAAAATGCTCAATTTTCAACTTATGTCTAGTTAGATAGCATTGATTTGAGTGATGGTTCTATATTCTATCAAATATTTGATGTATATAATTAATATTTCAATTCCAAGAAACTGAAAATATTATATTCTGTTTGATGACTCTTAACAGTGGTTGTAATATATATATATATATATTGGTATATGTTACTTCTGGGTTGTATTACTCAAGTACCCAAAGTTTTTGGGGTATCATCACGCTATAAGGAGGATCTCAGGTTTGAACCTGGGAGCTTGGCAAGCTATCGCTTAATATACTCAAAAGGGTTTGATGATGGTTTGTTCTGGATCGACTCATCTAAAAGCATATATAGTATGAGGTTATATTTAACTTCTAGTAATATCTTGTACCTTTTGAGACAAGATTTATTTTATGTTACCTATCACGACATGATTTCCTTTTGTTCATCTATCGTGACGTGTTGTAACCATGTGGAAATTCTAGTTACGAATTTTTGTGAACGTTCATGGATTTTTATGGTCGATTCTAGTACTTTTAATTGAACCCAGATAAGGGAATTCATACTTCACTAATATGAACCCTGCTATAGAAATGTGCAGGTTCAGGATCAAGGGATGTATTGTGAAATCCCTCTCTAGTAACATTTTCTATGTAACTCAACATGGCGCCTTCGAGCCCATAGAGTTTCAGACTTAACTCGTATGCTTTATATTATGTTGGGAAAAGATACGATGACTTTTAAGTCGGAGGAATGTTTAGAGCTTCCAAGAGGATTTAGTAAGTTGTTAAATGACATAAGTAAGTCATTTGCATACTTCTAATTATTAAGGTAAAAGATTATTCAAACAATACACTACTTATTTGAAACCCTCGTGCAAACCAAGTGGAATTTGTGCATGACCTTGGTAATATTAGGATCAGTAACGATTCTGTGAATCCACTGAGGAGGTTTAAAAGTAGAATAAAAATGTTGTGGAAGTCAAAATATATATCTAATAAGGTGACTTTATTACTTAACACTTCGAGAGGTTTTTGGC
Source organism: Taxus wallichiana var. yunnanensis (assembly GCA_018340775.1). Lineage (NCBI taxonomy): Eukaryota > Viridiplantae > Streptophyta > Pinopsida > Cupressales > Taxaceae > Taxus > Taxus wallichiana. The sequence continues at coordinate 653,471,857 of CM031234.1, forward strand.
AAGCCGGTTTTCTCAAACATCTATAAACTTGAAGACCTCTTGTTTGAGGACAAGAAAATGTGTTGTTAGTACTCATTCATGAGTTAATATTTGTTAAAAAAATTCTTAAATAAACAAATTTGGTAGATCCATAAGCTTGGATAACCACGTTGACAACATTCTTTGATTGGACCAGGTATAGGAGATAAAAAGTGTAAGATATGTTGAGGTATTTGATAACTGAAATAGGAAATATTCTAGTTCAGCTAAACAAATGAATGTCGATACCTTATCTTTAGACCCAATGATTGTAGAGATTTGGAACCTCAAATCAAAAAGTCTTTAACAGAGCTGAGGAAAGTGGTGTCTCGAATGAACTACCACAGATCCACACATTGTAATCCCAGAAGAAAGGGATAGTTCTTCCTTAAAAGGTACCAAGTAAGATTGTTTTAACTATATCCTTTGTATATTAAATATATGTATTGCACAAAAATGATTTACTTTGGTAAAGTAATCATGGCATAATTCAGAGTGTGACTATTTACTGTTCGACAAGCTGATACAACTACTGAATTTAAAGTTTCGAATCTAAAACCATAAACTTCTGGGGAATAGTAACTATTCTACAAGAATTAATCTTATATCATGTGTGGAATTGTTTGATTTCATTTGACAAGGACCACATCATCGAGACGATGATTCTTTTAAGAGGGGAGGTATGTAATGCCCCGTACTTTCATTATTGTTGTCAAAGTTATGATAGGACAAATGGTTTTATCCTATGTAGTTGGCATCCTTGCGTATCAAAAATTAAATGAAAACTTGATGTGAACATGTAATCACAATATCAAGAATGAGCTAAGGATGATCTCCTTAGATGAGAACCCTATTAATCTGAGGTCTATCTTATTGATGAACTGTTTTCGATAAAGTGACATCATGTCATTTGTAATATTGTATGTCACAAAATCCTTGGTGTAAATTTAAGCCTTGAAAGTGATTTACGATGTTGCTATTTATCTCTATTAAATTGTGAGCATAATAGTTTTTAACTATGTATGTTAAGACTTTTACAGCTGGATAGTTCTCTTAACGACCAAAATTGGGACTCGAATAAGATTTTATTTCACTTATAATTGATTTTGAGCCGACCATTCAGTAGTTTGCGTCACCAGATGGCTAACACTAGCATGGTTGTATTTTCTTGGGTGAATGACTACGGTCGTTAGTCAATAACTTAATTATTTGAATTAAGGGGAAATAATTCCCATAAAGCTTGCATGAGCAACTTTATTGATCAATGCTAACATTATAGCATATATATATATATATATATATATATATATATATATATATATTACAAAAAGGGAATTTGCAAAGTCTGAAGTAGATAAATAACTACTACGAGAGATTTATTAACTTTGTGTAATCAAGGAAGGGACAATCTAATCTTATGAAATGATTCTAAAACCTAACATGCAAACATACTGTTTGGGAAGCTATGTTAGGACATCACCTTAGCTATTTGGAAAGGATGTATAAATATAATTATTTGATTGAGTCCTTAAACGCAAAAGAGATGGGGATCAAAAATTGCTATTTGCATAAGTTTTTAATTGGTCTTTTAAAAACTATATACAATATAAAGTTTCAAATTTAATCAAGTGGTGAGTTGGCACCCCACCACCAATACATGGTACTGAATTCTTTATTGTATTATTTATTGAACCTTGACCAAGTTAGAGGAAATACTATGGGTTAACTAAATTTAAATTTACTTGCATGGCGTGAGGAGGGAATTTTGCTACAAAGATGGAAGCCAAAATGGCTGGTTAGATAAACTGGTGGCAAGCTCCACCAACCACTGCATTAATGGCAATTAACATGCAATAAACTTGCACCTTCCTCGGGAAGTGCATGGACAAAATTGGGGAAAAGAGGTAGTTTTTAGTATCAATTCATTGCATGGCTGGAAACTTGTAGTAGCTCTACGCACAAGGAAGAAGTTCAACTGTGTGTTGTTGCGAGTTTGCATGGAGAAAACATCAGTTGAATCTTTGGAATAGCAAGTTCCCAGACTCATTAAATATTACAAAAACATTGTAAGCTGGGGGATGAAGGAATTTGCTTCCAAGTTTGAGATCTTTCTGAAGAATCGTGAAAGCTTTGCAAGGAAAGAGAGGAAGGTGTAACATGCATGATATGCCCTAACCCATCATAATTTCTTACTCTATTTAGTTATTTCACAAATAGAACTTTACTTGGATTGAAATTTGTGTTCTTAATCCTTGGTGATGTGAAATTGATTTAATCCTTACTTCTGTAGAATTTGTTTGATCTTTGAGTGTGATGAATGTTGTTGGAAACAAAGTAAAGTTTGTCGGTTTCAATGTGATTTATTATTGTGATGAAACAACGTATTTCTTGGGATGAATGAGAAGTTGCAGCTGTATTCATCATTGGGTTTTGCATGATTCTTCTAGTGTGTTTTGAATTCTTATTTCAATATTGTGATTCAATAAGGAATTAAACTACAGAAAACCTTGTCTTTATGGTTACCCATTTCTTCTCGATTATATAATATTAACAAGATGATGCAAATACTAGAAGTCAATGTTGAGAATTTCTGTGGTAGATGACTCTCCCTATCCTGGTAATCGTTAGATTTACTTAACTGGGTTGATTATTTTAGGAAATAAATTCATGTGAGTCGTGTAGGTCTTGTTGAAGGTATCTATGCTTAGTCGAACAGTTCTTATTTGGAGTAAGTAATTATGTTGAGGAATTATTATTTCCTAAGGTGGTTTTTCCTTAAAAGCAAAATCTACCTCACTGTGCACTCAGATACTTTGTTAGCCCTCTTGCAATAGGGAAAAATTAGTTGTGCTCCTATTACAAATCTTGTATGATTTTCATGGAGTTAATTTATTAACTATCAACACCTAATTTTCTTAAAGCTTGGTTGTTCTACTAACAACACCATGCTGAACTTGAGGGTAAAGTCAATTTCGACTAAGAACTTTCTCTCCCTTGAAATAATTCTTGTACATTGTTGTCCATTAGGAAACAATCCTAAAAAGTGAGTTGTTCTCCTAGAAGCTTATGCATAAGGTCTTGCAGTTGAAAAAGTGTTGAATAGTTCTTTGTATTGGGTACGTCTTATCTCAATGTATGAGCTAGTTATTTTAGTTGTGTTTGATTTCTTAAATCCTTACGCGTTTGAATGTGTTGGCTGGGTTTATTGATAACCTTCTTCTTGGATTCAAAAATCTGTAGTAAAGGTTGTTGGTTATTTGTCACTAGTAATGACCTACCATTAGCAATTGCTAGAAGGTTTGGGAAACGATTTGGAATAGTTTCATGAGTCTAGCTGATTTCTTGATGAGTTGTTCAGTTTTACCTTAAGCTGGTTTTATGTCTCTTATGTTTGGACTTGAGTCATCATGCATGATAGGATATTAAATTTGATCAAAATAGAAACCCTCTTGACTCTGGAGTGTTAAAAATTGGGAGTTATTACTCCTTCATTGTAATCGATGTAGAGCAAAGCTCGATTGATTTGATGACCTTACTTTGATAATTAATTGAAAAACAGAATTGTTGAGTTTCAGTTGAAATCCACTTAAGGTCATAATATATTAAGAATCATACTCCTCTTAAGGATATGACAGGATGTTATCTAACTAAGATCTTATGAAGTGTTAGATCCTTGATGGGCGTAAGTTCATGTAAATGATTGAGTGTTATTTCAGTTTGCCAGAAAAACTTGACTCCTTAAATCTTATCTAGCTGTATTTCGTTCTCCCTTGAGGATTACAGAATTCTCTTGACATTTAAAATTTCTTCATTGATTCCTTTGGGGTTGTGTCATGAATTATTTGGTGTGCTCTAACCTTGTTCAGTGAAACGGGTTGGTAGATCTTTTTCATTATTCTAATAGAGTCTTTGACTCAGTGAGGAATAAGGAAACCCTTCATTTTGAATTTTGTGAAGAGAAAACTCATACGAATACGAATGCCTAGTTTGGGATAATAGGTTAAATTTCAGTCATGTTATCATGACTCCCTTTCATTAAAACATCTTGAAATGCTTTGGCAATTAATCGGTATTGATATGTTGATAACCAGGTTGAGGAAAAGAAATTATGTTCTCTTTCCTAGTCTTGGAATGTTTAATAAATGCTTAAGTTGAGGAAAGTATTGGTTATGTAACCTATTACTTGAATTTTACCTGTTAGCTAAATGCAAGATGCCTTGAATGCTCTCTCTCTCTCTCTCTCTCTCTCTCTCTCACCCTTAAAGTTAATCTAATATCGTAATTTTAACTAATTACGCTTGATGTCTTAGTTTTATTACATGGACTTTAGTAGACCTTATGGGTGTATGGAATCCTTGTTGGATCTATTAAGAATATTTGAGAGATTGTTGGAATGTGATTCTTGTTATATTTATGGTTACTTAATTAATGAGTAAAAGTGATTCCAGGCATGCAAGTATGGGATTGCATGAGTGGAATCTTGATACTCTTATGAGTAGTCTTTTGATCTCTTATGAATATCAGGTACCTTATAATTTAGGTGACTGCTCTGAGTGACTGAAATAGTTGTATTGAAACGTAGGTTTGAAACTGATTTCTTTCTTGGCTCATGAAAGTGCTTGCTCTTGACATGTTATAAAAATAATTGTTATCTTCTTAAGTTCTGCAACATTGATTCATAAAAATAATATGAGTTCTTTTTATGAAATAATTAAGTAAAGTATGTTGTTATGATGAGTTGAGGCTTATCATGCTCAGTTCATGTGAACTGACTTGTGCTAACAATTTTGCAGATAAATGCTTGAGAAAGGAGGGTGATGTAATTAGTTTTGTATATTATTCTGATCGAGGAAAGTTAAAGATATGAATGACTGGAAATGTTCTTAAATGGAGTACTTCTTCTTAGAAATGGGAAAGGCCTTGTTATTTAATGTCTTTGTATTATTCAATAAAATGGAAGACTTTGGTCATTCTTATAGACATGAATTGTACTTATCTCTTGAAGGAAATTAAGAAATATTTTGTTGTTGCAATATATTGTTTTATAAGAGATTGAATGGCAATGATGAGTTACTGAACCGAAATTTATCAAGATAGGTTATTAGTATCTTTGTCACTATTGTACTAAGCGTTAATCTTAAATACATAGTAATTACTAGCACACAACCTATGTGTGAATGCTAGGGAATATATAAGGAACTATGAATGGACTGTTTCCTAAGAATATCATGATCTAATGTACCATACGTTAAGCATACTTGGAAATAGTTAAGGTTGCTAATGGATAACTACCTCATTATAAAATGTAATTTATCAACTTACTTGTAAAGTTGTGTTAAGTTCTCCAAAGGTTTTGTTTAGGGTGTACTCAACTAGCCAAGGATATCTAGAAATATGATTGTCTAATCTTAAAAGGTAGCTGTTAAGTAATCGGATTATCATGAACCATAGTAAGGTTATGATAATCGGTACTTCTGTGTTATGACTGTTTTAGAAACTCAGGTCATTCTAGCTCATGAAAAAGAAATGAGAATGCAATATTGTTTTCTAAGTGAAATCAACATTAAAGTCCTATACAAGGATGACACATAGAAGCAACAAGAGGAAGGGCTATGGTAGTCTAATATGAAATTATATTGAGTACGGTCCCACTATTTGGGAATTGAATAATTGTGATAAACTGTGTTATGAAATATTTTGATTAAGAAGATGAAAAGTTTTTATTTAGGGGTTGTCACTTGATGCATCATTATGAGCACATAAGCATGTAAGTAAAAAAAAAATATGCATACTAAGTTTAAAATAACATGCATTGGAACCTCATCCTAGGTCAATACTTGTAGTTATCTCTATGAAGAATTAGAGAGTGACAGGGAAAGATAAATGGGCAAGTGGTTCATTAAACCTATCATGCTAGACACCCCAGATATATCTTACTTGTTGGAGATAGTAAAATAAATGAACGTTCTTTACTAAGCTGTAATTAAGGAAGGTAATGTGCTTAAACTGAAGGACGGTTGGCATTAATAGCCTATGGCACTTAATTCAAAGAATGAATCATACCTAATTACCTAGCTTTATAAAAGTACATATCCCTAGAATATGAAATAAAGAACATGAGCCTAAATGATAAAGTTGGGACAGTTTTGAAACTACAATAATGATCATAGACCTTGATAGTATCATTTCTATAAATGGTTAACTTGGATATGAGATAATGAAAGGTAATTAAATGTTATAGAGATTGGGGAGGGTCCTGAGATCAACTTAATCTAGACCTTAGGTACGACCCATTCGTGGAGAAAGTGTCATAAAATCCAACTATTCATTAATGATAATAATTACCTTAAAAACATAGAACACTATACACCAATGCAGGATTCTAGGTGGGAGAACTCATTGCATATGCTACACAGTAGTATCCCTATGATGACGATTATCACCATTTGGATACTATGGTATAGCATCTGTAATGAGTTGTCTCATCAAGAGACTGGATAGTAGTATGGTGTTGCCCTAAGTACAAACCTTGATAGGGTTACAAGACAGATTGACCTCCTAGGTACGCACCCTTATATCAACCTATGATGGCTACGGGAAGAGATGTGGGTGAGTAACAAGGTGAATTGTTACAAGAATACTTTCTTTCCATAGGCATCACGAATGACATAGAGGTACGTCCTCATGTGGGTTAAACTGGTTTGTACCTTATTCTAGGCTTGTAGTCAAGCATACATGACATCAAAGTTGTGAATCCATATAATCAATTAGTGATTAAGGTGAAACGACAATTTCCTAATGACGAGTGACTCTACTCATGGCATGATTCTCATGGATACTTTTCATCCTCTTTAAGATGGAATCCCATGGTTTTTCATTAGTTAAAACCTCTCTTTCATAACTACCCCTATTTGTTATGGTTTTGTCTCCATAAAAGAAGCTTATACTTCTCTATATTCTTGTCCATGACTTTAAAAAAAAACAAAAAGTCAAAAGTAATAAATGAGATTTTCAAATTCAAAATCCTTGAGTCAAACTTCTAGAAAAAATATGACTCCCTAAAAAGGACATCTAATCTTTTATCTCTTTGCTATAAATAGACCGCTCCTCGAAGGAAATCCATACAAATCTAGTTATACTGTACATAATCTATCACAAAAATAAGACTATTCTGTAAAAATAAAATAAACATAATTTGAAGCTTCCCGCATTGATCAGCTTCACGAAGACCTCAAGGAGATATTCTATTCATCCCACATAGACTTCCCACATCGATCACTCTATAAAACAAATGCAAAAGAAAAATATTACTTTTTCGTCATGGACTTTCCTATTTTGATCTTGGGTATCTTACAGAAGAGGTGTGTTGTTTCACACCAGGTTACACTAAAACAACCTCTTTCACCTCACCGTATTTACTCTCTCATCTTCTACCTACTCAAGGGATGTGCCACAAATGTGACATTTTGTGATCATGTGACCTTCTTCACCCTTAGAACAGTCAATCATGCAATGCCTTTAGGGTTTTATATTCATAAGCCAATCTTTGGTATGATAGACTCATAATGGTTCTTATCAATTAGGTGGCTCTTTTTTCTCCTCTTACCATTCACCTCTTTTCTTACTTATTGATCCTCCTACACAAGACTAGACCTTCAACACCTACATTCTGGAAATTCCTCTTCCACCAAAATCACCCATATCTATTCACCATAGCCAACAACCATGCCTATATGACCTAAACTCAACCATGCCTAAATGACCTAAACTCAAACATGCCTAAATGACCTAGACTCAATCATGCCTACAACCTACCGACCCATTCATCTATCCTCCTCTTATTCTTCCCTAGCTTATGGGAGAACTACATCGACCTGAGGCCCCTTTTCATCGGGGCTATGTAGGCAACACTCTGAGGGCATGGGGCCCTTAGAGGTTAGCTCGGCCACTTTTACCCCTAACCAATTTCTCCCCTTTATGTGCACATTCTACCCTAATTAGTTTCTATTCATAAAAACTTGGAAATTAATATATCACAACAAACATGCATTGTTTCATCACATTTACCATTTTACCACCATATCCATATTCTACCTAACTCATTTCACATTTTCCATGATATCAAATACTTGGAAATTTAAACCACAACATACATATACATCATCATTTATTTGCCAAAATACCAATAACTTAAAAATCAAATCAAATGCAAACATATGACCAAACCATGCCTATACTAAGACTCCACCATGCCTAAATCACCTAGACTTCACCATACCTATACCTCAACTCCATCATGCCTAAATCACCTAAACTCCACCATGCCTATACCTGACTCCATCATGCCTACATGACCTCAACTCAATCATGCCTAATTCAACTAGTTTCCATAATACACAATAACAATGAAATTAAAAACAAGTACATCATCCATCCAATAAACATCATTAACTATATAAGGGGAGTGTTTGTGTATTAATACATATATACATAGATATAAATAAATATCAGTATCTCAAAAATATCATGTACAATCTCACGTCTTTGGCACACAGGCTGATATATATATATATATATATATATATATATATATATATATATATATATATCAAAATAATCAAAATAATGGTACACTATCATATATAGTGACCAATCATCCCCACATGATGCCCTCCTCTCTCAGGCTCACATGTATCCTCCTCCTGGCACTCTGTCAAGCCCGGTATCTGAGAGCTAGTAACCTCATCATGGCCCTGTCTCTAGGGTCAATGACCCCTATGCTACCAGAACTATGAGTCTTGGATCTAGTCCACTCACTGGCTACCTATTAGACTCGTAACTCAACATATGAAGGCACATCAATCCTTGTGGTGGCTAGATGGTCTTGATAATAACGAGCCTCATTTAAGGCATCCCTGAACCTCGCCATGGATACAGTATGGGGTGGTACCATTGGTCTAACTTCCCCCTATGAACTCTGCTTGACCAAGAGTGTACCATGTCCTTGTGTATGTGCTTGTACTATGGGACCCTATCCATGTGCCTATATTGGTACTTGTGCATCTACTTGGGCCTGAAAGGCTATAACTCAGTGCCTGTGCAGTGGCCAAGTGACCCTGTAATCTAGCCACATGTGCCTGTAAGGTGGCTACCTTCCTCCATCCCCATCTCCACCATGTACGGGAGCATGTGCCTGTGTTTTTACGCTTGTAGGGCCGTCACCTATGCTTGCTAGGTGGTCACCTATGCCTATGACCTTATCAGCTGTCCCTGTAACCTCGTAATTTGTGCTTGTAGAGCAGTGACCTGACTTTGTAATGTATCCCTTTACACTACAAATTTCACTAAATCGAGCTACCACGGCCTCGACACTACCACCCATAGTTGTACCACCCACCACTGCCTATATCCATCGGTGATGCCCGCATCATCAATCCTTCTATCAAGCACATACTCCTCCTACCTTGTGGGAACACTCGGACATGGTGGAGAAATGAGTTTCTCTACATCACCTCTACGATGCGTGGGAAAGGTAGGGGAACGTCCCGCAAGTAGTCCAAATTGTCATCGACCTTGTCCACGGTATCATCTCGTTCTCCCCAACACTCTACCCATGTATCCATCTCGGTAGTTGAAGCTTCTCTAGCTCCTCACCCATGCCTTTATATGACGGATAATCAACATATGGTCGTCACATGATATTCATCAAGAAGTTGAAACTCAAAACTTTGAGGTTAAGTGTCTTCTCATTGCCTTGAGTAATGTGAAAAATTTAAATTGATAAAATCTCAACCTTGGGTCATTTTGTGTGTTTTTTGTCCACTCGGAAATTTTTTCCCGTGTCCCAAGTTCAGTTGGGCCCTCATGTTCCCGATCGGCCAAAGAAATTTACCCAAAATCTACGTTTTGGGTCTTTTGGGCCCGTCGGAACTTTTTGTCCCAAATGTCCCAAGTTCAATTGGACCCTTGTTCCATTTTCCCTTTAATCCGAGTTTTTCGGGCCCATCGAGTCTTTGTCCCAAATGTCCCAAGTTCACCGGCTTTTTGTCCCATTTTCACCTAATTGAAGAGCAGTACATTTGTCGTCTTTTCATTTGTCGCTTTTTTCCTCGATCGCCCAATCGGCGTCGCGTACTTCACGCTTTCGCGTCCCTCATGTCCCAAATGAACCAAAGTGCCATTCGTGCTAATTTTTCCCGCTCTACCCGAATATCTTGCTTTTCAAATTGGTAGGTATGTATTTAATGCGCATTTATTACCTTTCTCTCTCCTAAACGGCTATATAATGAGCGAACCCCTATGTGTTTTGCACACTGCTTTCATGCTATCTTTTGCTCGAACCCTTGCAATCTAAATTCTGTGCGCGTATCCATTCCCTCTGCAATTTCATCCCAAGTCTAGCTTGCAGCTCTTCTCTCTGAATTACTATCAACATGAAGATCAAATTCCAGGGGCAGGAACAAGTCTCACCACTAGAGTCTGCCGTTCCCGATATCGGGGACAGTGAAGTTCGCCACCTTGACTTTGGTGATTTTTGGTCGAGGATGACAGATGCGAACCCTACACCAATGGCACAGATGATTCATGACAGCGGTCTGGCTTTCGCTGGTGGTTTCCCTATCTCGGTGCAATGTGCAGACACAGTGCTCTCATGCGGGGCTCATTTCAACCCTGATTCGAGTGAATTGACCAACATACATGGGGAGCTCATTGCCAAACTTGACGCTGCCACCATTGGCACTGCACTGAGGATTCCAGAAATGGATAATGCCATAGTTGTCTCCCAGAATCAAGCACAGGCTCTTTTCAATCAAGACAGTGATAATTATAAGGCACGGGTGGCGAAGTCTTGGCTTAAAAACCCTAAGAAGGGAGCATCTCGTCTATCCAAGACTCTTTTCCGGGCAGATTTCAATGAAGAATTGTCTGATTTCATAATCCTACTGGCTCGGGTTATGGGCTTACCCTCTACTAACGAGTTCCATTTCTGGATGTGCCCGCTCATCAATATGGTGTGCGAGGGAACTCAAAATATCAACTGGGTAGAAATCATCAGTATGAACCTAGCGGAGCAGCTGTCCAATGTACAACAAATGAAGAAATTCTATATGACTTCATACCTGATGTACACTCTGGCGGCATCAAGGCAATGGTTTGGCTTTTCTTACATTGATGCCCACAAAGATGATCCTGTGTATGCCTACTGCCCAGATTCACCCTAGAGACCAGCAATCGCAATTTTCGAAGGGTGAATGATGCTTTCACCATGTACATGGTCAGACTTCTTGAGGGTGACACTGCTAGAAGATTTTCTGACGAAGCCATGAGTCTAATATCGCACTACGGTGCTTATTTTATCCAATTCAGAAAATTTTCTTATATCAGGCTTGCTGGCTATGAGAGCACCCCTCTGAGGCTTCCTATGTTCTGCAGTGACAAGATGGCTCTGATAGAAGTATGCAGGCAATTAGACAAATTGCATAGAACCTGCAGGGACAAGAAGATTACTGGTTTGCATTTCCCCATCTCTTTGGGAAACTACACTGTAAAAACATGACCTGGATGCACTGAGAATATAGAAAGAGCCTTGGCTCCCATTCTTACTCCATTTCTTGAAGCCCGAACTTGCTTGACTTGAAAAATTTCATTGAGAAGAAAATATCAAGATAACCTATCATCATAGGGCGAATCTGAGAAGACTATTGGGCTTTATTGTGCTTGATGATTTTGAGGCCGAGAAGGAGGCATTATGGCGGTTCTCTCTCTAATTGATCCAAGAACTCGGCTTGTACCAAGTTCTGAAGGACTCAAGGATGAAAACTCTGATCTATACTCATATGAGTATGATAATGTGGTTAAGCACACTCCTTGGAGGACTTGGATTGGTTTAAAAAGAAAAGATGATTTGGTGAGATCTGGCTCCGGTCTTAGTCGGGACTAAGATCTGGTTTGATAGAAAGTCGAGAGCTTAGGAGGCACTCGGGGAAATCCTCCTCCAAGAGATGTTTCAACACCAAGGAGGAAGCATCGACTCCAAGATCAGACACACCTGTGCAAACCCCTCCTGCCTCGTCAACTCAAGGACCTGCAACTTCTACTCCTTCTTCATCCACCCCGGGTATACGGAAGAAATTCAAAGAAGTTAAGAAGGAGCACATGGAAGAAGATCCCATGAGAAAGCATGCGAAATTGCCTTTGGGACCAGAGAACATCATTGTTCTCAGTGAAAGTGAGGAAAGTGAAGTGCCAGCCCCTTCAAGCGCCCCTGAAGCTCCGACGGATAAGGACAAAGAGGTACAGAGTGCTGAGCTTCCAAGTACTATTGATTCCTCTGCACCAGTTGTCTCAAGCACCCCACTCATGTCTCAACTCGAGACAACAGCTGTGCAAACCTTGAGCGCCATGAGTTCTCTGTCTCTTGGTCCTCTTGCCCCTCCTGCTTCTTCCTCCTCCTCTTTTTGCATGGGTGCAACCTCTCGTCGACAGGAAGAGAAAGTCTTCCTCTCGGAGCTCAGGGCCAAATTTTGATGTTGTGGCAGCCTTGTTAGGCACTACTCCTCCTTCTCGCGCCAAAAAATCCAGAATCACCTCCAGGATAGTGTCTGATGCTCAGGGCCAGCAATTCCTGGAGATAGCTAAGCCTACAGTAGATAAACCAGAGCAGGATTTGCAGGCATCTGACCTAGAACTCTCAAGGATTCCTATGGGAGAGTCTACCCCTGAAGGTGAGATCCACAATCTCCAGGAAACGGTCACAAGAGTCATTGGGAGGGTAGAAAAAGGGCAGCAAACTATAGAACAGTTGGAAGAACAAGCCCAGATTCTCACAGGTTTTATCAAATCTCTTTTGTCCAAGGACAAAGTTTTGGACCCTACCCCATTGACTACTCTTCCACCACCTGTGATTTTGAGCCAAGATGAAGTACAGAGTATCAAAGATATGCACAAGTATTCCATCTATGGCAGAGCTATGGAGGCCATGGTGGAAGATATGCTTGTTGCAGGATTGAACTTCATCGATGAAGCTTTCAAACTCCACGGAAAAGTGAACAACTTGCAACAGAAGCTCTCTTCCACTATTGGGATCATAGATAAAGAGCTTAAACTTTGGAGTAGTTGCATAGTAGACTCGCCTCATGGGACAAACAGATGAAAACATTTTATTGGCGAGTAAGGTTTTTGATGATGTAAAGGATAATCTGTCAAAGTCCTGGGTTTACAGCGTGGAGTGGAAGATCAAGGTCTGGAGGAAGCTTCGGGAGAATTGAAGAATAGGCGGCGAGAGGGGGTGAGGCTTTCAAAACACTAGTTGTATCTGCTTTCAAAGATATACATTGTCATCTTCGAGGATGAGACTTCGGTGTGCCTCTCTCCTACAAGAAATCAAAGCTCAATTGAGCTTTTGTCAAAAATAATCTGTTCAAGAGAAAGCTCCATTTCCAAAAAAAATGAAGAAATCTGCTCTCTTGATCTGCCATTGAAGAAGCAAATAAGGACTATCATACTCATGTCGAGTTTGATAAGGAAATGGAGAAAGTGCCTCGGATTTTGGACCCGATCTACAGCCAACACATCGGTCCCTCGTGGCGAGAGACATAGCCGGGCGTTGAAGAGATTCGAGACAGGGATTTTAAAGTCGGTGGGTCCCTCCCATCATAAGCTCTATCTTCTTCTCTAATTCTTCTCTTCTCTTCCCATTCTTTCTCTCGGATTTATTGTAATAATTAGTTGGGGTATTGCGATTGGAAACCCTTTAACTAATCATTAGTTAAAAGAAGTAGTTACCGAGAGTAACTGATTTGTAAACTATATAATGGCCTCTCCTCGCCATTTTGAAGGAGGAAGAACTTGGCTTATTTTCTGAAAGTGTAAATAAATCATAAAGAAATCAATACAGAAGGACTTTTCATTCTTTGTCTATCTGATTTCCTTTTATCCCTAAGCTTTTCATTTAATCTTGTTAAGATCATTTGTCTATATTATGTTAAGAAGCTTTGTATTCTTGCAGATGTTATTTATAGAACTTTGTGTCTTTCAAATTTCATCTTACTTATATGATACAAATGATCTTGTTTCAATTCACTGTACCTTCGCATGCATAAAGAATTACTCTGTCATCTATAATTCTGAATGGTGCCTTTCTGCTCATTCTCACATTCTCATTCCTCAGTCCTTTTGTAATTGATGATCCTTATAGAAAACACTTTCATAATATCCAAGTTCCACAAGAAAATCATGTTTTGTATATGTGTAAATAGGTTCGTTTCTGAATAAGGGAACCTCTCCCATTAAAGAGGAGGGACTTCTTGTCCCCTGACTGTTGCTCTTCGTGAAGTCCTATTTGACGACCAACAGTTTTTGGCGACTCCGCTGGGGATCATATTCCAGTTTATTTATTGATCATCTTTTGATCTGGCGACTCCACGTTTTACTCGAGGGAGAAGGGCCCTTGGTATTGAAGATTCTCAGTTTCAGCTTTTGGAGCAGCAGGGTTTTCCTTTCCCTTCAACAAGAAATAGAAAGACTCGTTCAACAAGCACTCCACCTGTCCAAGATAGAATCCCTACGGGTGGTATTCCTTCAGAGCCAATCAGTCCTAATCTTTGAGCTTTGATTCTTGCTGGTGTTGCAGTTCCTCTTCAAGCCATTTTTCCAAGAATGGCGGTACCATTGCCCTGGGGTCATCGTGTTGGGCCCCTTGCCCTTCCTCAGCCTTTGCATGAGTTACCCAGAGGTAACCGGAAGAACTTCCCTAAATTCAAAGGCGATGGTAAAGTGCATCCTGATGAACACATCGCAGCCTTCATAGTTGCATGTGGGGTTCTGGGAGTTGAACATGAAGATGTCTCCGTAAGACTTTTCGTTGAGACTTTACAAGATAATGTTGCTGATTGGTTCTATCACCTTCCGCCTGGTGCTATCACTAGCTGGGACACATGAGAACTAGGTTTGAAAACCGTTTCAAACCAGCAGAAGATGTGCATGCCTTGCTAGCCCAAATCTCTCAAATAAAGAAGGATTCACCAGAGCCCATGAGAGAATTTGTGGCCCGATTCAACAGGTTGATTAACAAAATTCCACAAATACTCGACCTGTAGATCAAATTCAAAAATGTTTTTTCCTAAATGCCCAATCGCCTGAAGTTAGTTATGCACTAGAAGGGCTAATCTCACAACATTGGCCGAGGATCAAACTCTTGTTGTTAGTGTTGAAGATGATTTAATCATGTCAGGGAAGTTGAGGAGAGACCCTTCTAAATCTAAATCTGCTTCTTCCTCCTCTTCCACTCCTGGACCTAATACTGATCCATTGGTACAAAAACTTGCAAATGATCTCATTGCCATTAAGAAACAATTGGCTCAGCATGCTCCCTATGCAGACGTTCCAAGGAGGAATTTTCAGCCCAGAAATCATTTGCCTGCTTCTCAAACAAGGCTAGCGCTTGAAGGACCTCCTATTAAAGTTCCTGTCAATGCAACTTGTGAAGTTGAGGAACCAGAGGATGAGGAGGTTAATGAAGATTGCGAGGAATTTGTTGAAGAGGTTGATGATGAAGCAGATGAACTTGAGGGATCTCGAGTTAATTTCTTCACCACTGAGGGCATTGATGATGGAGATGATTATGATGAAGTAGTAGCAGACATGAATAGCGAATCATACGTTGTCATGACTCGAGAGCAGACAAATCAGAGGGAGAAAGTGATGCAGCCCACCAAGAAATCTAAGGAGCAGCCGACAACTATCCCCGTAATTGCAAAAAGAGGATCTCCTATTCCCATTTCATCTACACCAAAGGTGAGTCCTGTCAATTCTACTACTAAAGTTACTTCTTTTTCCCCTAAAATTGATAAACCTAAGATTTCAAATGATGATAGCCCATCCACTTCTGGGTCTTTTGATATTATTGATCACCTGAAAAAGACTAAGGTTCAAATCTCAGAAGGCTGAATATTATCAAACCCATCCTAAGGCTTTTGCTAAAATGATTCACTTTGTCAATTCCCATTCTAAAACTACCTCTAAAGGCCTTTTACCCACTCCTTCTTCTACACCACAACCTAATCTGATAGCCGTTGTCACCTCACCCAGTGACAAAATCAAACCATTCTATGTGACACTTCTTATAGCTGGCCATAGGCTCAGTAATTGCGTCATAGACTCAGGAGCATCAGACAATGTGATGCCTGCTAAAGTAGCTCATGCCTTAGGCTTGACTCTCACACGCACTTATGGATCTTGTTATTCTATGGAGAGTAAGGAAGTGCCCTTGGTCGGAAGATTAAAGATGCACAAGTGGCTTTTGTTGCTTTGCCTGAGAAGAAAGTTTTGGCTACTATCTTAGTAGCAGATATTCCTCCTTCATACGGGATGTTGCTAAGCAAAAAATTCTGTAAGGATGTGGGTGGAGAAATTCAAATGGATTGGTCACATGCCCTCATACCTGTTAATGGGAAAATGAAGAAGTTGCTGCCTGAGAAGCAATGCGAGTATATTGTACAAAAAACGGATGATCCCAAAGCACAAATACTCTATGAGGATATGGGGCATGGCAACTACATGATTATGTCTCCTGAAGAAATCCAACTCCCCAAAGTGTCACCTAAAGATCCTAATGGTGTTTGGATTTTAGAGTTTGATGGAAGTTGTTCCTCAGCTGGTTCTGGAGCTGGTGTCATATTGGTGTCACCTGAAGGAAGCCTTCATCCTTTCTCATTCAAGTTGCAATTTGAAAATACCAATAATACAGTAGAGTATGAGGCTCTCATTCTTGGACTACAGGTGGCAAAAGAACAAGGTGTGAAGAATCTTCTAGCTCGTGGGGATGCGGAATTGATTGTAAAGCAAGTTAGAAACCTCTTCCAGGTAAAAAATGGAAGGTTGAAACATTACAGGAATCAGGTTTGGGATTCCATTGAATTTCTTGATGCTTTCTCCATCGAAGCAATACCTAGGGAGAAGAATACCAGGGCTGATTCACTAGCAGTCTCAGGGTCACTGCTCATACCTCATCCTGACTTTTCTCAAGATAAGTTCACCATTGAGATGATCCATCGACCTAGTGTACCTGATAATACAAATAACTGGCAAGTTTTCAATGATGATCAACACTTGCTTTCTTTCTTAGAACTCAAGGATAATTTTGAACAGCTATACTTTGAAGGAAGTGATAACTTGCCTCGTGAAAGTGTGCCCTTTGACAAAGCAGCCACCCAAGGAGAAGAAACGGATCAGGATGGATGTATCAAACTCAAAGGAAACAAGATCCTAAAGGATTGGTGAGTTTAGAGGAACTGTTTGATAAACACGATAGGTATGTAAAGTCTAGAGCTTCTACTGGACCTCAACAATCAGCTGAATATGAAAAAATTAATATTGGGAGTTCTACTGACCCTAAGCTCGTGAACATTGGAAAATGTTGCACATCAGATGAGAGGAAGAAAGGTAATTGATCTTTTAAAGAGTATAAGGATGTTCTTGCCTACTCTTATGAAGATTTAAAAGCTTTCCAACCAAAGGAGATGCAACATTTTATTCCTCTCAAACCTGGAATTAAGCCTTTTAAATAGAAGCGAGGCAATACAATCCTAAAATAGCTGACACCATTTTTCAAGAAATACAGAAGTTGTTGAAAGCCAAAATCATTTTTCCTATCCATCATTCAACATGGATTGCCAATATTGTACCTGTTAGAAAGAAAAATGGTGAGATTCGTATCTGTGTTGACTTCAGGAATCTGAATCAAGCTTCCTTGAAAGATAATTATCCTTTACCTATGATGGATCAGGTCTTACAAGTAGTAACGGGATCTGAAATGTTGTCTATGCTTGATGGATTCTCAGGATATAACCAGGTAGAAGTTAATACTGCAGATCAACACAAAACGGCTTTCACTACCCCTTGGGGTACCTTTGCTTACAAAAGAATGCCTTTTGGGCTCATTAATGCCGGTGCTACTTTTCAGAGGGCTATGGACCTAGCCTTTGGAAGTTTGAAAGGGAAGTGTATTGTTGTATACCTTGATGACTTGACTGTGTATTCTAAAACAAGGGCGGATCATTTTCAGCACCTGGAGACAGTTCTGCTAAGATGTAGAGAACATGGGATCTCTTTGAATCCTAAGAAATCTGTCTTTTGTGTCACAGAGGGGAAATTATTAGGGCACATTGTCTCCAAAGATGGTATTAAAATTGATCCTGAGCGAGTTCAAGCTATTCAGCAAATTCCTCTTCCAACCAGCAAAAAAGGCGTGCATTCTTTCTTTGGTAAGATCAATTTTTTGAGAAGGTTCATCCCTGATTTTGCAGAATTAACTTTGAATATTTCCCAAATGATGAAAGGCAAACAAATGTTTGGTTGGTCTCCTGAAGGGAAAGAAGCCTTTGAAGGCATTAAAAGAGCCATTGCTAAAACTCCTGTTTTAGCATGTCCAGATTTTAGCAAAGATTTTATTATCTATTGCTACGCCACAGATAACACCTTGGCTGCTGTTTTGACTCAGGAAGATTCTAATGAGCACGAACTCCCAATTGCATTTATGAGCTATATTCTGAAAGATCATGAGTTAAAATACACCATGATGGAAAAACATGCTTTTGCAGTGGTTAAAGTTGTTAAGCAGTTTCGTTTTTACATTCTTAACTCTCACTCCATGGTGTTGGTACCAGATACAACTGTTAAGTCAATTCTCACACAGCAGGAATTTGGATCCAAGAGAGGGAACTGGGTGGCCAAGGTCCAAGAATATGATATTGACATCAAACCAACCAAGCTCGTCCGTGGAAAAGGCTTTGTGAACTCATCGCTGAAGGAGCTAGACATGAGTTACTGGAAGATAAAGTTGGTCTTCCTACCGTTTTGTTTCTTAGCTCAGTTGACAAATGGTATGCTGATATCGCTCATTTTCTCACCTATGGGGAATGCCCCTCTCATTTGACTGCCAAAGAAAAGAGAGCTGTTAAACTAAGGTCAGTGCAATATGTGTTGTGGGAAAATGCCTTGTTTAAGCGTGGATTGGATGGAAGGTTTTTGAAATGTGTGGACAAGGAACAACAGAAAAAGCTACTCTCAGCTTTTCATGATCAGGCATGTGGAGGGCACTACTCATCAACCGTCACTGCTCATAAGATACTTCGTGGAGGATATTACTGGCCTACCTTGTTCAGAGATGCATCAAAGTGGGTTGATAAATGTGAGGCTTGTCAGACTTTCGTGGGTAGACCCAAATTGGCCTCTTTGCCTCTTAAGCCAGTTGTAATTGAAGAACCTTTTCAACAGTGGGGTTTGGACTTCATTGGAACACTTAATCCCTCTTCTAGTGCTGGTCATACTCATGTATTAACTGCCACAGATTATTTCACCAAATGGGTAGAAGCCATTCCAGTAAAGAGTACTACTTCTGAAGTGGTGTGCAGTTTCATCAAAGAAAACATCTTGGTAAGGTATGGTGTACCTAACAAGATTGTGACAGATAATGCTTCAAATTTTTCTTCAACCGAGATAATGGATTTTTGCTATGGATATGGCATCTCCTTGGCTCACTCCTCAGATTACTATCCTCAGGGAAATGGACAAGCAGAATCCACTAATAAAAATCTGGTGACCATAATAAGGAAATTAGTCAATGAGTCCCAATGAAACTAGCACAAGAAACTCTATGATGCTCTTTGGGCAGATAGGATCACACCTAAGAGAGCCATTGGAATGTCTCCTTTTCGGGTGGTATATGGAGTAGAAGCTCAATTTCCGATAATAGTGGAGAGCTGCCCGACCTTGCATCTAATGAAGGCCATTGAAGATACCGGTTTGATGATGCTTTGGATAAAGAAATCATGTACCTTCACAAATTGAATGAGGATAGATTGGAGTTCTTGATAGGATATCTGCTCATCCGGCGAAAGGTAAAGGTCTGTTTGATAAGAAAGCCGAGGTTCGAGAGATTTCCAAGTTGGAGACATCGTTTTGTTGTGGGATAAAGGCATGAACCTCGTGGCGGCCATGGCAAGTTTGATTCCCTTTGGCTCGGACCTTTCAAGATCGGGCACTTTCTTTGGTAAGAATTCTTTTTACCTTGATTATATGGATGGTTCTTCTCTCCCACTTCCTTATAGTGGGCGTGCACAAATTGTTCAAGTCATAGGTGATTAGGAAGTCCTTTTTGTATATTACGTATAGTGTGTTTCTTTCCTTTTGTTTTGTGTGTTTTGGTGTGTTGTCCTCTGTATTGGTTTGCTTTTTGACTCCGTGGCCCAATGGATAAGGTATTGGTCTACTTCCCTGAGTTTGTCTAAATTCTTGCCTTGTCTCATTCTTTGAATTTATGCCAAGTCATCCCCAGAAGGAGCCAGCTGTTGTCCACTCAAAATTCCCCTGCTTTTAAGAAGTTGAAAATTTAAAATTTTGAGGTTAAGTGTCTTTTCTGTTGTACTGATAATGTGAAAAGCCAAAGAAATTGAGAAAATCTACGTTTTTGGGTCATTTTGTGTTTTTTCGGGCTGTCGGACATTTTTGTCCCGCGTGTCCCAAGTTCATTGGGCCCTTTGTTCCCCGATCGGCGGTTTACCCAAGTCTATTCTTTTCGGGCCCGTCGAACTTTTTGTCCCAAATGTCCCAAGTTACCAGGACCCTTTGTTCCATTTTCACCCGATTCGGCCGAGTCGCGTACTTCGCGTACTTTTGTCCCGCGTGTTCCAAAGCATTTGTTTGCGTCTTTTCCCGTATCGCTTCGAATCGGCCGAGCCGCGTACTTCGCGCTTTCGCGTCCCTCATGTCCCAAATGAACCAAGTGCCATTCGTGCTAATTTTTCCCGCTCTACCTGAATTTCTTGCTTTTCAATTGGTAGGTATGTATTTAATGCGCATTTATTACCTTTCTCTCTCTAAACCTCTATATAAGCGTGAACCCCTATGCGTTTTGCACACTGCTTTCATGCTATCTTTTGCTCGAACCCTTGCAATCTAAATTCCTGTGTGCGTATCCATTCCCTCTGCAATTCCATCCCAAGTCTAGCTTGCAGCTCTGCTCTCTGAATTACTATCAACATGAAGATCAAATTCCAGGGGCAGGAACAAGTCTCACCACTAGAGTCCGCCGTTCCTGATATCGGGGACAGTGAAGTTCGCCACCTTGACTTTGGTGATTTTTGGTCAAGGATGACAGACGCGAACCCTACACCAATGGCATAGATGATTCATGACAGTGGTCTGGCTTTCGCTGGTGGTTTCCCAATCTCGGTGCAATGCGCAGACACAGTGCTCTCATGCGGAGCTCATTTCAACCCTGATTCGAGTGAATTGACCAACGTGCACGGGGAGCTCATCACCAAACTTGACGCTGCCACCATTGGTACTACACTGAGGATTCTAGAAATGGATAATGCTATAGTTGTCTCCCAGAATCAAGCACAGGCTCTTTTCAATCAAGACAGTGATAACTTATAAGGCACGGGTGGCGAAGTCTTGGCTTAAAAACCCTAAGAAGGGAGCATCTCATCTATCCAAGACTCTTTTCCAGGTAGATTTCAATGAAGAATTATCAGATTTCATAATCCTACTGGCTCGGGTTATGGGCTTACCCTCTACTAATGAGTTCCATTTCTGGATGTGCCCGCTCATCAATATGGTGTGCGAGGGAACTCAAAATATCAACTGGGCAGAAATCATCAGTATGAACCTAGCAGAGCAGTTGTCCAATGTACAACAAATGAAGAAATTCTATATGACTTCATACCTGATGTATACTCTGGCGGCATCAAGGCAATGGTTTGGCTTTTCTTACATTGATGCCCACAAGGATGATCCTGTGTATGCCTACTTTGCCCATGATTCACCTAGAGACCCGCAATCGCAATTTCGAAGGGTGAATGATGCTTTCACCATGTACATGGTCAGACTTCTCGAGGGTGACACTGCTAGAAGATTTTCTGATGAAGCCATGAGTCTAATATCGCACTACGGTGCTTATTTTATCCAATTCAGAAAATTTTCTTATATCAGGCTTGCTGGCTATGAGAGCACCCCTCTGAGGCTTCCTATGTTCTGCAGTGACAAGATGGCTCTGATAGAAGTATGCAGGCAATTGGAAAAATTGCATAGAACCTGCAGGGACAAGAAGATTACTGGTTTGCACTTCCCCATCTCTTTGGGAAACTACACCTGCAAAACAGCCCTGGATGCACAGAATATA
This sequence comes from Taxus wallichiana var. yunnanensis, assembly GCA_018340775.1. Lineage (NCBI taxonomy): Eukaryota > Viridiplantae > Streptophyta > Pinopsida > Cupressales > Taxaceae > Taxus > Taxus wallichiana. The sequence goes on from CM031234.1 coordinate 653,494,058, forward strand.
GAAAGAGCCCTGGCTCCCATTACTGTCCATTTCTTCAAGCCCAGAACTTGCTTCGACTTGAAAAAGTTCATTGAGCAAGAATATCAAGATAACCTATCATCATAGGGCAGATACAGAAGACTATTGGGCTGACTGTGCCGATGATTTTGAAGGCCGAGAAGGAGGCATTATGGCAGGTTCTCTCTACAATTGATCCAAGAACTCGGCTTGTACCAAGTTCCTGAAGGACTCAAGGATGACAACTCTGATCTATACTCATATGAGTATGATAATGTGGTTAAGCACACTCCCTTGGAGGACTTGGATTGGTTTAAAAAAGAGAAAGATGATTTGGCTGAGATCCTGGCTCCAGTCTTAGTCAGGACTAAGATCTGGTTTGATAGAAAAGTCTGAGAGCTTAGGAGGCACTCAGGGGAATCCTCCTCCAAGGATGTTTCAACACCAAGGAGGGAAGCATCGACTCCAAGATCAGACACACCTGTGCAAACCCCTCCTGCCTCGTCAACTCAAGGACCTGCAGCTTCTCTCCTCCTTCATCCACCCAGGTATACCAGAAGAAATTCAAAGAAGTTAAGAAGGAGCCTGTGGAAGAAGATCCCCTGAGAAAGCATGCGAGAATTGCCTTTGGGACCGAGAGAACATTATTGTTCTCAGTGAAAGTGAAGAGAGTGAAGTGCCGGCTCCTTCAAGCACCCCTGAAGCTCCGACGGATAAGGACAAAGAGGTACAGAGTGCTGAGCTTCCAAGTACTATTGATTCCTCTGCACCAGTTGTCTCAAGCGCCCCACTCATGTCTCAACTCGAGACAACAGCAGTGTAAACCTTGGGCACCATGAGTTCTCTGTCTCTTGGTCCTCTTGCCCCTCCTGCTTCTTCCTCCTCCTCTTTTGCATGGGTGCAACCTCTCGTCGATAGTAGGAAGAGAAAGTCTTCCTCTCGGAGCTCAGGACCAAATTTTGATGTTGTGGCAGCCTTGTTAGGCACTACTCCTCCTTCTCATGCCAAAAAAGCCAGAATCACCTCCAGGATAGTGTCTGATGCTCAGGGCCAGCAATTCCTGGAGATAGCTAAGCCTACAGTAGATAAACCAGAGCAGGATTTGCAGGCATCTGACCTAGAACTCTCAAGGATTCCTATGGGAGAGTCTACCCCTGAAGGTGAGATCCACAATCTCGAAATGCAGTCACAAGAGTCATTGGGAGGGTAGAAAAAGGGCAGAAAACTATAGAACAGTTGGAAGAACAAGCCCAGATTCTCACAGGTTTTATCAAATCTCTTTTGTCCAGGACAAAGTTTTGGACCCTACCATATTGACTACTCTTCCACCACTGTGTATTTTGAGCCAAGATGAAGTACAAAGTATCAAAGATATGCACAAGTATTCCATCTATGGCAGAGCTATGGAGGCCATGGTGGAAGATATGCTTGTTGCAGGATTGAACTTCATCGATGAAGCTTTCAAACTCCACGGAAAAGTGAACAACTTGCAACAGAAGCTCTCCTCCACTATTGGGATCATAGATAAAGAGCTTAAACTTTGGAGTAGTTGCATAGTAGACCTCCGCCTCATGGGACAAACAGATGAAAACATTTTATTGGCGAGTAAGGTTTTTGATGATGTAAAGGATAATCTGTCAAAGTCCTAGGTTTACAGCGTGGAGTGGAAGATCAAGGTCCTGGAGGAGGCTTCGGGAGAATTGAAGAATAGCTGGCAGAAGGGTGAGGCTTTCAAAACACTAGTTGTATCTGCTTTCAAAGATATACATTGTCATCTTCAGGATGAGACTTCTGGTGTGCCTCTCTCCTTGCAAATCAAAGCTCAATTGAGCTTTTGTCAAAATAATCTGTTCAGAAAAGCTCCATTTCCAAAGAAAAATGAAGGAAATCTGCTCTCTTGATCTGCCATTGAAGAAGCAAATAAGGACTATCATACTCATGTCGAGTTTGATAAGGAAATGGAGAAGTGCCTCAGATTTTGGACCCAATCTACAGCCAACACATCAGTCCCTCGTGGCAGAGACATAGCCGAGGCATTGAAGAGATTCAGACAGTGGATTTTAAAGTCAGTGGGTCCCTCCCAGTCATAAGCACCTGTCTTCTTCTCCTAATTCTTCTCTTCTCTTCCCATTCTTTCTCTCGGATTTATTGTAATAATTAGTTGGGGTATTGCGATTGGCAACCCTTTAACTAATCATTAGTTAAAAGAAGTAGTTACTGAGAGTAACTGATTTGTAAACTATATAATGGCCTCTCCTCGCCATTTTGAAGGGAGGAAGAACTTGGCTTATTTTCTAAAAGTGTAAATAAATCATAAAGAAATCAATACAGAAGGACTTTTCATTCTTTGTCTATCTGATTTCCTTTTATCCCTAAGTTATTCATTTAATCTTGCCAAGATCATTTGTCTATATTATGTTAAGAAGCTTTGTATTCTTGCAGATGTTATTTATAGAACTTTGTGTCTTTCAAATTTCATCTTAATTATATGATACAAATGATCTTGTTTCAATTCATTGTACCTTCGCATACATAAAGAATTACTCTGTCATCTATAATTCTGAATGGTGCCTTTCTACTCATTCTCGTATTCTCATTCCTCAGTCCTTTTGTAATTGATGATCCTTATAGAAAACACTTTCGTAATATCCAAGTTCCACAAGAAATCATGTTTTGTATATGTGTAAATAGGTTCTTGCCCTTCCTCAGCCTTTGCATGAGTTACCCAGAGGTAACCGTAAGAACTTCCCTAAATTCAAAGGCGATGGTAAAGTGCATCCTGATGAACACATCGCAGCCTTCATAGTTGCATGCGGAGTTCTGGGAGTTGAACATGAAGATGTCTCCGTAAGACTTTTTGTTGAGACTTTACAAGATAATGCTGCTGATTGGTTCTATCACCTTCCGGCCGGTGCTATCACTAGCTGGGACACAATGAGAACTAGGTTTGAAAACCGTTTCAAACCAGCAGAAGACGTGCATGCCTTGCTAGCCCAAATCTCTCAAATAAAGAAGGATTCATCAGAGCCCATGAGAGAATTTGTGGCCCGATTCAACAGGTTGATTAACAAAATTCCGCCAAATACTCAACCTGTAGATCAAATTCAAAAATGTTTTTCCTAAATGCTCAATCGCCTGAAGTTAGTTATGCACTAAGAAGGGCTAATCTCATGAACATTGGCCGAGGATCAAACTCTTGTTGTTAGTGTTGAAGATGATTTAATCATGTCAGGGAAGTTGAGGAGAGACCCTTCTAAATCTAAATCGCTTCTTCCTCCTCTTCCACTCCTGGACCTAATACTGATCCATTGGTACAAAAACTTGTAAATGATCTCATTGCCATTAAGAAACAATTGGCTCAACGCATGCTCCCTATGCAGATGCGTTCCAAGGAGGAATTTTCAGCCCAGAAATCATTTGCCTACTTCTCAAACAAGGCTAGCGCTTGAAGGGCCTCCTATTAAAGTTCCTGTCAATGCAACTTGTGAAGTTGAGGAACCAGAGGATGAGGAGGTTAATGAGGATGGCGAGGAATTTGTTGAAGAGGTTGATGATGAAGCAGATGAACTTGAGGGATCTCGAGTTAATTTCTTCACCACTGAGGGCATTGATGATGGAGATGATTATGATGAAGTAGTAGCAGATATGAATAGCGAATCATACGTTGTCATGACTCGAGAGCAGACAAATCAGAGGGAGAAAGTGATGCAGCCCACCAAGAAATCTAAAGAACAGCCAACAACTATCCCCGTAATTGCAAAAAGAGGATCTCCTATTCCCATTTCCTCTACACCAAAGGTGAGTCCTGTCAATTCTGCTACTAAAGTTACTTCTTTTTCCCCTAAAATTGATAAACCTAAGATTTCAAATGATGATAGCCCGTCCACTTCTGGGTCTTTTGATATTATTGATCACCTGAAAAAGACTAAGGTTCAAATCTCAGAAGCTGAATATTATCAAACCCATCCTAAGGCTTTTGCTAAAATGATTCACTTTGTCAATTCCCATTCTAAAACTACCTCTAAAGGCCTTTTACCCACTCCTTCTTCTGCACCACAACCTAATCTGATAGCCGCTGTCACCTCACCCAATGACAAAATCAAACCATTCTATGTGACACTTCTTATAGCTGGCCATAGGCTCAGCAATTGCGTCATAGACTCAGGAGCATCAGACAATGTGATGCCTGCTAAAGTAGCTCATGCCTTAGGCTTGACTCTCACACACACTTATGGATCTTGTTACTCTATGGAGAGTAAGGAAGTGCCCTTGGTCGGAAGGATTAAAGATGCACAAGTGGCTTTTGCTGCTTTGCCTGAGAAGAAAGTTTTGGCTACTATCTTAGTAGCAGATATTCCTCCTTCATACGGGATGTTGCTAAGCAGAAACTTCTATAAGGATGTGGGTGGAGAAATTCAAATGGATTGGTCACATGCCCTCATACCTGTTAATGGGCAAATGAAGAAGTTGTTGCCTAAAAAGCAATCTGAGTATATTGTTACAAAAATGGATGATCCCAAAGCACAAATACTCTATGAGGATATGGGGCATGGCAACTACATGATTATGTCTCCTGAAGAAATCCAACTCCCCAAAGTGTCACCTAAAGATCCTAATGGTGTTTGGATTTTAGAGTTTGATGGAAGTTGTTCCTCAGCTGGTTCTGGAGCCGGTGTCATAATGGTGTCACCTGAAGGAAGCCTTCATCCTTTCTCATTCAAGTTGCAATTTGAAAATACCAATAATACAGCAGAGTATGAGGGTCTCATTCTTGGACTACAGTGTGCAAAAGAACAAGGTGTGAAGAATCTTCTAGCTCATGGGGATGCGGAATTGATTTTTAAGCAAGTTAGAAACCTTTTCCAAGTAAAAAATGGAAGGTTGAAACATTACCATAATCAGGTTTGTGATTCCATTGAATTTCTTGATGCTTTCTCCATCGAAGCAATACCTAGGGAGAAGAATACCAGGGCTGATTCACTAGCAGTCTCTGGGGTCACTTTGCTTATACCTCATCCTGACTTTTCCCAAGATAAGTTCACCATTGAGATGATCCATCGACCTAGTGTACCTGATCCTCTGCACATCCTCTAAGGTGACGGTCATCTTACCATCAAGAGATGATATGTATTGGTCACGGAGTGCCATCTTTCAATGAGAGTGACCATCAAGCTAGGATCTCGACTGCACACCTATAACACTGATCGATCTATGTCCCACATATGCTATGTGCTCCCACTCCTCAACCTGTCACGCTAGGCCGCATATGTACCAATAGTGGTGGTACTCTATCCCTCATAGTCAGCTAATCTCTCACCTGCATCATCCAAAATAACATTGTCAACTCACAACCCTCTCAAATTACTTATTCCTTAAAACCTCAACTGACCTCATACTTAGCCATTTTTTTACCAAATCATACCTAAAACCATGCCCACTTCCCTTTGACACTTTTTATATTGATCATGATACTACTGACTATATTATGGACATTATTATAGTTTTGATTTAGTATGGTGTTAGATGTCAAATCATGGATTATTTTTGACTCTGATTCATATATGATGCATGATGATTGTTAGAGACATTTTATATAGATGTTGACATGTTGTTGGACATGTTTATATATATATATATGGATTTTTTTAGGACATGTGATATTTGGATAAATTGAGTAGACCGAGAAAATCAAATTTAAAATTGATGATTATATAGTTGCTGATGAAATTGTAAGTGATATTGTTGATTGTCTGGATGTTGTTGTGATTCATATATACATTGATGATTTTGAAATTATATTATATTCATTTGGATGTTCTGATATAGCCACGAGGCCAAGGGGTATTTGTATTGTGTAGGTTAAAAATATCACAACAAACATCGAGGGATTAGAGACCAACCACATTGGAATTCTAGATGAATTCAACAAGGTCACCATGGCAACTTGTATTGTTCGTGTGTGTGTGTGTGTGTGTTTGATTGTTGTTAGGGATTCCCATGGGGGGATCACCTTTAAATGTGACCAAGGGTTATGTGTATTTATTTATTTGGTTCCTTTTTATTGATGTTTGTATGTGTTTATTAAGTGATGTGTTTACCCCTTTCATTATTTATTAATTGTGGTAAATTAATGTGAGTAAACATGTTGTTAATTTTAATTAATCAAATTGGGACATAATGAAGTGATTATTAGAGTTGTTGGCCTAAAATAAAAGTGTTGTAAGAGATGTGTAAGTGATGTGTAAGTTAACTTTTGAGTGTGAAACACTCCACCTTCTTGGAAATTCGAAATTGTCCTTGGAGGCTGATTTTAGAGACTTGTGGGACAAGTTAAACTTGTCCCATGCCTCTTAAATTTATATACCAACCTTACCTATGGTTGGAGAGTTAAATTTAGCCCTTCTTTATTCATTTTTGTAAGTCAAGTTGAATGTTTTTATTGCACTTTTCTTACATGCTTTTAATTTCAGTCCTTTGGGGTGTGGGCTTGTTTTGGAGTGTGTAAGTAAACTGTCATTTATTCACCACTTATTTATTGTGCCTTGGAGATTGAAGTTGACTTATGAGTTGGAGTTGAGGATGTGTGATGTGGCATCCCACATGGATCCACCTCATCCTCTTCTCTTTCCTCTTCTATATATTTGAATTCCTTGGCTTGTTTTGGGTTACTTCACCTTGCATTGCTTCATTTTGGGTGACTTATTTTGGTTTTGGGAGCTCTTGCAATTTTTGGAGAAAGTTGGAGATGGTTGAATGCTTGTGGATTATTGATCTTGGACTGTTTTACATTGGAAATCTTGTTGTTTGGAACTTTGGAAAAAACTCCATCATGGAGAGGTAGGAGCTTGGCTCTTGAAATGCTTCTTTTTTATTTATGAAAATGTTAATGTGTGAATGTTTTGGCATGTTTGTGGGTTGTTGGGTAGATGGCCTAGGAATGGTGTAGGAGAAGACTATGGGGTTTATTTTGTGGGAGGCACAAGTGTGTTTTAGGGAGGTATAAGGGAGGAGGGAGTTGGGATTTGGGTTCCAACTTACAAATAAATAGCTTGCATTTCGTTACTCATTATGGGGTGCCATAAGAGGTTGGGGAGGCATAAGGAAATGTGAGGAATAAGGGGTACTTGGGGAGGCATAAGGAATGTTAGGGTTTTGATATATTATATTTTGGTGGTTTTTAATTTAGGTGGTGATACCCATTTCCCCTTTTAGGAGGCATAAGAAGCATCCCCCATAGTTTCTTGCTCATTTGGCTTGCATGATGAAGCCTAAGTTTTGTTTGTTATTTTCATGTGGTTGCAAACTACATTATGTTTTGGACTATGTGTTGAATGTGAAAGATTGCTTTTGTGTTGTGGAAGCCTATTGTTGCCATGAGTTGAAAAACATTTCTTATTGCAATGTGGTTAGGGCTCGGGGGCCAATGAAGAAGGATGGATTCTCCCTTTTCATTGATGTCTTGGTTGGGTGGAGAGCATTGCCTTTCCCCTGTTTTGTTGTGACCAAATTGGAGAATGATGGAAATTCATAATATTGTTCGAACCGAGAAAAAGAAGAGCGAGTTAGACAAACCTTGTTGAGATCATTTCTTAATGTAACCTTTTCCCACTTGAAGTGGATGATCTTGTATATTATTTGTGATGGAAAGATGGTCTATATGGGTTATGAAAGTTGTAAATTGAATTGTGAAAGAGATATAGGGTAAGTGCAGCAAGTTGGGGGACAATTAAGTGGACATCAAATCCTAAATTTTACATCAAAAACAACAAAACATCAAATTTAGTCTTCCGCAGACTTGAACCATGCCGAAAAGTCAAAAATATGTCATAAAAATGGTACCATCGCATAGGGGAGACTATTAGATTTGTATAAATATTGATTTTAAAGTGAATAGAATAGGATAAATATCATTTTATAATTTTTTACTAATAGTAGGTCTTTAAGACACTTTTTCCCGTGAATTTTTATGTCTACGTTTAAGATTGCAAATTTTGTTTCACTTGTCAGAATGTGATAAAACTTATACCATCCCAATCGTGGTGAAATTATATACATGTTCAAAAAGAAAATTATTTAATTTCAATATTTTTTGATGAAGTTATGGCGGGCAAACGGAAAGTGCTCTATTTTCTTTACGTTTTGCACCACTTTCATGGAAAAAACCATAAAAAATAAAATATTGCTCAAAAATACAAAATAAAATCTATCCCAAGATAGATAGTAGCATCTAATTTCTCACTAAAGGAAAAAAATATATATAAATTTTTGGTCATCCAAATCACGGGCAAATGGACTACAATCTTATAGGAGTTTTTAAAAAAAACCTAGTCATTGAATTTTGTGAGTTTAATATAGCTAAACTTGTCATTTTTTAAAAAATTAGTAGTTTAGAAACTAGATTCTGGATTCTACGATTCATATTGATATAAGTTTTTCTAATTTTGAGTGTATGCATTGCTAATAATCCTACAAGTTGATATTATGTTGTTATTTGCAATATGACGTCCACTTATGACCCCTTTTTTGTCCCCTAACTTGTTGCACTTACCCTATACTCTGTTCTCTATTTTTGAATAAATGTGGAAGAAATTGTATTCTGTATATTGTAATTGAGGGAGAAGATAAAGTTCTGACAGTCCCTTGTGAAACTACTTTTGTAAACCATTTCCCCACTTGATGTGGATGACAATTTAATATACATTTTGTGTTGAAGAGTTACTATGTTTTGGAAAAGAAATCCCCTTTGAATGTGAAAGAAATATACTCTGTATTCTATTGTAAAAAGGAATGTAATGAGAAAGATTTTTGATTGTAAATTTGTATTTGATCTATGTAAATAGAAGTGGTTACTTTGTTCAAATGATATTGCTTTCATTGGAAGTATGATTGTTGAATGTAATTTGAAATCTTTGTTGGAAAGATGAAAAAAAAAAATACGTATGAAGAAATGTCATAATGCTTTGTTCTTTAGAAATGAAAGTTTTGAAAATCAGAATTGTAATTTGGCATTTGAATACGTTGATTTGAATCAACTTAATGAGTTAGATTGGATCTGGAATGATTTCTAATACTTAGAAGATGATAAATGGAAAATAGATTCTTTCGAATTAGATCTTTGTTAGATGTTTCAAAACTGGAAAATGTTTTATCAAATTCACAGAACGACCTTGCAGACTAGGAAAGACATTTGAAACATTAATACAAGCTAAGAAAGATCAAAATGATCCCAACCAAACTATAATACTTAAGAAATTTTCATAGAACCTTTCAAAATCGGGCTCAAGCAATTTCTCAGTCGTTTTTGCTATTAAATTGGGAAAATTTGAATTGATCTTCAATCAAATGATTTAACCCTTGAAAAATATCCTAAATTCTTCCAAGTGAAATCCTCCATGTCTATTTGACATGTGGAGAAATAATTAATGGCAGATTTGAACAATTATTTGCAAGTTAGAATACCAGTTCACTTTCTAAGTGACAGAAAGATGTTTTCTCAAAATTGACCTCTTAAACTCTATCAAAATTAAAAATTAATGATTCTTGTGTAAAGAGGATGTCGAGAGCTTTCCATAAAGTCCTCATTTTCCCAAAATTGAGCTCTCTATCAAAAGTTATGGCCTTCTGAAGTTTTTCTTCACTTGGCATCAAAAAAATTGGGAAACATTTCCTTGGTGGGCCCGCGGGCCCGAATTTTTACCTTAGTGCTTCGGAAAAATTTTGGGAAAAATTTCCTAATTTTACCCCGCCGCCCTGCCAACCTCGTAGCCAATTAGAGGCCGCAATGTGGCACCACGAGGCATTGGCAAAGCAAAGAGATCCTTTTAAACCTAGCATTTCAAAAAAATTTTGGGAAAATTTTCTAAATTTTCCTTGCCGGCTGTAGCCAATCGGGTGTCACGAGGCATCGGCGGAGGAGCGGGTTCCTTTTTCTCTTTTGCATTTTTCAGAAAATTTTGGGAAAATTTTATAAAGTTTCCCGCCATCTTGTCATCCTGCATCTAATTAGGAGCTGCCACATGGCATCGAGAGGTGTCAGCAGAGGTGCGAGAGAATTTTAACCTTTTTTCCATTTGGGGTGCTAAAAACTTTTTCCCCACCACCCCACTTTCCCGTGCTATCTTAGGAGGCACCACGTGTCACTATGGACTAGTGGGAGCGCGCAGGTGCAAAGGTAGATTTTCACCCTGCATGGTAAATTTACAAATTTCCTCCCACGGCCCCACCGACCCGAATTCTCCTTTGAGAAATATTTCTCTCTGCGGCCCACAGACCCACCCCTAGGGAAAATTTTCTCCACTGGGCCCGCTGCCCACTCTTGGGGAAAATTTTCACCCCTAGACCCGCCGGCCCATAACTTGAGAAATATGAGGAGTTAGGAGGAATTCTTTATATCAATGGAAAGGTGAGGAAATTTCCTATCCATTGGGAATGATTTAGGGAAATTTTGAATGTGTTAATTTTGAGAAAAATAAATTTGAATCTTTAATCCTGTTAGAGAGTGGGTATGGTGAGGAATTACCCTCTGAACCTTATTGAACCTTCTAACCCTAAATTTTGGGATCTTGTGACCTCTAATAATTGTTAATAAAAGAAAAGAATATTATAGTGGATTGGAATTGTTAGTGACAACTGTTGTCTTGTAACCCGGTTGTAGGCTCTCTTAAACAAAAACAATTTATTCCATAATTTTCCTAACTAATCCTAGGTTGTTCTTGGGTCTCAAGTGGGTTGTTTCACGGGCACCACACATCATACCTACCCTTCACCGGTTTCCATATATACCCTTTACCTATTTCACCTAAAAACCCTATTGTCTCCATTCTGATACTTACCCAATATCCTAGATCATTTCACCTACATACCTATCACCCATCGGTAATATGGTGGCTACCCTCTTCGACCTACATTAGCCTTCACCTACCCCTGCCTTGCCTATTTAACTTTCCCATCTAGCCCTTCTTTCACCTAGTCACATTTTATAGTGGTGACATCGTCGCCTTGACCCTAATTGTCTATCTTGACTTGTGCTGGTCACCCCAAAGATTGACCGATGCCGGCCCGAACCCAACTAACATCGTCCAACCAATGACCGACATCGGTCACTATTTTGGCGATAAAACCGAAACCCCTATCCCCCATTGTTAAAAATTAAACAAAACAAACATAAAAACTTACACCAACCCACCCAAACATATCCTACATTCATCCCCAAACCTACTTCAGCTACATTTGCCCCTTCCCACCCCCTGTTTCACTCATTTTCAACCATATTTTTAAACAACCAAAACTCTCCCCAAATGCATTCCTGTAAACCAACATTTTAAATTAAACAAGAGGTTTAGGAATGCCTCCTACCTCTACTTAGTGTCTTCTTTGCGGTGGAACCTCTAGTCTTTGAGCAGGTGGTGCTCCCACTCCCTCTCCCACCTCCACCATGCCAAACTCCAACCAATCAAATAGCTCCAATCTATCTTGTTGACCCACCTACCGAATGCCAATCACCCACTAGTCACTCGTTAGCTCAGCTAATGACCTCTTATCATTGCTTTTCCACTTTCCACTTCTTCTCTGTCGTTTTCCACAAATGGAAAAGTAACAAATGAATCCGTAAAACATGGATTTTACCTTTTTTAGCCCCAAATCGACCTTAACGACATCGTTCAAGACGTGTCCTATCCGACCGACATCGATTAAGCTATAACCGACATCGGTCACCCAACATAACCATTTGACCCACACTATGCCCACTTTGCCTCCAACCCATGTTTCTCAAACAACCTTTCACCCTTACCCACACCTATTACAACTCACCCACAAGCCTATATTACCTATACATTTCCTTAACTATGTTTAGGGACATGTTATTTACCTACACCTCGACCTTACCTATTCCTTGACCTACATGCCCTGACCTGAATCACCAATTAGACATTCAAATTTTTGTACTCGCTATAACTTGCGATGTTGTTACCCATGTTGTTCAACCTAATGACCTTACCTTGCCTAATGTCGTGATGTTTATCCCGACCAAATATTTGATGCCTTAGAACAATACCTAATATATGTTCCTCCACCTTACCTAGTTGTGATTTAAGACCATATCATATACCTTGGATACTTGAACCACTTCAACCTTGTTTGGATAAACCTATCAACCTTTGACGAAGTAGAGTTTATAAGCTCTTCAACTTGGTACCTTATCACAATCTATATGTGTGTGTGTGTGTGTGTGTGTGTGTTTGATTTCCATTACCTATTACCTGACCCGACCATTACCCTTACCTACAACCCATCCACCCTTGTTTTTATTCACAACCTATTTATCAAACCATTCACCGACTCCATTTCCTACCTCATCAGTTCTTGGTTTGAGGGGGATCACTTTCATCCATACTTGGGGCAACCTAATCTCCGCTCATACCTAGGACATCGAATTCCTATTTTTTCAGCATCACTTACTAATACAAGCTATGCGACAAAAAGGGGAAAATGTAGACACCAAATTTGGGTCACATTCCCTTAACCCCCATCAATTAAATAAATTCATACTATACCCACTCATGTCCCTAGTGCACACATGTTAATTAATTTCATTACAATAATCAAATTAATTAATTACCTCACCTATCCACCTCACCTATAGCCAACTCACCTATCCACCTCACTCAAAGACCCATTCATAGTCTATTAATTAACTAGGACTAATTCTATACCAATCCTAACCAACTAAGACTTAGTCTAAACCTAACATTAACTCCCACTACTTCTCCTAGAAGAACTCATACTTATCTGGGTGAACTCTATCACATGAAACCTGAGTTAAGGATATCAATCACGCTAAAGATAGCAAAGATCAAGCTATTTTTGGAAAACCTAGACTTATATGCCTTAACTAACGTCAATTATTCCTCAACCGACACCGGTTACCTAACGCCATCGGTTACTTTATATACAACTTTGCAACCTTTTACCTAGGTTGGTCATTCAGTTATTGGAGCCTTATTACATTCAAGCACGAATCTTCAAGCCCTCCTGCATCTAGACGATGAACACACATAACCACAATGCAAGACAAGCATCCAGTTCTCCTTCTAGAGCATTGGAATACTCACAGGAGCACACAGGTTATATTACTGTGGCACTGAACTAGCTATTACCTGACCAATCAATCACCAACCTTCATTTAGCCACTATATCTTCATAGCAAAAAGTAAGTAACATGATCTTAATCATTTGTGCTCCTTTATTGTAGATCTATTTTCTTCCTTAAATACTTTCAATTTCTTCTATTACTCGTACATCACTTTATTCCCACCAACCCACTATTTAATCACCCCAAGCCTATTCACCATTCTAAACCTCTTTCTTAGTATCCCTGAGTCGTATTAGCCATATTACGACCCAAACCACACTACCCTTATTCTCTATGCAATCATAAAGAGATCTAAAACCCATTTTTAATAATTTACTACCTATTGCCCCTACCGACTTCATCGATCACTAGATTGATATTAATCTCTATTTCATTTCACATTCTTAAACCAGCAAGTTTCCCACTCACCCAAAATCAACCTAGAGTTCAACCAATCAATCTCAAACCTTTACTAGAACTTTGACATACTGTCGACTCTAACTAACCCCTTGGTTCTAATTAGATTTAGTGTCATTTTAATATCTAGCATAAAATCTAGTGTAATATTTGTATGAGAAACCTAACCTAAATCATTACATTGCAATAGGACCTATTTATTTCAATTCCTTATTCACATTGAATTGTATTAAACATAGGATTGACATCCATTCGAGGGAGTATCACGATTACCGATATAGCCTTGTTAGGAATTCCTTTAACTCTTGTTGTTTAATATTATTTGGTGGTATTGTTGTGTTTCTTATGCAGTTCGCTTCCTCCTAGCCAAAGGGAAGCTCTTCACGAACAACTTGGATCAAAAATTCAATAACGTGTGCATTCAACCTTTGGCCTACATATCACGGTATTCCTCCCGACCTATTTCCTATTCTCGTTTTAACCAAATCAAATAAAAATTTGGTGAAACAAAAATCTTTGGAGATCTCCTCATAGGAATGGAAATGAAAAATTCATGCTTACGAAGGAGTGAAAGATGAATTGTGACTCATATGGGTTGATTCCTAATTTTGTTCATCAATGTCCTCGGGGTGATAGGATCATCTTGTTTTCATTGTATAAGTAGTTTTTCCAAGTTCTGATTCATAAGCATAATTGGTCAAGAAGGAATGGTGGTATTTCATGGTTTGGAATTGTTGTCTCAAGTAAAATAAGGCATTATTTAGTGTTGTCAATGGCATACTCAATAGTTCTCATCACTTACCTTCTAAGTGAACCCAGGCAATGTGGAAAGGTTCATCATTTCAAAGAGTTTGAAAATTGTGCAAAGTGTTTAAAGGTTCCCAAAGGAGTAACTTTCATCAATGAAGAATAAAAATGTTGAAGAGGGCCATCATGGAGAAATATTTCATCTTCAACTCCTTCAAACAGATCTTCATCGAATGCGAAGCATCCTCATCCATGCTTTGGAGCATTCCTTCTCTTCTCTCTTCATTCTTCCCTCTCTTCTCTACCCCCTTTCTAATTCTTCGTTGTAAGAAATCATGAATTTTTGTTATTCATTAAGGTGACTATAAAATATTTGTGCAATGTAAAAGTCCCTTTTGAAATTATAAAAGGGGAATTATTTTGTCTTTCCTAGAAATAAAAAGAGTCACAGGGGACATGAAAATTCATGTGGGGGATAGACGAAGAGTTACAATGTAAAGCTATAAATTGAGAGAACCTCCTCATTTCAAAGGATGGTTAATCTTGTTTACTAGCTCCCATATTCTCTCTAGAAACAAGTGATAAAATTTCTTCTATTTCTCTCTACATGTTTTCCTCTTTCCCTTGCATTGTACAACTTTGTGAGAATTTCAATAAATAAGAAAGGAGTTTCATACTTTTCTTGATGAGGGAATAAATGAAACTTTGTGTTCATGGTTCCATCTTGTCTTGATATAACTAGCAAGGTTGTGATTCTTTCTAATTTTTTGTGTTAATATGTTCTTATTAATATTTGTAAGAATATAAGTTTTCCTACTTGCAATATTAATCCCTATCCTAATGTCTCACTCCCTTTTCCCCTTCTACCCAAAAATTCCTCCCTTGCAAGAAATTGCAAGCATTTGCCGCAGGTGTAGTAGAGTGTGCCTATTAGATCCCCACCTTTCCGTGCTAACAACAAAGTTTTATTTTTTATTTACACACAATAATGGAGCTTCCCCATTTAAGCAAAGGGACCTAGTCCCAAAGCATTGGCAGAAATCCACCAATTTGTCCAATCGAAAAATTTTCTCACCAACAACAAGACTTGAGCTCATTTATGTTCATTCTAAGAGGTAACTTCACTATAAAGAGAGATCATGACCAAAGTATTATTTTTCGCCAATTTAAATAATTATTTATAACACCAAAATTTTAATAAGTTATTAATTTAACGACGTTAAACCAATTTTCCATTCCAAAAAAATAAATAATGAAGGGTGAATATGGAATCTATAGCATTAATTTTGCATTAAAGTTAAACACGTCTTTCCCACCGAAGGATTCAAGCAAACAAGGGAAGAGTTGAAATTTCATTGCTAACCCACATTATTAAATTTAATCAAGCGTAAGAAAGGTAAACCATGCTAACATTTTTGCAATATGATGTTACATTTAAATCTTCACTACCATATATTTGTGCATTGGTGGTTGTTTAGGTTTAGTTAGGGTTAATTAAATTTTTAACTAAAACTCCTTAGCCATGGAGTTTAGCTTAGGACAGCAAGAAATTTTGATAAGTTTGATCACAGATTGGGTATGCTGAAATTGGGCATGGGTCCCATCCAAATAGATCCAAGACCATTTAAACCAAATAAGATTTTGAGTTAATTTAAATTAAATCTTGATATTCACCCAAAGCAAAAACAATGAAGTCCACTAGTAAAATAAAATTGGAAAGGTCAACCTAGTGGGTCCCTTAGACAAGTGGGAGGATCTAGGTTTATTGAGGGCCCTAAGATCAAATGATTTCACACAATTGATCTAGGTAAATTTTAGAAATCCTAAATATATTTTTGAACTTTATTTTCATTTCTCTTCCACATTTGCCTCTCATTTCTTTTCTCTTTGTTTGTAGGTATCTAAGGGAGCTCTCATGGAGGTAAATGAAGATTTAATTGTGAATATTTATTGATTTCTTACCATATCATTGTCACAAACCTGAATTTTGTTGAATTAAAGGCTAACCTTATATTTCTATATATATATACTATATATATATATATATATATATTAATTTTAGTTTTTTTAGTTTTTAAGATCAGTATTTGGAGTTTTCGTATCCCTAATCGGTGTGTATATATATTTATAGATATACACGAGTGCAAGAAAATTTCAAAGGCAACAACCTCCATGAGGTGCAAGCTGAGTGCAAGAATATGAGCATATATATGTATACATAGTGGGGGATTCAACAACGGGGTGTTGGAACAAGGCTCTATGGCCTACACAAAATTATCATATGATATCAAGGGTGTATGGTAGAGCCACACCTGAAAAATGGGAAATGGAGTTTGGAAAATCCACAGAGATTGGGAAGGGGGTAATGGCTAGGCCGCGGCCCTAATATTATTTTATATATATCCCATACTTAGGAATAGTTTCCGTAAATGCATTTGTTTCAAAACAACATTATGCATATATTTAAAAAAACCTTGTTTAAAATTCTAAAATTACATATGTTTACCCAAAACCAAAACCAAAAATTAAAAAAAAAACTGTTTATATTTATATATGTATTGGAGTGAGTAACTAAAACACAACCACTATTTTATTTGGTTTACAAAATCCAAACCACACACACACACACACACACACACACAAAGTAATCCACATACTTTGTTTTATTTGCAAAATAGAAAACTAGGTTTCTATTACAATCATAAATCTTGTAAAATTTCTTTTTCAATATATATCTAAATAAATTTCATGTTGAGATAACCATATGTCTAGAAGAAGTTCTCAACTATTACCTTTACTATGAAAATAACAACTTCCTTGAAGACAAGTCCCTAAATTGGAAATCATTTCAATGAACTTCCAAATCTATCAAATTATAAATTCCTTGTATACACGAGAAAATTAAAAATCTAAGTTTATAAATTAAGTTACCAACTTAGAAAAAATATGTATAAAAATGAGACTAGGAAGGAATCTACTTTAACCAAGTTTATATTCATAAATAATGAAATGCATAACTCAATCCATAACTTTCTTCTCTCTTGTACATGTGTCAATCAGACTAAAATATTAATGTGCAAAACTAAATAATTTTGAGAAATACTTTATTTTCCTTTTCAAAGTTGAGGCCAACTCCAAATCTAGAGAGTGTTATAACAACAAGCCCAAGAGTTTGAATCCATTCAAAGTTCATGGAAACCATGGTAAGATAAGAACTCTTTCTTACATACACTTATAGCATTCTCGTTCTTAATAAAAGATTACAAGAAGAGACAAAAAAATATCTATTCCATTACAATATTAAGATAACAAGGAAACATGAGATCCTTCTATAAACAAGAATGAAAATTAACTAATCTCTTCCTTTCATTGAAAACAAAAGAGTAAAGAATAATCATAAAATACAAGTGGAAAATCCTCTCACTAAGTGGGAACAACATGCCCAAATTTTGATTGAAATGCTCCAAATTTCAAGTGAGACTAACTCCAAACAAGATCCAAAGAAGTCACACTCCATATTCAAGTAATAAGGACTCCAAAATGCAAGAGAAGTGGCTTGGTTGTCCACCCAACCAAATGGAATCATTACATTCCATCTCCAAGTATGGAGGACATGCTAGCCTCTTTCCAATCCCATGGGAGAAGTAAAGCATACCTCCAAAATGCACAAGGAAAAGAGAAAGAGACACACAAAGCATTTAATGAAGAAAACAAGTTAAAAGAAAATACCATGAAGAAGAAGCTCCATTCTTTTCAAGAGGGGAAACAACACAATCTAACACAATAAATCAAAGACAAATTCACATATAAGAAGCTCCATGCTTCTCATAAGGGGGAGAGGGGGAAAATAGTTTTTAATTCTCTTTTTCATATACCAAATACATTTGCAACTTTCCAAAAGAGAAAATCCTCCCAAAATCCTTATTTCTCCCATAGACCATATTACTCCATACCTCCTCCTTGCAACGAAGAGAGATGGGTTCCAAACCATATGGAAATCATCTCTCACATCAACCAAATGAAGGGAAAATTTTATAAATCCCAACATGGCTTTCCCATCAAGCCATGTGGGAGAAAGATGGGTTCTTTCCTCTTCCCCAACACTCCAAAATCCATCCCCAAGGGAGATGGATGGAGAAAAAAATAGAAAAATGAAAACAAAATACAACAATCCCCATGCATGCCTTTTTCATAAACATAAAAAAATCCAATAAATAAGTTTCATTAACAACACTAAACAAGATAAGAGGTGTAATACCTACCTCTCAAGCCAATGAAGCCCAATTCCAAAATCACTCAAATGCTCCTAAGTTCCTTGATCATACAAAAATCTCCAAGTGCAAAAATGAGCCAAGAAGTCCCCAACCCCTAAAAATGGAGGGTTCAGTAAAGAGGAGCTAAAATAGTCCTACCTATGGGATGGACCCATCCCCTTCTCAAATTCATGTCACCCATGTACTTATCAAGTATAAAAAAAAGTCATAATGGAGGAAAATCTCTAAAAAATAAAAATAAAACGAATTAAATTCCCTCCCAAATTCCAAGTGGTTCCCCAAATCAAATTTACAATGATGATGGGGACAAGAGAGGATGAAATTAGAAGGAAAACCCCTTTTGAACTTTGGAAAGATTCCTCCTAGCCAACAAGAAAAACACCCCTTTGAAATTCCACTTTTAGCCTAAATTCAGGATTGGGAAAAGTGGCATAGTTAGACAAGTGGTGGGGCCCAACTAGTTTTTTTAATAGATGGCCCAAACCTTCCTAAACCAAGATAAAAATAATTAGTTCATCCATAATCCAAGTAGGGACAAATTCACCGAAAAAATACTTAAATAAGTCATAAGGGTGATTAATAATGAATTAATTCATATGGGGACCAACTAACTAAAGTGACCATCTAAAATATTAATACACAAGTGGATATGATGTATTTTCATATTTCAATCCTAGCCAACAACATACAAGGAATAATCGAACAAACAAGGGAAAGAGTTTGGCCTAAACGGCCTATTGTGTAATCTCAGCCAGATCAACTCCTGCGTCCCATTTCTCTTATGGCATGAACTCACACCTACACACTTAATTGCAAACATCATACCTACTTGATAAAATATGCTAAATTAAGTAATCACACACATATAAAACAATTATGTCATACATATGTAATTAACTCAATAGCTATAAATTCATCCTCTCATCATACAACATGTTAGAAATCATGACACATTTCACAATTTATTACAAAATGCATGTTACTCTACAAATCCATCAAAGTCCATATGCTAAACCATCCAAATCGATTACGCCACAACTACACATCAATGATATCAATAACCATTACATAACATAATATATCCAAAATATTATTCATTAAAATCTAAGATCAATAAATATCCATAGCATCGTAGCTAAAAAAGGAAAAATAATAAAAGTAGTAAATTAGAATTACATGTCTCATACATCTTCCTACCAAGATCATGTTAGCAACTAAGTGTTAATTTGAAAATAAAAACATAATTATTCAAATCAAATAGCCATGACTTTACTAATTTCAATGTCTCAGTCATGAACAACAAATGGAGTCAACGTCATCAAAGGGAGAAAAACTAGTGGTATCTACACTAAGTGCTCCAGAAATTACCAACACCAAGAGGAAAGTAGCCCAACAAAATTGAATGAATAAAATATGTCTTGTAGCACATAAAAAATTAGAAAATTAGATTAAAATCAAGTAGAAGTGTTTTATGGAGTTCTTTTCAAAGGCTTTGATCTCTAAATTCATATTACAAATTGTAATAAGGTCATTATATGAGTTATTGTAAAATGTATTAATGTGGCATTTGATTTGTAGATGCAGATCAAGCAATGCATGTTTTTACAATAGTAGTATATTCACTAACAAATGTTGAATACAGCTACAAGAATGATGAGTAGAGGGGGTGGGCCTATATTACATTTAAATATAGGCACCGTGAGATGTGATTTTCTTGGTGACGATACTAATTAAGTTTCAATATGTATTCTTCACTTGCATACATGTTTGCCTCATTGTAGTATTCCAAAACCAAGTGAACATTTTTCAAATTTGATTTTCTTCCATATATAAAATTTTATAGGCCTAGATGCCATAATATTTTAATAGATCGATGATAGTTTATTTTTACTCCATAGCTAATACAAAAAAATTCATAAAAATATTCTATTTTTAAAACATTTTTCTAATAGTTTTGTATACAATTTACATGTGATTAGTCGTGATGATTCACTTACACATTCATAGAAGGATTAGAAAGGCTTATAATAAATAAGATTTACAATATAAAGATAAATTATTCAAGTGGAGGTTTTAATTTATAGCTTTAGTTTTTTATTTGTTTTTTTGTACTTTCTCAAATGTATCATTGTTGTTATGGAAACTATTTTATGATAGAAATATTTTTTGATAGGATCTTTTGTGGAATTATAGAAAATAAATAATAAAAATAATTAAAAAATTGTATCTTTTCACTTATTTAGTGTTATACATTTGTGAACTATCTTGGTGTTCCATCTAATTATACATACTTTTAGGAGATTAGAATTTACATGTTGTTAAAATGTTCTATTTTGGCAATACTACAACTAGAATTGGAAATAAAATAACTACTTAAACGTGGGGTGAGCACATCATATCTTAAATAAAGAAATCAAGGAATAGCTTTTACACTGGACATATAACCGTACATTTTGATGGTTTTATTGGTAAAAATCCCTCCTTGTTAATCATAGGTTTACTGTATTTTTTTGTACATTTGTAAATTTGGTTTAGAAATTTTTGCTTGCAAATGTACCTTCATTGTAGTGCGGGTTTTTCATACTATTATTGAAACACATAAACATGTATTTAAAATAAAAAGTAACAATATATATGTATTAATTATTTTCTTTGTGAAATCCATAGCTAGAAACTACTTCATTGTATTATGAGTACAAAAAACCTTAAATTAATAAAACAAAAAAAAATTGTGCACCTAGGAGTTTGATTTGACCAGTGATTTCTACAAAATATAGTGGTCTAATATTTGGTTTAGGGGTTCACAAAATTATGAATGTAAATGCTTGTTGATTTGTCTAGCTTAGCATTGGTTGATTTTGTCTATGGTAAGGGTGTTGGCCTTTTTTTTTCTAGCAAACGCTTTATGATTTTTCTTTTTGATGGCTAGCCTCCATTGTTTTGTTGAGGTTTATGTAATCCATTGAATGTAAATCCGTTAACTTTAACCATGAAATTTTTTTGGTTTAAGGGGTTTTGCATGATTTCTAAACTTATGAGATTTGCTTAACATTTATAATTTTTTTGTTATAGTATTTATGACCTTTATATTATGTATCTTTCTCAAATAGCTTGTTCGCACTTCCTATCTATTGATTTTGGTCCTTGCTTTGTCTTCTTTACTCCATGGAAATGCATGTGCACGTTAACAAACTTGGATTTTTATAAAACATTATTTTTGTGCATTTTTATATTTCCATTGTTGTGTACATTCTTTGTTCCTGGTATTTGGTGTAGAATACGAACCATAGACTCATATACATGCTTTCCTTTCCTTTCCTTTATCTACATTTCTTAACTCGAAAGATTGGGTGCTTAGAAAAAAACCAAAAATTTCTTATCTCTTTACCTTGATAACGTGTATCGAGCTTATAATTGTTTATGCAAGATCTCGTCTTTAGTTACATTATGAACCAAAGAAATTTTTTAGGTTTTATGTTTATTTCATAGCAATTTTCTTTTATATGTGCCTTAATTTATTTTATATTGCCTACTTTTACACAAAAAGTGCTTTCACTCAATATCTAGAAAAATTTTGGTTAATGCTTTGCGTTTCTTTCAAAGTGTACAAATTTGATTTATTACCTAGATCTAGTTTAGTTTTTCTTGAAATCATAAAATAAATGGAATCATGCTCAAATTATTGTTTTCTTGTAAAACGAAATGTTGCATAAAACACTTCTAGCATTTTTCTGCACGGGATTACTTTTTTTTCTTGGATGACCCGCAGAAATAAAATGGAACACTTTATCGTATCCATGTTCTTCCTTTTGTTTTCTTCGTTTATAACTATACCGTATTTAAGTTTGTTTATACACTATACAAAAATACCCCTCATATTTTCTCCTTATCATGGAGACACTACTTGTATCCGGAGGTGTTGCTCACTTGATTGAATTTTTGTTCAACCCGACACCTACTTTGTAATTGTTGAATTTTTGCCCGTTAACTCTATCATAAAGACTATGGTTCAACATCATGTATAACTTTTTGATAGAGATATATTTTAAACATCACTTATCCCTCCATATTTTTAGATCATGTATTGGCTAAAACACTACAAGAAGGCTCTATTGTGTGTTTATGCAAATCCCTTTACAAGATGATAAAACATGAATTGAAAGATTCACATCATTCTCCATTAGAAATGAATGGATTATACCCTTCAATCTTTCAAAAAAAAATTCCTCCTCCTTTCTTACCTGCAAGACTATTCATATCATTGACATGGATATTATTGCCTACACATGTAGTAAAATTAGTATGTCCGCTTTATTATCAAACCATGTTTCTTGTGGAAAACAAACAACCATGGAAAAAACACTTGGTCTTGATAGTTTCTTGACTTTACAAATTCCACCTCTATTGGATCATATTTTGTCAAGTTTTATGACTACAATCCTTCGTATAAGTGTTATGAATACATATTTTTGATTGGGCTATAAAAGGGTATTTCCTTACTAAAATAACCATTCGAGAATACCATAATGTAAAGGGAAGTGGAACCTTATTTGGATTTTATTTTGTGGACCTAATAGAGGCGAAATCCACGTCACATGCTTCAAGTGAGGCTACCCATAAATTTTATGAGAAAAATGAAACTGGAAAGGTGTATATTCTTGCCAATAGGAGGATCAGAAATGCAAACCCAAGTTAAAACTCTCGAATAGTTCATTAGATATTTTTTGTATCCATACTTGTCTTTCATTCCTTTCCTAGAAATAGATGAAGGTATACCTACACATCACTTTTACTTCAATAAAATCAAATAAATTCTTGACATCTCTATCGCTTATTCAATTGATATGATTGGTTGTGTTCTTTTCATTTCACCATGCTCCACTATTTGCTATCATGATTAGTTAGAGACTATAAAAAGAACAATTTAGATAAAGGATATGATTGTATTTAGTAGTTCTATTAGTCTATGGGGACACCATTTTTATCGAGTTGAGAAAAGAGCTTGTATACATTATTTTGACACCATGGGTTTCATTATTGGAAATAATGGTTTCTTGTGTCTTTGATTTTGATGGATCAATAGTGGACACATTATACAATAATAAATTATTTTTCAACCCTCCAATTGCAATAACTATTATACTCCAAGAGTGGGTTTCATCTGATGATTACTCCCTTTTAAGATTGTCTATCACAAACAAATTTATGAATCCTCTAAAATACTTGACCTCCACATAAACAATAATGAATATAGTTAAAATGGGAAACTCATAAAAATGAATGGGCCATTGTTACACGAGTTCATAAACATCATAATGGATAATTTATTTTACATCAATTGCCATATTATAAAAGGTGATAGACAATGCAAGATAATAATGTTGGAAAATAAAAATGGAATGTGGTTTTTTGTAAGTTATATTATAAATGTTATACAATGTGATTATAGATATTGAATCCAAACTTTTATTTGAATGATGCCACCAAGAAATCGTAGTTAGTTCCAATTTTAAATCACTCATGGGCATCACACTTAAGTACCTTCACTTATTTTCCATAGATGATGAAGTGACAAGAAAAATTTCAAGCCATGTCAGGGGCCACAAGTTCATTTTCACACTTTCTCCTAAATAGTAAAATAATGTGGAAAAAACAACTGAAATGTGTCATTTTCAATTCTAAGAAATCAGAAACTTGTGCTCCTCCCCCTAACCTTTATTGTAGGAAAGTTTCTACTTGGACCCCTTACAATGGATTTTTTCTTATTCCTCAAAGTCTAACCATTTATAGAAATAAGTTTACCTCCTTATTTTTATATTTAGATAAATATTTCTATCCCTTCCTTATTTATGTGTTCCTCTACTTCTATTACAACAAAAAGGGCCCTTTTTTCTTCCCTCCTCAACTATGTAAAAATAATGAAATGCTTACACATTACGTTTGTGGTTTTATTTTTCAATATTTTTAGATTTCTCTAATATATATCAACAAGAGAATGTTTTTTGTTTGTTTAACATTCTCTTAAAGTAAGAAATGGCAATAAACATTATTAGTGGAAAGTAAAAAAATGTACTCATCTTATTTTTTTATTTGAATGAATGCAATAATCTAAACAATACATCCATCCTTACCACTTGCATTTTTTTGTAAGGATTTTTCTACAAGGTGTATCCTTCTCCTTGATGTCAACTCCCGAGAACCAAGCACTGCCGATGATAATGCGATGCACTAAATAGGTCTCGCATTAATGATGCTCAGCGACATCATTACCACACTCAAATGTAAACAAGAGACAATTCTTCTTGCCAAATTTTAGTTATTCTCCACATGTCATTGTTTTCTTCCCCTTGGCTTTCAATTCAAACACTTGAGAAATTATAATTGATGTCCACTAGCTGGAGTATATGGAGGTCAAATTTCACATCCTTGTCTAGTCCTTCGTTCCTTTGATGTTCACATAGTTTTTAAATTTGTTATCACAACCTGGAACCTCCATATCTTTATTCCACCAATCAAGAGAAACCATTATGGGGCATCCTTCCAAAATCCTCATGCACATTGCAATCCAATACTTCCTAAAACAAAATTTTCTCAACATGAAAACTCGACCACATCCCTCATACATACAACTTGCATTTTCCTTCTCCTATAACATCCTTCCATTTTTCCAAACAACACACCTTTATACTTGTGACAATACCACCCCCTTCCTCCAACAAGAATTCTACATACCCAAACTTGGCTTTCACTTCATAAGATCAACATATGTTTCAAATAAGGATAGATTTATTAGGTAAGTGCATGGAAATGGGGGGCCAAAAGGGGGTAAAAAAGGGACACATTTTTCCTGAAATTATTGAAACCTAAACTTCATCTAATAATTCAGCATGCATATGCTCAAAAATTAACAAAGTGATAAGAATAAGTATTGTAGAGCTCGAATCTAATTTCTAGACTACTAATTTTTTTTTTTAAATGTTGGAGATTAAGAGAGTCGATGTAGTGCGCTCACAAACTATGTCTATTTTTGTGTCAAAAAGATAAGAATCTATTGTGTGTGAACCCCCCCCATTTTGTTAGAAAATTCCATGTACGAGGTCCCACTAATTTTTCATAATTTTTGGATGAATATATTTTTTAATTAATTTTCAAAGTGCACACATCCCGAAAATGAAATATTTGTGTGTACACCCTCGTAACTTTGAGAAAAAAAGTCATTTTTTTAGTGCGTGTAGAATGGAGTTTAGAAGAGGAGTTTTTTTGAAATTTGGATGAAAAATCATAAGTTGTGTACAAAAACACAAGAAAAGAGGGTACTAGTAAAATAAATTAAGGATGAAAGCCTTAAACTAATCATATTTTAGAAAGAAGTATATCGTCACCAAGGTAAAACCAAGCTTGACGTCATAGTATAATTATTTTTGGAATATTATGTTATAACGCATGAGATATCGGGGTGTACACGTGAGATTTTGATGTTTTTTTATTAAACATGGATTTATTCACGGATTACACAGTCCAAGCCTTAAGGTAGGATATCTAAGGAAAATCCAATCCTACGGATTGGGATTCTCAAACCCATAGAAGATGAAACATGAGCACGTTATAACATGCTCGCATTTATGTTTGTTATGTGGTAAATGTGCTTATGGGAAGGATATATTTACTAAAATAAATGGAAATTATAAGTTTTTATTTAGTATAAAGTATAAAGATTAATGAAATAAAAACTTATACTTTAAATTTATTTTAGTAAATATAAGAAGTTAGGGTCACTCTACACCTTATGGAACTAGTCTCACAGCTCCATCTATCACGGTTTAGAAGATAGTTTTTCATATTCTAATATGGTCAGTACATAGGTATTTTTCAAGATTTCAGCATTCATCCTTCAAGCTTTTAGCGTTTAAGTTATAAAATTGATATTTGTTTTGTGAAATAATATAGTCATTTTGTAGGTTTTTGGTCCTTTTGGATTGGTTATTGACATTTTTAGGAGTGTTAAATGTGTCAAAATTAGAATTTACAACCATCACAACTCCCAAAGGTAAAGAACAATGATCAAATATATTGACTCATAAATTTTCCTATGAACATGGAGTTGAATCCCTAATTTTTCTTAGAATATGGTAAAATCATACTATGGGTGAGATTACTTTACAAGCTTAGGGAATGCATCTTTCGCTTCTTGGTCAATTGTGTGTCCTTCCTCCGCCATTTTGTCTCAAAGATTCACTCTCAACCTGGATCAAAAGAAATTATTTTAAAAAAATGTTAAGTTTGTTTCAATGTGAAGGGATGATTGGATACGATGATTGATGAGTTCAATGTGACTTGATGGAAGATAACTTCCTTTGAGGCCTAAAAGGCCATTCTGAGCTAATCAAACACCCTCTGGGAGAGTTCAAGAAATATATTAAGCATCTGGAGGTGATGTCAAAGAATCTTGGAAGTGTTGGAGGTAATTTAGGAATATTTAGGAAAGGTTTTCTCATTCAAGGACAATATGCTCAACAATGGGTTTTCTAGGTGTAGGGAACAAACACTCTAATGGTGAAATTTGACTTCTTCGGATGATTTTGGGATCTTCATAAGGAGTTAGGAGGAAAAAAATAGGAACTGAAAATATATGTGAATCTTATACATGTTGGTAACATCCATTTTTCTCTAATACTTGAAGGTTTCATGAAGAATTTTAAAATAGTGTAGCTACCCCTTTCGGTTCCAAAAAAAAATGGCCCTAAATTTGCAAGCTCTAGAGAGATGATCACCACATGGTGATAGGTGAATATTTTTAAATGTTGATAAGTACCTCTAGGAATGGATACTATCATAAACCATGGGTAAGGATCTCATGAGGATGGGGCCAAATTTTGTGAGTTGAAAACACCTTCCTAACACCCCGGGTTGTGTTTTTGAGTGAAAAACTTCTAACATGAAAAAGTGGTAAAACATGAGTTACCATGAGTTGAAAACATGTTTCTAAAACCTCAAGTGATGAATTAAGTGTTTAGAAACACTATTATGAGACCTACATTGTGATGGGAATAGGATGATCTCTTCTAATTACAAGGAAAGAGTGAGGATCACTCTCTTATTTTTCAAGGCCTCCACAATTAACCCTAGTGATCACAAATAAACTCCATGATTCTCAAACCATTTTTGATTATCTATCACTTATTGAAATAGGTATTCACCATGTAGATGGAAGTATTTTTCACTGAATGAGATTATTTTCATGTGGCCACATGTTCAACTGAAATGATGTGGTTATAATGTCCTTCTTCCTTTGAAGTGTGATCACACTACAAGGTTCAAATGAGTGTTTAAGAACACTACCAAGTGAGTGACATCAAGTGAAACTCAAATGATTTCTCATTATTACATACATGGTGCTCTCTATGAAGATCATCCTCTTACCCCTCCTAGCTCCATAATTCTCCTTAGATGGAATCAACTTCAGGATACTCATACACCTCTTTTCTCATATGCCTCTCATGGAGATAGATGATTCCTTGATCCTTCACACATGATGGTCCTAAATGCCTCGGTAGCTTGAATAGCTCATCTTGGATTGTTCCTTGAAGAGGTTTTAACATGATGGAAATTCAATATAATATTATACTCAACTCACTCCATGAGCTTCCCATTACACCTTTGAACATGATGACACCCTTTTTAACTTCACAATTCACTTCCCTAACTAAGATGTCACATGAGTGGAAACATGATTGTAGTATCTGGACACATTTTCACTCAATTTTTCCTCATGGAAATAGGTTTCCTCCTTTATAGGAAGGATTCATACCTGTATGATACTTAAAGAAATTTTTGAGGGTGAGCTCCATCTTCTTGAAGTCCAACTGCATTGAACCACTGTAAAATTCACTCCATGAATTGCAAGATGTGAGCACATCGCCAAGTATTGATTAAGTGTTTAGAAACAATCTAAAGAGATATACACCATTTTTGAGATTGAGATGACTACCATCACCACTCATAGTCATCCTTTCTCATCATGATCATGCTAATCATTCCCTTAATTAGTTGAATTTTAATAAAGTTATTGATGTTTTAAATCCTTCACAGACCTCGTGATTCTCTTGATTACACCCATTGTCCAAGTGACTTTCTATTACACATTTTGATGCATATTATTTCCTCTAAACTCATTTGAGAACTCCCAAAATCTTCCATAGAAGACAACATTCACCATTGAAGCTCTCATTCCCTACACCCTAAATACCTGATGTTGAACAAATGGATCCTGAATCATATTTTCTTTCTTAAATTTTCCTAAATTACTTCAGACACCTTCAATTCTCTTCAAAATCACCCTCAGATGCTTTAGAATTTCCCTTAACATTCCCAAAGTGTGTTTACCATCTACAAAATGGCCAAAAATGTTCTTTTTAGGCCTTTAGAGGAAGTTATCTTTCACTGAATCTTACTTGAATTAATTTATCACCTTGGGTAATCATCCTTGCACACTAAAACAACTTTAAAACCTTGTTAGGAATTTCCTCTAAGCCATGGTGAAGGTTGAACTAAAGGCAAGATATTCATAGGATCTATATTTTCTCCCTATCAGGTTATCTAAAACCCTATTTCAGGGTTTCAACAAGAAAATATTGATATCTCAGTTGATAAGGATTCTTAGAAGATAAATCTACCTAGAATTGGGTTATAAAATTAGGAATCTTCTTGAGTCACACCATTATGGATAAGACTCTAATAAAATCTTGGAGAACACCCTTTTGATCAATTTTATCCACATGGAATTAGAACTTGAAGGTGAATCACATGTTCTCGGCCTCTACAATGTATTGAGCTCATTACCAAGCACTATTTAAGTGTTTAAAAACAATCTTGGGAGGTATGTATTTCTGAGAGTATGAGATGATTACTAACATCATATTTGGTGGCCTTGGATCAAAATGTATGCTCAAAAATGTAAAGGATTATTCAATATTTCTGGTGCCTACTTGTTTTCCTCCTAAATCCTTACGAAGCTCCCGAATCAGCCAAAGAAGTCAAGGTTCACAATTTGACTACTCATTCCTTGCACTTTGAAAACCATTGTTGAAAAAACTATCCCTAAATGATCAAAACTTTCCTAAATATTCCTAAAATTCTTCCAAAACCTTCAAGGATTTCAAATACCACCTTTGGATACTTAAGACCTTTTCATAACCCTCCTAGAGGATGCACACAAGCTCCGAAATGGCCAAAATTGGCCTTTCTAGGCTTGATGGAAAATTAGTCTTTTATTGCACTTCAATGAATGGAATAATGGACCTTGTTAAACGTTTTGAAAATTTATACTTGTTCACCCAATACATTAGGAATACCTTCAAGGAAAAGTTGATCATGACACAAGAGGAAGGTTAGCCTAGAGAGGGATTAAAGAAGATTTTGAAGAAAGATTTCACATTGTGGCTTGGTTTTCATGGTTTAAGTTTTGCATTTTAGGGTCAGTCAATTCACATGACAACATATCCATATGAATATCATTCTCTTACCCTTCCAGATTTAAAATACTCCTTAAATGAATTCAGATTTAAGATGTTCATACACTTGTTTCTCATATCCCTCTCATAAGAATATGTGACTTCTTGATCCTTCACACATGATGGTCATGAATGCCTCAATTTCCCGACTAGCTCATTTTTATTTTTTTCTTGAAGAGATTTGGATCTAATGGTAGATTCAAGATATGATGATCATCAATTCACTCCTTGAGCCTTATTTTTATCTTTGAAATTGATGATCTCTTATTCATCTCATAATTAACCTCCATGTCTAAGATATCACCTAAGTGGAAGCATGCTTATGATGTCTAGACACCCTCTTTCTCAATTGCTCATCATGGATATAGGTTTACTCCTCCCGATAGAAGGATTGAAACTCAATGAAACTTAGAGGAATGTCTCGAGAATGAATTCCATCTTCTTGACCTCCGCAATGTAATGAAACACTATAAATTCCACCCCCCTAACTTGCAAGATGTGAGTTCATTACCAAACATTGATTAAGTGTTTAGAAACACTCTCATAAAATATGCATTGTTTGTAAGCTCGAGATGATTTCCACCATCACTTGAAGACATGGTACAACTACGGCTTAGGTTTTTAAAACCCAAATCAAGTAATTTAGACCCTAAATTTTCAAGAATCAACAAAGGCAAGGTCCTTGAAAAGGAATATGATGCAATTTTATGTTTTCTTTGGTCAAAATTGGATATATAATTGGTAGTTAGTATGCATGCACGATACTGATCATAGTTTGAAAATCTAAAGGGAGATTAAGACATAGGGTTTTGAGGGATGATTTGCAAAGAAGCACATATTGAAATATTGCATAGAGGGAGAAGGCATAATTGGGTATCTAGAAAACCCACCATTATGGTCCTGAACCCCCTTGATTGAAAGGTACACTAGAAAATGCACAATACTAGGGCTAGAAGAGAGTTAATATGCTAAAAATAGAAAAGGTGATAACAAGATAAGTTTAAAGGGTTAAAATTTGAAAAATTTCATGCAATATACATTGAGCCCAAATGGTATCTCGAGGATGTGTTTTTTTAGTTGTGGATATGACTATATGTGCATAATCATGGATCTCTGCATGGGAATGGCTCTTGAGAGCTAAAACAAGGCAGATTGATTAAACTTGAGAGGATTAATGATTTCTTTGATTAATTATCACTTTTATTGAACGGTTTCATGTTAGTCTGAGCATAGTGAAACAATATAAAGGGTTGGAAGGAGAAAATGGAAGAAAAAAAGTCAAAATTTGTGCTTGATTTGCAATTAGGACACTTAAAGCTAGTGAGAGGAATAGATTGGAAGTATGAGAAAATGAGGTTTTACAAGAAAATGAGTCATTTTAATAGTTGATTGGGCTTGTGTACAAAATGTGAGAGCAAGATATGGGAGTTATAAGGGTAATTTTTAGGTTGATTGTGCCATTTTTCAATGTTTGAGCCTATAGAGTTTGTTGGAAAGACTTCTAAAAATAATATACTAATGAGAATGATTGAAATTGGTTGTTATGAGTTGATTTATGCATGTAAATGTGTTGAGCTGCATCACCTCATGATGTTTCAGATCCTTCACAGGACCTCATGATGACCATTCCTTGATTATTTGAAGCAATAAAAACATAAATATGTGGTTTGATTTATTATGTGTTATAAGGAATTACATGATTCCATATATTCGAGCAATTGTTGCTACCTTTGGGAGTTATGAGGTTTAAAATATATAGTTTTGACACATCTAAAACTCCTACAAATGTAAATAACCAATCAAGAAGACCCCAAAACCTAAACAATGACTATATTATTTCACAAAATAGATATCGATTGTATAATTTAAACCCTAAAAGATTTAGGTTGAATGCTGATATCCCTGAAAAATACCTATGCACTGACTTTGATTAGAATATGAAAAACTATCTTCTAAATCATGATAGATGGACTGTGAGACTAGTTCTATAAGGTGTAGAATGACCCTAACTTCTTATATTTACTAAAATAAATTCAAAGTATAATTTTTCTTTTATTAATCTTTATACTTTATTGTTGCTTATAAATTTAAAGTATAAACTTTACATTTATAAGAAATAATAAAGTATAAAGTATAAATATTAATAAAATAAAAACTTATACTTAAACCATTTATTTTAGTAAATATATCCCTCCCATAAGCACATATACCACATAGCAAACAGGAATGCGAGCACGTTATAACGTGCTTGCATTTTAGGCTTGGTAATTACCAATCCTAGAAATTCATAACATGCTCACTTTTCACTTAAAATTGAAAATGTGCCCCCTTTTTGGCCCCCCATCTCTGTTTACTTTCCCTATTGTCCAAGATCCACACCTACTCTATCTATTTAGAAAACTATCCCAAGATTAAAATAATCTTGTCTAGAGGCTTACATACTTGCAACATATGTAAAATTGAAAAAAATGGACATCGTCTCTCCTTGTAGAACAACATGGACCCAAACCATCAACCTTTCATTCTAAATTCCTTAACCAAGGTGGAAGAAATGTTTATCACTCAAGTAAATTCAATCTTGCAAGTTATTTAGGCATGTGGGGGCTAGTACGAATACATGAGCCACACCATAAGTTTCTCACAAAACATTTCCTCCATAGACAAATACCTTGACACCATCTTAGAGATTCGGAAATTATTCTTGTATGAATAAAAAGATCCCAATTAACAAAGTATAAATTTTATATTAGAATTTCAGTGTATGAGAAGCACTACAATTTGAAATTTCCCATGATCCATACTACAAAGATGTTTTAATTGATGATACTTCTCTTGCCTCTTTGCCTTACCTTCTCGCCTCAAAAATGTGGCCTCATTTTTTAACACGGTCACACTAGATCTTCTACAACCACATGAAGATCATACCAAGATTGTGACCATGATTCCCCTAGCTCACCCAAAATATGGGCTCAAACATCATCATTTGTTTAATTGTTTCCAAATACCGGTATAGAAGAAGAGGAAAACCTAACAGTTCCTCCTTACACATGGCCATGAAAATCCCTTCACTTTGGAATCACCTAAACTTTTCCTTTCACCAATAAATGAATACAACACAAAAGGCTTTTTCTCCACGTATTTTCCAACTTTGTTTCCAACAAGGAAAGTTATTCAAACAATCACAAATGAAATAATCCTATTTTCATGGGTATGATCTTCATAGGATGACCTCCTTGGATCCTACCATTGGTTTGATACATTATGTTCAACCTCATAATGCGGAAAAAGTCAAGAAACTATTGTAGTATTCATGAAGCAAAATATCAACCATGGTATTCCGAAAATTATATGGTCCCTCCACAAAATATGTTAAGACTTCCCCATGATGGCCTCCTAAAAATTTGATGCACTTTGGAACAAACCTTCGAGGAACACACTCATTTTGGTAAAAGCGAATGAGGTTTTAAACATTATTGCGCAATTAGGTCGACCAAATTTTTTATTCACTCTTAGTGTTGTGGACACAATGATTGTACATCCACAATGGCATGCCTTGTACTCCCCCGCAAGATGCTCATGTTGCTCAATGGTAGAGGATCCTTAACATTGTTTACAACCCTCACTATGTTTCTGCATACTTACACCACATATTCATAAGATTTCATGAAGAAGTCTTAGAAAAACACCTCTAGGTGTGGGTCTATTGGTACAGATGATGCAATACCTACCTTTGTGAATTTTGTTGAGCTTTTCATTTTTATTTATGACTTGTGTTTCTTGCTGGTATGAATGGAAACATAGAGGCTCCACACATGTGTATGGTTTCTTATAGCTTGAAAAGCCACCCAACATTTAAATGTTGGACTAGACATATCCTACATTTGTATAACTTGCTAGAAAATACTTTAATAGCTATGTATCCACCTAGAATCCTTAGGAAATCTGTAATCACTCTAAATTTATACACCAATCAATTCAAGATGACCATTTTGTGTTAGACACATCTTAGATATTGTCTTCTTCTCCACTCATAAACCTTGATGATATGTTAAATTGTGTTCAATGCCACACCAAATGATCATAAAAAACATACTTGCGAGAAAAGACCAAATTTCCTTCAATTTTGATACAATGCTCCATGGGAGACCCACCCCAGTTTAACGTTATTCATTGAGGAATATGGGACGATTAAGTATCTTTCTTCAAGAAATGGTTATGGGCTAAACATCCACAACAAAATCATTCTATCAATTTGGAGGGCCAATTTTGATTTTCATAATATGATTTACTTCTATGTGGTTTTAAAATACGTTGTGATATATGCTTTAAAGGATGAGTAACATTCATAAATGTACCACTAAATGTTTTCCTTAATTTCTAGAGATGATGACCCAAATTTTCCAGCATAAATTTCCATTCTTAAAATGATTTCTAAGAGTGTTGTTGAGGATGAAATTAGTGCACGGATATTTGCCACATCTATGGAAATTGTCGCTTATTTTGTGCAGTCATTCCTTTGTTTCATTAAATGTTGGAAAGAAGGTATTGAGGCTTGTCACCAAATCAAATTCCAAAATACATGAGGAAAATATCTTCTTTGATGCCTATAAGGCACACCCCACAAACATGGAACTAATTTCTCTTATTCAATCGACTTGAGACCGCACTTATAGAAAATATTTTATTAGAGATAAATGGAAGCTTTGATCCTCTCCAACTATCGTTCGTGTCTATCCAAGAATTGTTTTAGGTTCCCGAAGAAGATTTAATGTATTTTAAACTTTTTTGAATCAAATAATTTTATAGAACCCCTTTCACATCATTTCTTCAAATATTGGAACCATCCTCTGAAGAAATTATTTCTACTTAGAACCCGTTCAAGATTAATTACCAACCTTGACATATTCATTGCTCCAACACAACCCAACAACAATATTCAAGTGTTGAATCCATCTCCAAGAATGAGACCACATCCTCCTTCTCATTTTGATGAGTGACACCTTATTTCATTATTCAATCCCATAAGATGCATGGGTCTTGACAACTGAATATGTTGGGGCACCAAGACTTTGACATCCACCACAATCTACACACTCATGGTGTTTCAAGTTCTTTACAATAGGTTGTCCCATCTTTTATAGAGATGTAAAGGGATATAATCAATAACACTCATGGTCACGGGTCCTCCACAATACTTCCTTCCACATTTTCCCTAGAGTTACAATTGGTATTTGATACCATTCTCCACCATTTCTCACACAAATCCCATCTACCATCATTGAAATCAATAATTTAAGGCACCGTAGGGACATGAAAATCATATCTCATTATGTTATCGTGTCAACAATCATGATACCAAAATCTACAAATAATTCACCTCTAGTTTATATTACGCGTCTTTGGTGTTGTGGCATTCAACATTTTAGCATCCACAATAAATGCTTGCTTCATAAATTGTTAGAGTAGGTATTTACCTTAGCTCATGTTCACCTAGGTACTTTATTTACCTTTATTGTATTTATCCTCACCCACTTATGTGTGTGGATATTTCTTTTATCTTATTTAGATATTAGGAGATATTATCTAGTTGTTAGGTATTGTTCTTTCCTTGATCTATGGTATTGACTAGATCCTTGATGTCTAGTTCTCTCCTAAATCTATGGTCTTGACTAGTTCTTTGATGACTAGTTATTTCCTTAATTTATGGCTTGATCCATGACATTGAATGGTTCTTAGATTGTTATTCCTTGCCTATTTAAGCAAGGCCCATTCTCAATGTATTGCATTGAGTTCCATAATAATATATGATATTACTACTCATTTGTTTGCAAAGGTTTATGTAAAGTTATTCTGGAAAATTGTTTTCATCTTATTGATCATGGTGTTTGATTAGCATCTGTGTTCTTGGCTTGGTATGATCTGGTTATCGTTCCTTTCATGGTATCAAAGCAAGAGATTGTTGTTGACATCCGTCTGTAAGTTTTATTTTGCAAATAAATTCATTATATATTCATATATTTGGGATTTGGTCGTATGTTGTTGCATGTATTTTTATGGAAAACAGAGGCTTTCATTGGATCTGGAAGGCATGAAAACCCTAAGATCGACTGTAAACTCGGTGGTTTCGCACATAATCATTTTTGGGGTTTTTTTTGTTGTTGTAGAGAAGCGTACTAGATCACCTTGGGATACGTGCACATCGTAAAAGAAATCGCGGGATTATTTCTTTGGGTCTGTTGGGGTTTTCGAGATCTACACAGTGTAAGTTTCTGTTGTGGCATATTTTTCTCGGTTTGCACACAGGAAGGTTTTCGGATCTTACCGATCAAAGGTTACCGATTAAAATCCTTAGCCCTTGGTCATATGGTATGATCATATGAGGGATTAAAGCTTGTGATTCATACTAGTAGGTGCTTAACTTCAGCCTCCTTTAATTTTATTTGTGCAGTGAAGGCAACAACATTTTATTTTGTTTTAGTGGCACCTAAAATAAATAATAGAGCAAAATATTAAAAACTTGTAACTTTTGATCAATAACTCGGTTTTGAATGCCGTTTTTGCAAAAGTGTTTTTTTTTCATGTTCTTTCCATTGGAACTATTTATTTTGAGACTTGAAATATAATTATAAAGTTCCAAATATGGAGAGGAGTGTTGTAATCAATGGACGTAATTTCAAATTTGAGCCTGACGTCCTAAACTTTTGGGAGTTGCAATTTGTACCTATCATGGATTCTGAGAATGATATGCTTTTCTCTGAAGTGTGTGGACTTCAAGAGGATATTATAAAATTTGTGGAAGAAAATAGATCACTTAAGAAGTGAAATTCTCTTCTACAGTCACTCATTCATGATAAGGATACAATAATAGACTCCCTGCAAAACAAACTTGCTAGCCTACAACATCACCATCATATTGTGGACAACCATATCCATGCTCCTAGTCCACTTGCAGCTATTGCTCTTGTGCCCACTGACATTGATCTACCAATCTTTGAGCCTAAACCTAATTTTGATGCTTCTAAACATGTGAGGCTTGTTACTGCATGCTCTTCCACATCTGTGCCTATTACAATACCACATGTTGTGTATCCTACTTCTACTCAGTTGTATGGCTTTTTAAGTAGCATACCACCGCATTCAATTCTCACTTTCTCTGTTATATGGGTCTCAATAATGAGTCATTAATGAGACATTCACAAGATATTGTTTCCTTTATTCCACATGTTAAGTGGAATTATCATCATGACATTGGTTTTCAAGTAGATACTTCATTGGGATCACACATTGATAGAGATCCTTTGTTTGTTTGCTCGAATCTTTTTGAGGATCATGAGCAACACATGAGTTCTACACCTTCACTCAAGCTTTAGAAACCTGAGATTTCACCACAAAAATGATCAACCTTAACCCGACACACATTCTGATGTTTTTTTGCATGCACCCATTGTGCATTTTGCACGAAGTCATATGCAGGCATCTTCTTCATCCATCCATGTTGATTTGGGGTGGATATCTGATCACTCGTGGTGGCGACATAGGCATTCGTTGAGAGGACTCTACAGGCGTGGCACCTCCACCATTCGGTCTCTTGCTCCACTTTCTATACCTTATGCATTGTGATGCTTCTTGTTTTGAGTATTTTTCTTTAGCAGGTGTAGTGTATCTCTCTTGTTTGTTGAGAGATTTTATATCTATTTTTTGACACTTTTGACATGTTAACAATATCTCTTATAGGGGATCTATTTTGGTGCATTCTAGTGTTATTTTGTCATTGTTTGAGTAGTTGTTTTGACAACTCATAGATTTGTAGTGCCACTCCACCCATTCAGCAGTATGGGAGGGTGTGGTGTTGATCTTGCTTCTTCGGGTTTTGTGTCCTTGCCTTGTTACCTTGGCTTTTCTTGGATCGTGACACTCTGGATTTTATGTCCTTGCCTTGTTGCTTTGGTTATTGTTCTTGGATCATGGCACACCTATTTGTAGCACTTGATCGAATTATGTTTGGTGTTTTTTTGCACTTTTGACATCACTCCGTTGATAGTCTCCTTGTATGGAGCTATTCTAGTGAAACCCAATGTCAATTGTTTTTGAGTTTTGTGATCAAGCAGTGGATTCAGACCATAGTGCACACCAAACTTCTTCAACATTGTACGATTTTTTGAGCCGAGCTTCTTGGGATGCCTTGGAGGGGTCTTTACTCTCTTTACTTTGTTGTTACTAGTTTTGGGTACCTTGTGGTGTCCCTTTTTTCCAGTTATTGTACATGAGTACTCATCAGGCCTAGTTTCCAAGACTCATACTATGGACATGTCCACTCCTATTTTGGCCCCTAGCTTCACTTGAGGGGGGTGTTAAAGTAGGTATTTACCTTAGCTCATGTTCACCTAGGTACTTTATTTACCTTTATTGTATTTATCCCCACCCACTTATGTATCTCGGATATTTCTTTTATCTTATTTAGATATTAGGAGATATTATCTAGTTGTTAGGTATAGTTCTTTCCTTGATCTATGGTATTGACTAGTTCTTTCCTTGATCTATGGTATTGACTAGATCCTTGATGTCTAGTTCTCTCCTAAATCTATGGTCTTGACTAGTTCTTTGATGACTAGTTATTTCCTTAATTTATGGCTTGATCTACGACCTTGACTGGTTCTTAGATTGTTATTCCTTTCCTATTTAAGCAAGGCCCATTCTCAATGTATTGCATTGAGTTCCATAATAATATATGATATTGCTACTCATTTGTTTGCAAAGGTTTATGTAAAGCTATTTTGGAGAATTTCTTTCATCTTATTGATCATGGTGTTTGATTAGCATCTGTGTTCTTGGCTTGGTACGATTTGGTTATCGTTCCTTTCATAAATCTTTTAAAGAACTAAAACCCTTGTAAGGAAAAGCTTTGCCATATTTTCAAGAATCCCTCAATAATGTTGGGTATATTCTTATTTATGAAATGAGTTTCATTGGACCCAAGTTTCTGGAAAAATTGACTTTCAAAGATCGTGAAGCTTTTCCCCATTTCAATATATAAAAATTAGACAAGTAGATCAATCATCCTCATCGGTGACCAATGCCATCTTTTTCCTGTCATTGACATTTACTTGTATGTGAGACACTCTTATGGTGTTAGCCTTTAAAGGTGGTTTCATACCTTCGTCTTACAATTTTTTTCATCATTAGGGCTCCACCCAGGGCGTAGGTTTCCTTTTGCTAGATATTACTCAACATTTGTAACATTTTTCCTTGCATCAAGGAATGAGATATCCTAATGTTATGCACATATTCCTTCCTATAGTAATATGATATTCAAATCTTCAATGACTCCCCCAATTATTTATAAATAATGATCTGTTCACCACCATGACCTCAATATGTTGAAATATTTGAGTCTTCCAATATCTCATTCCATTGCACAAAGTACTAGATGAGTTAATTTAGGGAGCCCGATGACAATCAATTACAACACAAATTTCTCCTTTGCAAAAAAAATCATGCTTACAGAGATAACTTGTGGGTAGAGTTTGGCCTTGTAAATGGTTCGATAGGCACAATCATTGACATTATTTTTTACAACTCCTCAACACCACCGGAACTACCTTTATTTATCTTTTTGAAATTTTTAATATACATTGGGCTAGGTTGGGATCCTGTAGACAAAAAATATATGCACTTGTGTACATTTTTAGGTCCCAAAAGCATGCTAAAATTTACATGATTCCCAAGAAAGAAAACTAGTAATTGACAACTCCCTTTAGTCTTTTTCTTAGTCTTCTACACTTTTATTGGTTTCATACATCTTAAACTCTTGCCGGAATTTCACTATTTTATGTTTATATGGCCTCAGACACTAGCACCTAGTTGGGACACTAGTGCGAGGAGATCATATCCTCCTGGGAACTCATGTCCCTCTTTACCTTTTTTAATCTTTTTGGACCCCTTTTTTTTCTTAATTATTTTTTACTACTTTAGGTCAGCCTTTCAGTTGTCAATTACAAAATTCAAACAAGGGAATCATATAAATACACAGTTATGTTTTCAAAATAAGGGACCAAACACTAAGCATTACATACTATCACCTAAGCTTGCATCCAAAGGCACAAAAGCACTTCAAGGAATCCATCTAGCACACTCACATAAGTGACAAGGGTTTCATTCTTATGCATACATAACATAGGAGGGAAAGTTTATTCTATTCCATCCCACATATTCTATACATCTGCTACATTCTAGATCTATTCCTCTATCAATGTGTAACTTGCACAAGGTGATTGTAGGGAATCATTACACACACTTTCACAAAGAACTACATGGAATCTGAGATGTAGTGCAGGCTCTTGTCGTAAGATCACTCTTCGGGTGGTGACCATTGGGGTCAATACAATCCACATTATGCATATTTTTTAGTTAGATTTTATGTTCTTTGTGGACATGTGCAGGTAGAAAACTTGTTTTTAGGTTATAGGTACATTCAACAATCAAGGAGAGAAACAAAGTAACAAACACAGACTCAATTATGAAGCTTCTCCCGTGAAGAAGAGGCCAAATCCAAATCATTTACACAGACACTAGAACCCAAAACAGATGCTAGTGCTTAGAAACTCGTATGCTCCCATGGCTGCTCTTGTCCAACGCATTCGTAAGTCTTAGAACCTCCTGTGATAATTTACAATACTCAATCCATTCTATTTCAGCTATTCACCTGCCTAGATCACTTCAAGTCTCGCTTAGAAATCAGCTAAGTTTGTTTATCTCCCCCTCTTGTTTAGGGTTTCACATTTTTATATGCTTGTTTTCTTATGTCTTACTTTATACTACCATTTTTATATCATTCATTATAATAGTTACTCTGTAATTAGATTTAATTCAATTTATATTAAATCATTTGGTGAACCCGCTCGCTTGAACCCTACCTTCTCCCAAGGTTTTCTTTTTATGCACGTCACATGTAGTGGTCATTTTGGTTCCTTTAACTACATTGAGTTTCCTCCATCTATTTGGGAGTTCCCTAAATCAATGTCTGATTATTTTAATCCTTTTCTTAACTCAAACAATGTTCCTCTTGAAAACATTGAAACTTCTTGTCTAGTGAACAATCATATGATGAAGATACTAACATTGATCAAGAACAATTAGAAAATCTCACTAGTTTTCGTTCTACTTTACATAACCACCATGTACATATTCCACATGTCCTAAATTCTCTACTCACTGCTAAAAATTCTTGAGATGTTACCTCTCACCCTCTCGTGGGTTCTTCCTTAACTATCATGGCCTCCACGCAACCCCTTAACATTCCTACTTCCATTGCTACAACCACTGCTCCCCTCATTACTCCCAATACCTCCAATACACAACCTAGTTCCTCTTCAGAACCCATGACCTAGCTTCTTTATACCAAGATCTACAAATTCAAATCCATCAATTACAAAAAGCTACTTCACATTCCTCTCCATCTCTTGATTCCTCACTTCTCCTTCACAACCCTTTTGTACCTACCATATCCTCTCATCCACTACCTCCCAACTTCATTGCACCCAAACTTCCAACTTTCAACATCCATGGTGAGCCTCAAGAGCATATTTGATCTTTCCATGTGGTGTGTCTTTCCTATGGAGATGATTTTACATTACTCACTAAATTATTTCCTAAAAGCTTGCAAGATTACATTATGCATTAGTTCTATGATCTACCTGTTCACTCAGTAACCTCTTTTACACACTTAGCCAATGTTTTCCTTGCACATTTTTCTATCAATATCGGCACCAAGATATCTTATGCACAACTTTCTCAACTTAAACAAGGATCTAATGAGCGTCTAATAGACTATGTTTTGTGTTATAAGAACAACCTTGCTAAGATGACTAATGTACTCACTGAATCCGAATTACAAGATCTTTTTATTCAAATTATTCTACCTCCACTTCAAGAGAGTTTCATATTTGAGACCTCTCCTTCCTTTGATCAACTATGCCATACACTCAAATTGTGCGAAGGAAAAATTTTATCTATGGGAAAATTGAAATACTATGATGCTTCTTCATCTTCATCTTCTAATCGGTTTCAAGAAAAATATACATTCAAACCATCTCCTAAACCCAATGAATATAAAGAAAATATTGATGTTGTTTCTACACCTAACAAGCTTCAATTGTAACCCACGTGACATACTTTAACTAAGTTACCTTACACACCTCGGCTCCTCTAACCACAACTTATTGAAAACAATATTATCACTCTTCCTCCACCACTCAATCTTGATCCTTCTTGCCCCGTGGGCTGTAACTATGATGAAAATGCATGTTGTGACTACCACCTAATACATTGGGCATCACAATGATCATTGATTTAATCTTAAACATCTAATTCAAGATCTTATTGATAAAAATGCAATCAAGCTTTGTAACCCATGTACTACCAAACTAGTCAATGACAATCAAAAGCTAAAATTATTTAATGATCCTCTACCAAAGCATGATAAGAAAGCTACCGATTCTTCTACAAATCATAATACTGTATTATGCCTCTTCCATCATCGAGGAATCTTGACTTTCTTTTTGCTTCGGTTGATGTGCCAATGCTTGTTATCAAATTCCCGAGTCATGATTATAACACTACATTTACTTTTGATTCCTTGCATATCAATGCCTCTATTGGTTCTTATACCGTCAACCATGATAAAATCTATCCATCGGCTATTACCAATGTATGTTATGTGGCACTCCTCTTAGCTATCAAATTTCCAATGTCTATTATCACATTTTTGGTTCCTAATTCTTATGGTCATGTCAATCTTCCCATTACAGTTGGGCCCCTCACCATGCTTTTATTATTCATTGTTACATCTTTCATTGAAGGTTTTCATATGCTCTTAGGTCTCAAGTTCATCCATAACAAATAACTTGTCACCATCAAAGGTATTCCACCATGCATAATATTACTCAACCGAATCTTGTTGATATATATGCACCAGCCATGACATATATGTCTCTTACGCTTCTTAAGTCTAAATCTACTTCTGTACCTATCTCTCCCATTCACACATGGCTTATGTCATAACCTTGTTGCTATCATTGGTCCATTAGTCAGCCTTGTAAACCTGATTCCCCTATTCGGGAAGCCCATTCTCATAGGCATTTTTCCCATTATTCTCCTTATGGTCCCATTATTTCAATCCGTTGTCCTAATTATCTCACTCGGGTAGTCCCTTCTTATAGGTATTCTCCACCTCCTTCACCACATCGTTCTCCTTCACATGGACATCATTACTCTCCCACACCACCGCCCTTCGATCATGGTCACATGCCTTTATCTCCTCGGATATCTAGTGGGGGACCTCACCCTTCACTATTGATGGATAGTCTTCTATCCATCACACACTTGGGGGAACTCACTTTCTTCCCCCTTCCATAACTATCACATTGTCTCTAGTATCTACTATCATGCATCATGCTCCATGCTTTACGATTAATCTTTCTCAACAGATCCTATCTTTGGTGCACATGTTGTATCATCATTCCCCGATGAATCAATAATGCACTCTCGTGCTACTGATTCACACTTGACTATTGAGGATACTTCATTAATGAGCCTCACATCACATATTTTTCATGCCTTGTGCTTCACGATACATATTTTCTATCATCTACTCTCATGCAACATTTCTCGATGATACACTCTTTTTATATGGTTCATTGTTGATCATTTTACTGGGGCATTTATAAATGAACCTCTTCTCATACACATCAAGTGGAGGAAATTTTACTCCTACCATATACACATTTTTCATACCACACCATCACACTCACGCAACATTTGCATATCTTGGTTGCATTTATTCTTGCTAGCTTATACTACTTACATCTTACACTTTGCTTCATATACTAGATAGATACTCAACAAGTAATTATCTTAATCGAGATACACATACAAGTTTACTTGATATCCGGTTCAAGTGAATGCATATCTCTTATAGCTCCTTACATGATGTATGATGCTCGATATTGAATCTCTCATCATTCCCCAAGGGATCTTGGGGAATCTACCTTTACTACTCTCATACACTACATGTTCTATTGTTTCATCATTTACTACTTCTTCCTACAAGCACATTTTGTTTTTACACACTATGACATAATATTTATCCTTCTAACATGCTAATGGATTCTTCATTTGTAACATTTTCCTTGCAGGATCTATACAACCATGGTTATCTCACACATTTTGCTTATTATTGTTTACTATTACGTGTTATTGTTTACGGGTTATGACCTATGTATTGTGTGATCATTGTATGCCTTTGGCCGCTTCAAACTTGATTGTCTTGTGACACTGTGAGTGATGTCCCATGTATGAAACCCACCTCTCACGGTCTATCCTATTTTCACACTTATTTGTTACATTGTCTTATTTTGCATGCTAACACTTTTACTATTAACACATGTTACTAACCTCTCTTGTTTTCATGTGCCTTGGTTTCTACCATGCATATCCCCTATCCCCTATAGGTACCTCCACTCATATATGCATATTAGATCGTGGGTCCTCTCTTTTGGGATGCATTCTCCTACATTCATTGCATACATCCCAAACTAGGGGGAATTTATTCGATGAACAAATCACCCCATACAATATCTTAGAGCTACAATATAGATCAACAAAGGAATATATTCACAAAATGGTACAA
Source organism: Taxus wallichiana var. yunnanensis (assembly GCA_018340775.1). NCBI lineage: Eukaryota > Viridiplantae > Streptophyta > Pinopsida > Cupressales > Taxaceae > Taxus > Taxus wallichiana. The sequence goes on from CM031234.1 coordinate 653,538,821, forward strand.
AATCATACTTGGACGTCACACACAAAGTGGACACTAGTGCATAGTAGTAGATAGTAACACCCGACGCTTGCATCCTCCCTAGGAGATAATGTCATGAGGAAAAATAGTCAATTTCACATTCAACATGATCTCCAACACCTTTCGTAATAGTTCTACATTATATGCACTTGTATCCATTCTACATAATTCAGTTTATCAAGTACATTTGAGTTATAATCGGAATAAATCGAGACTAATCAAAACTTGCCTCATGTTGTCTATCTTTTTTTCACACTTGTTTGTTACATTGTCTTCTTTTGCATGCTATCTACTTTTACTACTAACACATGTTACTATCCTCTCTTGTTTTCATGTGCCTTGGTTTCTACCATGCACATCCCCTAACCCATATAGGTATCTCCACTCAAATATGCATATCGATCAGGGTCCTCTCTTTTGGGCCGCATTCTCCTACAAATCGTCACATGCACCCAAAATGAGGGGGATATATTGGGTGAAAAAATTACCCCTACAACATCTCATAACTATAGTACATATCAACACAATACATAATCATCATAGGAATACGGTCACATAACAACATAGAATCATACTTGGACCTCACACAAAAAGTAGACACTAGTGCCCAAAGAATAGATAGATAATACGCTGGCGCTAGTGTCCTCCCCTAGGCACTAATGTCATGGGGAAAAAAATCAATTTCATAGTTCAACATGATCTCCAACAGCTTTCAAAACAGCTTCTATAATAGCTCCTTATACGATGTATGATGCTCGACACTGAATCTCTCACCATCCTCCGCTAAGGATCCTAGAGGTATTTACATTTATTACTCTCATACACTACATGTTCTATTGTTTCATCATTTACTAATTTTTCCTACTAGAATTTTCTTTTTACATGTTATAAAATACTATTTATCCTTCTAACATGCTAATGGGTGCTTCATGTGTAGCATTTTCCTTGCAGGATCTATACAACCATGCTTATCTCACACATTTTTCTTGTTATTATTTCGAGATATGCCTTATTTCTTATGTGATCATTATATGTCTTTGTATGATTTGGCCCTGATTATCTTGTGGCATTGTGAGTGATGAACCATATATGAAACCCACCTCTCATTTTCTATCTTATTTTCACACTTGTTTGCTACATTGTCTTCTTTTGCATGCTAGCTACTTTTATTACTAACACATGTTACTATCCTCTCTTGTTTTCATATGCCTTGGTTTCTACCATGCACATCCCCTACCCCCTACAGAACTCGGATATGCATATCCGATCGGTGTCCTCTCTTTTGAGCCACATTCTCCTATAGTCCTCACATACACCCTAAATGAGGGGGGCATGTATTGGGTGAAAAATTACCCCTATATTAGCTCATTTCCATAGTATAGATAAACAAAATACCAAATTATCACAAGAATACAATCAAAGAATGGTCTAGAATACGACTTGGGCCTCACACACATAGAAGACACTAGCACCTAGTAGTAGACAGTAGAACCTAGAGCTTTTTTCCTCCCATGGGCGCTAATGTCCTAGGGGAAGAAACAATCAATTTCACAGTTCAACATGATCTCAAGAAGCTTTTAGAATAGTTCTATACAAGAAGCAACACTTACCTTCGATTACATAATTCAATTTATGAATACATTTAAGTAGCATCGTGGAAGGAGAGAAAAAATAGACCTCTCTCCCCAATACTCTTCTCTTGCACGAGATCGCCCAAAAAATTAGCACTCGACGTGAGATCACCTGAAAACTTTCTCTTGGCATGAGATCACCCAAAAACTCACTCTTGGCGTAAGATCACCCAAAACCTCACCATGAACAACAAATTCACCAACATCTCCAAGAAAATTAGAATGAATTTCTATCTCATATTCTCTTAGGTATCAGTGCACACTTTCCTTTTATATACTTTAACACTTTTTCTTCCTTATACACATGTTACTTCGATTTATCATATACAACACTTAAACTACTTTTTTGCTCTTCTTTTACAGTCCTGTCCTTAATACGAGAATGAGTGCATCTCAAATCAGCAAACGCAACATGATACTACACACACATTTCACCCCTAGGGTCCACTTCCCTTTCCTAGTCTCAATGCTTCACATTGCAATCACTTCACGCTTCACTTGTCCACTCGACATGCTATCGGCTACACACTTCTCTACAAGGTTACAATGTACATATATTTTATCTACTTTATGCTATCAATTATTTACTCAACAACATAAAGTGGGGGAAATGTAGACATAAAATCTATGCACTTGGGTACATTTCTAGGTCCTAAAAGAATGCTAGCATTTACATGATTCATAAGCAAGAAAACTAGTAATTGACAACTCCCTTTATCCTTTTTATTCATTTTCTACACTTTTATTGGCTTCATACATCTTGCACTCTTTCTAGAATTTGAGTGTTTTATATTTATATGGCCTAAGGCACTAGCACTCAATTGGGACACTAGCGGTGCGCGCTCCTAGCCTCTTGGGAGCTCCCGTCCTTCTTTACCTTTTTTATCCTTTTTACCCTTTTGCTTCTTAATTACTTTTTACTACTTTGGGTCATCCTTTCAATTGTCAATTACAAAATTCAAACAAGGGAATCATATAAATACATAGTTATGTTTTCAAAATAAGGGACCAAGAACTAAGCATTACATACTATCACCTAAGCTTGCATCCAAAGGCACAAAACACTTCAAGGAATCCATCTAGCACACTCACTCAAGGGAAAAGGGTTGCATTCTTATGCATACATAACATAGGAGCGGATTTTATTCTATTCCATCCCACACATTTTATACATCGATACATTCTAGATCTATCCCACTATCACTGTGTAACTTACACAAGGGCATCCTAGGGCATCATTACACACACTTTCACAAAGAACTACATGGATTTTGAGATGTAGTGCAACGCTCAACGTAACTTCACTCTTCTCGTGACTTCGAGGGTCGATAAAAATCCCATTATGTATATTTTTATTATATTTGATGTGGTTTATGGAAATGTGCAAGTATAAAACTTGTTTTGTAGGTTACAGGTACATTCGGCAATCAAGGAGTGAAACCAAAGTGACAAAAAGACCAACAACGAAGCTCCTCCTATGAAGAAGAGTCTCGAATCTAGATCATTTACACAGACACCAATGCCTAGGTGCTTATTTCCTCTCGTGGGATCTCCTTCCCGGACATTCTAGAGTCTCATAACCTCTGGTGATAATTTATGACACTCTTCCTAGTCTATTCTAGTTATTCACTTGCCCATATCACTTCCAAACTTCTTAGGAATCCGCTAAGTTTCTCTATCTCCTCCTCTTGCTTAGGGTTTCACATTTGTATATGCTTTTTTACTTGTGTAATAATGTATACTAGCATTTGTATATGATTAATTATAGTATTTACTCTACAATTAGATTTACTTCAATTTATACTAAACCAGATCTCAACAATCCATTGTGTGTTCTTGTACCACCAATTTCCAAAGGGAATCATAGACATCTACCAATCAAAATGGCTTGGGATTTAACTACCTACAACTCTCAAGTTCTTAATTTGCAAAGAGCCACTTTATCGACATTGGTGACACTCGAAAATAAGGTCTTACCTTCACTTTAATCTTTAAATTCCACTCCTTGTAGATATGTGCATTTATCCTCCTTTCTCTTTCTAGTGATACTAAAAATGGATCACAATCCTCTCCTTCAACTACGAAAAAGAGGAGGCTCAACTACATTCTCTTTTCCCTTCCCTAGAATTTTGAAAAAATCCCTCCCCTCCAAATAAGTATGCTTTTCACACATTCTTATTAGTATTATATTTTAGTTTGGAATTTAATTTTTCTTTTCCTTCTAGATATAATTACCTTTCCATCCTCCAAATATCTACACATGTTTCCTACCTTTTTATCCCTTATTTTCACACCTTCTCCCCATATGTTTACGAATCCTTCACAATATAGTTTCTTTTCAACACTAGTACAATATTTACATTTTTGTTCCATTGTTGTCTCACTATATTCTAAGTATTATTATTGTTCTTTATATTAAACACAATCCATTTGTTCATTTCCAGTCCTATGGTTTTAGGAATTTCCCCCAACCATTGAAACAAATAAAAAACACTTCCCCCAACCCCCACAAGGGTTAATTGGATGTTTTCCTCAACTATTATTTCCTCCACCCACTCCCTTTTGACATTGACTATGGAATGATCATGTGTGATTGTTATTTATTAATAATATATAAACTATTTCATCCAAAAAATAATAATAAGAAATAAATAAAGGTAGATTGATTCTCAACACATTAAAGTTGAATGAAAAAGTTGTCAATTTTTAATTGGTGTGAAGAAAACACGGATCGTATCACCGGAGAAGAATGAAGAAAATGTTGGGAATTTGGGACTACGAAATAGTGTTATGATTCAATAACAAACAAAATCATGCACACGTGATCTAAACAATTCCCCAAAATCTATAGCAGTGAAAGTGTAAACAAGAATAATCCAAATCACACAAGAGTACACACACATAACACAACATGTATCGTGGTTCACCCAATGTGAGATATGTCCACCAAAGATAAAGATCTCAAATATATAATATAATAAGAGATTACAAACCAACTCTTTTGCAAAAGAGTACATGTATCTCTACAAGAGTATCTCCTCCTCCAAATATCCAACCGGATCTTTACGAGTACACTAAACTCAGTGCCTCCACACCACCACATGTGTCTCCTCCAAATATCTAACTAGATTTACCTGAGTGCACTAAAATTGTGCCTCTGAAACACCACTAGATCTCACATACCAGAAGCTACCCTGCATCTCCCACTATGCAACCAAGCTCTCACTGTGAATATGTAAACAAGACCTCTCAGAAGGGTCTACCAATGTGCAACCGTAATAGTGCACCAAGAAGTAAGTCTCTCTGCATCATGGCATAACCTATGCAAACATGAAGACAACTTCCTTTATAATACTAGATTCTTATGGATCAACAAGTACATCATGATCTCATGGATCTATAATACAAGATCTCACAATAACTCGTGGATCTATAAGAATGAGAAATAACAAGATCTCAAAACAGCATGTGTATCTAACAAAGAAAAATAAGTGCTTTGCATACTATGCAAGCCATTACATGAGACTAAATAGTACAAAGGAAATAGAATAGAAGATAATACCATCTTCTCACCAATAGTGTACTGCACTTTCCTTCTATTCACTTCTCTCTCTATGAAAGTTCATGTCTTCACGCAATCTACTTTTTCTTCTTCTTCTTCTTCATCCATTTAACCAGGATAGCCCAATTCTTTTCTTTCCTTATTCTCGACCTATCGAACCCTATTTTTCTAGCTTATATAAGCCTATACAAACTTAGGGCACAATACCCATGCAATTACATCCTTTAGATTTACTTTGAAACAAAAGCTAGATAAAATCCCATGGGTCAAATAAAACATTCCATGCACAGTGACCAATGTTGGCTCCTTTGGCTGATCGATGTTGTTCTTGTGTATTCCGGCAAGGTGTAAAATATGCCATTTGTGAAGAAATTCAGCTCCACAACCTAACAATATCCCACATGGAGACAAATTTTTGAACCTATGTACATATACCTATACATCACCGTTCCTCTACATACCATGAAGACCATATTTCTATCTATCAACAATTCTCTCATTAATAAAACCAAGAAGATCAAACCATCTTCTCAAACCAAGAAGATAAAACCATGACTTACCAAACCTACATGAAGCTATAACTAATCTGTGAAACCAAGCCTCAAGCCCCCACTAAATTGTAACACCATACCAGTTGTTGGTATCAGAAAATTAAGTCAAACTAGATTCTCATGCAACAAACCATCATGACTAACACACCTATAAGATCTCCCACTCAAACCAAAGTACTTGAGCCTCAATCACATCTCGTAGTCATGTTGGTTTGAAAATCTATCGATTAGGCAGATCGTGGGGAAATAGGCCAATAGTGTGCAGGGCATATCCCCTTTGAGACAGCAAAGCGAAACTGGTTTATTGCTATCCTATCAAGCAGGAATCATGCAAATCTACAATATTCTAACTTCAGGGGTTTGGGATCTCATCCCAGTAGGGGTAGTTCTAACTGTGAACAAAAATGTAAGAGGGAAGGAATGGAGGAAGGATAGATCTGAAGGAAGAAAATAAATGAATTCCAAAGATGGAAAGGTCAGAGGGTTTATGCTTTGGGCTGGTAGTAAACAAAGCCAAACTTACTTGCATAAACAAACAAAGCAATACTGATGAACATATGACAATAAAAGGAATGAATCCAACAGAATAGGAACACAGATCTGACTTAAGAAAGATCTAATGTAAACAACATGTATATTGAGCACAAAGTCTTAACATATATATTAAAATCTCTTCACATAAGAAGGCACAAAGTCTTTCTTTCTTCACCTCTTTTTCATACAAAATGTCCACCGAAGACAACAAGTATTCCAATATTTATAGAAGGAGGAGGAAGAAGACAAGAAGAAGCCAACCACTATTTACAAAATACCCACAAAATATCTAAAAAGTCAAAAGTTGACTTTGGCAAGTTTGTGGATGACAACATCCCATGGTGCAACATGGATGATGTCATCACGTGTGCCAACATGCCTTTTAAATATTTTTAAAAATGGAAATTTATCCAGAAGGAAGAAGCTACTCCTCATCGTCTCTCAGCTCGAACTTAGTATCCGATTGCGGCTAAGGGGAGTCGATATGACACTGCACCTGATACTCTGCAAACTTGCTGATTATTTTTTGAAGTTGATACTGATCAGGACCTTTGAAATGGTCATGAATTACTTCGCAAGTTTCTTTCTCATTTTTTAGCTTGTCGGGAAAATCAGCAAACTCTTCATTTACATCGATCAAAGAGCCGATAAAGTCATGGTAGGCTAAGAGGTTGTTGATGGACTCTCGATCGAAAGTGACCTCTTACGCCAGACCTTGAGAGACAATAGCCTTGAAGTGCTGAAATGTATCATCTACTTCTCTTAATTCATAGGATGCACTGAGCAGTCTAGGAGACATCTTTGAAACTGCTTTCTCCATGTTGTGTAGTGCTTCCAAGGCTTCTTCCTTGAATTTTTCGATTCTTTCCAGGATGAATTCCATTTGATTGACCCAGTAATCTAAAGTAGTGAGAGCTTTATAATGTGCCCATGCGAGTGATTAATAACACCGACCTTTAACAAGTCGTCAGCAATAGTTGACCATTGTCTAGAATGTTCCCTGCTGCAACTTAGCATTATCCAACTCCTCAGAAAGGGAGCCTGCTACTACTTGTAGCTCTTTATTTTCTCGAGTTATATCTTGGTGCAGCAACGTGAACCTACCAATTATCACCTGACCATCCTGGAGGATCTTCTCAATCCAGGATGACACAGTCGTACCTTGTTCAGCAATCTTTACATACTCATTGATTTTCTCTTGGCTAGGAGCCTAAACAGGTTCTGCGGTAGTTCTTTGAAGGAGCTTTGCCCATTTTCTGCAAAGCTTGGAGGATATGTTTGTTCTGTTCTTTGAGCACTCTTTTCTCCTCTTTGGCCTCTTGTAGCTTCTTGCAGAGGGCATCTACAACTAACAAGGCTTCTCCTTGCAGGCTTTCGAATGATGTTCCCATTGTGACTCGAGCCACTGTGAAGTCTGTAGGAGATAGATCTTCTTTCTTCTTTATGGGATTTGGATAGGCTATCTCCATGACCCTTTCTCCTGAGGCACTTTTTGAGAAGCGAGTTATTGCTTTTTGCTTCTTGGGTCCCTTTTCAAAATTACGGAGAAGTCCATAGCTGTAATGGGGACCTTCCTCTTATGTTGACTCAGGTGGTCAGAGATCCAACCAACACTTATGGGATCGGGATCGGAAGAAGAAGAGGAAACAGGGGTGAAAGGGGAGAAACTGTAGCGGAAACATAGAAGAAAGTGGAAACACTTGGTGGTGGCATGGATAAAGAGTCCAATGCACTAGTGCTCATAGGGCTTAGAGTCACTACAGGGGAAGAGAAGGACATGGAGATGGAAGGGATCTGTGACAGGATGGAGGAAACACTGGAGGATAGATCTGCGAGAGAGGAGAAGATGGAAGAGGTGGGAGATGGAAGGGAGGAAGATGGAGGAGAAGACACAACCATAGGAGTGGTTGTTTGAGTGATAGGAGGAGGAGGAGGAGTAGAAGAGGGAATGGTGGGCACCTCCATAGTTGTAGCTATGATAACATCCTGAGTGGATGTGTCTATTGGAACACCTGCCGCTTCTTCTTTTCTTGGGGACACTAAGTCCACTATTTTCTCTGAAGCAGGAGGGCTATCAGGAGCTTTCTCCTATTTGCTTGGCTCTCCAACTTTATCCTTTCCTTTTCCCTTTGGCAAGTGATCTGGCCTTGGAGGCACACTTCCACAGGGGGAAGTAGTGAAATCCACTCCAAGGTAGATGAGACCATTTCATTTGCACCAATGCTCGGTGCGTTGCAACATGGACTGGACCCTTTCTTCTATGGTCTTGGGCGCTTTGGTCCTATCAATACTTGCAAATGGCCAATCATCCCCATCCGTGTCAAGGTAACCCTGATCAATTTCCTGATTAGTTTCTTGAAATATTTTGGGATGATGGCAACTCCATAGTGAATAATCTCTACCAGAGCCAGCCGAGAGTGATCCTTTCGCCTGATTTCAACTTCGTGATTCACGTCTATCCATATGTCCTTGATCTCTGGACATGGATGGGATCGATCTTTTCCTTGGGGAGGAAACTCCAGCAGTCGAAGGTTGGCCTTGCTGGGAAATCATGCTTCAAGTTGAGCAATTCTAGCTCTGCATACATTTCCCGGGCTTTACCCAATGAGGTGTAGGTGTATCTAGCCAACCATGAGGGGGAATGGAGTTCCACCCTTCTTCCTTTTCATACACTTCTCATGATATGTAATCAGCTGCCTTGATAGCTCCAGGAGGATCAGCTTGGGCCCTGCATACCTTGGTAACCTTGTTGGTTCTCCCAGAAAGTTGGCAGCCCTGAGATATGTGAAGGTGGGGAATTGTGTAAACAAATCCCCCCATTTCTTTGTGGCAGTGATCACACTCGTGCTTTGGTCCGACCGTGTCTCATGTTTGGCCTCAATAGGTAGATCACCTCATAGAAGAAGGCATCATTGATCTTGTTGAACTGGGTGATACTGGCCTCGAGCCTTAGCTCTGGGTAGTACTCATATATTTTGACCTGGGGCCATGTTCCACTCTGAATTAGTCCTGGAACTCTCTCTGATGCGGCTGCATATACCACATAGGAGTTCATGTAGAACCTCCCAGTTGTCAAAACCTATTAGAGCTACTGTGAGATAGTATCACTTATGATCTCCCCCCAGCCGAAGCGTTGATTGGGAACATTCTTGCTCATAGTTTCTAGATATCTGAGCATCCATTTGTGAAAGTAGTGGGCATCAGGAAGCCCAAATACTCTGCTGAGGAAGGTGATGGTATCACTCAACTCCTCATTGAAGTCACTGCGATGGATGGTCTGGGGCCATCTGCTCACCACCTTCTTATTTTTTAGGTAGACTTCGTTCATCATCTGCATACACTTGTCTTCATTATCAGTCCATGTCTTTAAGCATTCTTCAATGCTTATTGCTACATACTGGCTATGGTGAGGAATGCCCAACATGATTTCGAAGTGGTGGGTAGTGAGGTTGATGATCACCTTGCCCTCCTTATCTTCGACACATCTTGTGTCTTTGTTGTAACAACGGGCCACCAACATGATGAACTCATTGTTCATTACACTTACTGGGAGTCCTGCTACAAAGTGTAGTCTATTGCCTACCAGTTTGTCCATCCATGGGCCACCGGTAACCTTTTTGGTTCTCTCCCAAAAGTCATCCATATCTATGTGTCCCAACTCGGAGTCTCTAATGTCGAGACTGCACTCTGCAAGTGAGTCAGGCATCCTGACTCTCTGATATTTGTATTTCATTTCCTGCTCTGTCAATTTAGACTTGGCTTTACCTTTAGTTGACTTCTTGCTCGATGAAGACATGTGTGAGCTTGAGGATGGCTGTTGTTGTTCTGCATGGAGAATCAAAGAGGCCCAACACAGAAGAGCCATGTCATCCATCATGTTATCCATAATAACAGCTTGCAGAATGAAAAATGAGCTATTATAAGCCTTAAGGTGTAAGGTGTAGGTTTATAGCATGTTGTAGGGGCTTAAACAGGCTGGGTGCACTTTTGAGGATGTCAACATGCAAAAATATGTGCCTGTGTTGAAAGGGGGAAAGCCGTGCCAAAGGATTATAGAGGGGCGCACTTTTCAGAGTGTTGCATGAAAGATCTTAGTGCCAAAGAGAAAGGTGCGGGGCGCGGGTTTGCAACACACAACATGCAGTGTTGGTGTTAAGGTTCATGTGCCAACGCCTTTGGAAAATTGCTAACTGGGCGCTGCTAAAGATGATGTTGCATGGCTTTTCAAAGGCGCCTAAGGCACGCTTTTGGAATGTGTTGCATAGAAGCTCAATACGGCAAAGGGTTTATAAAGGGTGCAAATTTGGGAGCACAACATCAAATGTTGATGTTGGTTGGGATGCGCCTACACCTTGAGGGGATTTGTTAAGTGTTTATACCTGGTACAGGTTAAAAATATGTTGTAGGCGGGGACAGTGCGCCAAGGTGCAACTGTGTGTGATGCAACATGAAAGGACAGTGCGCTGAAGGGAAAAGATTGATTTTTACATTTTCTTTACAACTTCTTAGGTTCCTCTCTCTTTTGATTTTGCAAAATGACAAAGAGAGGTTAGTGGATTTTTCAAAGAAGGCAAGGTAGGGAAAACGGGTTTTTATTTCTTTCAGAGGCAAAGCCTTCTCATATTTGTAGATCTAGAAGGAGAGATAAGGTGTTCTAGATAGTTCATGGATTGTCAAGCTTATTCATTTTTAGATTTTTAAGTTTAACCTTTTATAACAATCCTAAAACCATAACAACCAAGAAACAAAACCACAAACAACCATAAGAGTGATAAAAACCACTTACCCGGGATAAATAACAATGAAGGAACGATGTGGGATCCACAAACACGAGAAATGGCATGTGAGGCTAACGGGAAAGACTGACATGCACAGAGGAATAACTTTTCGTGATTTTTAATTCGTGAAAATGATAGGTGTTAACCGCATATTTATAGGAAAAACCTACATTTATGACACCACCAACCACCTTTGGCACGGTTGGTGAGGTGTCGACATGGGATAAATCGTGCCTTGGCACGGATAGGAGGGTGTCGACACCATGTTTTCAGCACCTATGGTGCATAAGGAAGTGTCAACATGATTGTAAATGCGCCTTTAGCACATTTCTTTGCGCGCAGTTTGAGGATGTTGACATGTTACTTTTAGCGCCTAGGTGCGCAACTCTTTCATGTTAACGAGTCTTTTTGGCACCAAAGGATTTTCAAAGGGGCACATTTTTCTTGATGTTGACACAACAATTTTGCGCCCACTCAAAAGGCTAAAAATGGCTAAGTTCTTAAAAGCTGGATTTTGGAAGGGAAATTTTAAGCCATTTTGAACGTTAGTAGACCTTCTCGGGGACCAAAACAAAATTTAGGTAAGGTTATCTGCAAAATTTCCCTTGTAAATTTTACATGATAACAAGTCATACCTCGTTAAACCAACCATGTTCTCCAACCATCTATCCATGTCTCCATGCAACCACCAATGCAACTAACTGCATAAGTCAAACTGGAATATGCAAAAGAAAAATAGGATCTTGGGTAAAGACAACCCAAATGAGTTACGCTGCTGCAAGGTGGTGATAAATCCACAAAACCTACATAACTCAAAGAATCCAAACACTGCAATCTACAAATCCAACCCTACATAAACAACTAGCATATCCAAGAAAACCATCTGTATATAACATCTCCAAGAGTAACATAGTAACAAGAGGAAATACAAACATCCCCTAACCATGCCCAAGGCATCTATGTGCAAAACACACATCTACATCATCATATCCTCACAAAACAAAATCTATCCATATGTAAAAACTTACCATGTACATCCATCCATATCACCAGGCTCTCCAAAAGCTCCAAGTCTTCCACCAACTAACTCCAAAGCCAAATATGAATCTTGTGCTCATCAATGTCAATAACAAACATCCATGCTAAACCATGCCACTAATACCAAGTGTAAATACCAGCAAACATGTCATCAACATACTCTACACAATCAACCAAGATGAAAGAAAAACAAGGGCACCATCCAAAAATGATAAATAAACATTGTTATCAAACCTGTGACTTAATCGACCACGGTTTGCCCAACCGACCCCGGTCTACCCCCGACCGACCATGATTACCCCTAAATGACATCAATATCTAACACAAATTCTCTTTTCTACACCCTTCAAACTCAAAAGTTTCTCTATCATCTAAACCCAACTGAATCAACCATCAACTACCATCCCATAGGGATATCCAGGCACCACAAAATAAAACCAAAAGTGACATCACCATGTAATGAACACAAAATACCTGTAAAACCGTGACTATCCTCCAAAACAACTTGTGCCTCATGCCACTCTGAATAGTAGCATACTCCTCTCACTTTACACGTGCATTTGTGTCCGACCTCTGAAATGCCAAGAACCATGGCTTTCCCCACTCAACATGAAATCCCCGCACCGCTTCGATAACAAGCTCAAAAGATCCAATATATATCAGTGAAAAATAAAACCAGATGAAAGAAATATAAACTTGATTCCCTTCTTAACAAATAATACTTCTACATCACATAATTTTGGACTTCTTGTGAAGTAGGTGAATCACCTTCTTTTCATTTGTGTGTACTAACATCTCCGTTACCTGCAACTTTGTGTCTAATCATGACTTTTCATCGAGGATCTCATCCTTAGACTAGATACCCTTGTCCTCAATATTCCAACACATCCCAGAAATAAAAGTCAAACCCACCAAATATCCATGGTGCAAATTTTTACTTGTGCACAAATACAAACATAATATCGGTTGCTTGAATGAAAGATATGAAACACAAATCATATAGAGATACCTAACGCAAATTCTCACAATACTAACCAAGCCAACTCCATCCTCTTTCTTATCCAAACATTAAAGTGATCTACACCGTCTCTACCATGTACACTCTATGCAAGAAACTAGATCCTCCAAAATAGGACATAAAACCACCATGCCATCTCCTACTACAAAAAATCATGTACGGATAAGCTACCACAAAGACCAACCATGGTCAGCTGACCCGTACTAGTTACCCTCTATGACCGACATCGGTTCCAAGATTGACATTGATGCTACTAGAACAAACCCAATGCCACACAATTTGGCATAGAACACCATACTAGGTGCCTACTCGACCGAAGCCGATAGCTAAGTTGAGTCAGTCATTTTAAGAAGCACCCAAATCTCGTACAAAAAATCCATGCAATAAATTACATCAAGATGAAATACATCACCTTAATTATTCTAAGGACACCTCAACAAACAAAATACATTTCATGCATCTTCTCAATTATTCTAGATATTTGATTTTCTACATACAACCAGTGTTGGGTTGCTCGAATCGACCATGGTCACCCTATAACCAACCATGGTTGTCCGACCAACCCCTGGTCCACCCTATAATTGACCACAATCACCCTGCCGACACTTGGTTGCCACCTTCCGACATTGGTCACCGTAATTTCCAAGTAACCTTAGTCTTCTAGCTCCAACTTGATATTTAAATCTCTTCCCACAATTTTCACATCAAGAAAAATAAACCCTACTCTCATACACCTGTTAGTAAACCACTAACAATATACTAGAGAAAACCTTTCTCTGAACTAACCAAGCTTTAATACCAGTTGTTGGGAATTCAGGATCGCGAAATAACAAAAATAATCATGCACAAGGATCTAAACAATTCCCCAAAATCTACAAAGCAGTGAAAGCGTAAATAAGAATAATCCAAATCATAGAAATTACACACACATAATACAACATGTACCATGGTTCACCCAATATGGGCTACATCCACCAAAGATAGAGATCTCATATATATAATATAAAAAGATATTACAAACCAACTCTTCTACACAAGAGTAAATGTATCTCTACAAGAGTATCTCCTCCTCTAGATATCCAACTAGATCTACCTAAGTACACTAAACCGTGCCTTTATACCACCACATGTGTCTCTTCAAATCTTTAACTACATCTACCCGAGTGCACTACAATCGTGCCTCTCCGAAACACCGCCATATCTCACATACCAAAAGTTATCCTACATATGCCACTATGCAACCAAGCTCTCATTGTGAATATGCAAACAAGACCTCTCAGAAGGGTCTACCAATGTGCAACTTTAACCATGCACCAATAATTAAGTCTCTCTTCCATCATCGCATAACCTATGCAAGCATGAATATAACTTCCTCTACAATACTAGATTCCTATGGATCAATAGTACATCATTATCTCATGGATCTATAATACAAAGTCTTACAATAACATGCAGATCTAGAAGAATGAGCAATAACAAGATCTCGAACAACCTATGGATCTAACAAGAAGAAACACTAAGTTCTTTGCACACTATGCAAGTCAATACATGAGACTAAAAATGAAAAGGAAATACGGTAGAAGATAATACCATCTTCTCACCAATAGTGTACCTACACTTTCCTTCTATTCAGCTTCTCTCCATGAAAGTTCATGTCTTCATGCAATCTACTTTTTCTTCTTCTTCTTCTTCATCCATTTAACTAGGAATAGCTCAATTCTTTTCTTTCCTTATTCCAACCTATCTAACCCTAGTTTTCTAGCTTATATAAGCCTAAACAAACTTAGGGCACAATAGCCATGCAATTACATCCTTTAGATTTGCTTTAAAAAAATCTAGATAAAATCCCACGGGTCAAATAAAACATTCCATGCATAGGTTACCAATGTTGGTTCCCGACCGATGTTGGATCCTTTGCTAACCAATGTCGGCTCCTTTGTTGACCGATGTCATCTCCTTTGCTAACCGATGTCGGCTCCTTTGTTGACTGACCTCGCCATCGTGTATTCCAATAAGGTGTAAAACATTCTATTTATAAAGCAATTCAACTCCACAACCTAATAAAAAATATCACTTCTTAAGTGTGCCAATAATAATTAGCAATGATGTTTAGTTTTTAACACACCACCGAAATCTTTAAACATGCAAGAAACATGCATCAATATGTAAATTTCCCAAACAAATTTTCTCATACATTGTTGGTCTTTAAACTCACTACACCACATATTTTTTAAACCTCCTCTAAATTATCTTCAAAATAATTCTTAAATCAAAAACATTTTGAGAAACCTCCTTTAGATGTTTATATAGGAAGGGAAATGACCTAAGGGCTATGGACCATAAATCATGGGTGCATATTGTTGAGTGTTGGATCTTAATTGCTTCACAAATAACATGTCTTATAACTTAGAAGTTTACACAATAATCGACATCGGCCGACCGACCGGCATTGGTCACTATTAGGAACCGACATCGGTTGGGTAACCAACGCCAATCTCTTGTGTGTGAAATGTTTTTATTTAAGTCACAAGATTAGATCTAACCTTTGATTAAAAGGTTAACTAATGGTTATAATTCCATAGATATGTTACCCTAAGTTTGTATATGCTTATATAAGCTTGAAATCTAGGGTTAGAAAGGTTGGATTGTGAAAGATTGATCATAATTATAAGGAGTTCTTGGAGAAGATGAGAGAGAAAATTATTGTACATCCAAAAGAAGGTGTGGAAGATTGTAGATCTTCATTGTATTTCCTCTGTAAAGTAAAGATTAATAGATTGGTTGTTTCTTGCTGGACGTAACCCACATTGGGTGAACCATGTTATATCTTGTATATTTATCTTCTGATATATTTCCGTGTTTTATTTCTTGAATGCTTAATTCTGATTATAGATCTGTACAACAAGTGTGTGCTAACCCCAACAATGGTATTAGTACCTTTTTGTTTGAGGGATTTGTGTGTTGATAGATATACTCACAAAGGGATTTATGATTGAGTGGGAGCTACAACAATGAAATGTTCCCTTTTCCTACACCCGTAATGTACCCTTTTCGTGCGCCAAAGGCCTAAGGGCCGTGTCGAGTCAAGTCGTGGTCATACCCAAGGGGCTATGGACGCCGGGGATTTTGAGAAAGGGCCGCATGGTACTATTATCCATGTTTGGAATTTGAGGGTCACTCTTGGACCATGGTAACTAAAAGGGGAAAAGTAACTTAAGTCACTTTATTTTATTGGCCCCTCCATAGAAAGAAATGTGTATTGGAGTGCTGTGGGGCTCTTTTGCCTCGAGGAAGTATATAAGGAGCTAGGAGAGTAAGGAAAGGCAATTTTTTTCATACATTTTATTGACCCCTTCACATGTAGATGTTGTTGTTGCGCATATACAGCATGGGGAGTCAAATCCCACAGGGACCCTAGCTTCAAAGGTGAGAGACTTGTCCCTAGCTAGCAGGGCATTCTTCTGTAGTGAGAGATCTACCCTAGTCTATCATTTTGGAGCCACTTTTTGAGTCATGTTGCTGAGATATTTTAGAAGGTACATAGGAAGGGTTTTGAAGAATTTTGGTGGTGCTTAGAGATAATAATCAGTGGGCTCCGGATCCAAATCCCGGCAAAGCGAGAAAAGATCCACGAAAATTATTTGGGCGAGCGTGGAAATTCATTAGAGTCATCTCGTGAAGGATTTCATGGGTTTGGGGGCATTTGGGGAAGACTAGTAGAGGGTCCCAATTTAGAGTCACAGTAGCTTTTTGGGTTGGGCGTGGCAGCACGTTGAAGGCACCTCCCTCATTTTCCAACCCTTGTCCCAAGCGTGGTGACTTACAGCCTGTACGGAGAGGGTTTTCCAACTGTCTAGGCTCTCTGTGATTTTCTAGCAGCATTCTATTCTGTAATATTCCAAAAATAGTTTCCTTTTGTCATTTATTATAATATCAAGCCCTCTTTGTATTTCCAAGTGATTTGGGTGGTCATTTTGGGAAATATTAAGTTTATTTAGTTTGTTGTTCTAACTGTAAAAATAAGGTATAATCAGTATTTTGTTTGGCTGCAAGTTTTCAATATTTTACACATTTTTAAGTGGTATCCTACAAGGGATATTTCAGTGGTATCGAGTTGTTGTTCCTCTAGCACAGGGTTAGTTAAATATGGCGCTTTGAAAAGATATCAAAGGGGGTTTTATGAAGGAAAATTTCACCAACATGGTGAAACAATAGGAAGCCACTAACCTTTATTTGAGTCACTCACTCAGAATTTGAATCAAATCAATTCTAGGGACAATAAGGAACATAGTGAGAACAAGGATAAAGGGCATCGAATAGAGGTGATTGATGAGGATTCTTGTTGGAGGAAGTACCAATCTTTGAGTAGGGGTTTCGAGAGATAATATGTCATTTCCAGTTATTACATGATAAAGATTGGTAGTAAGCTCAAACAAGGTCATCATATGCCGATACCTGAATCACAAAAGAAATCGTTTGTAGAAGAAGCTTCTAAACAAAAGGGTATGATTTCCATTTAGCAAAATAATTGCATTAGGGAAACTTTTCTTGTTAGAGAAATTATTCCAACTCAAGAGAAGAAACTTATTTGTGCAAGCAAGGAGGATGTAATGGAAACTCTTAAAAAGTGTGAGGAAGGGAATAGCAGAGCTAGAGCTGCTAGGTTGATAGTGACTCAAGCAAGACAACACATACAAGACTTGAAGGAGATGATGAGGGAAATTGATGCAATAAAGACTACACCCATGAAAGAGGACTCTACGGAGTAGGTGGCACATGAAGAGGAGCCTCACATGGAAACCGGTGTAAAATTGCAGCCTATTGTAATTTCCAAACTAGCAACTTTTGATCAGCCTTCATATACTTTTAACGAGCACTCAGGCAACAATGTTGGGGGCAGCTCAACATATGTCTATATTGAACACACAAAGGACATTGATGGCATTGAAAGGTATGAACAAACATGGCTGGTTGGTTGCAAAACTAAAAATATATTTCAATCCAAATGGTACCAATCAATCCTCCAAATAATAAGTCATTTTCATATGGGATGGATATACCAAGCAGTAATGAGCATAAAATTGTGTAAGGTGTTGATTCTTGTTCCACTTACTCTCTATCTAAAATCATGAATCACAATAGGGATGGTGTTGTTTTGGCTAAAGCAACGGTAGAAGGTGAACCTTGTGTTAATATTCTTTATGAGGAGATACAAGAGAATCAAAGATGGAAAAACTTACATGATATAAGGGCTCACGGGCATTATAAGCTATGGGATCCTCGTAATATGTGGCAGTTATCCAAAACTATCAATTCTGATGTTGAAAACTGTGTGACTAAATTCATAAGCCAAAAAAGAAATTCAAATGTGTTTTTTGGGATTACAAGTGTTGGAAACATGATTTCTTCATTGGTGACTCCAGTGTAAGAAGGAGAGTACCTCTCAAGGTACTAGCATTGGTTTTCTGATTGCAAAAAGGGGTAGGAGAATATTTTTTAATCATCTTCAGCCTGTTGGACTATGTATAACAATAGTCATAATGAGAGGAGAAAATAGCAATATGGGACAACAAGGGCAAAGAGGTGAGAGTGGACATTTGGGGCAGCAGCCTCCCCATTCTTCTGCTAGGCCTTTGGGGCTTCACAAACCATTTTTCTTGAAGGATCCGAGAAGTTAACCAAGCACAACAGCCTGTAGATATGTTGGATGAGGAGTCTTGTTGGGAGAGGTACTAGACCTCGAGTGAAGGCCTTTGTAACAACATGCCATTCTAGGAATATTGCAAAATGAAGGTTGGTAGTAGACCCAAGAGAGATCAATAGAAACAGGTACTAGAGTTACAGAGGAGATTGGGACAGATTTACATTCCACACTTCATTGGTTCTAAGAAGTGTACTACACGTCTTGGGATCAGGGAGTTGAAGACATACTCCGACTCGAATCCTATGCATGAGGAAGATGCAATTAAGTTTGCAAGATCGCATCTTGAGGGAGACGCTCATGATTGGTGGCATCATGGGCTGATTACATAGGGACACATACACCTTACGACTCATGCAGAGTTCACTCAGAGGTTGGTGAGCAGATTTGATAGGAGGGACCCCAACATGTACTTCAGGGAGTGGACTCCTTTGAGAAAAACCGGTCCCTTGGATTAGTACACCACATATTTTAAGAGATTACTAGTCATGGTACCTAATGTCATGGAGAGGAGGTTGATTTCATTGTTCATAACAAGTTTGACTGATGCTTTCACTGGATTTGTGAAGGCATTTGAACCTTATTCTTTACACGGGATTGTTAGGAAAGCTCGGGACTTGGATTTATCCACTCCAAAGTCGAGGTTCCACCTCACGTTCAGCAAAGGGAACCTCCATCTGGATCATATGAATGTCAGCAGAGGGAGCCTCCACCGAGGTAGGAGGTGGTTAAAAATCCAATCATTTCCCAGAACACAGAGATGAGTTGAGGCGAAAGAAACTATGTTTCGATTGCCACACACCTTGGATCCCAGGACATGATTGCAGAGGTAGAGGGAAGGCTCAATTCATTGAAGTCTTTGAGGAGAGCAAGGGTGACAGAGGTGAGGAGTTAGAGACTCACGAGGTGGATGATGGAGATGGGGTTGCGTTGGACAGTGTTGATGCGGGGCAGGAGGAGAAGACTTTTCCTTATGAGATTATAGCCACATTGCCTAGTACTCTGATGTACAAGGCATTTAGGATTAGAGGAGTTATGCAGGGTCAGCAAGTTGGGATACTCATTGATAGTGGGGCAACCCACAACTATATTGATGCCTCATTGGTTGAGAGGTGAGGACTATAGACAGAGGATTTTAAGGCCCTCAATGGGGTTATAGCCGATGGACGAGTCTATGAGGTGCACACAATGGATCCCCAAATGAGCATCACGATGGGTAACTATACAGTTACCGATGATATCCACATCATTGGTATGGGAGTGACTGACATAGGGCTGGGAGTGTAGTGGCTTCATTCTCTTGGGGAGTTTCAGACTAAATTTCAAATGATGGAGCTGAAGTTTAAATTCGAGAGCAGGAATGTGATTTTTAGGGGATTATCTATAGGAGCACCTAGGGTGGTTATAGCTATGGGGATGGAGAGAATGTTCCAGCATGGTGAGGAATTTTACTATCGTGGAATGATGCTTTGAGCGGTAGATGGATGTGGAGGTGACCAGCAATGTTGCACATGAGACAGTTACAGAGATTGAGGTTACGAGGCTCGATCCTTTGAGTTTATCATCATGTTGGTTATCTAAGGGGTCGGTAGACTGGAGATCTCATTTTCTTGTTGAGTACTCCAAGAACCGACACACTGGGCGAGATTCTGATGGTCACATACGGGACGACACGTATAGATTGGAGGATGATATGACATTCTATCATGGCAAATTATACCTTGTGTCGACTCGGGGTTGGGGCGAGATATTGTGACATGTGCATTATTTTTTGTGACCGTACACCCGAGCTTTGATGAGACCTACAGGCTCATATCGTAGAGGTTGAAAAGGCATGGCTTGAGGGAGGACATCCCCAACTTCATACAAGGATATTTCATTTATGGATGTATATGTTCTAATATTGATTTCCCTTTCTCTTGCATTCACGGTGAAATGAAAATAGGGGGAAAGACAATAAAGTATGTTGAGGGAGCAGCCATTTGTATTCCCAACATACAAGGATGTACGGTTTGTCGTTATAACAAATCGGAGCTTACACGTTCAGCATGTTCGATTCAATAAGGGATAGCACTCCTATACATTTTGTTTGCTTCTAGGCACAAAGTGGGCATTTCACCCATGTGCTAGTTAATGGAAGGATGGAGTCAACTCGCTTACCTAGTTTTTAGTAGGTTATCATTCGTCGCGGGAGGTGAACTATGGGGAGATGGCATTCTCGGTTGACCACGTAGTAGAGTCTTGGGATTTTTCCTCGCAGACACATTGAGATACATTATGAGGAGTTGTACCCTCACACCAATGTGGGTCATGTGGGAGAGTCGGCACACTTTGTGCGTATGTAGGTTATTTCACAAGGTTGATCCAGGGAGTTCTACAGAATTCAGAGTTGACTTTCATACCCAGGGTTGATTGGAGAGGTGTGGTGATCACATGATGATAGCCTTATATTGGCAAGGATTGGACAAATTGGAAATTTTGGTGAGGGTACCGGTGGAGAGTCGGTTTGGGTATCATTCTACTTCACGGACAACATTGCTCTTGATACCATATGGAGGTCATGATGATTGCATGGGGTGTCTTGGTTACTTCGCATCACACTGATCATCGTTTGACTACAGAGTGAGGTGGAGAAACTTACGACGCAGTATTCGATTCTTTGCATAGAACAAGACAATGCTTGGGGTAAAGCATTTCTCGGGAAGGGAGGACCGTAATGTCCCCTTTTTTTGTGCTGTAATGTCCCCTTTTCCTGCGCCAAAGGCCTAAGGGCTAGGTAAAGTCCAAGTCATGGTCATACCCAAGGGGCTATGGATGCTGGGGGATTTTGAGAAGGGGCCGCATGGTACTATTATCCATGTTTGGCATTTAGGGGTCACTCTTGGACCATGACGACTAAAAGGGGAAAAGTAACTTAAGTCCCTTTATTTTATTGGCCCCTCCATAGAAAGAAATGCGTATTGGGTCTGTTGGGGCTCTTTTTCCTCGGGGAAGTATATAAGGAGTTGGGGGAGTAAGGAAAGGCATTTTTTTGCATACATTTTATTGACCCCTTCATGTGCAGATGTTGTTGTTATGCATATATAGCTTGTGGAGTCAAATCCCATAGGGACCCTAGCTTTGGAGGTGAGAGACCCATCCCTAGCTAGTAGGGCATTCTTTGGTAGTGAGAGATCTACCCTAGTCTGTCATTTTGGAGCCACTTTCTGAGTCATGTTACAGAGATATTTTAGAAGGTACAGAGGAAGGGTTTTGAAGACTTTTGGTGGTGCTTGGAGAGAATAATCAGTGGGCTCCATATTCAAATCCCGGTAGCAGACTAGATCTACGGCAGCCATTTGGGTAGTGTGTGGCAGTTCGTTGGAGTCATCTCATGAAGGATTTCACGGGTTTGGGGGCATTTGGGGAAGACAAGCAAAGGGGCCCATTTAGAGTCATGACAGCTTTTTGGGTTGGGATTGGCAGCACGCTGAAGGAGCATCCCTCATTTTTCGACCCTTGTCCCAAGTGTGATGAGTTACAACCTATACGGAGAGGGTTTTCCCACTGTCTAGGCTCGTTGTGATTTTTGGCAGCATTCTATTTTGTAATATTCCAAAAATAGTTTCCTTTTGTCATTTATTATAATATCAAGCCCTCTTTGTATTTCCAAGTAATTTGGGTGGTCATTTTGGGAAATATTAAGTTTATTTAGTTTGTTGTTCTAACTATAAAAATCTGGTATAATCGGTATTTTGTTTGGTCAGTAAGTTTTCAATATTTTACACATTTTTAAGTGGTATCCTACAAGGATATTTCAAATAATGGCGAAGATGACAAATACAGAGTTGAAAAATTTGGCAAATTGTAATTATCAATTATGGAAGATGCATGTGGAATATTATCTGTATCATAAATATCTATACTTACCATTGGATGAGAAGGCAAGACCTATAAAGATGACTGATGAAGAATGGAAAATTCTTAATAGAAAGGTTCTGGGATCTATAAGATTGAGCCTAGCAGCATTTGTGGCTTCGAATATTATGAAGCAACAACCATGGTAGATTTGATGAAATCTTTAGCTAATTTATATGAAAAACAAGTACTTCCAATTTATTTGATGAAGAAATTATTTAATTATAAAATGCAAGAAGATGGATTCATATCAAACCATTTAAATTATTTTCAATATATTGTAAATCAATTAAAATCGAGTTAATATTTTGTCTAATGATGAAGTGAAAGCATTTTTATTCTTATGCTCTTTTCTAGATAGTTGGGAAAACTTGGTTATGGTTGTTAGTAATATAACATCTCGCTACTAATATTTTGAATTTTGATGATGTGGTTAGTATAATTACGAATGAAGAAATACACAGAAAAGTACATGAGAGTTATCATTAGGAAATGCTTTAAATGTAGAAAGCATGGGAAGATAGAATGAGAGATCCAAGAGCAAGAATAATGGTAAATCAAAGTCTAAGATTGGTGGATCTAAATCGAAAGGTAGAGGAATAACCATCACGGAATTGTGGAAAGAAATGACATGCGAAAGAAGGATTCTAGTTCAAGGAAAATGAAGAGAATGTACCAAAGAATGGTAAAGAGGAAAATGTTGTATCTATAGAGATAATGCAAGATGTCCTTATTCTCTCCTTGGATAATAAAATAGAATCATGGGTTTTAGATTCAAGAGTTTCTTTCCATGTTACCCCTAATAAGGGTTATTTTAGAAATTATGTCCAGGGTAATTTTGGGCATGTTTATTTAGGAGATGATGAACCATGAAATATTACTGGTAAAGGGGAATTTCATCTTAAATTACGAGAATGGAAATACATGGATATTGAAATATGTGAGGCATGTGCCAAGCCTCGGGAGAAATCTTATTTCTGCAAGACAACTAGGTGAATTTGGTTGCATGGTTACATTCACAGCCGACTCTTGGAAAGTTACCAAGGGAGCTCTTGTTGTGGAAAGAGGCAAGAAGGTAGGAACATTGTATTTGTCTACCTGTATTACTAATTCTTTTTCTGTGCTATCTACTTCAGATTCAGATGCAAGCATGTGGCATAATCGGTTGGGCCATATAAGTCAAAAAAGAATGCAGATCTTAAAGGCAAAGGGTAAGTTATCGATTTGAAAGATGTAGATCTTGATTTCTGTGAGCATTGCATATTTGGAAAGAAAAAGAGAGTGAGATTTATCAAAGTTAGGTCAATAAAGAAGGAGTAAAAATTGGAGCTTGTGCACTCAAATGTGTGGGGACCTACCCAGGTAGCTTCTCATGGAGGATCCTAGTATTATGTGAATTTCATTTATGATGCCACAAGAAAGGTATGTGTTTATTGTATAAAGCATAAACATGATGTTTTTGAGACTTTTAAAATATGGAAATCCCTTGTGGAAAATGAATCAAATTTAAAATTAAAATGCCTTAGATCTGACAATAGTGGTGAGTACTACAAAGGCTTTCAATGATTATTGTTCAGTGAATGAAATATGTAGAGAAAGAATGGTTCATAGGACACCACAGGAGAATGGTGTTGTAGAAATAATGAAAAAGATAATCATGGAACATGTAAGAAGCATGAGGATACATGTTGGATTGCTCTTATAGTTTTGGGTAGATGCGGTATACATGGCATTGTATTTAATCAACTATGGGCCTTCAAGTGCAATGGATGGTGGAATACCATAAGAATCTTGGACTAGAAAAGAGGTAGATCTTTCTTCTCTTATAGTATTTGGTTCAGAATATTTTTGCATGTTGATAAAGAAAATAGGAAAAAGTTAGATACTAAATCCAAGAGATGCACTTTTATTGGTTATGGATCTAGTGATTTCGGATTCCATTTTTGGGATTTAAAGATTCTAAGATTATTATGAGTCATGACATCAAATGGAATGAAAAGAGAATGTACATGGATCATATTTTGATACCTAAAGATGAATCGGTGGAAGATTTTGTGGAAGAAAATGCATTCTCAGATTTAAAACAGTCATCTACAGGTACCAACATCGATAATGGCAACAAGTGTTGGCAAACACATGACCGTGTTGGCGATTAGAACTGACATTGCCTACATAAGAGCGGACCAATGTCGGTCACTGGACCGACGTCGGCTACAAATGACCGACATCAATCACTGTTTGAGATAGATACAAATTTACAGAATGAGTAGATTGAGCCTCCAGCACCCTAGATTTCTATGAGAAGGTCACAATGGGTAATTAAATCTCTAGAAATATTTACACCTTCCTTATTTTATATATTATTGACTGATAGTGGTGAACTAGAAATTTTTGAAGAAGAAATGCGAGAATGAAACCCACAAGAAGTGGGAGCATGGCATGGATGAGGAGATGGACTCCTTGGAACAGAACCAGACTTGGGATTTGGTTAAGTTGTCAGCAGGTAAGATAACATTGCAGAACAAATGGGTTCACAGGATCAAGGAAGAAGAGGGTGGACATGAAAGATACAAGGAAAGGTTTGTGGTAAAAGGATTTGAACAGAAATTAGGTATTGACTTTAGTGAGATATTTTCTCCTGTAGTAAAAATGACTTCTATACGTATTGTATTGAGTTTAGTTGTAGTAAAAGAAGATTGCATTTAGAGTAACTTGATGTTAAGACAACTTTCTTTCACAATGATTTGGAGGAAGATATATATATGTAACATTCGCTTGGTTATGAAGCCAAGGGTAAGGAGAAACTTGTGTGCGGAGTTGAAAAATAGCTTGTGGGCTCAAGAAAGACCTAAAGAAATGGTATATGAGATTTGACAATTTTATGCATGAGCATGGTTATATGAGATGTGAATCTGACCATTGTGTTTATTTCAAGAAGCTTGGAAATAGAAGCTATATTATTTTGTTACTGTATGTAGATGATATGTTTATTGCAGGATCTAGTATGCAGGACATTGTTGAGCTTAAATAAAAGTTATCTCATACATTTGCAATGAAGGATTTAGGAGCTGCAAAGAAAATCCTTGGCATGTAAATTCTTAGAGATATGAAGAACATGAAGTTGTATTTGTCTCAGGAGCATTATATCAATAAGGTGTTGGAAAGGTTTAATATGCAAAATTCAAAACTGTAAGTACACCTATGGTGGACACTTTAAATTGAGAAAAGATCAGTGTCCTACATCACATGAGGAGGTCAAGTACATGGCACAAGTTCCATATGCTTCAGCAGTTGGAAGTCTTATGTATGTTATGGTTTGTACCAGACCAGACATTGCACATGTAGTGGGAGTTATGAGCAGATTTATGGCCAATCCAGGTAAAGAACATTGGAAAGTAGTCCAATGGATTCTTAGGTATTTGAGAGGGACATCCAACATGTAGTTATGTTATGGAGGGTCAGATACTTCTTTATGTGGCTATGTTGATTCAGATATGGTTGGTGATTTGGATGGTAGAAGAAGCACCATTGGATATGTTTTCATAGTAGGTGGCACAACAGTTAGTTGGATTTCAAGATTGTAGAAGGTTGTGGCCTTGTCTACTACAGAGGTTGAGTATGTTGCAGCTATAGAGACTAGCAAAGAGATGATATGGATGAGCAAGTTCATGCAATATTTTGGAAAGGAGCAAGAGGATTACAGATTGTACAATGATAGTCAAATTAAAATTCATCTCGCGAAGAACTCAACATTTCATTCAAGAACGAAACACTTTCAGGTTGAGAAATCAATTCATACATGAGGTATTAGAGGATGAGTAAGTAAACTAGAGAAAATTCATACAAATAAGAATCCTGCGGATATGCTAATGAAGTTGTTGGCAAAGGAGAAGTTGGAGCTACACTCCACTTCTATTGGTCTTCGAGTTTGAGACTTGAAGAGGAAGAAACAAGCCAAGGAAAGGATCCAAGGATGGAGTTGTACGGTACAGTGTAGCAATTTATCTCCAAGTGGGAGATTGTTGAGTTGTGGAGCTTAATTGCTTCACAAATAACATGTTTTACAACTTGCGAGGTTTTGCGATGAACCGACATTGGTCGATTGACCGTGCGTCGGTCAACTAGTAGGAATCGACATTGGTTGGGGTAATCGGCGTCGGTCTCTTATGCGTGAAATGTTTTTATTTAAGTCACGGGATTAGATCTAACCTTTGATTAAAAGGTGATCTAATGGTTGTAATTGCATAGCTATGTTGCCCTAAGTTTGTATATGCTTATATAAGCTTGAAAGCTAGGGTTAGAAAGGTTAGATTGTGAAATATTGATCATAATTGTAAGAAGTAATTCTTGGAGAAGCTGAGAGAAGGAAAAGTACTGTACATCCAAAAGAAGGTGTGGAAGATTGCAGATCTTCATTGTATTTCCTCTGTAAAGCAAATATTAATAGATTGGTTGTTTCTTGGTGGACATAGCCCACACTGGGTGAACCACATTATATCTTATGTATTTATCTTCTGGTATATTTATGTGTTTTATTGCTTGAATGCTTAATTTTGATTATAAATATGTACAACAAGTGTGTGATAAGCCCAACATATTTCCACTTAAACTTCATATAATTTGAAAAAAAAAAAAAAGCCCTTTAATCGATAATGACCTCTCTAATATACATATTTCCTTTTGAACACTTAAAATATTTGTAAAGTACTTTAGTAAGGTATTTAAATAAGGGGATTTTAAATACAAAGGATTTTAAGGTGGACTATTACTTGAGGATTTAGTCATGTAGTTGGAATCTACTTAGGTGTCATCATTTGATTAGTTAAATGTTTGATATGACTTGATGTGACCTACTTTATTGGGTACTTTTAATTCAATTTTTAGGTGTAAATATAACATAAAATTATTTTAATTCGAATAACTATTAGTTCTTTAATGCACATGTAGCTTCCCTACTATTAGTCCATGTACAATCACTGGGTCCTTCCCCTAGCATGTTAGTGTTATAATTTTTCATTAGCAATTTAGTTTTTAAAGATATGTCATTGGTGGTGGTTGGCATAAGTGTTGAAGTGTGTAAATTACATTACACACTTTGAAACTATACATAAATTATATTATTAAAATAATTAGACCATACAAATTAATTTTACTTAAAAGAGTTTGAAGTTATTATCGGTATTGTGTTGATAAGTATTCTATATTGATAGTGGAGGTGGTTTAGGAGAGTTATAATGTTTGTAGATAAACAATTAACGACAATTTTAAATTTGATGTTCATTTAATTGTTATAGGGTAAGTTAAACTTTAAATTTGACATCTATTTAATCCTTAGTAAAAATACTTCTTGCTTTTACAAGTCAATTGAAAAATCATAAAATATTGGTCAAACGATGGAGTTTAGAGCCCTTTTTCTTGAGCCCAACATATTCGTGTGCACTAGATTGATGTCATTTGTCACTACTCAATAGTAAATAGAAAAAACAAAGAGGAGAATGGAATTGTTAATCAATATGGCGTACACAAAATTCAAGTTAACAACTTTGTGATTGATGTCTATCAATGCTTTTTCAAAATTATATACTTGAGATATTCATAAATACATTCTAATAACTAGTTATACGTAAACATTCTAAAAATATAAAGAAGTTAAAATATCACAAGAACTTATGTATTATGTGTTATTTTTTTATATATTTATTTATCAAAGAATAAACATCTTAATTTTTATGTGAATAAGTGTAGTGATTAGGTGCATAAAATAACATATCTTCTTAACTTTAGTGCGAGATCTAAGATGTATCCATTCCACCAAATTTTCCTGGACTAAAGGTATCCATTCCACCAAATTCATTCATACTAAGAGGTATCCATTCCACATATATCCAACCTCATCTCTTTTCATTGTTGAGACCCTTAGAGTTGATAAAATTGATTTTTAGTAGACTTTTTATAAACCGAAGAACTTCACTCTTAGACCAACACTTTATTAACTTGTGTTAAATATTTAACCTCTACACTTATTAAACATTAGAAACTAAAACAATGAATCAAAGATTGCTTCGTGAAATTAAATAAATATAAAATCCAATGAAATGATTTTGAAAAAATGGCCGAATCTTTTGTCAATATACTCAAGCTGGAGTTATCTATTAAAAGTGAACAACATAAAAAATCAAAAAGAGAAAAAGAAACGTACCTCGATTGGACTTTACCATTTTCCAAGACTAACTTCAATATGAAATGATAGTGGGGCCGTCGTCGATGACTTCTCACTTGGAAATTTTTTCCTCTCCATAATAATTCAACTTATTATTTTGAAATGCCTTCATGATTTGTGTGAATATCTTAATCAAGATGATGATGTGTTTGGATTGTGAACTAGAGTGCTTTGGTATGGATGACTCTAAAATTAGTAAATTAGATGTTACAAATATTTTATATAAAATATACAGTGTAATAGCCAGTTTCGATTCACTAAGCAAATTTAAGATTGGGAACTTTTTATCCATTTGTGGATGACATGTCTCTCAAATGGTTTAGACTTGAGCTATTTAAATTGTTAGATTTTTTAAATTTCAGTTGTCCCTCTTAAACTTTACTTATCTTTAATATATATTTGGAAAACTTTTAATAGAAAGATCGTTTTATCAAAGGTCATTCATCAATTTTATTGAGAGAAGTATGTCCTATGCTCGTAAACACTTATTTGAATAATCATGTGTATCTCCACATCATGTAGTCTTCAACATGAGCACTCAATTTACTTCTCATTTTTTGAATTTGGTTCTAAACAATGCGTAGAAAACTTGAGAACTTTCATGAGATTGTCTTGCGGTGAGACTTAAAATATGTTTGCGTTTTGTTTTTTTAATTTTTTTTTGAAAAAAAAACACAAGGCCAAATTTTTTATTGCTTGATATTTATTTTTGTACTCGTCCACATTTCTGGTGTTGGAAAATTCTGGTACTCTATCTATCATAAATGGAGGCATTATTCTTAGATACCACTATTAAATACCTTTTTTTTAACTCTAAGTATTCATTGTAAATAACAGAATCTCTAATGCCTAAGGTCTTAAGAGCCCAACTTCTTTCTACATTGGTGGTGACAAAAATATGATGTATTGTATAGATCTAAGTGATTCCCTTCACTATAAACCTAGTAAGAAAGGGAATTGTCTGTCTTTCTTTTAAGGGCACCTAAGAAGGGAATACAACGATTGGTCTCCATGTACTTAGTGAGTTCTAAGTTCTCAAAGATGAAAATTCAATGAATTACCAAATATGCACATAAATTCATCTACTTTATCCTTACTATAAAGTCAACTTAAGTGACATCCACATATTTTCCCACCAATTCAATGTAAATGGATAGAGTTGAAGAAATGATCTTATAAATGTTCCACATGAAACTCCTCTAGTTTATCTTTACCATGAGGTCAACTTAAATTAATGTCATGCAAATATGTTTCCACCAATTCAATATAAATGGAATGGACTTGAAGAAATGTTCCATTAAAATTTATCCACCCTCGAAGATGTTAGAAATTGTGTAATATTGACTTTGACCTTCTTAGAATTCTCTCTCTCTTGATTTCTATTTTTTCAGTCCTCTCAAACCCTATTTTTAAATCCATTATTTTCCTTGAATTATTTGGGACAAGTCTTGTATTGATTTATTTCCAAATTCCAATGTATTGTTTAAGTCAAGTTGACACCTTTGTTTGAAAATATAATGTATTATATCTACATACAAACACAACAAATTTCATTTCAAAGTATTTTTCCAACAAGCTCCATTATGTACATTCTTCGTCTTTCCACAATACTTATGTCTTATTTCAAGCAATTTTTCTTCATTCCTAAGGCGACTTATCTAAATATTTCTATAGAAAAAGGGGAACCCATTACCATGCCCTCTTACTCCATATAAATGTTGCCCCTAATACTTATATTGTTAATCTACAAAATTCTCAACGAAACATACTTTCTAATCATTTAGGTCCATTTAAAGTATAGTAATAACTTTGTTGTACATGACATCATAATGAAAAATGTTATGTACCTAAACACAACAATTGGTAAAAACATATATAATTGTGTCCCACTTTTTGTCACGTTTTATTCCACTAGCAAAATATGTCCCACAACCAAAACTTGAGCAAACATGTATAAAATGACCAAATACATATTTTTAAGAGATTAAATTTACTAAGGTGCATGGATCTATAATTTACCTAAATTTATTAAGTTTTTGAATTATTTTTATAGATTAATTTATTAGTCAATTTAAAAATTATTGTTTACCACCTAGTGGGACACACTTATATATATTTGTCTTTAATTTTAGCATTATTATTTTATATTTTGGGTGATTAGAGTTAGTGAAGAGTTACCTCGTGAGTTAGTCATTGGTTGATTACGGTTTTAGTGGTTTGAATACAAAATGGGGAAAAACCCTATAGAGTGTATATTATTTTTATAAAATAAAAAACCTAATATAAGAGATAACCACCATTGTGTGAGATCTTTTTCTTACAATTCGATTTGCGATTACAGAATTAACCCTTAGGGAATTAGGTACTCCCATATTTCCTTTTATTAGCATTTTTACTCTATATTTTTTATTTCATTTTGTATTTGTATTTGGAATATTATAAGTGGTATAAGAACTTAAGTCGATTTTTGCATTCACTGCCAAAATTTCGAGGGGGTTTATCTAATAATAACTCAAATTTATGACCAAAGATGAGATGAAGGATTTATTTACTATATTTTCTAAGGAGGTTTACAAGAGAGATTTACTCATTCAAAAAATAGCCAAAGCAAATAGATCCAAGATATTCAAACCCTAAGGGCATAGTTATTGAGGACGAGGATGAGGATGAGAAGTATCTCAACTATTAAGATTATGTTGATCAACACCCACCAAACAATGAAGAGGAAGAGGCACAAATATTGAATTGTACCTCTTTTGATCTACAAGTGAAGATCACATATAATATTATTTTAGAGGTGGTATGGAGGTCCACAAATGAATGAGAAACTTTAGATTGGATTTCATGGTTCAAAATATTAAAAGTCGATATAATAAGTTGAATGTGACCCTAAAACATTTGGAAGGTGTTACCCACACATAGGGAGAAATATGGATTTTTTCAAATCTCGATGGGAACTTTTCTAAAAAAATGATGCTTTAATTCATAGATTGGGACATAAATAGGATAAGTCATATGATACCTAGTTAATGATCTTCTTTTAGAATGATGTGTTTGTGGAGAAGCATGTGGAAAAATTCCATGTTTTGGAATCTAAGACAAATATTTCTTTAAAACTAATGTGAAAGATCTATATTTCTAATATGTAGGCTAATATTTGAATGGAGGTTAGGATGTTTGAACATGATTCTTTTGAAACATAGGTATTATTGTAGATAAAAGAGTTGTAAAACATATTGATGACATAAAAAGGAAAATGGTATGAAATATGTCTCAAAATTCATTCACCTATGATAGAAAACCTATGGATGAGGGAAAATATGAGGCATTATTATTAAAAACACCTAGCCATTAGTATAATCTATTTCTATTATTATAAACCCATAGATCTTTATAAGTATTCTAAACCATGGAGTAAGGGCCACATATGTGACACAAAAAAGGTTATATATGGTAGCATATGATTGTCCATCTAAATAGAGTTAGAGACTAATAATGAGGTTATCATTGATAAAGATAATGCAAAGTGTGAGTGTGAACCAAAAATCCCTCCCTTTTTAGTAGAAACCACGGATCCATCAATATCACCTTTTGCACTGATGAAAGTGTTGGACCTATATACCTTTAAATTATTTTCCCATGCTAAGAAAAATTAAATTTTGGTCATGATTGATCCAGTCATCTAATTATTAAGTCGATAGGAGTAGTCCATAATGTGTACTTTTAAGTAGTATATTATATCCTTAAAGATAAAATTTATGTGGTCAATATTGGTAAATGGGGTCTAGATGTTGTTTTAGAGGTTGAAAGGCTATATTCACTTGGAAAAATCTACACCAATCATCAAGAGAGATACTTGAAATCAATAAATGGGGCCATGATTATAATATCAATTTCTTCCCTAAGGAAATCGAAACTATTGTTTCAATTCAAATGATTTTTGTAAAAATGACATTTTGGCTTTATGGCTCACCTTTACAAGATGTGAATTTTCAATCCCACGTGAACATTCTCATGGGTTTAAATAAAGTTACCGTGTAAATATAAGGTAGTTTTCCAAGACCTACCAAAGATATTACCACCATACAATGAATTCAAGCACATTATTGAACTTGATCCTAAAAAGTCCCCAACAATGGTACACCCTATAAATACGGCCATTTTAAGAAGTTGGAGATAGAAAAAATGGTAAGTAAATTGTTAAAGGATGACATCATTTTACCTAGTAAGAGATCATTTTTTCTTTAATGGTAATAGATAGGAATAAGGGCATGTTGTAGAGACTCTGTAGTGTTGCTCTAGCCTTGAAAAAACACAATTAAAAATAAATTTCCAATGTTAAGGATTAATGATCTACTTGATGAGTTGCATGGGGTGAAGTATTTCTCAAAGATACATCTTAGATCTAGATAATATCAAATACTAATATGGATTGAAGACTAATATAATATTCTATTCAAAATTCATCATGACCATTATAAATTTAGGTTCATACCCTTTGGTCTTAAGAATTCTCTAGCCACATTTTAGGAATTTATGAACAAGGTATTCGATAATTTTTTGCATAAGTTAGTTTTAGTATTTTTATGATATCCCTTTTGATAGTAATTCATTAGTATCCCATCTTGAGAATTTTGATGTTGTGTTAGATATAGTATATAAGGGGAAGTTGTACTCCAAGGCCTTTGCATGTGAATTTACAAAGGCATATTTAGAATACCTTGGTCACATAATTTTTGTTGAATGAGTTCACACTTGACCCTACAAAGATAAAGGTCATATGTGATTATCATGTTTCTAAAACTAATAATAAATTTTGTGGATTCCTAAGATTGGTACGATTTTACAAAATATTCCTAATGATATTCTCATAAATAACACACCCCTAATTGATCTTATCAAGAAGGATTATTTGAGGAGGTCTACTGAGGCACAAGAATATTATTAGGATATTGTTATCCCATTTCTGAGTTTATTGATAAAATGGGGTAACCAATCAAAATTTTCATGAAGAACCTGTTTATGACATGTTATCCCAAATTAACCCCCCAGATTAATTTGGATACCATATATTTAAATGGACTTGGCCATTTAAAATCCACCGAAAGATGTTTATCAACCCATAAAATTTAACTTCTAAAAACTCAAGCAATAGGCCACGTGGTCGGATTTTGGATCTCTTGAAAGGTTTTGGGCTCTGTGGATGTCAAATCCCCGAGAATGAGCCACAATCAATAATTTTTTTAGGTCCGATAAACATCCAAATAGGATTGAAAGGTAAAAGGACATTCAACGGGTTTGGAGGAAGCCACATGGCAAGGATCCAATTAGTGAGGAACAAACACACGTCATCATTCCAAAGCCACGGGGCTAGCGGATGGGCTCCCACGAACGTAAATCCCGCGGAATGAACTAGTTTTCAAAATTCTTGAGTCCAGAGTGGTGCAGTAGGTCAAGCACTATACACGATTGCATTTCTATGGAGCCATAAATTTTAAGTCCTTCCAGGATAGAAGTCGCGATGCGAAGTATAAACCAATGAAAGAAAAACATGAATCAAGAGAGATCTAACATGAAGCATGTGTGGAGCTTTTTCATTGGCTCATGTTTCGCAGTGGTCAGAAGGGGTTATCAAAGGTCTGACACTACATTGGTGTGTGAAGATTTCCTATTGGCTCATGCTTCACAGTGGTTAGTCAAGTTTATCAAACAACGACATTACGAGGATCACGGAGCTTTCTCATTGGCTCTTGTTTCACAGTGGTAGTCGAAGGGGCTATCAAATGTATGACACTACAAGGTGCGTGGAGCTTTCTCATTGGCTCACATTTCGTAGTGAGCATACCTGATAAAGGGTCAAAGCCTCGTGAGGGCCTACACATCGAAGGAAATTTAAAACAAAGGCTGACACGTGGCGTCATTCTGTCACACCTCAGGTTCATAGAATTTGGTGGATTTTAAGCCCTATGATGAACAAAATTTGGTAAAGGCATTAGGAGTGTGAGAGGGAAAGGGAAATCAAAAGTTCAGGGAAGTAAACACGTAGGTAAAGCTTGACCCCGCAACTAACCAGAGACCAACATGTGGAAAAGTAAAATCAAGTAACATGTAGGTAAAGGAAATATCTAGGCCAATCAAATGTTCTAACATGTCACGTTCTTCTCCATGTCATGTAAATATTCAAATGGCCATATATTTCACTCCAGAGCTCCAAATCACACAAAATTGGTCTCGTTGGAAAGGTCTCCTCAAGATCTTCAATTTGGAAACATGTAATTAAGAGATTCATGGTTTTGTGGGAGGAAAAGATAAAAAAACATTTTATCTTTTAATGCACACAAACAATTAACCGAAACTCGAACCAACCAAAGCGCGTCATGTGTCATTTTTTGTTAGATTTGCGCTGCAATATTCAAATCACCATAGCTTATGTTGCGAGGAGATCATATCCATGCACCTCTAGTCTTGTTGGGAGCTGCTAACATGGGCCACACTTTGGACCATTCAAAATTATATTTTTGTGGAATTTGATAGGTGGAAATTAGGGAAAAGTCAATTGGACCATGAATGAGCAGATTCAGTTAGCTCAACCACCTAGATCTTATCAGATTAGGACTCCTTCCTTCTTCTACAAGATAAACTAGACATGGGGAAGTAGATCTAACAAGATTGAAGGAAGATTTGTAGACATTGTTTTGTTATTTTTAGTATGTGGTTTCCATATTTTTCTTCTCCCCTTCTTTATAAATGTAATATGTTGTGGCATTTTAAAGGGTTGGAGATTCTTTGCATAAAATATATCTTCAAGCTGAAAAGAGAGAAAAAATGTGTTTTCTTTTCTCTATTGAAAAGTATTAAAGATACTTGTTACAAACTTTGTGTTGTGAAGATATATTTTTCATTTGAGGTATTATTCTTATGTTTAATGCACTAAATGGTTATTTTCTTTAATATCTAGTTTTTGAGCCTCTGACAACCGATTATTACTATATGATCGCATGTGATTATATTTCAATTTGCATTTGCTTAAGAGAAAGAACATTCCTATCTATTCTCTTCCTATTCTTCTAAAATTAGTCCTATCTATCTTCCTCTTCTCTCTTTACACGCCTTCCTTTCTAACAAAAATAAATCTACTGGGATGAGATCCCAACCTCGAATGGTTAGATTAGTGTATATATTGTAAATAGTTTTTGCCATGCATTAGATTAGTAATAAACAAGGTACCTACCACTTATTTGAGGAGGGAATTTAACCCACATGTTGAGGTTGAACCTCAAATTTTGTCTTTGAAAAAATATCTAACCAACAGTTTTTGGCAACTCTACTGGGGAATATGGAAAAGAAATACAAATCATGTTCTACTATTGGTGACTCCATATTATCTTTGTCATATTATTTCTTTCCGGCATTATTCTTTAGTGATGCCCGATTCCTGCATACACCACCTTCAAAAGGAAGGCTAGAAAACAATAACCATAAGCTCTAATTCCTTGGGGCCATGTTATTGGTCCTCTTGCATTGGTTTAACCGCTACATGATTTTCCACATGAGCCACGTAAGAATTTCCCAAAATTCAAACGTGATGGAAAGCAACATCTGGATGAACACATATCTATATTTTTGTAGCTTGTGGTGTTCTAGGAGTAGCTCATGAAGATGTATCTGTTTGGTTGTTCATCGAGACACTCTAGGGTACTGCCGCATAATGGTTTTATCACCTTTCATTTGCATATATCACCAATTGGGCTACTTATGAGAACATGGTTTAAAGCCATATTCAAACCCACAGAAGATTTACATTCCTTGTTAACATAACTCACCCAAATGAAGAAAGAGTCACATGATCTTATGCATGATTTTGTGGCCAAGTTCAATAAGTTGATCCATAAAATCCCAATGTGTAGTTCCTACTCTCGAAAATCAAAAGTTCTTCTTCATCACTGCATAACTTCCTGGAGTAAGTTTCATGCTAAGAAGATCTAACATTCTTGACTTGGCTACTACACAATTAGCCTCCATAGAAATTGAAGATGGTCTTATCATGGCCGGTAAGATCGAAGAGACTCTTCCAAGGCTAAGAATTAGAATACCCCTCAAGGTACCACTAATCCTATGATCTAGAGAATGGCCAATGATTTATTAAATTTGAAGAAACAAATGTCTCAACACACATCAGCCACTCCTTATAGGGATATCCCTATGAGGAACTACAATAATAATAGTGGTGCTTCATGAGGGATAGGAATCATTTAACGTCTACACTACCTAGATTGGCCATTGAAGCTCTAATATTAATAAAGTTGTTGATGTGATCGAATAAGAATAATAATAAGTAAATGATGAGGCTAATGATGCCTTTGAATCTTATGGTTACATTGATGAGTCGTATGATGAGTTAGCTGGTGACTCCAACATTGGGTATCTAGAATATGAAGAATATTATTGCAAGGTTAGTGGTCAATATTTTGTTGTTTTCACTCGATCCCGAATTCAAGGAAAGAAGTGGAGAAACCTAAAGTGAAAGAAGATCCATAGTTATTTCCAAAAGGGGAAATCATTTTCCTTTTCAACCAAAGGAGAAAATTGTTGCCAAAAAAAAGTTACCACTACTTATTATCCTCCTCCTCCCCTATTCCCAAGACCAATCCTCCTAATGATTCGGATGTGCAGGCGAGATCACCTCCAGATCCAATGCAGGGTAGGTTAAAAAGGAGCCAAATAGAGAAGATCAAATTTAGAGCTTCAGGATTGGAGCCATGAGTTTGAATCTAGAAAGGTTCATCACCAAGAACCTAACAGTCAACCTTCTCCAAGTTCTTCAAAATCAGCTGAGGTGAGTCTCATTCTTGAAAATCATGAAATAATTATTGAGGAATGGACTGACTCTAAGAACATAATGGATGAAGAAGTGGCCCAACCCATTATATAAATTCCTTATATTTTAATTGAAAAATCTGAACTTAAGGAGGATGAAATTAAAGGATGAAAGCATAGGAAGACAAGCTTCTAAGTGATCAAGATGTTCAATTTGAATGTAGTGATCCCCACTATCCTGCATGTTTCAAACTTGCTACACTTTTGAAAGATTGCAGTGATCCACCAATATATTCTCCAAATGCTCCAACAAATCATGAGGAGCTTCATGTTGAGAAGGAGGAGAGGTTTGATTTATCAAAATTCTTGTTTGATGAGGAACACAATGAAGTTGATATCCAAGGGGAGCATCCCGTAGAGTTTGATCATGAAGAGGTTAATTTATTATCAAACTTGGAAGATTACATCGGTAAATAAGAACCCATTAAACTCATTGCTTGTGCATTTTCACCATCTATCAAAGAATTCATAGCGAGAGGAAGAGAAGCTTCCAAGTGAGAAAGATGTTCAATTTGAATGCAGTGATCCCCACTACCCTGCATGTTTAGAACTTGCTGCACTTTTGAAAGATTGCAGTGATCCACTAAGAATATCTCCAGATGTTGTAACCAATCATGAGGATCTTCATGCCGAGGAGGAGAGGTTTGATTTATCAAAATTCTTGTTTGATGAGGAACAAAAGGAAGTTAAGATCCAAGGGGAGTGTCTTGTAGAGTTTGATCATGGAGAGGTTGATTTCTTATCAAACTTAGAAGATTGCATCATTAAATAAGAACCCATTAAACTCATTACTTGTGTATTTTCACCATATATCTTCCAATACAAAGAGCCTCTTAGTCAAAAAACTCCCACAAATAAACCATGGAGGAAATTCACAAAGGAGAGATCGTGCTATTGCCCAAATCAATCTGCATGAGGAGAATGAAAAGGAGTTTGATATTTCAGACTTCATGCTTGAGGAGGAGGAGAGCGATGATGAATCAATTATAAAATCAGAATTCATCATGGAGAAGGTAGAATCTTTTGCAGAGTTATGCGTGGAAGTAGAACAAGGGTTAGATCAACTTGCAAGAAACTTTATTCATGTAAAGGAAAGTCTATAGGATGCCCCCATTCATGGGGATGAGATTGAAAGATATGGGAAAATAATGAGGATTAGGCCTTTATTAATAAGATATATGGCTAGTTTAGAGCCACCCGAGGAGTTGCAACTAGTCATGCTTATTTCAGAGCATGAGGATGAGCTACAACACACCAAAGATTAGTTGTAATACCTCTCAAATCCAAATACAAAGAAACTAAAAGAGGTATTTATGTTTTTTCCAGTTTATACTTTGAAGAGAATGGTGGAGGACTAACTTCAGAGAATTTTTTCACTCTTGTTAAAGGTCTTGTTCACTACCAAATTAATTACATGGATGCATTTTGTAAAAAAGGAAGCTACTTCTCCCTACCTGTTGTAGGATTTGTTTGAGTTTCCTTTGCCTCTAGTTAGAGTAGATTATGTAGGTTTGTTTTTAGCAAAAGAAGTTCTTGTGCACACTCTGCATGTTTCCACTTGGGACATGTATGATTTTACATGTTTGTATATAGTTTTTGTGGGACTTTTTTGCTATGCATAGTTCATTTCAGGGCCAAATAAGATAGCATGAGAATTTTTGAGCTTTATTTAGAGCTCCACATATCAATTTCAGAATAGCGGTCATTAGGTAGTTTCATTTAGTGCTAAGTTAGTACGGATTTGGGAGATAAATATTCAAAAGAAAAGATTAGTTTATTCAAGGTTGACCTATACTTTGAGCCCAATGGATTGAAACTTTAGAGATATGGGGTTCCTCTTTCTTCAAAGTATCAAAGGAAATCCTAGTCAGAGCTATTTCTTATCTCTTTTTGAGTTTATTGATAAAATGGGATAACCAATCAAATTTTTCATGAAGAACTTGTTTATGACATGTTCTCCAAAATTAACCCCCCGCATTAATTTTTATAACATATATTTAAATGACATTATCCATTTAAAATCCACTCGACATATGTTCATGATCCCATAAAATTTAATTGCCAAACATTCAAGCAACATGTCACATGGTCGATTCTAGCTCTCCTCAAAGGTTTTGGGCTCTGCGGATGTCAAATCCCTAAAATGAGCCATAATCAATAATTATGTCGGGACCGAGAAACAACCAAGCATGGTTGAAAGGTCAAAGGACATGCAATAGGTTTGGAGGCAGCCACATGGTGAGGATCTAATAAGAGAGAAATAAACACGTGTCATCATTCCAAAGCCACAGGGGAAAACATATGGGATCTCATGGACGTAAAACCCACAAAATGAACTGATTTTCAAAAGGCTTGAGTCTGGTGGTATGGCAAGTCAAGGTACTATACGCGACTACATTTCTATGGATCAAACAGTTTTAAGTACACCTAGATAGAAGTATCGATGCAAATAAGTAACCAATAAAAGACAAACACGAAGCAAGAGAGATCGACATGAAACATGCGTGGACCTTTCTCATTGGCTTATGTTTTACAAATGGGTCGGAAGAAGATATCAAAGGTCGACACTATATTGGTATGTGGATATTTCATGTTAGATGATGCTTCACATTGGTAAGTCAATGTTATCAAACAAATACATTACAAGGAGCATGGAGATTTTTCATTGGCTCATGTTTTACAATGTCAAAAGGGGCTATCAAAGGTTTGAAGCCGTGAGGTTTGTGGAGCTTTCTCATTGGCTCACACTTTGCGGTGAACATACCTAATAAAGGGTCAAACCCTCGTGAGGGCCTGCACATCGAAGGAAATATGAAATAGAGGCTAACATGTGGCATCATTCTGTCACACTGCAGGTCCATAGACTCAGTGGATCTCAAGCCCGAAATGAACAAATTTGGTAAAGGCATCGGATCCACAAGAGGGAAAGGGCAATTAAAAGGTCAAGGAAGCGAGATACGTAGGTAAATCTTGACCCCACAACTAACCAAACACCAATACATGGAAAATTCAAATAAACTAACACATAGGTGGAGGCAATATCCTAGGCCAATCAAATGTTTCCACGTGTCACATTCATGTGCTCCACGACATGCAAATATTCAAATGGCCATATCTTTTGCTCCAGAGCTCCAAATCATGCAAGATCAGTCTCGTTGGAATGGTATCCTCAAAATCTTTAATTTGGCATCATGAAATTCATAGATTGATGGATTTTGTGGGATTAAAAGAGAAAAAACATTTTTCCATTAATAAACAATTAGCGACCCTCGAACCAACTAGAGTGCGCCACGTGTCATTGCATGTTCAGTTTGCATTGCAATATTCAAATTTCCATATGAGTCTATTGTAGAGATCAAATCCATGCACTTTTGGTCTTGTTAGAAAGCTACCGACATGGGACATACTTTGGACCATTCAAAATTAGATTTTGCGAGTTTGATAGGCAAAAAAAAGGAAAACATTAATCGGGACATGAATGTGCATATTCAGCTAGCTCAACCACCCAGATCTCATTTGTTTTGGCCTCCTTCCTTCTTCTACAAGCTAAAATAAACATGGGGAAGTAGATTTGACAAGATTGAAGGCAGATTTATAGGCATTGGTTTACTATTTTTAATATGTAGTTTCTATATTCTTCTCCTCCCCTTGTCTATAAATATAATATGTTGTGGCATTTCAAAGGGTTGGAGATTCTTTGCATGAAATAGATCTTGAAGTTGAAAAGAGAGAAAAATTTTGTGTTTTCTTTTTCACTATTGAAGAATATTAAAGATATATTATAAACTTTGTGTTGTGAAGATATACTTTTCATTTGAGGTATTCTTCTTATGTTTAATTTACTAAATGGTTCTTTTCTTTAATATCTAGTTTGTTGAATCTACAACCAGTTATTACTATCTGATCACGTGTGATTATATTTTGATGTGTATTTCTTGAGTGAAAGAATGTTCCTATCTATTCTCTTCATATTCTTATAATATTACTCATGTTTATCTTCCTCTTCTCTCTTTGCACACCTTCCTTTCTAACAAAATTAAATCTATTGGGATGAGATCCCAACCCCGAATGGTTAGATTAGTGTAGATATTATAAATAGACTTTGGCATGCATTAGATTAGTAATAAATAGGGTGCCTCCCATTTATTTTAGGAGGGAATTTTCTCTCATGTTGTGGTTGAACTTCATATTTTTTCTTTGACAAAATATAGAACCAACATATCTAAGGAAATATTTGGTTTCCACCTTAGTTTTAGAAACCCTTGAGTGCTCAAAGTATTTTATCATTAAATGTGATTCTTTTGGATCTAGAAAAGGTGTGGCTATTTTTCAAGATGACCATCCCACTACATTTGAAATTAGTAAATTGAATGAATGAGAATGGATCATGTCTAGATATATTAAGGTGATGTTAGCCATCATACATGCAATAGCCAAATGGTGCCACTTTTTGCTAGCTTAGAGAAGGTTATTTTTAAGACTAACCATCTTAGCATGTAACCACTTATTAAATTTTTGATATTTTAGATACCTAAATTTTGAAATTTATCATTTGACAACATGATAATATTTATTTGATCCTTAAATCATGACTTGTAAGTGCATACCAATCTCAATTGTA
Organism: Taxus wallichiana var. yunnanensis; assembly: GCA_018340775.1. Taxonomy (NCBI): domain Eukaryota; kingdom Viridiplantae; phylum Streptophyta; class Pinopsida; order Cupressales; family Taxaceae; genus Taxus; species Taxus wallichiana. Next base: position 653,581,267 of record CM031234.1, read on the forward strand.
TATCCTTAGTCATATGACATGAAATGATTTCGTATTCCCATTGCTTGATTACTCACATAACTATTTTCATATGTCCCCAATAGTGGATTTCTCCCAGGACATCATTCCCATAACTTTGCAGAATCCCAACACCTAAATGTATGAGACTGTCCATTTAGGACCAAACCATCCTATTCTTCGCTATAAATCTAACAGATTTCATTCCTAGCCACACAATGGTCACCGATTCAATTTAAAAAGTCATTAAGGATCAATACTTTCCTCATAGGTCAACCTAATGCTAAATTATACCTACAAACCCCTATAAAAGCAAGTCCAATTCAATCATTTAATCATCTATAAATTTCAAGGGAACCTATTGTAAATATCATTCTACAATACTCCAAGCTCTCCTAGATTACTAAAAGGAAACAAAAAACTATAAGAGAAACCCCTACACAAGTTTGAATCCCAGTCAACTAGGATATAAATCATTCTTCCCAATTTATAGGCCATCCAATCCAATTTAAGTTAAGCATGCCAAGCCATTATTAAATTATTAGATGGTAAAATTTCTAAATCTAGTTACATCTATATAGATATCACATACTAGTTGGATAAATACATGTGGTATGAGATCTGCTCAAAGTATTTCCATCGTAGGTGGTGTATGGATTGCATTATGACAAAACTAATAAACTTTTTTTTTAGTCCATTACATTTGGTTATGTTTTGAAGCTATTTTATATCATACAAAGAGTTTCACACATGTGTGACACCTAGGGCTTTATAGTGAAGCACATCACAATTAGTTATAAGGACACAAAATTTTGTATAATGTGAGTACATCATTTTACATAATCATTGGCTAAGTACAAAACCTTTCAAAACTTCCATAAAACCCGAAAGATTTTTCCTGCTCAATTTACACTTCTAGATTTAGAGATGAAACATCTGTAGTTCATTTCCATCATATATAGGAATATGAAACTCCCATATGCACTTCCTAAGTCTATAATCAAGTAAATGCATTATGTTTCTTGTGTTTTCACCTTCTTAGCAATCATTTTCAATATTCTATCTTGAAATTTTATAATAATATTATATTATGATATACACACTAATTTATAATTAATAATCTAAAAATATTATATGTTGTTAACCATTAATAATATGAATAAATAAGAACATTGACCCCAACACTTTATTTATTTAGGATTGAATCATTTGGTGAACGCACTTTTTATCAAATCCTTGCTTTTCTCCAACCCTAGCTACCTTAGGGTTTATATTCCTACCTTGGTGTATATTTTCCTTCTATTTCCTTTCATTATAGTAATCATCTCAATCGCACATCCATTGAACATGTATGATTACCAAATACACTTAGAAGGTGTATGCATCCTAAGGCTTCTTATCCTATCCATAATGAAGAGATCCTTATTATTTCAAAGAATATCCATAATGATGTGCATAATCTAAATTCTATCTTGGACCCTCTCACACATCAAGATAAATCTAACATACCCCTTATATCTAATACCATTACTTTGGATGAAGAGTTGAATGATGCATACCATGAACAAGTTCAAATATTACCTCACTTCTTATAGGATCTTGATAATTACCCACATAATATTAATATGATTCTTAGTTTTCTTCTTTCTATTGAATCCTCTCATAATGCAAAATCTTAAAAATCTAAAGAGGAAAATCCTTTCCAAGTACTTAATGTTACATATGTTACTTCCAAATCTAGTGTCCTATATCTATGGGGGTACCCCATATTCCCCTTAAAAATTCTATAATGTCTATACCCATGGATATTAATATCTCTACATCCTTGTGCATACCCATGTGGATTCCCACTCCTCTTCCATTACACATGCCCCTCGAACATCTTGTTCATAGTTTACATGCCCAATTTGTACAATTACGAAAGGTTCCTTCAGGCCTTATAATGTTATGAAATCCACCCAATTGCTTCACAATCCACTTTCCCTAAAATAACGTCTTATATGTTGCTCTTAAGGTTTGTGTCCCCTAAGCTTCCTAGATATGAAGGAAAAAACAAATCCAAATGACATATTCTCTCATTTCATGTTATTTTCTTAGATTATTCTTACAATGACCAATTACTTAGTAATGTTTTCCCAAGAATCCTAAAAATATGATATTAAATGTTTATATGGTCTACCTATTCTTTGTGTCGTGGATTTTACTCCTTTAGCTAGTCAAATATTTGCACACTTTTTATATCAACAATGGTAATAAGAATTTATATTCTCAAATGGATAAGATATAAAAAGGATCTAATGAACTAATATGTACCTACATTTTTGTGTTATAATACAATGCTTACTAAAACAAACAATATACTTACTAAGGATCTTAAAGATCTATTCACTCAAATTCACCTTTCTCCTATACAAGAATCAATCATGTTTGATAATTTTTTATCTTTTAATGAGACATGCCACACTTTAAAATAATAATAGGCCAATCTCCTTACTTTAAACAAGCTTAAACATGCACCTAATGTTCTTAATACATCTACGTCCATGTTTCCAAACAAATATAACTACAAAGGAATATCTAATGATATCAATACTTATGGTAAAATTATTGATAACACTATATCTCAACCTATAAAACTTCGATTATAAGCCACTCCTTAAGGAAACTCACATAGTTCCTTTCTCATCACAAGTTTTCTTATAAAAGCTAATAGAGTATAATCTTTTATCTCTCCCTCCTCCCATTTAGGTTGATAAAATAAAGCCTCATGGTAATAATTTTTATTCTAATTCTTATTGTGACTTTTATATATGTATTAGACACTCTATCAAAATTCTTCAAGCTTCATCATGTCATACAAAATTTTATTGATTCTAATGCAATTAAATCTGACTCTTCTCCTGAGAAATCTAAGCCTATTAGTGATAATGATAAGACCAATATCTTCAATGATCTACTCCTTAAGCATAACAATTCTTAATATAAAGGAACTTCTAAGGTAGATCATACTTATAGAGTTCATCCTCCTCTAAGAACATATTATCATCCAATTGAGTATTTGATTAATAAAGTTACTTTTGTTATGCCTCTTAGGCATGTCATTTAATTTGATGATATTGATATTATTGTTAATAATTATTCTCATGGACTTTACATAAAAGATTTTTTTGGTCTAGGTCATATCCACAAAGTCTTGATTAGTAGTGGTTCTAAACACAATACGTGCACATTCAAATTTCTTACCTCTCTAGCTTTACTAAGAAACATATGACCTAAATGATACTAAAAACTCTCTTTGACATATTAATTTACTTCTTATTGTGGTATTTTTTATTATTTCTATACCTTTTATAATTACTTCTTCCCTTGGTATACACACATAATTTTTCTCTTTACTAAATTGTTTTATTTGTAGGCATCATTAGGGCATTAGATTCCATAGAGAGGTGTCCTCGGGGGATTCTACCAGAGAAAGGAGTAACTATAAATATTTATGTGTTGTCACAAGATCAGCAAACTTAGAAACTTTAAAAGTCGTGGGAAAATTTATCATGTTTTGTCATTACTCCCTCGTGTTAAGCCCTTCTTCAAAGGAGTTAGTCAAATTATGAAAAATTTAGGTCAAACATGCAAAATCATACTTTAAAAGAAAAAGTGGAACAATTCCTCCATTTAGCATGTTCCTTGCTTTACTTCTTAGGTCGATTTCTACTTGCAAATTAGTGAAATTGCTTAAGGATGGCACCAAGGAAATGTTCCATTATTCGTCAAGTTCCCATGAGACCCACCTTACATGATTTTGACATAAAGGTTTCATCAGTTATGTCAATGATTGGAGGAACCACTTGAATAACAAAGGGAGGAGGAGGTTTCATCAGTTATGTTAGTGATTTTGGCAAAATTACAACCGGTAAAAATGACGTGTAAAATTGGGCTATTTATAAAACCCTAGCATTTATGACACTTCACCTGACACATGTGCCAACTACCCGACAACTTAGAGTTAATGCCATGTCATCATGCTTGGAGTGCCCGAAAACCCGATACAAAGGATTAGCTATCAATTCGGGTTTCGAAACAAATGACATGAAACACGAGATGTTTGGATGTTCCAAGGTTCCAAAACTTGACACAAAGGAACATATCAAGTTTCAGGTTTCAGAAGTCAAGTGACATGTAACATGCTTTTTGCAAGTCATGTTCCGATGTTCATGAGTTCTGAAAACCCGAAATATTGACTTGTTTTGGGTTTGATTTCGGGAAAAAAATTGCATATTGCATTTAAAAACATGTTTTCATGTTGTTGAAACCCAAAAACCCGAAAATCTCCTCAAAAGGGCATTTTAGGAGATTTTTCCAAAAAAATTCTATGGTTATCTTAATTTTAGCTGGAATCACTAAAATGAGATAACAACTGCTCCAGTTGGGGACTTTCTTGGTGACATCAAAGGAAGAGAACTCAGAATCTCTAGTTTTATCCATTGGGCTATGGAGTCTGAAGAAAGAAGAAAAAAAAGAAAACAAAGAAAGAAAGAAAACAAAAAGCAAACACATGACAGAAAACAAATTATGTACAATGCAAGAGAGCATCTTGCATTACTGATGGAACAACTTCAGATGTTGACCACTGAAAGGTAGAGGGAGCAACTCTCCATCAAGGTATGATAGATAGAAGCTATTTTCACCATTCAGTTGATGTATTTTGAAAGGTCCTTTCCATAAAGAATCAAACTTGCCATGCATCCCTTTCTGTTCTCTTCTCTTATCCCAAAGGAGTACTAGATCTCCAACCTGGAAATCACATTGCTTTGATTTCTTGTCAAATATTCTTTTGACTTTGATCTGATGATCGTGATGCGATCCACCACCTTGCTCTATTCTTCTTCTAGCCTGGCTAGGTACATTATCCTTTTCTCAATAGAACTTTGAAAAGCTTCATCTTCAATTGCTTTAGCCAACTGTAAGGCTGGTAATTCTACGAGAGATAGGTATCTCAGCGTTAATCCCGTATAACACCTGGAATGGAGGCATCCCAATAGCTCATTTAGGAGTAATCTGATCAGCCCACAATGCATCATATAATGCTTTGCACCATTTCCTCTGATTCTCATCAACCAACTTTCTAATTATAGTGACCAGGTTCTTGTTACTTGATTCAGCCTGACCATTACCTTGAGGGTAATAGTCAGATGAATGAGCCAACGTAATCTTGAATCCATAAAAAAATTCTATCAACTCATGTGATAAGAAATTGGAAGTGTTATCAGCCACAATCTTGTGAGGCATGCCAAATCTGACAATTATATTTTCTTTGAGGAAGTTGCAGACAGCTTCAGAGGTTGCCTGCTTGATGGGTGCAACTTCCACCCACTTGGTGAAATAGTCGTGGCAGTGAGCACGTAGTTGTGTCCCACACTGGAGGTAGGATTCAATACTCCAATGAAATCAATTCCCCACTGGAAAAAGTTCTTCAATCACCACAGGCTTCAGGGGAAGAGCTGCTAACTTAGGGTGACCAACAAAATGTTGACAAGCTTCACATTTGGACACCCATTCTGCTGAGTCTCGAAAGAGAGTAGGCCAATAGTACTTGGCTGTAGGATCTTATAAGCTATCACAGAGGAGGAGAAATGTCCTCCGCATGCTAGATTATGGAAGGACTCTAGCAACCTCACTGCTGAGACTTATCGATGCAAAAGCAGAAGAATACACCATCAATACCTTTCTTGTATATTCCATTATCCCATAGAATGTATCTTGTAGATCTTAACTTAATTATCCTCTTCTCCTTTTGACTTAAATGTGGGGGCATTTTCCATAAGTCAAAAAGAAAGCAATATCTATGTACCATTCGTTGGTTGTGCTCACAAAAAGCACCATGGGCAATTCCGAAAAGGTATCCTCATTTTTTTGCATTCTATCTCAGCATTATTTTCTGTAATCAATTGGCACAGGCCCCTTCCTCGTACCAACTTGGTAGGTCTGATGTCCAAGTCATACTCCTGGACTTTAGCTATCCAGTTACCCCATTGACTACCCAACTCTTGTTGAGTCAAGATGGATTTAACTACAGTATCAGGAATGAGAATGAGGGTATGAGAACTCAACATGTAATACCTGAAATGTTTCACTACTCTCACCACTACATAAGCATGCTTTTTAATTTGTGATATTTTCAATTTGTGTTCTTTCAATGGGCAGCTCATGAAAGTGATGGGAGCTTCAATTCCTTCTTCATTTTCCTACATCAAGATGGTGATACTGTATGAGCGGAAGCATAGCTGTACATGATGAAATATTTCTTGAAGTTTGGACATACTAGAATAGGGGCATGTGCAATTTCCTTTTGACTTCTTCAAAAGAAAGCTTCCCTTCAGTGCTCCATCGAAATGGAGTTTTCCCTTTCATCATCCCAAGGATATCCTTGGTTTTATCAACAAAATCAGGTACAAATCTTCATAGGAAATTAACCTTCCCGAAAAAGGAGTGCACCCCAGTTTTGCTTGTGGGTAGGGTAAGGATTTGAATGGCCTTCACCCTCTCTGGGTCAATCTTGGTTCCTTCTCTAGTCACAATATGACCCATCAAATTTCCTTCTGTCACTCCAAACATGAAATTTTTAGGATTTAATGAAATCCCATGATGCCTACACCTTAAGAGTACCTGTTCCAGGTGATCATAATGATCACTTCATTTTTTAGAGAAGACTGTCAAGTCATCCAAATACACAACTATGACCTTTCCCATTAAATCTCTGAAAGCTAAGTCCATATCCCTTTGAAACGTGGCTCTAGCGTTAATCAAACCAAAAGGCATTCTCCTGTAAGAAAAGGTTCCCCATGGAGTGGTGAATGTTGTTTTATGTTGATCTTTAGCAGCTACCTCAACCTGATTATACCCTAAAAATCCATCAAGCATGGATAACATTTCTACTCCAGTGATAGTCTATAATACCTAGTCCATGATGGGCAACGAATAATTGTCCTTTAATGAAGACTGGTTGAGATTCTGAAAGTCAACAAAAATCTAGATTTCACCATTCTTCTTTCTCACAGAACAATGTTTGCAACCCAGGTGGAATGATGGATCGGAAAGATAATCCGTGCATCTAAAATTTTCTGAATTTCTGCAAGAATAGTCCCTTAGATCTTGGGGTTGTAATGTCTCTACTTCGCTGTGGGGTTTAACTTCAGGCTTTAAAGGAATGCTATTTTACACATCCTTGGGCTTGAAAGACTTTAGATCTCTTGAAGAGTGAAGAAAATATTTCTTTTTCCTCTAAGGAATAGCATTTACCGACATTTACCATCCACGGTTGATTAGCAGAACCTAGGTTAACTTGATCTACCTCTGACGAGGAAGCATCTTCACCCGCCTTTTACCCTAAATAAACTGATCATGCTTGTCAAACAAACCTTCTAGAGAAACCAATCCCTTGGGAATATTTTTGCCTTTTAGCTGAATGAACTCACCATTAATCTCTTGATATGAACTTGAAATAGATTCATGGAAAGCTGATTCTGATCCTTCAAAATATAGTTCACTAAAATTATCATCTTTTTCAAGGAAAGACAATACTTGTTGATCATCATTGAATACTTGCCAATGTGCTGAATTATCTGGAACACTATACACAATCTCGATGGTGTATGTGTCTTGTTTGAACTATGGATGAGGAAGGAGAAGAGATGCAGACACGACCAACGAATCAGCTTTTTCGTTATAATCCCTCAAAACTACCTTGATAGAAAAAGCATCGAAGCATTCTACGTTGTCCCATACCTTGTTCCTGTAATGCTTTAGGTGATCATTTTTCACTTGATAAACCCCTTTCACTTGATTTACAATGAGCTCTACATCTCCCTGCACTTTGAGGTTTCGGATTCCTTTTTGTCTTGCCATTTCTAATCCTAATAACAAAGCTTCATATTCAGTTGTGTTATTAGTATTATCAAACTGCAACTTGAAAGCAAAGGGAAAGATCTTGAAATCCAAAGATATAAGAACTACGCGGCACCTGATCTAGTAGTTGAACAGCTCCCATCAAACTCAAGGGTCCAAATACCATTAGGATCCTCTTCCTTAACATTTACAACTGGTACCTCTGATGTCATGAAATAATTCCCTAAGCCAACATCTTCGAAAATAATTTGAGCCTTGGGGTCATCAGACTTAGTGACTAAATACTTCGCTTGAGGCTCAGGATGGAGAATACGAGGAACTCCATTAACTGGAATTTTAGCCTTGGTCTAGTCCATATTGATCTCCCCTCCGAAATCTTTACAAAAACCTCTTCCTAAGAGAATACCGTAAGCAGCTGGGATATCAACAACCAGAATGGTCATTTTTACTCTCTTCTCTAGGAATGTGACAAATGTAAATTGTGCATCCTTGATTTGACCAATCAAAGGAACTTGCTTGGTTTCCATGGAATAACACCATCCGTATGATTTAGTTAAAGTAAGTCCAAGGGCATGAGCTACTTTTACGGGCATCACGTTATCGAAGCTCCTGAGTCAATTATGCAATTGTTGAGTTTGAACCCGTTTATGAGTAAAGACAAATAAAACGGTTCGATCTTTCCTGAAGAAGAAATAGAGGTCATATTGGTTTGAGGTGAAGGTTAAGTAGGACTTGACAAAATGCCTTTTGAAGATGAAGGAATAGCAGCCTTGCTTCTAATGAATTTGGCAAGCTTTTCAAATTGCTCAGGATTTGACTGAAGATATTTTACTTCTGACATTTGGATCTTAGTTCTTTTTGCATGGTCAATAATGTCAAAAGCAATATATGAAGGAATGATGGTAGGCTCAGTTTTGGTTATATTGGTTTGAGCTGAGGTACTGGTCTTGGGAGTAGGAGAAGGAGAATAAGAAGAAGTTGTTACCTTTTTAGTTGTCTCCTTTTCAGTTTGTCTGAGATAGGACAACCTCTCTTGGCCATGACCACGGGAGCTTCTTTATTCTTCTCCTTAGAGATTTCAACTAGTTTTCTAGGGTTCTAATATTGAGATCGAGTGAAGAACACAAATGACTAAATATCATGTTTACATCCGTCTTCCTCGTATTCCAAATACCTAATGTTGGAGTCGCCAGCCGAATCGTCATAGGACTCATTAGCACATCCTGAAGCTTCAAAAGCTTTGTCAGAATATTGTTCTTATGGTTCTTCATCTTCTTCAAATATCTCTATTGTAGCATTAATAGGAGGAGCTTCAATAGCTTGATCTTGGTTGAGCAGTAGTCAACCACAGTCTATCTCTTGTGGGAGCACCATTAATATTATTGAAGTTTCGTCTAGGAATATCCCGATACGGAACATTACTTACCTGTTAAGACATTTGATTTTTCAAAGCGATCAAGTCATTAGCCATCTTCTGAATCATTGGATCAGTAGTACTTTAAGAAGAACTATGATTTTTAGGCTTGGATGATTCTTTTCTGATCTTTCTAGCTAGAATAAGATCATCTTCTATTTCGGTGGTCGTAGCTTGAACAGAGGCCAAATCGGGGATAACAGATCTTCTCAACAAGAAGCTCACATCTAGAGGTTGAGCGTTGATGAAGAAACACTTCTGATTCTCAAGAGTAGGAACAACGCAATCTGGAATCTTACGAATCAGCTTGTTGAATTTGGCTATGAAGTCCTGCATGGGTTTGTAAGACTCCTTCTTCATGTGGGTAAGTTGTGCTAACAAGGCATGAGAATCTTCAGCTGGTTTGAACCTTGATTCAAATACAGATTTCATGGTAGCCTAGTTGGTAATATATGCATTCAGGAGATGGTAAAACCATTATGCTGCCACGCCATACAATGTTTTGACAAAGAGTCGAATAGAAACATCTTCATGGGAAACCCCAAAACATCGCATGCAACAAAGAATGAGGTAATGTGTTCATCAGGATGTTATTTTGCATCACTTTATTAAACTTAGGAATATTCTTCTGTGATCCATGAGGTAGGTCATGCAATGGTGGAGCAAGGGAAAGAGGACCAATAGCTGTGCCCCAAGGCACAGGTTGTGTTGCCATTATTCTAAATGAAGTGCAAATAGGAATATGAATATCTGACAAGAAAAATGTACGACAAGTTGTAGAAACTCCTTGTTCTCAAGGAATCTGAGTCCTTTGGATGGGCAAAGAACTTCTTGCCTTAGATGCAACACTGTTGGGTGAAAGCCTAAAATTATGTTGTTGAAGCAGATCAAAGAAAGGATCAGTTTCACCCTTAGCTCGGCTTAACCGAGTGAAAATATTCCTGGCCAGCTTGAACTAGAAAATGGATCTTCTTAAAAATAAGGAAAATACGGAGTCGTTAGACACCAAAAGGATAAGCTTAGTCTTATCAATTTGTATTTCCCCAACAGAGTTGCCAAAAACTGTTGGTTGGATATTTTGTCACGCCAAAATATGAGGTTCAACCACAGTGCATGGGATTAAATCCCTCCTCAAAGATAGGTGAGGCTGCCTATTTATTACTAATCTAAAACACAACAAAATAATATATGTACAGTATTCACACTAATCTAACCATTGGGGTTTGGATAGAATCCTGAAATCCATATCCACAACAGATGGAGATATTGTTTTTTTCAAGTAAAATGGATTAGAAAGGGAATTACTATTATGGAAAAACACAATGGAAAGGAAATGAGAGGAACATATTTTCTTTCGAGTAAACACAGAGCACGAAATAATCATACGAGCTTTAGATAACAAATGTAATGTTTGAAATAATTAGAACGATCAAGATGCTAAACAAAGAATAGCTTAAGATTATGAACATAAGAACAATATCTTAAGAAAGATACATCTCACAACACAAAGTTTGCAAAATAGCACCAGCTTCTATTCCTCAAATGATTAAAAGAAAACACAAAGTCTTTCTTCTTCACAATAGATCTCAATATTCCAAAAATCTCAACCCTTTGGAATGCATAAGCATCCCTTATTTATAATAAAAGGAGTTGAGAGAAAATAGGATAAATCCTAGAAAATAGTCTTTTAAATGAGAGTCCTATTTTTCTTGACTCTCACGTAGGAGACCAAGTCAAAATTTGCTTCCTATGTGACGAAACAAAAATGAAAAAGACATGTCGATTTCAGGATTGAAATGACATGTCACATTGTGCTTATTCTGTATCATCATCTTTGTCTTCCTCCAACAAAGCCTGCTTGTCCCGAAATTCTTGGAATTTTTGGATTATGCCCTGCATCTCATTTTCATCAGGTGTGGTGGAATGATCACTCAAAACTTCACATGTTTCCTAAGTATCGCTACCGTTGCTGAAAAGATTTTTCAGTCTCTTGTTGAGTTTCCTCATGGTCTCCAAAGAATGTTCAATTTTCACAAACCTGTCAATGATTTCCAGGCTGAATCCATAAGTTGGTTCATGTTGAATTGATTCTTGGATCTATTTGTAAAGATCATCAACAGGCAGGATACCCGAGATTTCACTCAACACCTTAGCATAGATCTTGACTAGCTCTTCTTCTAAGTCATTCTTGCCATTGACCAATTGATCTCTTGATTCCCTCAATTTGCTGCAAGCTTCATTGAGAATATTTATTCTGAATCTGATGGCTTTGGTTAGCTAAAAATGTTTATCCCCATGTGGAATGATGCCTTCTTCGACCAAGATACGGGATGGAACCTGTTTCAGTGTTTGGAGAGCTTCGAAATTCAACTCTAGGTTCTCAATTTCTGTTGAAAACTCATCATCCATTTTCTCTCCATCCTTCTTTATATCCTCCAAGGATTTGTAGACTTCCATGGTGTCCTCGATGACTTCTTTTCCTTGTAGGAGCAGCCTTTGGGTCCATTCATCGACCATTCTCCCCTTCTCATTAATCTTCTCGATCATGGGTACCGATGAGAAATCAAACCCGATAGGAGTAGAGGATGATGGTGTTGACTCAGGAGGCTTTGAGAGCTTGAGTAGCACTTCTGTTAGCTATTGTACTTTCTCTTTTAACTCATCTCTATTTGCCTTAGTTTCCCTCAGCTTCTGGCATAACACATTCATGGCATCTTGTGCATCCTGTTGTGCTCCCTCTATTGTTACTTTCCCTAGAGCCACCCTTGTGATTTGATAATATGTGACCATTATATCATCCTTAGTTTTATCAACCGTGGGAGTAGCAATCTCTACAAATTTATGCCCTGAGGCATCCACTGAAATCCTTGAGACTATTTTGGGTTTCTTGGCCGACTTGGTAGGAGTGACCTTGAGGGAACTGAAATCAAAGGCTGGTAATGGAACAACCACCTTCCTCTTCCTCGAGTCTGATCTACTAACCATTGAGGCATATTGGAAGAAGTTGCTCCCATTACAGGTGTTATGGTCACATCTTTAGGTGGAGGAAGGTTAGCTTGTGGAGTGGTAACCACTATAAGTGTAGCGTCCGTGGTAATGGATTCAGGGAATGAAGGTGTAGTAGGAGGAGGCATGTCCATGGTTAATTGGGGTCCAGTGGGGAGAGGTGAGAGGCCAGAGAAGATACTAGCCATAGTTGAGGAACTTGGTGAAGAAATCTGAGGCAAGGAAGGTTGAATGGGAGGAGGCAAGGATTCCAAAATTAGAGCTTGAGAGGTGGGAGGAAGACTTACCTCTGATGAACTGTCTACCAAAGGAGGAATGGAAGGTTGAATAATCTCTTCTCTTGAAGGAAGATTTCCTTGTTCTGGTTTTGGAGGTGAATCAGGAACCTCAACTATTTGTGGGAGAGTGGCCACTGGTGTAGTTGCTTGATCTTCTCCCTTTCTTACAAACTTAACCTTTATGGGACTTTTGGAAGGGTTCTTATCCTTTTTATTTTTCCCTTTGAGGGTCCCACTTCCAAAGTATCTAGCTTTGCAAAACTCCCTTCTTTATAACTCATTCCCCAAGAAATGAGCCACACCTTAGTACGGGCAAGAATTTGAGTAGCTCTTCCCGTGATAGAAGCTTTCTCAGCAATGGACCAATCAATGGCCGGGAATACATATTGATCTTCGTTCAACCCATCATACGAGGCATCAAGGACACTCTCATTGTCCTTAGTGCCCTTTGGGATGTCAGATAAATCCAGCATCTAGATTTCTTCAATTGTCAACCTGCTATTGTCTTTTCTTCAGATGACAACCTCATCCTGAAGATCAACCCAAATATCTTCTAAGTTGGGAACATGTAGATATAAAGTCCCGTATGATTTAAGGACTCCTCAGAAATCAAATCCATCTCTATGCTTCATGTGCTTCTTCAACTTGTCCTGAAGCTCGTGCACCACGTTCTTAGCTTTAACCACCATCGAGCACATGTACCTTCCGATGGAAATAGGGAAGGATATAGAAGCCTTGTGTTTGATTTGTTGGAATTTTTGGAAATCCAACAATTGTCTTACCAACTCCATTAGGATCAACTTATCACCTGGGAATCTGGGCAATCGGAAAGGATCACCCGGGTACATGACCACCCAGAAGGTATGTGAACTTCTTGAACTGCAAGAAGATACAACCCCATTTTGATACTTTAGCCCATGCTTCGTCAGAGACTCTTCTTTTCCTTAGATCAGGGTTCATCCTGTAGATATTTTCATAAAAGAAAGCATCGTTCACTCTTCTGAACTGATCTTCGGAACCTTTCATTGTCAGCTGAGGGAAATATTGATATATGTGTTTTGTTAACCTATCTCTTTTTGCATCCAACCTTGGATAATTTCTCATGCTAGCTACTGCATAGGTGACATACAACGACACAGAATTTTCCCGTAGTCAAGATTGTCTTCATCTAGGAATCAATCTCATCACTTATGAGACTGCTCCAATCGATTCCTCGTTCGTTCTTCTTCATAATAACCATGAATTGATACATCCATCCTTAGAAGTCCCTTGACTCAAGGAGTCCAAATACTTGACTTAGCAAGGTGATGATGTTGCTAATTTCAAGGATGAAATCACTCCTGGGGACAAACTTGGGAAACCTTGAGATGGCTGGCTTGGCCTTGATCAAGAACTTCTTATTCACATGCCTGATGCAGTCTTCTTGATCTTTGTCCCAGGCTTTCTGTGCTGACTTAAGATCTACGTCAACATATTCCTGAAAGTTGGGTAATCTTAAGAGGTCATCAAAGTAACCCCCGTCCAACTTCACTATGACTTCTCCTACTTGATTTTTCACTGAGTGAGAGTCCGAGTCATAATTGGAAGCACAAGCCAAAATGAACTTAGGGCATTGAGCAGACATTGGGAATCCTACTGCAAGAGGGAGGCCACTTTGTTGGTTATTGACTTCATCCAGGGACTCTAAGAAGAATCCTTGGTTCTGTTCCAAAATCCTCCATGTCAATGTTACCAAGCTCCGTATCTCAGATGTCGTAATTATAATCTATGTAGGAGGGGGATTCCATTTTCTGGTACTTATATTTCATCTTCACCGACAGCCTCGACTTATCTTTAGATGATTTAGGATCCGACATGAGAAATCCCGAAGAAAGAATGTCTAGAAAACTCCTATCTAAACAATCAGACTTGGAAGCTTGCTGAGCAACCCCACAGACCTGCCACACTATCTGGATTTTAGGACTTGCAAAGCACCTGATGAAACCCGACACACTGAAATGTATGTTGGAAATAAAGTTCTATTGGACACTTCACAAAACTCGACAGACTGCAGAGAGTGTTGGAACTTGGTAGGTGTCAGACACTTGGTAAAACCCGATGATGGTAGCGGAACTTAGATATTGTTGAGCACTTGATAAAACCCGACGGTAACGGTAGAAACAAGGAGATGTTAAACACCCTGCAAAGTCTGCACATAAAGGAATCGGGGTTTTGAGGTGTTAGGACATGTAAAATTCCGCCATTTCACCAATTAGGAATTTTAGATTTTTTTCAATAACCAATAGGGTATATTCCATGGAATAAAATAAAGAAACTCCCTAGGTGAATTCCAAACAAGAAATTTTAATGGAATTGAACATAAAATGAAGAAAACAACCTAGAAACCCTAAACCTAGAGGAAAAATAGGAAAGGATGGAGAACATCAAAAGAATATTTCAAATATGAATCCAAAAGACCTAAAATCGGCAAGAAAAGTGAAATACCTTCAATAATCTAAAAAATAATCGAAAAACGGAGCACGCAATCGATCAAGAAGCTCGATCGGGTTTGGAGGTTGCAGGCACAAGAATGAAAAATCCACGCAAAAAAATTACAACCGGTAAAAATGATGTGTAAAATTGGGCTATTTATAAAACCCTAGCATTTATGACACTTCACCTAAAACGTGTGCCAACTACCTAAAAACTTAGAGTTAATGCCATGTCATCATGCTTGGAGTGCTGAAAACTCGATACAAAGGATTAGCTATCAATTCGGGTTTCGGGTTTTGGGAAACAAACGACATGAAACATGAGATGTTTGGATGTTCCAAGGTTCCAAAACTCGACACAAAGGAACATATCGGGTTTCGGAAGTCAAGTGACATGTAGCATGCTTTTTGCAAGTCATGTTCCGATGTTCATGAGTTCAAAACTGAAATACTGACTTGTTTCGGGTTTCGGGTTTCAGGAAACAATTTGCATATAGCATGTAAAAAACATGTTTTCATGTTGTTGAAACCCAAAAACCCGAAAATCTCCTCAAAAGGGAATTTTAGGAGATTTTTCCAAAAAAACTACGGTTATCTTAATTTTAGTTGGAATCACTAAAATGAGATAACACAACTTGAAGAAACACACTTGGATTAGTTCAAGACACTCCATAACGAGGAAGAGAATAATAATTTTCTATAAGAAGTTCCCGATGATTATATCCATCAAGCATTCATTCCAGAATGATACCTTAACTTCACCAATGAATTACAACTTTTTCTCCCTCTAAAGAACATCAAGTAGATACTTACTTTAGATGATGAAGAAGATAAACATATCAAGGCTTCATTTCTTCCTACAATAGAGTCCTTTAAGGATTAAAAAATGTACCAAAAGTGAAATAACTTGTCATTCCATGTTGGTTGAGGTTGTTGTTCAACATGGAAATGTAGAAGAATTTAATTTATCTCCTCTATTGGAAGGCCTTCAATGAATTAAAACCAAGGTAACTGATGATGATTCTCTTACTTCTTTTGATTCCTTAAATGATGAGAAAGTGCTTGAATTCAAATATGAAAAGATAAAAGAGCTCAATGCTCTTCCTGAATTTTTTTTTATGAGTCGGGAACACATGATCCTTCTTACAATCCCTCAAAACAAGCATAAAAATGGAACT
This sequence comes from Taxus wallichiana var. yunnanensis, assembly GCA_018340775.1. Classification (NCBI taxonomy): domain Eukaryota; kingdom Viridiplantae; phylum Streptophyta; class Pinopsida; order Cupressales; family Taxaceae; genus Taxus; species Taxus wallichiana. The sequence goes on from CM031234.1 coordinate 653,597,513, forward strand.
TTCTCTCTGATGAGAATTGCTACAATCATATTTCTTCCCATCCTCTAAAATATAAACAAGAAGAGGAGACCACTGTTAACCGTATCTTATCTTTTCATACAATTGTTGATTTTCTGTTAATTCGAAAAATAAATCAACAATACAAACTGTGTATGAAGACCGTGATCTTTTAGACATTGGGAGTAAGAACGCTTATTTTACAAAAAAATAGTTTGATTTTCTAAGGATAACATACGAATTATAGAAATGAAATAAGATGATGATGTAAAATCATTTTATGGTCACATCCCAGATCCTTTTGAAATAGATTATGTAGATTACTTTATGGAAGTGCATGATTCTCCCAGTTATGTCATGAAGTTTGCTTGACTCACACATGGTTGTTAATTCTTAATTGAGACAAGAAGATTGTGCTTTGCAAGGGTCAAAACTCCTCATGAGTTAATATTTCAAAGATTAGTATTTTGTAGATATCAGCAAGGAGATAATCAAGGGTTACACGAGGTTGTTGCATGGTTTCAATACTCTACTTCCTCATTGCCAAAAGAGCAGAATTTTCAAATTGACATCAAGCTCTTCAATCAACTAGGAAATTTCATAATGCAATACCTATTTTTGGATGAAATACTTGCTACTATCTTTCTTTTTAAGCAATTTTATGCTACAATTTTTTTTTTTCACTTAAGCAATTGATCATCTTGATTTTGTGGAAGCTTCATACCCTTAGTGCACTATTTCACAAAGGTACCTATTTTTATCATCCTATTTCTACGTTTGTGTAAAAATTTGTGTATTCTTCTACATATTTTGTAAATATCCCTTCCCATTTTTACATGGTCTCCCAATTTTTGTTTGTTTTCCTTCTCATTTCCCTTTGTGGGTCTATCTGTTTGTTCAATAAGTGCAATGATTGAGAGTTTTTTTCAAAGAGTTGCGGTGAAGCCTAGTATGTTACCCAATGAATGAGAAACTAGTCTAATGAACCTTGAGATTAAGTCTAAACTACGGGCCTTGGTTTTACTTCGTCCAATCCAAGTTATGTCCTAGAAAGAGCCATTTGTTGTCACAAAATCGGTGAAACTTTGAAACTTTACAAGTCGTGGGTAAAATTATCATGTTTTGGTCATTATTTCCCTCTTGTTAAGCCCTTATTCAAAGAAGTTAGTCAAATTTTGGAAAATATGAGGAAAAACAAGAAAAATGGAATTTAAAGGAACAGTGGAATAGTTCCTCTCTTCCACCTATTCCCCACTTTACCGCTTAGACCTATTTCGCTTGCAAATCGGTGAAATCGGTTAAGGATGACACCAAGTGAAATGTTTCGTTATTATTCAAGTTCCATGCAGACCCACCTTACATAATATTCACATAAATTTTTCATCATTTATGTATTTGATTGCGCAGAACCACTTGAATAACAAAGGGAGGAGGAGGTTTTATCGAGATATGTCGGCATTAAAAGGAACTATGAGAATAGTTCTTATGTTCCTGTGTACCCCTAACCTATGCCTTTCATGAACATAACACCAAGCATTGACAACGGGTTATGTCATATTGAAAAATAACTATGTGAACAGTTCTTATGTTCTACTTGTTCACCTAAACTTTTCCCAAGATGACGAGATAAAAGGTAAAGTGAATCGGACATGTCGGTCTTAGAAGGAATTGAAGGAATTGTTACCTCATTATGTTAGCTACCCAATTTTTTTCCAATGATGCCAAAAGAAATAAATGGTTAGATCGGTGTTTGAAGGCCCTTAGGAACATGCCCTTGTTCCTCCATTCTTTTCGCAACTCATATGGACAACTTTTTTCCTAATTTTCTCAAGAAACTGTCAAATTTTACTAAGAGGGGATGGTACAAAGGATCCAAACTTGAGTAATTATAATGTAATGATAAAATATTATATTATGTCCAATTGATGTATTATTTAACTCAAGTTTAGGAGAACTAAGGTAATAAGTAGTTAAAATAACTACTTTTGGGCCAAATGAGCCTATAAAAGGTTGTAATGTAATTGTAAGGGGGTTATGCTTCCCTTTAACTTATTATTTTGGTTCCACTCTCTATCTTCCACACTTCATCTGGTCTTCTCTCTCTTTATTTCTACTTTTGTTGGAGAAGAATTAATGTAACTTTGTGCACATTATTTTTCTCCATTTAATAAGAATACAATGTTTTTCTCATTCTATCATTTATGTTATCCGATTGTAAATTTTACAAAAAAATTATGATTGGATGATTTCATTGATTTTGATGTTCCTTCGTGGTGTGTTCGGTTCTATAATTTTAAAATTTGTATTGGTTGTCAAGGTACGTGGATTTTGTGCCATATCCACATTTTGGAGGTGATGAAGACTTTGTGCTTTATGGATTTGAGTTCATCATTGTATTTTGTTCTTCCTACAAGATAGATGGATCTCATTCTATGTCCGTATGCAAGGCATCTTAGTAGTTATATGATTTTATTCTCGTTGTAGATTTTTCATCTTTCCTATTTCCCCTTCTCTTTCTTTCCCTTTTGTGATTTTCGGTTAAAATCGTCATACAAGGAACTTCCCTCTCAAATGTAGTGGGACATCACCCTGTCAATCAGTGACATTCCCTAACTATTCCTATTTTTATGTGCTTCCATTAGGCATATTCAATGACATAAAATCCAACCAAAAATATGCATCCTTTGGGTTGTAGTGGCAATTTTCAAAGCTATCAATAGTATTTCCCTATAATAAGGCCCTTACTAGCCCTCTAACATTTTAAGGTCTTAGAGGATAACGGAAATCATTGAAACATTAGTAAGGCCTTATAATGTTATTAAGGGAAATCTTATCGAGTGAGACAACATTGACCACATCCATGTTGTTTGTGAGGGAAATGAGGGCACGATAAATCTAACAAAATAGGTCAAGAGGGGTGGAGGAAACTACGAGGTACTAAGGGATATGATGATGAAGGCATGAGTGTGTTGAAAGTAGGTGTGTGGGTGAACACAAGGAGATAACAAGGTGATCTATCATAGGGAGACTATAAAATATGTCTGTGAATGGATGAAAAATATTATTGTAAAGTGATGCAAAAAGTGGCTATAAGTGTATGACAACATGTAGAATATATGATATAATAGGAATACACGTAGAATATCTCTATCAACTCTAGATACTTCTTTCCATTATCCTCCATGGTTTAACGAGAATCTATTTTATTGGGGAAATCCAATCGGGGTCATTCACATGAAAATTACAAGGATTTTCATGCTTTCACATACATATTTATTTTTGTGCTAATATTTAACATGAAGGTTGACCCACAAGAGATTGGAAGAAGCTATGATGACTCATGATTATGCCAAAATGTGTGTCTGTCACAATGCTATAATTTAATCTAACATAATTTTTAAATCCTACACCAATTCCTATAATCACTCTAAGACTGAGACAATTCCTCAACCCAACAATTATAAGTGACAAAATTCTTCTTCTAACACCATTAAAACTACCTACAATCCTAAAATTGATCCCCTAAGAGTGAGGTCTACGTAAATGGAATGAAATGAGTTATTTCCACTAGTGGCACTTCATTTATACTCCTCTCATCCAATTTTATTAGACTATCCAAGCCTATTATATAGGTTATACTTTATTAAATCCACCTCATCATCATCTACCTCCTCAATATACTCTTCAAATTGATTTAAATAATCATCTTGAGCCTACAAGGATGATGTCATCTATTTTTATTTCACTCATTCTTGATACCATTGACCATCCTAAGCTTACAAGGTTAATGTCATTTTTTTATGCTTCTATCATCTTTGATGTCATTTCTTATCCTTAATTAAAAAGGTTAATGCCATTTTTCATCTCTTCTACTACTACTTGATTCCATCAACCTTTCTCAACTAACAAGGTTTATGTCATTTATTTATTAATTGATTACCTTATACAATATTGTCCAATGAACACATAACATGGATAATATCATATATTTGGGGAAAAAGAATCTGGTCCAACATGAGGTTGTATTCCCTTTATATCATATTTTGATTGAAATTCCTTAGGTCCCGACTAACACTTCATCAAAGAACTTTGAATATTGGATCCAATCAAATAACTCTCCAATATCTTGATTCAAAACCCCTTCTTAAAATTAATCAAGACTTATCCTAAATGTCACAATCACCTAATGAAATTTCTCTTTGAAATGAGTATACCTCACCACTAGCTTTTGGGAAATGCTTTCTCTTGGATGGTTTGGATGAAAGTATACATAAATATGCAAAGAGATCGACATCCAAAAATATCAAACCACTAGTTAATTTTTTTATACATTAATTTTCCCATTAACTTTATGATCCCATAGGATCTTCTCTTTTGATAAGACTATCCTCCTCTATTCATCTTAGTTAATATGGAAAATGTGTAAAACAATGAAGCCCTCATTGATGAAGGTTTATACACATGCGTCACTTCTTTAGGATTCATCAAATATCTTAGTTATTCTACATATTATCTAAAATTTAATCACAACATGTGTTAAAGATATGAACAAAAGAAAATGCCCCCAATAGGATGCATTTGGTTAGCCATTATCATGCCTCCTCAAACTGTTAGAGTGAAATTCGTGATCTTCAACTTTCTTCTTTCATAAAACATTATTATTTTTTTACCATAGACATATTAGATGTGTGCATTCACATCAGTTGTTTGTAATGCATCAATTAACCTCATAAACACTATATTTTAAAGATTAAAGGTGACACCAATAAGCAAAATTTTGAATGTTTTCAACAATATGGTTCTTTATAAAATCCCTACTCTTGAGGAACTTCCTTGTGTCCCATTTCAAGAGTATAAATTCTTTTGTTATCCATCTTCAATGGTATAATAGACATCCTAAAGTTATCAACAATATACCACCCAATATCCTCAAATTATATGATGGCAATCCTGATGAAATAAATGTTAAAATCAAAACCAACGATGTTTTTAATTATAGCATTATTCAATTACTTCCTTCTATGTGGCATCATTTCCATAAGAAGGTGATTCATGTAATTCCCATCACCGTTTCTTCTTATTCACCTTGACCTAAGGAACTTCCCACCGAATCACTTATTTAATTAGTTCTTGAATATCTTCATATTGACATCACCTCCCCCGAGTGTGATGATGGTTACTCACTCAATGAACCATTATTTGTTTGTCTATTCCCAAGCCAACGATGTGGGAATAATTTGATCAAAGCAATCATTATTCTCTTCTCTATCTTCTCTTGAATCTCTATAATCACATTTCAATTGTAGAATCAATAATATCCATCTCTCATAAGGGGATTCAAAGGTTGAAAATTTTGATGTTTGAAGAGTATGACCTAATGAATTAAGACTCTAATGAACCATTATTTCTAACAATATTTCTAAACAATTCTACTTCTTCTATTCCATAGATTGAGGTACAACACATTATATCTCTTTTAGATAACTCCACTACTCTTAAACCTCTCTCATCTTCATTTACGCTCATATATGTACCCTATTTCATTACATCTCTAGACTCAATAGATGATTTTGAGCTATATTATACACATTGTATAAGGAATTATGGCATTAATTAAAGGATTGTTGAGATTATCACTAAAAATGAAGAAGACAGTTAAGATCTATGAGGAATAACATCAATGAATATATATTCATTACCCACCTGCTTATCATTTTTACACTAGACATGGCATTATTTATCCTTTACTAATTTTTGGGTACTCAAAACCAAATTTTCACACCCTAAAATAAATTCTAAGTATTATTTTATTATTATGCCTAAGAGTTTGTGATAGGTAGAATATTTTGATCTAATTAACTTCTAACATTAATCATTCATAATCAAAATAATGTATTCATACATGTAACAACTGATAAAGTGATAAGTAGTTGCATAAATACAAGAGAAGAATATATACTTAGCTATATATGATAAATCAAAGATGATATGTATGTACAATATAATTAAATAGGATGATCTAGAACTATAAATGCTACAGTGAAAGTTTTGGAACTGAAACCCCAATAGAAGAAAGACCATACAACTTTTGTATGGTCCAAACCTAATTTGTATAGTTCTAACCTAGAATTGTAAGATCTTGTACCCTTTGATAATATGGAGATACAACTTTCTATGTGCTTTGTTTTTCTAGTATTGATATTTGATTTATGTTTATCTTTCTCACACAACTTTGGGTTGACTATAATCACTTGCGGTAAAGTGGAAACCCTAACAAGTTCTTGCATTACCCTTCATCAAAGCATTAACAAACCAAAAAGAGAAAACATGTGTGTAAGGTGAGGCTGGAATTCCCTTGGTGGTCGACTCTAATTACTAAATGAATCAAAACATTGCACTACATTCCCTCATTGTGATATAAATCCTCATGTTGTTCTCTTAGGTGATTTTCTAAGTGTGTATAACTATTCAATCCCCTAGGGGTTCCTTGTGTCTCTTGACACCAAGATAATTGTCTAACTATGTAATATAGAATGTACCCAATATGGTAGTAGTGATGCACAATGTGCCTCAACTATGTTACTTAGCTCTTTGCTGATTGAAACCATTGTGTAATGGTTGGAGTGAATTTTCTCTTCTTGGAAAAGGATGAAATTATATTATTTGATCTAGTTAGTGATTCATACTTGTAGTAGAGACTACTCTAGATCATGTGCAACCCATTTTGGAAAATTTAATAACCCTTTTAGTGATTTTGGAATGATATTTACAATACAAGCTCATAATAAATTACATGAGACTAATTTGTCACTAATTTTTAGAAATATAAAGTAACTTAAGTCATGTTACATTTTTGGTAGTTTTGAGTTGTTTTAATTTTAAATTGTCAAAAAGGGTAGTTGAAGAGTCTCAAGAGTCAATTACAAATCTTGTCTATGTGTGCGTGTGCAATGCATCTCGTTTGAAGGGACTTTTTGATGTTGTCTAAAAATTATTAGAATGGAAGATTTCGTTGAATCTTTATATTAAGCTTCATTTTATGGAATATATGGATATTTGTAAAAGTTTGTCCGTAAATTTGTATAACGATATAATTTCTCTTGTGTTCAAGTTTTAGTTATCTTGTGATTTTATTCTTATGTCAATAAAACAAAGTAAAGAAATTCACTCCTAGAGACCACATACCCTTGAGTCATTTTGTCAAACTGTTAGGTATAATCTACTTAGTACTCATATTGGTGAGTTTGTATATTTTTGTAATTCATTGTATTATGTTTGTGTATTCTTATGTGAGTTATAAAACACTCGCATAGAGATAGTTATGGTTCCACCATTTTAGCACACGACTCATTATCCTATGGAGATGTATGTTCCACTATTGCTTACACAAAATGATAATTAAGAGAAATGTATTATTGAGTGTTATTTTGTGTGCAATCTAAACAAAATTTATCGGTTGGTATCAAAGTAACTTGATCTTAGAATGAGAGTATGAATAAATTTATTGGTAATGTCTTAGTTTTTATTTTTTGGAATGAAGAAATTGATTATATGGAATGCTACAACTTATTTCCTAAATTGTATGTGGTGTGGACAACTCATTTGTACATTTTCATTTACCGTCTAGCGTCCACTTAAAAGTTTTCTAACCATTTTGACCAATTCGATATGTAGTGGAACTCGTTGATCAACCTTATGACGCTACCTATTAGGCACCCGTGTCCTACCCTTCTCTTTGCATTATTAGTATTTTTCATTATGGATGTATATTCTTTGTAATTCATCCCTTGAGCATATTTGAATTATCCCACATGCATTGGAAGTAGTAGTTGTTAGAATAGACTTAGTATATAAGTAAGTGTTGAGGCCCAATGAAGGAATCCATGAATATTATTATTTTGAGCTTTCTCAAAAGAGGTTTCCCCCTCAAAGTTGCATGTGATATAAAGGTTATTTGAGATATTTTCCAAAGTTCAATTCATCATTCATTTATTTTCTATAATTCATAAATCTATGTAGAAGAATCCTCACATTTGGTATCGTAGAAATTTCTTGCCCTTGTAGGTAGATTTTGGAGAATTTTTATTTTTCAAAGAAGTGGCTTTCTAGGAGTTATGCCATTGATGGAAATATGTTCCTTAAATCTAATTTCTACATATTCATTGCAGGTTTGGATAAGGGTAAATACACATCCACATAACTTTAGGAAGTACTTGGGCATAAACCCTAAAACTCATTTTGAGGAGTACCACAAGAACCTTGAAGTAGCTAGCCCATTGAGAAGACTCCAAGTGAAAAGGGCAATAGCCCATCATAATTGACTAGCTTTTACCCATGAGGTAAACCAAAAGGTGTCTGTGGTAAGTTCTGATTGATTAAGGGGTAAGTTTGTGACCAAAAATTTTCTAATTAGTGGTAATCGTTCAAAAAACATCGATGGTCAAAGAAAATCCTTAAAACCTTTAGGCAACCTAACTAACTAGGTCCATATCTAACATAATAATTAAGAAGTTAAACAAGGTGATCACAGTTGAGAATAGTTGGTAACCACACATTATTGGTAAGAATAAAGCAACAATCCATTTTCTACCATATCTTTCCATTTATAGTTTTGTTGACTCTCATAATTTCTTGAAACATTTGATATTCCATTCTCGCGCATTTCTTTCCTTGAGGCTCTATATCCAAATTCCACTTTTATTAGCAGAAATCTCAATTTTGTATTATTTCGAGTTTTGCCATAACTTAAGTTTTTCTCTAATTGCTTGAAAATTTCTCATAGTGTTCCTCTCCATTTTCTACTCCTCTATCCCTCTTGGAAAAATTTCCCAGTTTTTCCATTATGGTTCTAGAATTATTTTTACATTTGTCAATCCTAACTAGGAGGTGTAAAAATTAGTAAAAATACATTTACCCTTTCTGATTGAGCTCACATTAAAAATTTCCTTACTAATCGTGTCTTAGAGCACACTTTTATATCCCTTGCAAAACAAAAGCTGGTTATGGTATCCACCTGTGTAAGCACAAAGATCATGGAGGAAGAAATCGTAACATTGAAGTCTCAATTCACCGAGTGAACCGATGTGGTGCATGGACCGAAACAACAAAATAACCTTTTTCTCAACAAAGTGTAGAAAGAGTCTTCTTTAGAGAATAGCTTCTCTTCTCCCAACACATCCCATGGGCCCAAGTGACAATTCCAAGGTTCAATGGTACATATCCTACATGATGGATATATCAAGCCGAGCAATTTTTCAACCTTCACAATACTTATTCTATAAATCGGGCCCTGATTGATTCCTTCCACTTGGATAAATAAGCACTTCAATGGTACCATTGGTATCTCAAATGGAATGATGAACCAATTGGACAAATTTGGCATCGTTAATTCTATGAAGGTTTGGTACCTTGGCATTGGACTTTAGAGGAGCTCTTATCAAACTCCGTTAGACATGTACTTGTCGTGATTATGAGCTTAGATTTGAGAAACTATTTAATTAAATCGAAGGGTTATCAAATGACTTCTTCAAGATTGTTTTGTTAGTGGCTTCAAAATCCACTCTTCTCATAGGTTTAAATGTTTCGGCCTAACAACATGATGGAAACCTTGGGGCTGAATAAATTAGAAGGAGATAAACTCTCATTGTAGCGTCAACCTCCCACCTTCCCACATACAAAGAACACAATGAACCAACGGCCAACCAAAACCACCCCGGTCAAGTGCCTTACTGAGGTAGAGATATGGGCTCATAAGGAGAAAGTATTATGTTATAATTGTGATGAAAAATTGGTGAAGGGTCAAAATTTCATCATATAACACATCTACTTGCTAGATGTGGAATCATCGCGAGCATGATAGTGATCTTGATCTCCATAAATTCCAAGGTGCTCAAGACAAAAAATACATTTAGAGGACTCGTTGCATCATGAGATTCAACCCAAGATCTCTCTACATGCACTAACATGTGTTACCACCCCTCAAACCATGAAGGTCAAGGGTTCTTTAAAAATATCCCTCTCACAATCCTCATTGACTTTGGCAGCACTCACAATTTCATCGATCCCCACATTGCAAAGCAGGCGGATTTTACTTCATACAACCATGTTCTAGATTTAAATTCATGATTGCTAATGGGGTAAAATTACCATGTAAAGGGAAGTGTTGGAATGTGTGTATTGTGATAGGTGATTACACTCTTCACTCAGATATGTTTTCCCTACCCTTAGGAGGATGTGATGTGGTTTTAGGTGTGTAGTAGCTACTGCACATTGGGACCTATTCTATGGGACTTATATGAGCTTTGGATGTAATTCCCAGATAGTGTCTAGAAGTACACCTTGAAAAGGTTATTTCAAATATCTTCTAGCATCATCAATTCCCATCGCTTGGAAAATCTTTTGAAGACAGGATAACATGGGATTATTTCATAGCTTCTCTCCATCCAACTCCATCCCCCACTACTACTAACTATCCTGCTGATTTATAAGCCCTCCTTGATAACCATACAACCATTTTTATAGAACCAATGGGTTTTTCCCCTTCACACCCTAAATATCATTGCATTCCACTCATTTTAGGAAGCACCCCACCCAACATCTGGCCATGCCACTATCCCCTGTCTCAGTAAAATACGAGATTGAGAATTTAGTCTGAGAACTTCTCATGTATAGAGTTATTCACCCCAACACCAGCCCATACTCCTCCCCAATGCTTATTTTCCAAAAAAAGGATGAATCCTGGTGCCTCTACATTAACTTCCATGCCCTTAACCACCTCACTATCAAAGATAAATTCCCAATTCTAGTCATCGATGAGCTTCTTGATGAGCTCTGTGGGACCAATTTTTTTCCAAATTGGATCTATGTTCAGTTATCATCAAATCTAGGTGTTTGTTGATGACATTCTAAAGATAGCCTTCTGAACTCATGATGGTCACTATGAGTTTTTAGTCATGCCATTTGGACTTACAAATTCCCCTTCAACATTTCAGGGACTAATGAATAAAATCTTTCAGCCTTTTCTCTGTCAATTTGTTTTGGTTTTCTTTGATGATATTTTGATCTACAACCACACATGGGCCAAACATCTCCAACATATTGACAAGGCATTACAAATTCTAGTAGACAATCAATTATGTGCCAAGTAGTCCAAGTGTTCCTTCAGTCAAGAGGAAGTTGAATATCTAGGGCACATTATTTTAGCTGATGGGGTCCGCGTGGATCCGAAAAAATTAGTGCCATGTAGTATTGGCCTCAATGAACAACCCTCAAAAGCCTCCATGGTATTCTAGGCCTTACATGATACTATCCAAAAAATTTCATGCATTATGGAAATATCATGGCTCTCTTGACTTCCTTATTGAAAAAGGAATCATTCACATGGGATACAATGACGGTGACCAATAATTCATAGCACTCGAGACAAGCTATGTATAGCACACCAGTTTTGGCGATGTCAAACTTCACAAAGACTTTCACCATTGAAAGTGATGCCTATAGAAATAACTTGGGTGTTGTTCTTCTCCAGAGGATTATCCAATTTCCTTTACTAGAAAATCCCTTTTTAGTCAAAATTTGGATTTGTCTACATACGAAAAGGAGATGATGGAAATTCTACATGCAATAAAAAAATGGCGGCCATACTTAATTAGGAATCATTTTTGCATCAAAACTGATCACTAAAGTTTGAAATATTTCCTATAACAATGTGTCTCATCACAAACACAACGAAATGGGTCAAAAAACTCATGGGCTATGATTATGAGATCACTTACAAGAAGGGTAAATACAATGTCATGGTTGATGCTCTCTCATGCACATTTGAGGACTAGGCTTCCCTTTTTGCCATCTCCATACCATCATGAACATGTTGGAAGCTATACAACAAGGGTGTGTAAATAATCCTTTGTTACTACATCTCATTCAACAATTGGCCACTAACCCCTATGTAGTACCACATTATTCATGGGATGGTGCTTCTCTATGATATAAGGGTCATCTAGTGCTTCCCCATAGCACAAACCTTCATCATATCATATTCTATGAAATCCATGCTTCTCCCTCGACAGGGCACTCAAGATTTCTCAAAACATATGAGCGGGCAAGTTGAAACTTCTTTTGGAAGGGAATGAAAGGAGAAATTAAATAGATGGTGGGTGAATGTGATACCTACTAACAAAAAGGTGAAACAACATTGATTCCTAGTTTTCTCGAGCCTTTTCCCATTCCTACCAAGATCTGGACAAATATTTCTATGGATTTCATTGAGGGGATCCCTAAATTTGGAGGAAAAATAGTGATCCTAGTCGTGGTATACCATTGTAGACACAAAATCATGCACTTGGGTACATTTCTAGGTCCTAATCACATACTATTATTCATATGATTCCTAAGTAAGAAAACTAGTAATTGACTATTATCTTTGGCCTCTTTCTTGTCTTTCTTACTTTCTCTATGGTCTTGCACACCCCACAACCTTAGTCGATCTTCATTACTTTATCTTTCTTGACTCTGGGCATCAGCACCCAAGCACCCTCATCCCCTCTGGGTACCTCGACCTCTTTGTATCTTGCTCACCCCTTTTAGGCCTCTTTTATCTTTTGGGCATCTTGTTTTCTTATGGGTCATCCTTTTAGTTGTCAATTACGAAATTCAAACAAGGGAATCATATAAATATAAAGTTATGTGACCATAATAAAGGACCAAGCTCTAAGCATCTACTATCACCACCTAAGGTTACATCCAAAGATATATAAGAACATCAAAGGCATCCATTTATCACTCATTCAAGGGACAAGGGATTGCATTTTCTGCATACACGCATAGGAGGGGAAGTTCATTTTGAAATCCACACATATATCTACATTGCTACATCTAGTAATCACTCACTATCAAGTGCATCTTGCACAAGAGCTTCCTAGGGCATGATTTCTACACACACACTTTGTTAGGATATAAGGGATAAAATATGTGGAATAATCCCTCACAGAATCGTAACAATAGAAACTAATATGCAGAAAATATTACAGATCTCAAATAAAATTGCAGAATAAAATAACACAACACAAAGAGACAATATTTAACGTGGTTCACCCAATTTGGGCTACATCCACCAAGAATCACTTGCTCAAATTTTATTACAAGCCACCGCTCTCTCAATACAATACCCAGATCTGTTTGGAGCTATGCTCAACAAACTCTACAAAATTCACACCCGAATTCAAAACACATCTGCAATGTTTTTATATTACCTACCATATGCACAAAACCATATAAATAGACAACTACTTAAGCAGTTTTACAAAACCATGGGTATCAAAACCATGGGCCAAAACCATCCCATAAACCTATGGGTCAAAATCCCGCCCATATGAGAAAAGCATGTTTCCCGGTATATCGGGCACATTTTAAGGACCAATTTTTTTTTTTCTCGGGGCTGCACTTTGAACCCTTGCAAACTGAACTATGGAAAGTATACAGTACTCTTAGTGTACAGTCTTCAACACTTTCTCACATGAAAACAGGCTCCACAACCTAACACACACAAAATAAATACATAGAGTCTCGAGATGTGGTGCAGCGCTCGATCGTAAGTTCACTATGTAGGGTGTGATTTAACAAAATCTAAGTAATAAATCTAAATTTCAATGTCACAAACAATTAACAAATGCTAATACAAGTATATAAGCTAATAAAATAGAAACCCTAAGTGTAATAAAGAAGGAAGAATGACTTAGTTGATATTTGCTAAATCCTAAAGTGTCTGATGTTGGAAAACTAGTAAACAAAGATAATGTATTGTCGTAACGCTTTGCATAGAAAATTACAGAGATTACATATGTGGTTGGACCAGGGAACCCGGGCTTGTACTTATGACTTAGGTCTTGGATCCCTATCTGGCGCTAGATTTTCTCGGAACCTCAAGAAATGATTTCTTCGAGGTCACAAGGTTGTCGCTAATATTTTCTTCCTGTCGTTAGTATGTCACATCAAATTTGTAGATATTACCTATAACTTACAATGAAGAAATGACCCAAAAAACCGTAAAACACATCAAATCCTAAAAATACAATCATGTAAATGAGGGGTCGAATATTCCTAACTTTCAAACATGTGAACTTACGATCGAGCACTTTGCAAAAATCTCGGACCCAATGTAATTCTTAGTGAATGTGTGTGTAATAGGGTCCTTAGGTTGCACTCATGCCAATGACACCAAGATAGTGGGCTACGGCTAGATAGAATGCAAAATGTGTGGATGGAACAAAATAAACCCCTCCTATGTAGTGTATGCAGATATAAGAAGCCCAAAGAATGTAGTCCCTTTGTATGTAGATAGCCCTTGATAGTTTCCAATGCCCTTAATAATGGTATGTATGATGTGTATATATAGGGATCTCTTGTTTAAATTTTGACACTAGTAACACGACATGCCGACTAGGACCTCAGGATAAGGGTAAGATAACTGAAAAGACCAACCACAAATGTCAAGATAAAAAGAAGAAATAAGAAAAGACTGGAGTGCCCAAATCTGGAAGGGAGCGCTGGGTGCTAGTGTCTAGAGAAAATAACAACAAATGTGAAAATACTGATAGACAGGGATCCCTATGACCTAACCAAGAAAGGAGTGTGGGAGAGACAGATGTAGAAGAAGTGACAGATATAAAAGAGCAATACAAAAAAAGACAATGAAAACAAAAGGGGATGGACAGGGGGATGTGTTACTAGTGAATACTTTTCTCACTCAAGATCCATATATATAACATCATACTTGTTGACAAAGTAATGTAGTAGTAAGTGCGTGATTTTGTGTCTACGGATGACCGTCGGGTTAGTCGACTCCCCATTTGCATATTTTTATTTGTAAGATTTTATGTGTTTTGGGGTTGTGCATGAGATCATTTGTTTTACACAAAGTTACATGTGAATTATGTGGACATAGTGCAACATACATGGAAATAATAATGAAGGTTAGTGACCACCTTGCAACACAAGAAAAACTAGTTTTCAAGTCCTGTGCGATCACAAGTGCCCAAAAAGGTCTCGACGCCTGGCGCCTAGTCTAGGGTCATTCGAAAATTACAAAAAAGCCGAGTGCAATGCGACAATCTCCTCCTCCTCTGTTCATCGCTTTCCAGAGTCCATAACACTTGAGATTTATTGCAAAATCAACTAAGTCTTCTACTCTCTCTCTTGCACTTAGGGTTTTGTATTTACTTTTCTTATTGCTTACGTCATATTTGTACTTCATTGTTTATTTATCTTATTTGACTCTGCAATACCTATGGTTTAGCAATATATTTAATATCTATTTTTGTTAAATCAATCGCTTCTCCAAATATAGTCATTTTTGTGCCCTCATCCATCCATATACAACCTCCATGGTCGCACAAGTTTTCTTGGATTAGATATTTTGCCTTCATGGCATCCCTTCTTCAATCATCTTTGATCATGACAAAACTTTCACCATCCATTTTGGAAGGAGATATTCAGATACAATTACACAAACAAGATGAGCTCTAGGTATCACCCAAAAATAGTTGACCGACAAAAAATTTCAAGAAATCCTTGGAAAAATTCCTTCATTTTTTTCTTCAAAACAACAACACCAATGGGAAAAGTGATTCCCCTAAGCAAATGGTGGTACAATACATCACACCACACTTCTACTAAAATGACTCCATATGAAGTAGTTTATGGTCAAGCACCACCAGTACTTCTCCCATATACCCCCAGCAGTTCATCATTTCAAGCGGTCGACACTACTCTCCAAAACCGAGATGAGATTGTTAGCACCCTACAAGATAGTCTCCATATGACACAAACTGAATGAAGCAGGTGGTGATGAGCACTTCTATGAGCGCACCTTTCAACTTGGTGATATGGTTTTTCTTTGTTTGTATCCACACAAGTAATCATCCCTAAAACTAACATGGCGTCATGAGATGTATCCCAAGTTTTATGGATGATGTAAGGTTGAAATTTTATGGATGATGGACATGGTTGACGTGGATAGAAATTTTTCAAGGTCCATGGTTGACGTGGGTTTGGTATTCTCTCTTGAAATTTGTCAAGTCCATGGATTTTTATTCACTTCATTCATGGATCTCTCATCACATTTATTAAATTCAAAGAGGTATAGATTGTATTCTTAAGTTGAGTATTTTGTATATGTTCTAAGAGTATAGTGTTTTTATAAAATACATAGTCCATAGATTAATATGGTAATTTGTTGATTAAAAATTTGTTTGTTAAGTAAAATTATCATAATGTGTTTAATCTATAGTCCATGGTGTCGATTAGTAGTTTGTCATATTTAAATATTGGCTATTGTTATTGTTTTAGTTATGTATCTCTCACTCATCAAAAAATTATTTTGTGTCATAAAATATGGTCATTTTTAATAAAACAAGAGTTAGTTTGAATTATTTTATTATCATTTCAAGCATTGTAGTGTCAAGGGTCGAGAGTCGGAAAAACAATTGCCCTCATTTTAGTGGACGTAATTTTAGAGTATCCAATGTCTCTTGTGTCGGGGCTTTGAGTAGGGTAAAAATGGATTAACTTAGTCTTGTTAAAAATTTCGAAGGAAAATAATTCTATACGTGGAAAATTTGAACTCAAATACAAATGATTGACAAAGAACTATGGGAAATTGTCGATGGGAAAATGAAAAAGCCAAAGGATGTAAATATAGCATCAAAATGGGAAAGCAAGCATTAAAAAATAGTAATTATCGTCCTAGGATTATATGATGCATATTTGCATCATATAGATCTAACTAAGTCATATCATGACATTTGGGTGAGATTGAACAACCTTTTTGGATCTCAATATGATAGTGCAAAAATTACACTAAAACAAAAAAATGTTCGCATTAAAATGACACTATGGTACAACATATCGGTAAGTTTTGCTCCTATTGAACCATTTAACATGAATATAAAATGATGTAAAAGTTGTTCTACTAAATAACATGCTGAAAATTTACTCGAACGTTATTTTTACTCTAAGCAAAATGAATCCTAGTTTGGAAGACCTAATTTCCACCTTGCTTGAAGAAGAAAACATGAACAATAGATTTTTGCTAGAAGAAGAAAGCGTAATGGATGCAAAAAAAGTCATCATTCTAGAAAGGTAAACATAAATTCAAAATCTTCAAGGAAAAATCTATTATTTCATTATTGCAAGCATCCAAGATATCAATTTATGAACTATAAAAAAGAGCTCAAGATCTCTTAGATGTGAAGATAGATCAAAAGGATTTGGACGCTGAAAATGATGGGGAACAATTCTCTCCTTGTACAAGTGAAAATTAACTCTGTAAAATATCCTAGTGATGAATATTATTTTTACTAAGCAAATTCATCGGAGGATGGAGGAAACAAAGGCTGGATGGAAATTAGTGTCCTTAGGTTTGTTACTACCTCATAGGATGCATTCTATTTTAGTGACACCTTTTGGTTTGTTTTGTGTGTGACTAAAAATAAGAGTAGAAGAGATCATCTTTATTCGTGTGTGCAATATGGTTTCTACATTTTTCTTGTTGTGATCGGATGATGCAGAGATCTAGACCACATATATTGAAGCAAGAAATTTTTCTTGATATCTTGACTAGTTTGGTTGATGTGAGTTGGTCAATATGTCCTAATTCATTTATTCCCCATAATAGGTTGACGTGTCCCTATTCATATATGATGTAGTTACCAAAGTCAAGGTGATGGTCGAGACCATGTTTGAGCTACAAAGTGACAATCTAATTAATTATAGGTGGTGATTTCTCCCATGCTCTTATTAATGGGAAAATGTTAGAAATAATTTGGTTAGTGGTCACATTGATGAGTTATATACTTGTTGTAATTCATTTTATTATATTTGTGTATTGTTATGTGAGTTATACAACTCACATAACAATACTTTTGGTTCCACCATTTTAGCACTTGACTCTTTATCCTAAGGATATGTAAATGCCTATTTATCACCACCATTGTTTACACAAAATGATAATGAAGAGTAGTGTATTATTGAGTGTTATTTTGTGTGTAATCTGAACCAAATTTATCACAAACATTTCGTACTTTGTGTATGCTTACAAATTTTATATACATATCTACATGATCATTAACAACTATTAAATTTGACAAGAATATACTTTCCATTATATTTTAATGGATTCCTATACCCTATTTTAAAGATCTCATTTGGGCACGAGTTGGGAATATGTTGGAAAGGTTGCAAGTATGGATTTACACCTGCCAAATGCATTTCTCGAAAGTTTCAAAGGCATTTTTAGCAAACCATTTTGTGTATATCCTTCATTTATTATATTCCACAAGACCTCATATCCTTCATTCATTATGATGCACAAAATCACATCTCATCGATGTGAGAGAAAGGATTACAATCAAACTAATTCCCTTCTCTCACAATGAAACAATGTTAAGAGATATATTATACAACTTTTTGTCACTGAAATTTGTACCCTTATTGAATCAAGAATTCAACATTTCAATGAAACAACGAGGGACTTTAAATGTGTGGGTTCAATCAAGGTCTTTCCTCAGATGAAAGGACTGGATCCTCTCACCCTAGTTCACTTTGCAACTACACTAACCAACTTCTACTCTAACACTATTTAGACTTCAACTAAGAATATGTTAGTGAAATAATTTGTTGCAGGGTAGATTAGTGGTATTCACCAATGGTCACGGGGTTAGGCCCCTCCTTCTTGGGTATGGGGAGGATCCCATTTATTAAATGAAAAATAAATAGAATTGTGGGGTGTCCATTAGGCCAGAGATCACACATGAATACTTCACTAAACCTATGGAAATCTACTTGTACATTGTACAAGGGAGGAATGTGCTTAGGAAGATGTAAGGAAAATAGGAAAATAGAGAGAGTGTAATGCCCACTACTCTTTGACACTTTTTTACTATGATTTTTTATTATTGTTGATTAGAGACATGGACATTATTATTGTATTTTGGTTAACACATTGATAGAAAACATGGATATTTTGATTATCGATATGTTGTGACTCATATTGTGGATGGTATGGACCCCTAGCGGACATAGATAGATAATTCAGTACTTGATGATGATCTAGTGTTGATTACTTTGTTATATACTGACACTTTGGATTCTTGACGTCTTGATTATGTTTAGATGTTTGAGCTAATCTTGTGACCTCATTGATGTTGGTGAAAATGATAGAATCAAAAATTTAGAAAATTGTAAATAATTGGTAAAATTGCTTAATCTTGATGATGATTTAGCTACGTTATATGATGATGTAAATTGATAAATATATATATATTTTTATTGATCGATGCATGTTGAGGATTGTATGATGGATACTTTAAATTCTTTTTACTTCCATGACATATTGGTACAACCTTGAGGCCAAAGGGGTATTTTTTTGGTTATTTGCAGAAATTATATCACAATAAACAAGAAGGGACTATGAGACTAACCATGGAAGAATATCAGATGTTTGCAACAAAGGTCACCTTGGAAACTTTGTGTTCGTGTATATTGTTATGTTGTTGTTGAGTTTTTAGGAGGTCCCCATGGGGGGTGACCTCAAATGTGACCATGGGTTTATGTGTTGCTTTTCCCTCTTTCATTTTAATTATTTTGTTGAGTATGTGATTTCTTTAATTGTAATGTATTCTCACTTTATTATTGCTTAACTAATGTGCTCTTGTTTAGTTAATTAATCATGTGATTATGCTAAGTTGGGATGTGACTATGTGAGCATTAATTGGGGTAGATAGTCCTTGATATCTTATTGATTTGGGATGGATTTTATTGATTTTGGAGTTGTGTACTCATCCCCACTTTTCAAATCTCGAATTTGGGCTTATGAGCCACTTTTGGAGGCTTGTGGGACAAGTTAAGCTTGTCCCATACCTCTTAAACTCACCCACCAACCATACCTATGATGTAAGGGGTCAAAATTAGGCCTCATTATGTGTTTTTAAGGAAAAGAGGAAATTAATTGCACTTTCTTACAACTCTTTTAATTATGTCCTTGGAAGTATGGAGTAGTGGTTTGTGTGTTGAAGGAAACTTGTCATATCCTCACCCACCCATTTATGAGTCTTGGTCTTTGTGTTTGACTTAGTGAAGTGGATTGGAGGAGAAGTGATGTGGCATCCTACATGGAGCCACCTCACCCTCCTCTCCACATTTTCTATTTATGTGAGTTATTTTGGAGTTTTGGGGTTACTTGGTTTTGTTGCACACTTGCATATTTTTGGGATTTACTTGAGTTACTTGTTTTGGGAGCTTGGGATCTTGCTTTTGGATTTGTCTTGGACTTGGAAGAAGCTTGAAGTTTTTGCTTGAGGATTGAAGATTCTTGCAATGGCAAGGTAGGGTCTATACCCTTGTATTTTATTTTACTTGTTGTGTGTTGTTTGTAAAATGAATGAAAGTATGTGTTTGTTTGGGATTTGGGGTAGTATGACCTTAAGGATGGTGTGGAAGAAGGAAAATGGGGATCTTTTGAGGGAGGGATAAGAGTTTTGTATGTGTATTTGGAGGGAGTTTGGGTTGGGTGTTCCACCTTGTGAAGATAAGAGAGATTTCTTTCTTATCTTTGTATGTTTTACATGAGGGAGTGATAAGAGATTTGAGGGAGTGATAAGAGATTGAGGGAGGGATAATATTTTTGTATGTGTGGATGAAGATTTTGGAGGTTTTAAGGTGGACACTTAACCCATTGGGAGGTATAAGGGATTCCCATATTTATCTTCTCCCTTGGCTTAGATTTTAAGCCTATGTTGCTTGGAAAAGTGTATATTGTGACTATCTATGTTATTGTGTTTGTATGTGTTGCAAGTTTTGTTGGCATGAATGTATGTATTGTTGAAGCCTTTGTGAAAATTTTCCATGGTTGCAAATATTCCCTATTTCTCCATTGTTGGGGCTCGGGGTGAATGAGAAGGTTGGCTTCACCTTCTCATTGGAATAAGGTTGGGAGGTGAGTGTTGTCTATGCTCCCTTCCTTGTTTTTGTGATTTGGAGATGAAGAAAAGCTATGGAGTTGCAAGATGTTCATGGGATGGAGACATATGTGATGAGACCAAAGATAGAATCCTATTGTTGTAAATTTTATCATGTTGTCCCCACCTTTGAGTGGAGGACTTGTATGTACTTGTATTTTAAAGAGAGTTCTTGTAAGTTGTTTTTCAAACTATGTAATGTAAATGGTAGAAATAAAAAGTTTTAAGTTGTATTTTAAATAGAAAAGTAGCTCTCTTCAAATCTAAAATTTAATCAAAGGTTGCATTGTGTCTTCATTTTGAAAATAGTTTGCTTGCATTGGAATCATATGGTTGTCTTCCTTTGAAGCATTCTTGTCAAACTTGGTTGTAAAAGAAAGAATGAACTTGCATTTGATTTGTTTTATACTTTTCCTTCTCTTTCAACTAAGTATGTAAAATGGTGTGATTTAGTGTTGTGGATATAGTTGTTACAACAATGTTACAAAGGAAAATGTACACATTTAGTTCTCTTAATCAAGAAATAAGTTGTTATTTTCATTTGTGTATTCTGTTAAAATTAAACCAGTAAGTTAGAACCATGTTAGATATATATATCCATTTATAAAACAATATGTTTACATAGTGATCAACGTCGTTCGACCAACCGGCATCGACAAAGTAGAAACCGGCATCATCTCTAAAAATTGTATACAATCTCAAAATTTCAACTTTTCAAACTTAGTTACATTAAAATCACTCTGAAAACAATAAAACAAATATTGTAATATATATGAACTCTTATAAAAATGTATACATTTGAGAATACATGCATTTGAATATAAAATGCACTAGATTCACATAAACCCGTGTTGGCGGTGTAACCGCATCGATGAATACTGAGTTAACCATGCTCGGTTAAGTGACCGACACCACGATGCTTTGTGCGTGAACTTCTTTTTATAAAAATAGGATTTTCAACTCAAATCTATAACTTAAATGAATAGAATGTTTATCTAACACATGTATAGCTATATACACATGTATATACATATATACATGCATGTATATATGTATATAAGTGTATATACACACTAGATCAACCAAAATGGTTTTACCTAAATGATTCAACTCAAGAAAATGTGAGCAAACAAATACCCACAACCAAATTATGGTTGGATCTTTTCAATAAAAGTAAAGAAGAAGATAACTACACACTACAATCCTAAGAACAAATAATAAAATGAAGAGTAAAATGGAGGAAGAGGTTCCTCCCATTTGCAAATCTTGAACCCAAGAAACCTCCATGGTTTCCCTCAAGTTTCCATGGCCTCCACCTCCTTCAACCTGCAAAACCAAATGAACAAATGAATAGATTAGGGCAAAGAAAAGAATAAAAAGGCATCATAAGGATATTTAGGGATTTTAGGAAAACCTAAAATCTAAGGGCCCATATTGATCTAATCTAAGGGTGGAGAATTGTCCCTACATCTTTTAAGTTGTTGGTTTTTGGTGGGAATGGTATATTAAATAAAAGGTTCGAGTGTTAAGTAAATGGGGCCACCTAGTGTATTTTGTTAATGGGGCCACTTAGTGGGTTAGAATAAGTTGTGACCCTTTTTATTATGGATCAACAAATAAATAAAGGACATTTGAAAATGGGTTAAATAATAAATATTGTGCATGGGAGTTTTAGATAATGATCTAAAGGGTTAAATTAATTAAAAGTAAAATGTATAGTTAAAAAATTAAATGATGGGTATGGATGTTAAGTTATTATGGGAAATAAATTTAAAACAACTTAGGAAATGATTCTTTTATAAACTTAAGAGGATTTTAAATGAGTAAAATAACAAGATTAATCTAGCCAATATTTTAAATAAAAATTAATGGGAACCTTAGAGAGATTAAATTCCGAGATGGTTTTGGGAAAATAAATAATAACATTTAATTAATAAATTGGTTCCGACTACTCTATGGATATGTAGAAATTATTAAATAGAAATTAATAAAAATTAGTTAATGGTTTTCAACCGTGCAACATTTTAAAAAAAAATCCTTGTAATTTTCTTAAGTGATTAATAATGGAGTTTGGTTTTGGTGTGTCAAATTTATGGGCGTTACGGAGAGGGGGTTAATATTGTGAGTAAGCATTTGCATATTCTCACCAATATTTACCAAAGTAGGTACACATTCAAGGAAGAAATCAACCATGTAAGTAATAACAAGACTAATAAATTGAAGACATAAAGTTCCTTCTTGGTTGTATAATATTACAATGCTTGCAAACTTGGAAAGTGGCTCGATAGTAAAAGAACATAAGCAAGGAGATAGAAGAATGTAGTTTATTGCTTGTAGTAGTGGTGATAAAAAGGCCAAAAACTAACAACAATCAACAAATGCTAACCCTTTGGAATGGAAAAGACAAATTCAAATTATAGCTTACAAAATGTCTATTCCTCTCCCCCATGTGACTTTCCTTCTCACCACCCCTTATGACCTTTCAAATTCCTTAGGAATGGAATCAATTTGTTTTCTTATTTTTGAAAAGGTACTTTTACAATGTAACAAATTAATTCATTTAAATGAAAAAGATGAAAGAGTGAAAAATATATTCCCAATGAAGAAAAATAATGTTATATAGAGAGGGAGGGGGAAAGAGAAGAAGAGAGAGAAGTGAAAATATAAAGATAGGAAAGCTTCTGTTGATGAAGAAACTACGTCGAATAGATCTTTGAAGAAATTTCTTAAGAATGAGATTCTTTACCTCTAACCTCCTATTGACTGGAAACACTGAAACTGCAAACTTCTCCTCATGTAAAATGTGGACACCTTCCAAAGAATTGAATAAGTGTTCAAATACACTATTATGAAATTAGTATTGAGATGGAAACATGACAATCTTATTTGATCACAAGGTAGGATTTAGAACATAGAGATCACTACCTTACTCCTCTTGGCATCAAAATTCACCTCCGTGAAAAATATTTTTCCTTTCTAAATGGAATCAACTTCAAGATGTTCAAACATTTTCTTGCTTGTCTATTGCTCATTGAAAAAGGTCTTCTCCTCCAAATAGAAGGATCGCTCCCTCATTCAACTAGGGGTGCATATAGTGAAACCTCGAGTCTATCCAATCACTATGATGTTCGTAATTATTCCTAACATATCTAGGCACTCTTTCTTCAAAGATGAGAGGGGCAATTTTTAGTGGTGAATATTCGTTAATTCACAAATATTCCTATTTTTAAATTTTACATTTGGAAAAATTTTAGGGTAGGAATTAGGACTGGGTTGCCTAAATTTTCTAGGTATAAGTTAATTTTAGGGTTCGGTTCACCCAACGTTTACACCAATAGCCAAAAATTTTAATTCAAAATGTCAATAACACGAAATTGAAATTTGTAAAATTGTCCATATCTATAGTGATTACATATTTACGATTTCAAATATCAAGTACACATTATATTTTCCTCACAATTCCTTTACATGTACTCACGGTCCTATGGGAATTAACAATCGAGATTGAATACATATCATTGTAGACACCTAAATTCTACTTTTGCAATCTTATTGCCAAAATGCACACAAATCACTCTTATTCTTGCCAATTCCGTTATAATTAGTGATCTTTGCTAATTAACTAACGTTTCTTACCACTTTAGCCAATTAACAACACTTTGTTGATTGTGTAACCCCTTTCACATTCAAGATGCCACTTTACGAGTGAATCGTAAGTCAAAATCCTCTTCAAAACAGACAATTAGCGTTTATTAGCTAATTAAGCCTATTTTGCCCTTATTTTGGTCAATATACCCTAGTATTGACTCAAACCCCTCTTCCAACCACTCAAAATCACCCCATTCACCTCCACAACATCTCAAAGAAGCTTCAAAAGCTTATCCTAGCCTCCTAGTTGACCCTAAGCGGTTGATTAAGGCTTCACACCTCTTAATCACTTGGTAATTCACTAATTGTGATTAACAAGGCCTAATCATGATTAAAAAATCTAATATAATTTGGGGATTTTAGTCCCACATGCACCAAAATAAAATTTTCTCCCAAAAGGAAAACTATAAGAAGGGTGCACCTCATTCCTTTATATTTTACACCATGCTTTGATTTGCATCTCATATAATAAATATGATATATAGCTAAGTTCAATCCTTGCTTAAAGCCTTCAATGGGGTTAGTAGGTGGATATCCAAAATGACCAAGTAGTCATTTGGAGAGACCATTTCACCTTGTTTGGAGTAATGTAACAATAACCATTTAATTGCCCTCTTAGGTCTATTTAGGTCCGTGTTAGGTAATTCAAGCATATTAGTAGGCATGTTTAGTTAGATTTTGTATTTTTTTCATACTAGTTAATCATTCTTTTAAGCTTCTATATTAATGTTACATTCCTAGACTTAGAACCTTGGCTAAATGGATGACAATGGTGTTAGCTTTCCTTGTTTAGTCATGTAATTTTCTTTGTAAAGTTTAGGGTGTCATCAATCATAACCCTCCAACATTAAAGGTATTTTAATAGTTAATATTTTATTCTATTAAAGTTGCATATACTTCGCTACCAAACAATAACATACATTTATGCTAATGCCGGTCATTAGCATACATGTATGCTATCATCGCTAACATACATTTATGCTACCGGATGGCGGCGTACATTTAAATGCTACCTATTGGCATCATAAAAAAATGCCACTAGTTGGTAGCACTAAAAATGCCACCGCCAAGATAGCATGAAAAACACTACCAGTTGGTAGCATGAAAAAATGCTACCGGACAATAGCATGAAAAAATGCTACCGACCATTAGCATAAAAAAATGCTATTGGACGGTAGCATAAAAAAATGTTACCGACTGATAACATGAAAAAATGTTTCCGGCCGGTAGCATGAAAAAATGCTACTAGTCGATAGCATTTTTTAGTGATGTCGTTCTGAAAAAGAAAATATAAGAGTATGGGAATTTGTTTTGTCATACGCCATATTTTTTTGAGGACGGGTTTCTCATTCGAAGATCATTTTAATCGCTAACATAAAAAAAAAAAAATCCCATACAAAAATGGCGAAATCTATATTTTTCACTAAAAAATCACTTTTTAATTTTTTTATTTGTGTCATATTTTGTGAGGACAAATTTCTTGTCAAGACGAACATTTTAACTCCTATTGTAAAAAAATTAAAAATTGCATATGTTTTTGGCCGACAACATATACTATCAACTAACAACATATACTGTCAATCAACAATTGTTACTAGTCGACACCATTATCAAATTATTCATTAAACCATTCGAAACTCATTTCCTTCAGATTTCCCATAATTTCAAAAATTGTTTGCACAAATTTGCCAAGTAATATCTATGAGTTTTTAGGGGGTCTTAAAATTTACCCTACATGAGAGACTCACCATCCTTGTTTCTTAACCAATATTCCATCACTTACTATTTTTAGTAAGTCTTATTTTGAGAAGTCCATTTTTAGTTACCAATTTCTCAATTTGACACTTTTGAGTTTTCCTGATGTGCAAGGAGCAATGACAACCCGGAGAATGAATTGTTTGGTGCACTATTTATAGATAGTGAATCTTAGGAAGGCTTACTATTTTCAAAAGTGGGTCTTCCTGATATCGAATGGAATGAGAGTGGTCTCAAAAATTTGTTATTTCATAAGGAAGATTTGTTCCAATTTTCAGAGGATTTCAATTGCCATAACTCCGTAGATATGAAAAATGATTTTTATTTTGGGAAACTTTGTTTGGACATTAAAAATAATTTAAACCACCATTGGATGCATAGTTGGAATCAATGGAAAGACGTTTTTGAGGAGTTACTTGTTAAAATCTCATGGGGATCAGACAAGGGGTTTACGATATATGAGAAACTTTCCATTTTTATCATGTGAGGTTCCAAGAACATTTTTAACACCAAAATAGCAAGGGGATTGAGCTTTGGGGGAATGAAGCTTTAAACCTTTAAAATGGTAGAGTGTTTGAGTATGAAGTCTTTTTTTATATCACTTGCACACCTTTACTCATGCTTGACTCGGGAAGGTTTAATCAAGGTTGAATGGGGTTTGATGTGGAGTTGCACCATATAAAATAGGGGACAAAGGGAAGATGCTTGACAAGAGAGGATCCCAAATGTTCTTTGCGTGCCAAGTGTCGGCTTGTTGTGTAGTGTGGGGGAGATGCAAGGTGCTAAAAATGGTTTCTGAGGGCTGCAATTTGGTCCTTGATATGTCCAGGGGTTAAATGAAAGGAAGGGGAGCACATTTTTATGTCCCCAATGTACCTTTTTATGTTGGTGCAATGTAAAGGGACACCGAAAATTGAAAAATTTTCCATGGTTCATCATCTCATGAGGAGGGGAGAAGTGGTTTCAGCAAGATGCAAGTTTGAGACCTCCTAGGGGTGAAAGTGATGTTTTCCAAGTTACAGAGAGAAAGGCCTCATAAAATGTAGTGTACTTTCACATCCCCCATATCCTTATGAATCATGGGGAAAATCTCAGGGCACACAACATGCTCCAAAATGTGTCATGGGGTCCTGGGAACATGAGAAGGGGGCCGTTTTGACTAGACTTGAGCTTGCACCTCTAACACTTGCAACACTTGAAGTTGATGTTTTTAAGTGACAAAACTTGCAAAATGAAGTGAGGGAGAACTTTTATGTCCCCCAAGTACTTTTACCTATTGGGTAAAATACAAGGGGACACAACATACTCTAAAATGCACCAAGGGGGGGCTCTTCATGAGAAAGTGGTCTATTTTTGCATTGTGCTCACCTAACCACTTAAGTCACAAGTTTTAAGTGAAAAAACATTACTTGCATAGGGGAGCCCACTTTTTTTCCCCATGTCCCTTTTCACCTTGGTGAAAATTTCATGGGAACACATAGCCTTGAAAAGTGCGTTGAAGCGTTTAAGTGATGCTAACACCATCATCCTAATGCGAAATTAGAACACAACTTCCCTTTTCAATCACGGGAGAAAACATTGGAGTTCAGAGGTGAAATACTATATGATTTTGAATCCATATCATCCAATGAGTTCATTAGCACCAATGTTAATACTTTATTCAACATGAAATTTAAGTTTTGGCACCATTCATTATTTTAGCACGAAGGAGCGGTAAAAATGACTTGAGATATCACGGAAGATCTTGAAAGCTTAGAAAAAAATTGATATTTCCATCATGTGGATAATTACAAAATATTTCTATTTAGTATCTCGATGAGCTTTCAAATCCTCCCGAAACTCCCATAATCATCAGATAAAGTTGTCTTTCTTCATTGGAGCCTTTGTTCCCTGTGCCCAAAATGACATGGTTTTTCTTATCTTATTCTTGACATCAATTATATCCACATATTTTCACTAAAATTTCTTAGATAACATCATTTCAATCCTACACAAATTACGATGGATTGATTCTTCCCTGTCATCTTCCGGAGGATGTTCTTATGTTGTAATATGGCTAAAAATAACCAATTTAGTGCTTTGGAGAACACTATTCCACCTCGGAGCTTAGTCTAATCATGAAATCATATTGGATCTATTCCCCTACACATGAAACACACTTTGAAACCATATTAAAACTTTCCTCTTGGCCAAGATGAGGTGACACAGACTTGGAGGGGTCATGGTGTGAGATGATGGGCTTACTTAGAGGAAGGGTTCACGATGACCGGGATATAGGTTTTCAAATGGTGGGCTTAGTTGTCATTGAATTTTTTTCAATTTTGCATTCTAGACATTTAGCATGACAAAAATCTAAAGAAACATGGTTGAGAGAGGGAAATTTGGAAATAAAGGGGAGGCAATGCACCAAATTGGAAAATGGATCAAATCTGGCTCTAAAAGACACATATGTGAACACACAAGCGAATATTTAAAATATGTGCACAACTTTGAAGGAAAATAATAAAGCAATGCAAGAAGATAGATATTTTCACATTAAATGTAGATCATTCAAAGGAATGAAGCCACACTTGCATTAATATAAAAACTTAACCATTTATAGGCACATATTTGAGGAAATAAAGCTCCATAGATAAGTTACAAAAGTCACGAGCAAGATATTTTGAGCTCAAAGGTATATCTATAGACTTATAGAAATCAAACCCATATTATGTGCCAAAGCACTTATATTTATATAAACAGAGAAATAAGCGAGAGGGGACCAATCACATTTAGTGATTAATGAAATCAACAACACACCAACACCAAGGACCAATTGCCATAGATTTTATAGGTCAGGTATGGGCACCTAACATCACTCCAATCACACGCCATCAGATCACTAGTACAGGAGGATGGTGCTGCTCAAAATTAATTTCATGTTGATGGAGTAGTTGAGAGCCTGATTCAAGTCAAGCACAACTTTTTCATGCCTCGCGGACTTTAGATGATTTTTCTTTGATCCATGGCTTTCTCCTTCATTTACTAACTTATCATGTTCCTTAGAGTTTTTTGCTCTTGATGACCCATGGCCTCAATGTATTCCACATTTAAATTTGCTTCCTCACATGTCATGGTGCTCTACTTCTTTGCTTGTGGATTCTTGTTTTGTAGCTTCTAACCTTAGTTGCATTCAAACTTGTTTCATTTTTATTGTGGGGTGTTTTGCAACACTTTCCTTGCATCGCAACTTCTCTAAGTGGAAAATGTGCTTTTTCCACAGAATTAACTTGACTTCACGAAATTCCATATTTTCCAAGTCCACATAATATTGTATTTTCATGTCATGAAGCACTAAGCTTTTCACACATGCGGTAGAAAGATGGCCCTCTAACTTCTTTATTTTGTGGGTCCTTAATCTGGAGCCTCCTACGCCTAAAACTTGGATGAGTTGTTCAAAATAGCATGGGGTGTTATTTAAGACAACACAACTATCACATCAAAATGAAATTATAAATTATTTTTTTCTCTAACCATAATTACCACCACACACCCCATATCATGTTAGGTAAAACCTAGCAATTTACGTAATTTTCTATTGTAGTTAGCGTTTAATATTTTACCATAGGTATTTATTTATTCTTGTGAATAGTTCTTGTAGTAGTCGGTTAAGTAGTTCTGATGGGTACATAATTTTTATTTGCATAATTATATTGTTATATGGTTTTATAGCTATTTATTTTATTTTATTCATGTATAGTTTTACAGTTTATTTGTTGAACTTATGTAAAAATTCATATTTATATTCTAGTGTTCAATACCTATAAGTATTATAGCATATTCATACTTAGTAATATGATTTTATACATCAATACAATTGTTAGGCATCCTCCTTGTTTTCTCATCAACATATAAATCTCAAAGATGTAATGGAAATGTATAAGAAGCTGGGAAAATAATAATTTTTAAATATATTTTGATACTCTCCCAAGCACAAGTTCCAAAAACAAAACAAAAACACAAGTATGATTTCCCTTAATGTAGTGCAATGAACATTTCACGTTTCTTGTGTGTGCTTCCCAAAACCGATGTGGAAACTTCAACACAATAGATGCCTCGATAAATTCATCTAACATTATATCAAATGGAGCTACTTAAACAATACAACATAGCAATAGAATCACTCCCACCATACAAATTATACACATTTCTCCACCAAATATTACAAAAATGGACCTAGCCGGTTTACCATTTTGCAACATTGAAGCTCACTTGAATGTAATTTTTTTGGCTATTCAAATAATTCAAGAAGAACTTTAATATCACTTTAAACCCTATGACACCCAATTCTACTAGTTTTAATAATCATTCTACTTCTCCATTTGATTATCCACAAATGAAAATATGGCAAGTTATAACTTATAAATTTTATTAATCTAATATTATAGAATTTTTATCCATTAATCAACTACAAGAAACAACATTTGACAAAAATTCACTTTCCAATATGCTCTGACAGATGTCCATACCTTATTCTAAACTTTTATTTTGGCACACATTAGGAGTATGTCGAAACAGGTTGTGGAGTCTAGTTTTAAATCTCCCAAATGTGTTTACCTAAGTTTTTGAAGGTATTTGAACAAACACATTTTGTGCATATTATGTAATCATTTCATTCCATTAGATGGAATTTATTCTAGGAATTTGTATTCTTCCAATTTTTTCATAAATTTGTACAAGGCACTTACAACTATAAGAAACAAAAATCAAACTCCCATTATGTTATGATGAATGTCTCTAAGTTTTTATAAAGCTCCCATTATGACACTTTGGCTAGAAGGCTTGTGCAAAATGTTATGGGGTTTGTATTTATGTTTCCAATTGAATTTATTGGGAGATTTCAAGACCTTTTCAACAAAAACATTTTGTGTGTATCCCATAATCATTGTAGTTTATTCGATTTGCATTTATTTCAAGCAATTTTTCAAAATTTTGTGTCCCTTGTTAATCTACCAAAATTTTCATGCATATTCACCAAGGAAATTACAACTATAGCAAATGATAATGGTCCCTTCTCCATGATGTTTATAGCCTATTTCAATGCTCATATTTGAGAAGAGGTTGGAAGTATGGTAACAAATGTGAATTATCACGTTGGGCACCGGAGGTTGCATTTGGTGAAACATTGTCAATGCTTTGGCATAACCAAATTTATGCAAATATGGTACATGCTCTCTTTGTTGAAATACATTTTGACACATCTGAAAAAGATGTTGTAAAGAGGATGCTATAAAAATATCTAGATAATGCAAATTTTAACCAACAATTACACTTCAAAATTGGATGCCTCTAAAGCATTAAACTATACCAAATTTGATGGAACTCTAGCAAAAAATTAAATATATGTCATAATTATGAAATTTATAAAGTGAATGATAAATAAGAGAAATTAGGAAATAAAGGGAAAAATGCATAAATATGTAAAACTATAAACATCGAGGATTAAAATAAAATAAAATCGTGGACAATTGTTACATTACAAAATAATGAAACTATGGCTATTTTCTTATTATTATAGGGATCTGGTTAATTTTTGAAAAATAATGAAATTGTTGTTTTTGTTGCGGATATGTCAACCTCTAAAAATTCTATACTTGTCACCACCACAATCATCTACATGCTCATAGGTAGACATTATATAAATTGAAGACAATTCTAAAGATAATATGGAATTAAAAAAGGATAATAAAGGAAAATGTGTTGAAGAGGAATTGGTGCAAAAGTATTTTCACTTGTGCATGGAGAAATAGTAGGTTTTCAAAAAAATTGGCTTATTTGGGTGCAACAAGGGTGAAGATTCGATTACACATTATGAGGAAGAGTCCAAAGATGATTTGAAACTTTTGCCTAATGTGTTGAAGAAATATAAATATGATTTTTCTAATTGGTAAAATTATGGGGTGTGGTCAATGGATAAACCACTTCCAACACCTTATGAAGAATTTACATTTTGGAAGTGGAGCTATATGATATGATAATCTACTATTCCCAATGCAAGTCTTGGGCTATTCACTTTGACAACAATTAATATGGGTCTACAACTCAATGTTCAATTGGTCTCTTTGAAATATTACCTTTTTATAATCTAATGTACCTATTTGCTTATTGAACCCATGTGGCTAGATACAAAGTCCATATATCGAGATATGACAATATGTGTTATAATAGAAGAGAAGATTTAGACAACCCAAAAGAAAACCTACCGTATGCATGATCATAACTACCTTGATGGATGCCCTTATGCATTTAAATATATTGCTAGTTTCATCAAAAGTATTTGTGGGTGTTCACATTTTGTATCTCCCAATTTTCAATTTATAGAGTGTACCAATGACAAAGATGATGAAATGAAAGGATCAATTTTACCTCTTTATTACATTGTGAAAGCAATAAAAATATAGAAGCTAGTGGAGAGCTTCTACTTAACTATAGTTTTAAAGGAAAATCAACACCATTAAGATTGAGGAGATTTTTTTGTTAACAATGATGATATATATACACATTGATTTTTTGAAACCATATTTTTCAAAATTGAGTTTCATATAGTATTTTGAAAAAAACAAAATGTTTTATTTTTTTATGTTTTGTAAAATAAAAAAACATGGGGTTTATAGCTATCATTCCGTAGTACTAATTTTTTTTTTTTTTTACAATTTAAACATTTATTTTCTATTTTTACAAAAATTTCAATGACATAGGTTTTGATTTTCATTTTGCTCTCATTTTTATACACACAACTAAAAATATAAATATAAATTATAGTTAGAATATGTTGTATGTTTTGCATATTGAACACAGAAGAGTACTATATGTTTATACTACGAGCGTTAGCTAGAGTTTGCGAGTATAGATATGTGGTTTTTTATCTATATGTTTATATGGGTTGTATTAAAACCCATGATTTATGGGGAACCATTATGGTTTATTTTCTTAGCCCACGGTTTTAGCACCCATTGTATCGTAAAACCGCTTTGTGATTTTACTATTAATGTGCTTACATATAGTTGGACATGCAGTAGGGTAGAATAGAACTTGAAAGTACATTATTGTATTGTAAACAACTAAGCTAATGCAATAAGAGAGAGACGTTACTACGCTAGGTTTTTTCTTGAAAGGGTTTCCCAGGATAAATCTTGTGTTATCTTGTGTATGTCATTTTTAATTATGTTTATCTTGAATATTTTGTTAAGTATTTATTCTCTCGTATTTGCTTATCATATCAAATTCTCTTTAATTATTAAATTTCGAAAAAACCTTTATAAAAAGTGAGCTTCACACAACTATTTTTTTCTAACTATACTACTTTCAATTTTGAGATATTGAGTGTGTGACAAAATATAGTTAACTTCATATAAATGTTTTTTAAATATTTAAATAAAAATTATATTTTTGTTGAAAAAATATTTTGCGCTACAACATTAAAAATATAACATGTCTTCAAAAAATCTTATTTTAATAATTATATCTCATTATCATACATGTGTGTGTGAATTTGTCACTCAATGTGCTAGTTTACACAAATAAACTAGTGTGTTACACAAAAAGACAAAAAAAATTAAAAATATAATATATATTTGCGTATTCTACACTCGAAATCTTTTGTTTCGTATATTTACACTATTGTAAAATTCTAAACTGATGTATTACTTATCATCACTCAAACTTGCATAAACTCTCATTTTTAAGAAAATACATGTCACTTCTCTATATAAAAGTGGGTCACATGTTTGTGCACTCACCCTCTATCTTCCAAGAATGTATGAAACACATAAAATACATTCTAACTAATTAGATGAGCTTCATTAGTCCCAAGTTATTTGTAAAATACGAAAAGCTTGCCTATCACACAAAAATGAAACCGGTGCTTCATTATCCTTTTTGGATACATAGGAAAACTAACACTAGTAAAACAAATCCCTACATATGAACTAGAAAGACATTTGGTCACACACTATGTGATACCTTTGACATTGTCATCACATTGGATACAATCTTCATGTAACAATGAATGATCCATCACATATCACATTATGAAAAATACGACTTAACATAAGAAATGTGAACCCCCAGTTCATGATTGAAATATATTTATGTCTAAAATAGATACATCACTAACCAACAAAGAAATAATGAAACCTCAACTCCTCTATACACCTTTATGCAACAAAAGATAAGATTGTGGAACATAATAAGCACGTGCTAAAATCATTACATAAGTTTATTGTAAATTGCCCTTATATAAGAAACCAAACCAATACCTAATCACAATCTTAATGATGAATAATTGGATTAGAAAGTACTCCTAGCATCTAGGACAACAAGTCATATTAACATCTAACATCTAATCTTTGTAAGATTGGTTAACATATAACAATTGATAAAGATTAATGGAATAATATATATATAAAAATTTATTTAAGAATAATACATATTTTGATTATTTTGATTTAAGAATTAACATTATAAAGAGAAATAATCAATATTAATGCAATGGAAAGTGAAAGATGGTACTCATGTCTTCATAAAGCAAAAAGAAGAACTACTACAAAGAAATGAAAATAAATATATTCAATTTTCACACAACAAATGACCATTCACATTGTAGTACTTACGTTTTCAGCATTCACATAAAACAAAATTAAGTTGTTATAACAACTTCAAATTAAAACTTTTTTTTCCTTTGTCATTATTGTAGAATGTTGAAAACAATTTACTTTATATAATAAATGATCTTGATCACAAAGAATTATGTGCCCAACAATAATAACACAAATGTTTCCAAAAATTCCAAAACACTTATCTGCATAAAATATTATATAATCTAATAGTATTGTTAGCAATAATTTTAAACTTTACATTTTAAAAATGAAAATGAAAAAACATTAGAGAAATTTGGAATCCATCCACTGTTCTATAAACCAACCTCTCTTTTCTCTGCAATTATTATGTAAAATAGGAATAAACCAATTCTCAACTCTTGTCCTTAATATTTTTTTAATAAATACTTAAAATACCAAAGTAAAACAAAATTCCAACCAGAGAAAAGACAAAACAGTTTAACACTGAATTAGTGGGATCTAAAAAAACATGAGGATTTAATTCTTGTACACCGTCTGTGTTAGATTAAGGGAGACTGTGCAGGGTTGATTTTTTATTTTTCATTTTATTTTTGATAATGACAACATCCATACAGTAGATTCTTTCACAGAAATTTTACACCAAAACCTTTTTAAAAAGAGTGAAATCCAAAAAACACATCTTTTCTACCACACCATAAATACTAATAAAATACCCAGTCACAATTTTAGATGGCCACCATTTTACCAAAAACCTAAACTGCCTTGGGCCCAGAGGAAATATTCTTAATTGCATATTGGCGTGCTGGACTCATTTTATGGGCAGATTTCACACCCCTAATAGTCTAATAATATTCAGTGACTTTGTGGGACAAACCTAGAAAATTCTGGCCATGATATTGATGTGGGCCTGACAACATATTTTGTTTTTTTATATGGAATTGCTGATTCTAAATGCATCCTCCACGGTCCAAACACTAAGCAACCATGTCATTATTATTAGTATAGTACATATATATCAGATGGGCACAATGCACATTTGCTCCTGCGTACACAACCAGCTGGGTCCAACGTGCATATTCACAGACTCTCTCGATCATAACGTTCTGATAACATTAAATTGTGCAGCAATTAATCATTCTGTGAAATACCCAACTGAAGATTTTACCCACTACTGTCTGCCATCTTTTTCCCATTAAACCTCTCAATGCAGTGCAGGCCAAATATTCAGTACATCCATGTGAGAGCAATATGTGTGTAAAAAAACCAAGGTCTGCTACATTAGTTTACATCTTTAAACACACCTAATGTGCAACTAAATTGGAGGAGGTGAGGCTGATTGAGTTTATACAGAGCCATGGCCCCAGCAGCATATGTTAACGGTTCAGATCCTGCCAATAACAACAACATAAGGGTGCTGCTCCAAGCAGCTGTTCAAAGATTACAATGGACTTATTCAATCTTTTGGCGAGTTTCTCAGCATAGAGGGTTTGTTTCTTTAGCTTTAGAGTTGTGAAAATATGTGTCTGGTTTTGGTTTTGGTTATGAAAACATAATTGTATGTTGTTGTTGTGCAGGTTGCTGGTTTGGGGAGATGGGGTTTATAATGGGGATGTAAAAACAAGGAAAACTGTTCAGGCAAAAGAGTTCCTTGGCCAGGATGATGCACTGTGGGTGGACAGGAGCCTGCAACTGAGAGAGCTTTTTGAGTCCCTGTCCTCTGAAGGTGGCAATAATGTTCAGCCTGTTAGGAGGCCGTCAGCTGTTGCATTGTGCCCTGAAGATCTCACAGACACAGAGTGGTTCTATTTGGTTTCTATGTCTTTTGAGTTTGCAACTGGCAATGGGTATGTATTTTTAACCATGGAGTGTTTGGGCAGTGCATCACTATCAAAGTATCATTTTGGGGATCAACTGCATGTTTAATATTAGATTATTCACACTTACCCATCTCTCATGATTTCTGATTCACTTCATTCAAGCATTTTTGGTCTACATTGATACTCATGGGCATTAGATAATGCTTCTAGTGAATAAACCATGACTGGATTGTTTATTTCAATAGTTCTAGTCCTAATGCTTCACCTCTTTGAGAAATAGCATCACCCTAAATGATATTCGATAATGGGTATCAGTACTGCAATTCATATTTTTACACTTCGTTGCCAATCTAGACTGTAGGGAAGCCATATATTGTCAATATCTGTGAATTTCAAGGCATAATGTAGCAAACCGACACACTGGAATAATGTGATCAAACATATGTTTATATTGCTCTGTGTTGCAGAGCTCATGTATATCCGGGCATTGGATTTTTTTGCAGATTACCGGGCAGGGCTGCAGCAAACGGTCGTCCTGTGTGGCTGTGTAGAGCCAACGAAGTGGAAAGCAAGGTTTTCTCCCGTGTTCTTCTTGCTAAGGTGATTTTCTTAGTATGCAAGATTATTATCATTTCTTTCCTTCTGTTTATAGCAGATAAACCTATACTAATGTACACTGGATTGGCTGGATCCGGAATGACTGGATATTTTACAGACTTCTGGCATTGAGGTAAGCATGAACCTATAATATAGTAAACATGTACTAATGATTTAACACATTCACACAAGCTACAACCAGTTTTCATTTCCTAATGTACATTGCCTTTTGCAGACTGTAGTGTGCATTCCAGTTAGAGATGGAGTGATTGAACTGGGTGTAACAAAGCTGGTAAATTGTTAAGCGCCCTTGAGATTTTAGTACGTTTTTAGCCAAAATATAGTATGATGTTTTGATTTTATATTCTTTTTAACAGGTAACAGAAGATCCGGGTATAATAGAGCAGGTTAAGAACATTTGGGTGGATGATGATGATGATCCAGAGCCAGAGATATCATCCCAGCACTCAACTTCAAGTCTGCAGAGTTCAGATGGCAGCGTGCAGTCACGGGAAGAATGCATAGGGTACTCACAGAATTCTGGCTTGCAGACTGAGAATGAATCAGTACAAGCCAACAGTACCCATTTGGGTTGTTCCGCATACACTTGGCCCAACTTGGAGCAAGAGCACATGATCTGCAATGGAGGAGGATATAATAATTCTCAGTTTCTGGCTAATGATCTGATGCTTGCTGGAATTGAAGACAAGAACAATACCCACTTTGTATATCAACAGAAAAACGAGACTACTGATGACAACAGTCCATATTTAAGAACTGTATCTTATCTTTTGCAACAACAGCCATTTCTGTCGACCTGCTGGAAGTTAAAGAATTCCTATGGGGGTGCTTTCTCAAAGTGGGTCAACACAGGAGTCGCAGGAGCCTCCACTAGATCTCAGTCCATGTTGAAAAACATGCTGGTTAAGATCACCAGGCTGCAGTGCAAGGACAGGGACGAAGCCTGGAATAAAGTTAGGGAAGAAACCCAAAATGGTGTTAAACTAGAAGAGCTCGGTACAGGTCATGTTCTGGCCGAGCGCAAGAGGAGGGAGAAGCTTAATGAGAAGTTCAAGATTCTTCGATCCATAGTTCCATTTGTCACCAAGGTAATCCAATTCAACTCAGTTTCTTTAAGTATAAGATTTCCGAAAGAAAAATCAAGTGTTAGGAAAATTCCATTAGGGAAGAGCTTAAACCGCCTCTGAGTTGGGGTTGCCTGACTGTTAAAGGCATGGGCTGTTTAGCATTTTTGGGTGTTTTTAGTGTTGGGATTCAACCCATTCAAGGTGAAGGCTCAAACACTAGCTGCAGATCTCTTTGAAATGATAAAACTTAAACATGTTGTTAACCTGTGAGCTCTCTTTAATTATTAGATGAGTAGATTGAAAACAATACTAATACATTATAGATAAGCTGCAACAGACTGTTTCTTATATGTTTTGCACAATTTATTTTTGTTTTGAACAGACGGACAAGACATCTATCTTGGGAGACGCCATAGATTATATGAAACATCTTCAACGGAGAGTAGTTGAGTTGGAATCTTGCAAGAAGCAGCAAACAGAAAGTGATTGTACTGTGCATCCCAACAGAGTTGAGAAATGCAAGGAGTTGGGTCTTGAAAGAATGGATAAGAGGAAGGTCCGCATTATAGAAGAACCTGCTTCTTCAACAATTATTAGGGCAGTTGACACATTTCCAAACGATGTTGAAGTATCCATCATTGATGAGGAGGCTCTGGTAGAGCTGAAATGTGCTTGGAAGGAGGGACTATTGCTGCAAATAATGCAGACCCTGACTAATTTCTGTGTAGAGACTTATGAACTTCAGTCTTCCAGGGTGCACACCAACTTCC
This sequence comes from Taxus wallichiana var. yunnanensis, assembly GCA_018340775.1. NCBI lineage: Eukaryota > Viridiplantae > Streptophyta > Pinopsida > Cupressales > Taxaceae > Taxus > Taxus wallichiana. The sequence continues at coordinate 653,636,814 of CM031234.1, forward strand.
TTGTAGCCACCATAAAAGCGAAGGTAGTCTTCAAAGTAATTAAATGACTTAAATTACAGCATTAAAGGTAGTCATGTCAAATTAGAAGAATTGAAGTTTTGATAAAACTTGTGTGAATATTTTGGTGGGTATATGCTTCAAATCACTAAATACTTATTTTTGACAATATAAATTATATGATGAATAAGAATTATTCATATAATTTATTGTCGAAACTATAATGTTTTTCACGGTCATCTTTTGACAATCTTCTACTAATAAATTATATGATCAATAAAAATTATTGATATAATTTAGTGTGGAAACCAATGTTTTTGAAGGAAAAATTATTGACAAGAAAGTACTGATACAATGTTTAACCAATGCCTTCAATATGTTATATGAGTGGCTTCAAATCACTCATATAACTGCTGTCAAGATCATTCATCTGGCCCATAAATTATATGAATAATGGATCCACCAAAATATTCTTTTCCAACAGTCTTACTTAAATGATTTAAATGTTCTTGCATTGAACTGTACCCATAAGTATGGGACCCGTGACACATTCATTATCATTGAAAGCTGACAGATTTTTATTCATTTTTTGCAGGTGAGAGAACGCCAAGTGGAGAGAAAGTAACAATTGTTGAACTAAAGAAAGCAATTCAGCTCATTGCTCACTGACATCAGCTGAACAGTTCTGTCATTTGACAATTCTGCAGCTTCAGACTTGATGATGGTCTTTAACGACCATACAGGGGAATGACCTTGTTCCCACTGACAACATAGAAAAATGTTTTTAACCGTGTTTCTCTTCAGTTCTTTAACTAACTAATTGGTCATATGAAGGCAACTTTCAGTTCTTGGATTGAGAGGAGTTTTCAGTGTGTAATTTATCAGGAGACTCAAATACGAAGACAAAGTCCAGGGTTGTCTCGCACAGATGTCTCCCATTATTATGAGATTCCGTTTTCATTTTCTGGCGTTTTCTGGGTTTTTTTAATTTGAGTTGCGGTCTTAATTTTTTTATTAAAATAGAGTTAAATTTATTTATAAATAATATATCAATATTTTATTTTTTAAATCTATATAGATTTTACTATATTATTCATTTTAGTAATATAGTCTATTTTTTTTTAAATAAATAAATAATTTAATTAAACTATTTGTTGAAACTGTTAATTTAACAATAAATATGTGATTTAATCTTACACTAATAACAAGTATAAGACCAAGATGATATATCAGGTCTTACACTCATCAAAAAATTAAATAGCAATAAAAAATGTGAAGTGGTGAATTATATTTGATCATTTCTCTTTTAACTAAGGAGAAATAAATAATCAAGTTTATATAGGGAAGTGGGGTCAGTGGTGGTTTACTCTTTTATTTTTTCATTATTGGAACCTGTCTTTATATTCATAATACAAAAGAGTTACAACAACGGGGTAATCGGAAACTCACGCTCCAAAATCAAAATGTTGAGAAATGCCAAAAGAGGACCACAAAATCAGAAAAACACATAACAACCTAACAACTTTAAGTTATAATAAAAACTATGGTGGAGACTAATACTTATACAAGAGTGATAATTATGCAAGATTTACATGTCATGATGTGATAGCTACTCTTCATCATTATTATGTCAAATTTAAATTAATGTGCTACGACAATTATTAAGTGGTACTATGACTACTATTGGGTATAGAGTGATCAAGTTCCCTATCTACTATTGGACCATGTTTAAATATTAGTCTCTCCCCTATTTATATGTTTTCTTTTTCAAAATTAATATATACTTTTTCTATTTACCATTAAAAAAAAGACAACTTATCTTAGTAACATTGATATAAATCAATCCATAAATTATTGAACATTTGATCTAGATTAGCATCTCTATGTAAGTACTTGTAATTCAATGATGAGTATGATGATATAAAAGGTATTCTCTAATTATCTACCAAAATATAAATTTTAAGAAATACCAAATAAAAGAACAAAATTTGAAATTCATTTTATTATAAGTAATTGAAAATCAAATGAAGTTTAAGATTTGACTTTTAAATATTAAATGTTTTTGAAAAAAATTAGAAAAAAATTATAATCTTAAAGTCACAATCATAAATATATTTCTATTTCTTAATATTTCTTTATTATTAATTTTAGAATTTTTATTATAATATAATAATATATATAGAGTAGTATTTGGTATTGTTTTAAAAGGTGATAGAAAAATATTAAGCACAAAGAAATTTGGAGCTCCTTTAATTTTTATTTGAACCACGTGCATTATTTAATTAGATCGAACCATATGTCACTGATCATAAAGAAATTTAGAGAGTTATATTTTAGATTATTTATAATAATAAATATGATTTATTGTTATAAAGATTATTTTGAAATGATTTAAATATAATATGCAAAACAATTAGTAATATCAGATTTAAAATATTAAATGGGTTGGAAAGTATTTAAATTTCTTAAGTGATAATTATATTTTATACAAAATGTATTTTGTGTCATTAGTTTTTTTGAAAGCTTTTTTTTTCAATGCCTTAAAAAAATTAATGTTTTTGTTAAAAATATAATATGTTTTTCAATTATGTTGAGAAATATATAGTGTATTTTAACCAAAATTTCTTGTAATTTTACATCTCACTATTGACTTAACATTCTCGAAACTTTCAAAACTAATAATTTTATTTTTATTTTAATTATATCATCTACAAACACCATCTCCAATTTTACTTATAACAATTGAATACATATAATCATAATTAAATGTTAACAAAGGAGTAATGCGAAAGCATAAAATCTTAAATAACATGTTCTATACAAAGCAAATCTTAAACCTTAGCTTAAAATCCAGAGTAGCAATAGTTTTTTTTTTTAAAAGAAAACATATGAAAAGATACAATACTTATCTTCCATTGCAAATATATCTACTGACTATGATTCAAAGAAATGATAATGTGGAAAAAAATACATATGAACAGGTTGAAGAAATCAAATGGTGGGTATGTCATCACTTCTAGGACCATATGACCCGATGTCAAGGCCCGCCATATGACCATTACATTAATCTTAGTAGTTAGTAGCTTGGGCATTGTTTGTCCTCATCCATTTGTTATGGGTAGTTTGGATGACCTAGAATTTAGAGAAATAGTTGTTTTGTCAAACAAATATTGTTAGGATAAGAACAATTGTTATCTAATATTGACTCCTTTTAGGTGACACCTCATAACCAAGGTTGTTATGGTTATTGAGTTGTCTTACTCTCACCGTTCATTTGTATTAATCTCGGCCGTTGATTTTCAACGAGAGTAGTATATAAGGGGGTCATTGGGGTCATTTGTAACAAGAGAAGTTTTGAGAGAAACTTGCAGTGTTAGCATGGGCGCGATGATAGCGTTGGAGATAGCGGTGGAGGAATATCGGCGGGAGGATTAGGAGATTGTCGGAGCTCTACCAAGGTAAGAGGCAAGCGATGATTTGTATCTCTTGATTTGCTTTGAAGTTTAATATATTTCTCATCCGTAGTAATCTTGGTTTTCCCTACGGGGTTTTCCAGGACAATTGTCTAAAATATTGTGTTCACCTTGTTGGGTATTTCTTATGTGTTTGTATTTGTGAAATTCTGATTGTGTTATTTTCCAATATTTGTTGATCAAATAATCTTACAAGATAAGAGGTTAATAATCAATAACTGTAATAGATTTTTCACATGGTATCAGAGCTAAGTTCGGGTAGAAGAGATTTACCCTAGGTGAAAGAAAGTGAGGGTTTATAAAACCCAGTTTAACCTCTTCAAAATTATTATTATTATTTTCCTTTAAGATGGCCTCAGCGGGTTTAAGAGATCAAGTTAGATTGGATGGAGCCTCGAATTTTGGTGTCTGGAAAGCCAGAATTTCTCTATTGCTGGAAGAGAATGGTATCAAGGAATATGTGACCACTGTTGTACTGCACCTGCCTACGGATGCAACACAACTCTTAAGCATATAAGAAGGAAGATGCCAAGGCAAGGAGGTGATTCTTGACGGTGTCGAGGATCATGTTGTTCCGCATATTGTAGAGTTAGATATTGCGAAGGCGATATGGGATGCCATTATGAATCTGTACCAAAATGCTACCACTAATCGGAAGCTGATTCTCAGAGAAAAGTTGAGGAATACCCAGATGAATAAGGGAGAAGACGTCACAAGTTACCTCACCAGACTTAGACTTGTCAAGGATGAATTGGCATCTGTTGGAGACAAGCCAAGTGATGACGAGCTAGTGAGAATAGCCCTAAATGGGTTTACTAAGCAGTGGGATGTCTTTGTTCAAGTCATCAATGGACGAGACACCTTACCGAGTTGGGATCGACTATGGAGTGATTTCACTCAGGAGGAGCTTAGACTAAGTCTTGTCAATGGAGCCAACAATAAGAGTCAGAAAAGTGAGGTGGAATAGGAAAATGTTGCCCTAGCGGGTAAAGGGAAAGCAAAGAAGGGGTCTAGTAAAGGATCAAATTCACAAGGTGAAAAGAAGAAGAAAGATTCTTTGAAGATCAAGTGTTATGGTTGTCATGAGTTTGGCCACTATGTCAGCGATTGCCCAGAAAGGAAGAAGAATGAAAAGAAAGGCAAGAAGCAAGTTGCGGCTTCAGCAAGTGCAGATGAGCTCTCTAGTAGAATGGAAGATGAGTTTGCACTCATAGCATGTATGGTTAGCTCAACCTCACAGAGTGTTTGGTACATAGATAGTGGGGCGTCATATCATATGACAAGAGTTAGAGAATACTTCTCCAGTTATAAGGAAGAGAGCACCAGAATCCAGATCTCTATGGGGAACATGTCCAAACTCAACTCAGTTGGGAAAGGGACTGTTCAGTTTCAGAGGGAGAGTGGTAAGATGATTCCCCTTCATGATGTGTTGCATGTTCCAGGCTTAGGGATGAATTTGATTTTTGTATCTGTCCTTCAGGACAAAGGGTACAATGTACTCTTTAGAGGGGCACATGTGTTGATCAAGCACAAGGATTGGAAATCACCCATAGCTATTGGAGTTAGGAGCGGTCGGCTTTATAGGCTGCAGTTTGATATTCCTAAGGCACTCATGAGCAACAGTAATCTTAGAGATCAAGGAGAGCTATGGCATAGAAGGATGGGCCATATCCATCATGGAGCCCTTAAATTACTTCATGAGACAGTGACAGGTGTTCCTGAGGTGAGCACAGAGCACGATGATGTATGTAAGGGATGCGTGTTGGGGAAGTTTGCTAAAGCATCTTTTCCAAGGAGTGACACCAGATCCAAGGGCGTTCTTGATCTAGTACATTCAGATGTATGTGGACCAATGTCGATGAAGTCTCTTAGAGGGTATGAGTACTTTGTTACTTTTATTGATGATTTCTCCAGGAAGACATGGATATACTTCTTGAAGACCAAGGATGAGGTTTTCAGTCGCTTCCAAGAGTTCAAAGCTCTTGTGGAGAATTCGACAGGAAGGAAGATAAAAGTTCTTCGGTCAGACAATGGAGGCGAGTACAAAAGCAATGAGTTCCAGGAGTTCTGTACCAGAGAAGGAATCAAGAGAGAGTGGACTGTTCCTTACAATCCGCAACAGAATGGAGTTGCTGAGAGGAAGAATCGGTCTATAACGAGGCATCGAGGGCTAGTTGCATGACCGGGGATTTACCCCGTTATCGTAGGCGGAGGCATGCAATACTGACGATATACATACTGAGAATAGAGTTCCACATAAGGTACTAGGAAGATGACACCGGAGGAAGCATTCAGGGGAAGAAGCCGAGATGTCGGTCACTTTAGGATCTTTGGGAGTTTGGCATATTGTCACATTCCTAAGGATACACGTACCAAGTTAGATCAGACTGCGGAGAGAGGGTACTTTGTGGGGTACAGTGAAACCTCAAAGGCATATCGGATATTCATTAGGGGACCGGAAGGATTATTGTTCGACGTGATGTCAATTTCATGGAGGATAAGGCATTTAGAAGGTCTAGAGATTTGCCGATGTAGATGATCGAGTACGCGGCCAACGAAGCTCTAAGGATCACTCAATCGAGTCAAGGGCAACAAAGCTCGAGTACGATTCTAAACAAGCATAGACTCGGGAGGAGAGAGTTTTCAAAGTATGGAGCAACGGTATAAGAAGAGATGCATCAAGAAGACATGGAGGTTGATATTTCATCCTCTACAATTGGCGGCAAGAACCGTGAGGTTCAATGCCTGAGAAGAATACTCGAGAGTTAGTGGGTACTCCTAGGAGGAGTGATAGACAACGGAAACCACCAGCCAGGTATGATGACTATGTTGCATTAGTTAGTATGTTGGTAGATAGTGAACCTTCTAGCTATCAGGAGGCTGCACAACATCAAGTGTGGCAAGAAGCAATGGTTGAGGAGTATACTTCAATTATGCAGAATGATGTGTGGGAGGTAGTGCCTAAACCAACAGATAGGGCAGTGGTTGGATCACGCTGGATCTATAAGATCAAGCACGGTGCAGATGGTAGCATCGAGAAATATAAGGCAAGGTTTGTGGCAAAGGGGTTCTCTCAAAAAGAGGGAATAGACTACGAGGAGACATTTGCTCTAGTTGCCAGGTATACTTCTATACGAGTTGTAATCTCAATTTCAGCATAGATGGGATGGCAGATCCATCAAATGGATGTCAAGACAACGTTTCTTAATGGTGAGTTGAAAGAGGAGGTATACATAGAACAACCAGAAGGCTTTGTAGCACAGACACAAAGAGAGACCCATGCGTGTAGATTGAAGAGAGCGTTATACGGACTCAAGCAGGCTCCCAGAGCGTGGTATGAGCGCATTGATAGTTACTTGCAGGAAATGGGCTTTGTGAAGAGTGAGGCAGATGCTAATCTCTACTACTTGGTAGTTGGAGGTGAGATTCTCATTCTTGTTCTATATGTAGATGACTTGTTTCTTACGGGTTCACCGGGGGCTCATAGAAGAATGCAAGAGGGATCTAGCGGCGGAGTTCGAGATGAAGGATTTGGGACTTATGCACTACTTTCTAGGCATGGAGGTATGGCAAGAAGATGGAGAGATTTTCCTTGGGCAAGGGAAATATTGCATGGAAATCTTGAAAAGGTTCAGGATGGAAGATTGCAAAGCCATGTCTACACCCATGATCATGAATTGGAGGAAGGTAGACACATCCAGGGAGAAGGATGTAGATCCCACCTTATACAGGCAGTTGATTGGTTCTCTCATGTATTTGGTCAATACCAGGCCAGATATAGCTTTTGCAGTTAACTCTCTTAGTCAGTTCATGGTTGAGCCAAAGAGAGTGCATTGGACTGCGGCAAAGCATGTGCTGTGTTATTTGCGAGGTACAATCGAGTATGGAATTAGATATGCTCGAGGTGAAGGAATCAGGTTGATGGGCTATACTGACGCAGATTGGGCAGGTAGTATAATGGACAAGAGGAGCACTTCAGGGTGTTGTTTGATGCAGGATCGGGAGTTGTATCTTGGTTCAAAGAGAAGCGAGAAGTCTGTGGCTCTGAGTTCAACAAAGTTAGAGTACATAGCAGCTAGCATGACAACATGTGAAGCTATATGGATTCGGAAGTTGCTAGTAGCTTTGTTTGGTCAGAAGGTTGAGACTACGGTGATACACTGCGACAATCAGAGTTGCATCAAGTTGACTGAGAATCCGGTGTTTCATGATAGGTCAAAACATATAGACATCAAGTATCACTTCATCAGAGATTGTGTATAGCGCGGGGTTGTTAAGCTACAGTTTGTACCTACTGAGATCAGCGGTAGCGAGACATTCGACAAAGGCATTGGGGAAGGCAAAATTTATCTTCTTCAGAGAGATGTTGGGTGTCATGCAGAACAACTTCCTCGCTAAGAGGGAGTGTTAATCTTAGTAGTTAGTAGCTTGGACAACTGTTTGTCCTCATCCATTTGTTATGGGTAGTTTGGACAGCCTAAAATTTAGAGAAATAGTTGTTTTTGTCAAACAAATATTGTTAGGATAAGAACAATTGTTATCTAATATTGACTCCTTTTAGGTGACACCTCATAACCAAGGTTGTTATGGTTATTGAGTTGTCTTAATCTCAGCCGTTCATTTGTATTAATCTTGGCCGTTGATTTTCAACGAGAATAGTATATAAGGGGGTCATTGGGGTCATTTGTAACAAGGAAGTTTTGAGAGAAACTTGCAGTGTTAGCAAGTAGTCTTGCAGTGTTAGCAAGGGCGCAGTGATAGCGTTGGAGATAGCAGTGGAGGAATATCAGCAGGAGGATTAGGAGATTGTCGGAGCTCTGCCAGTAAGAGGCAAGCAATATTTGTATCTCTTGATTTGCTGAAGATTAATATATTTCTCATCTGTAGTACTGGTTTTCCCTACGGGGTTTTTCCAGGGACAATTGTCCGAAAATATTGTGTTCACCTTGTTGGGTATTTCTTATGTGTTTGTATTTATGAAGTTACAGTTGTGTTATTTTCCAATATTTGTTGATCAAATCATCTTACAAGATAGGAGATTAATAATCAGTAACTGTAATAGATTTTTCACACATTCGTAGGACAAAAAGTAAATTGAAATAGGCAATGATGGAGAGAGATACATCATATCACTCTATATATAGAAATAGTACCATGTGGCAGGTCTGTAACAGCTTTTATTCGTGATAGCTCTGCCTCTTACGTACCAGTAATAGCACAAAAATATGCCATAGATTTGCTCATCGTTTCTTTCAATATTAGATTTTTTTTTACCCTATATATTATTTTTCTGTATCTCCCTTTCTGGCCAGTCCAGATACAGGCATTCATGTCAATTTTCAAAAAGTTGTTGGGCTCTACTTATATTATATTTTTCAGAAAGTAAATTGGCGTGGTTGGATTTGATAAATAATTTTCTTCCGGGTGTTCTCAGCTAAAATTGCTGAAAACGTGTTCATGATACCGAATCTCTCTTTAAAATGTCAATGTCATTGACGTTTCATCTCAGTTTTAATGTCAAAGGAGACACATGAGCCCTGTGGAAAACTTTATGCCATAACATCATATACGAGGCCTGGAAATTGACAGGTTGTAGGCCGTTTTTTTGTGATTTTAACCTGTATTTTACAGGTGAAATTTTTTAAAAACCATAGATAGTGACAGGGTAAATTTTTGAAAACCGTAAATTTTTTTAAATGATTTATATAAAAACATAATGCCCATTTATATATCTATAAAAATTACTGGAAATTACAGCCAGCGGAAAGAGCTAAGCCGTCAACAAATTTTGATTTGACAGGCACAGATAATTTGAAATTCCAGGCCTGCGATATACCTAATTCCCATCACCATTTTTTTATATTGAAAAATGAATAGAAATATAATATACAGAAAATCCCCATCAAAATCAAGTGCTGAGTTTTTAATATTTTCTTTTAAATAATCAGTAAAGATGTTTGCGAAGAGCCGATAGACCCGTATTTCTAATTCTATTGGCCTAGCCCTACATAGAATTTCTTAATAATTTAACGGAAGAGCAGCTTGTAAGTTAAAAGAGATATATACACAACAAAAAAAGACCTAACAAAGTGAGCCATAAAGAAATTAAAACTAGTAATCTTATATACAAGAGAGAAAATGATTCTAGATTATTTTCAAAAACTACGACTCTCATATTCATATATATATATATATATATATAAAAAGTTTTAAAAGTTGTGTTTTTTTTTTTTTTTTGGGACATAATTTTATTTTTCCTCTATAAGAGATAGTGGGTTATGTGCCTTAATAGTAAGCATCACAGATAGTCATTCATCTTGCATAACATAAGTGGAAGTCCTTTTGATGAAATTGAGGTTAATGCCTTGACCATTAATGGCCGCCCTTTGATGTAAGCTCTCATAGGTTATTGAGAAAAATAGACTTTCTTGTACTATTGGGCCCGTGATGACAATAATAGACCCTTAGACACATGGATGCTAATTTTATGAAGCAAAGTAACTTTTAAGTCGTCCATCTACATCCAACCTTCTATTTCTTTATCACAATATAAGTCAAGTCCTGAAATATAAGCTCCTACTCACCCAATTGCTAGAATTAGGAATGTAACAGTGCCCATAGAAATGCATGAATAAATTGTCCTAGAGACATTATTGTGGATGTCCCTCCTTTTTTAACATTAATTTCGGATGGTAAACACTTTTACTATCTTTGAGCTATGAATTAGGGTGGTGGAGGAGCACCTTCTTAAAGTGGGACATGGGAGTGGGTTTAGATCCTTAATGCTTGTTGAACATCAATCCGCATTTAGAGTGCCCCATTGTGTTACGCTTGGTCAACATGGAGAAGTTTGACTCTGCCTCGAGGTGTCCCCGTGGCCACTTATTGAAAGCGTCCCAATGGATTCATGGGAATGGAGCATGGGTTGATGATTACAAATTCCTTGTAACTCACCAATAGCCCAAGCCCTTGAATCCAAATTTTGGATGGTAACAGCTTTATATTATACCGAGCTATGAACCAAAGTTTCGGAGGAGTGCCTTCTCAAATTGGAACATGGAGATGGGATTGGGTCCTTAATATCTGTTAAGCAATATGCATTTGGAGTGACCCGTTGTATTCCACTTGGTCCACATGGAGAAGTTTGACCCTTGCCTCAAGGTGTCTCGCCACTTATCAAAAGTTTCTAATGAACTCAATGAGGATGGAACTTGGGTTGATGATTACAAACTACTTGTAACTCACTAATGGCCCAAGGCCTTGAGTCCAAAATTTGAATGGTAAACACTCTTATTATACCAAAGTTATGAACCGGAGTGGTGGAGGAGTACTATCTCAAAATGGGAGATGTGGGTGAGCTTGGGTCCTTAATGTCTCGCCGAATGGTATGCATTCAAAGCGCCTTTGTTGTGTTCCATTTGGTCCACGAAGATAAGTTTGGCCCCTACCTCAAGGCGTCCTCATGGCCACTTATAAAAAGTTTCTAATGGACTCGGTATGAATGTGTAGACAATAAAATTTGGTAACATATCCTTGTGTACAATGTCAATTTTGATCATGTTCCCTTGCTAAGATAAATGCTCATATTCATAATCCAATCACCTCATCTCTCTAGCTCTTAGACTACATTTTTCTTAAATCATTACACCTTACTATTTTGTTAATTTTGAGAATATTATTTATTCAAAGAAATATTAAATATTTGTTCTTGATGACACAACTTTGAGTTTGAATTTTCATCTCTTCGATCGAAACTGTAGGGAAGGTTCGAGATGTGAGGTTCGGTCTTGCGAGATGTGTACAATCCCACCCCTTCATATTCTTTTACTCATATTTCAATTCCAAAATCTTATTTTGGTTACTCAATCTTCTTTGGGTTGGTATTTTAATGATATTTCACCTACAAAAGGCTATAAAAGTAAGGACTATTAATATCATTTTATAACTCATATTGTACTCTTACAAGTTCCTATTACAAATATAATTCCAAAAGCACTCAAAGAGTTTTTAATATGTTGAAATCGGTTTCACATCATTTAGAGTAACCCCTACTACAAATATGAAGCACTCTTGACTAGGTCAAAGAGTCGGCTTCCTCTATTTCCAAGCATGAAAAGGTCATAAAGCCTTTTTAGCAAGAGAAAAGTCACTCTAAGCATTACACAAGAGTTTCAAGGAACAAAGGGTTAGATCACAAAGTTGAAGCACACCACACCAAAAAGTTATTTTGGAGGTTTATTAATGATTTGGAAAATTGGAAATTATCATATGTAAATTTGGAAGATAGTGTGACCAAGGGGGTGTAGAGGTAATTGGAAATGGGAAGTGTGTGTTAGAAGATACAAATATGTTACGTAGTCCCAATGTCCTAAAGGATTCCAAAACTAAATTTACCAATTGTCTCAAACCGAATTAGGTTACTAGATAGGCACCACATAAAATTATCTCTAAAATCTCTTTAGACAAAATCTAATAGGAAATATAATTAAACTAGGGAGCTCTAAAATATCCATTATAAATCCAATATTGTAAATAAATTACAAGTACAAATATTTAAGCTTGAACCATTGACATTATTCTATTTTATTCATGTCTACCTAAGAGAGATTTTACAAATAATGGTCCACTATAGGTGTTATCATTCATCATATCATTATCATAAAACACAATGGAGAAGATGATTTCTTTATCTTAATTAAACACATCACACCAATAACACTATCAATTGGATTAAAAATTAGAAACCTTTAACATTTCTATAAGCTCTATCCCTTTGTCACTTAATTGATTTTTGTGATTTTGAAAGAGGGTTGGTAAAAAATATTCGAGCATTGATTAGTAGGAACTATTGATTCTTTCAAATTGCATCATATTTTTGCGTGTCCCCTCTATTTGAATACGGAATTATTATCAATGTGATTTTTGTCTCTTATATTTTAGATTAATATATCTATTAAAATAATTCCTTATAATAGTAGTTGATAATCAAAAACTAAATTTTCTAAAAAAATTATGAAATGGTCTTCAATGATCAAATCTCTTTCTCAAGGAAGAATAATCATGTTGCACACAAGAAACCCCTTTGAACATTTATGTGGAATTTCTGAAGCCGCCAAATTTCCTATACTCCTCCTATTTAGGTAAGAAAATATTTCTAGAGGGTTGTTCAATATCATTGCCTAGGTTTTTAGTATCGTTCTTAAGTTTGAATCCATTCTCATTTCTTCTAGCCTTTATATTTTTATTATTTGGAACTTTATACTAAAGTTATAAATATTATACATATACACATGGTTATATGATATAATGTAGAACCAATCAAATGCATAATTCTTAAAGTTCCTTTAAATTAAACTAGGAAATAATTTATATAGCATTATGAGAAAATTCTAAACATGAATCATAAAATCTCATTATGCTATGCAAAATATCTCCCTATCCATTAAAAAATTCAAACTTTAGAGCTAGAAATCATATTAGAAATAGATATGTAATCACTTCATAAGCTCGTGTGTTTAAGATAATATCACTAAAAGTCAACTTATTTTATCATTTGAGAAAGAATTTTAATTTAATTTTTGGTCACACAATATGTGCATCATAGTAGTCATTTAAGAATTTTGAAAAGAAAATTTTTGTCGGATCACCAACATGTGAAGCAATTTGATTTCCATTAGAAGTAAGGGGTGGTTTGACAAATATAACCTGAACATTATCTATGAGATTATGTTGAGAGATATGATGGGGATGTAAGCATGTTTAAGGATTTGAAGGATTTTAGAAGCAATAGAAATATGTGGAGAAATTAAAAAAACATGACTAGTAATGAAAATATTTTGAAGAATAAACTACACTTGAGAAGAAACCATATTTTGATACATGGGAAAAGTTTGAGAAGCAATAATATTTGGAGGTGTGGAGATCCATTACAAGCACTAGAAAAATGTTGGAAGTAAGAGAAACTTACGTGTTGATAGGATTAGAAGAAATTCGAAAAATGAAATTACACAAGAAAACATAGTTTAAAACTCTTTGATGGCATTAAATAAAATAACATATTGATGAAAATGTTTTGAAAAATATATTATCAAGATTCCTAGAAGTCATATATCCATTATTATATCTTATAGGATACATCTTAAATTTTTCCCTCTTATCGTTTCTTTCACGTTCAAGCACTTTATTATTCAAGGAAATAGCATCAATATTATATAAGGACACATCATTCCCATCATTGGAAAAGAATTGAAGCAACATTTGGTATATTTTTAGATTCCAAAACTAAAGGAATTTAAATCAAATTAATAGGTTCGTGATTGATCCTAGCAATCTCTTTACTTGTAGTCAAGTGTATAGAAAAATTAGGTGGTATAAAATGAAAACATAAAAATATGCACTATATTAAGGTTTGAAAAAAATTAAAAAATAAATCACCTCTAGCTTGAGAAAATTATGCACAATATGAACTAATGTGTTTCATATATGGCATAATAAATCTTAAAATAAATCTTTTTGATCTAGTAGCATATTAGCAATATATATCTCTAGAAGGGTGTAAGAGATTAAATATTCACATAAATATAATATGGAGAAATAGTTTACAACTAAATTCGACACAAATTTATACTTAGTACATCAACTAGGCTAAGTAAACAAGTGCAATATAGTGTTGTAAATCCTAATTAGTTAATCCAATTCTATTTAAGTAGAGTAATTATGTGTTGTATCTTGAATATTATGATATCATATAACAATAGGAAGGATTTAACGGTGAAAATGCACGCCCAAGAGTAACATTAACATTTAGAAAAACAGTAATGCTCAAAACAAGATGTCCTAATTGTTAATAACGTGTTCATGATAATATCGAAAATATTAATGACACTCCTAACAAGTTCAATATAACACAAAAATATCATTTATAATTGTTCTCCTTGTTTTGGTCTTTAATAACAGAGGTTATTTTTAGATAACTCTAATGTTCTGCCATATAGATTTCTTTTATTTACCTTAAATTGATAGCAATATTCAAAAACTTTAGGCGAAACAAAATATATTTTAGAGAAGAATAATTATATTGATATTTGTAAGGATTCTAGACAATATAAATAACAATAAACCTTAATGATTGATTTAATTTTAATAACGTCTAAACCAATATCAGACAATATATTTTAATGAGTATTATAAGATAAACATGTTTGCTTCAACATTCGATACTCTAATAATTACTTGATAGTCAATCAATTTATACTTGATATTCAAAACCTCACTTCCACATCATTGAAAATGGAATAATTAGTCTGAGCAATCACAAGATGCACTGGTTTTAACATTAAATTTTGAATGCTTGAATACCACATGTGCAAATATGATGGACGTGAAGAGAGCGAATAAAAAATAAATAAATTCCAGAACGTTGGTATCCGCCACAAGGAAAAAAACAACAGAAATCAGATTTTCTCGCATATATCATATAATTCTTTATACAAAGATTATCAATGACAATAATTCCTGCGCATAAATTTACATGGCCCACATTTGAGAGCTTCAAACAGTCTGAAAACCTTTTTTTCCAGATGTTTGTCTCGCCGAATCAAAATAAAGAATAAAAAAACATTGCAGATAGTCCTTTTATTTTATGGTATGGAATTTTGTGGCTGTTTGCTTGTGGATTTTGAATATATTTTATTGAACGGTGCTGAATTTGGTGGTATCTATGCAAGGGAGTTGGTATGGAAAAGGAATGATGCCACTTTACTATTTAGCACGTGGACTATTCTACCTCAACTTGTGTGGGATTACCTAATAGGTGCATCTCGTCCATAGTTTTATGTCAGATCTCTATTTTTAAGTATATATGGAAGTCCCCTTCTCTACGGTTATTCATGTGGTGAGTGATTTCATCAATTTATGGTGAGGTGCCTTTGGTGACAACGGTGGATTCACACACTCATAAGTAACTAGAACATAACCCAAAAAAATGGTGATGATCAAAGAAGATTCCCATGACTATTTTGAGATCCCCTGTGACATATATAGCATCCATATATGTTCTAGATAAATTGGTAGACATATCCAATTCTTTTGACGATTGTGTTTTCTTGGTTCCAGTCTTCAAAAATATCTTTGTACCCCATGCTTTTATTTCAATCATTTGCAAAACATAATTTTGTCTCTTCCCCTTATTAGGTAGCAATATTTGAAATCTTAAACACAATTCATTTTGGGGTATGTAGGAAACCGCAAAAAAATTCAACATTATCTTGATATTTTTCAAGGCCCTAAACAATAACACTAATATTGAACACTACAAACCTCAATGATTGGAGTACAAATCATATAAAATGCAACTCAATGTAATATGGTATACTTGTCTATATTTGAGTTTTTCAATGCATACTCTAATGAATGATTGATTTCCTTTGAAATTCTTGTTTAAGTGTTCATCAATTCTAGTGAACAATGAATTCTCCATATTTCCTTTTAGATTCTTGAATGCCTCAATGAACAAGAATGCTTTGAGTATTTATAGACATGTTGGTTTTATATTAGAAACATATTGACACCCAAAGTGACCTTCAATAATCAATAAGTGAAAAAGGTGGGATTTGGAAGTGAGCGCACTCGACTAAAAGGATTCACACTAAAAGAACACAAATTCGTTCAAGATATTCTAAATGAGAAATAAGAGCTACACATAACACAAAAAAAGATGTAGAGTTTGACAAAAGTAATAGCGAGGAGATGAAACCTAGAACAAACTTAGAGAAGAATCATAAACCATAACAATTTGACAAATACATCAATATCACTTATTTTAAATCAATAATTAATAGATACATAAACATCTTCTAACCATAGAATTAAAGAATTAATAAATACCTAAAACCCATTTTGAAATGTCAAGAAAGAAACAAATAGCAAGACATTTATTAAAATCGACAAGTTCAAAATTTATTAGGACACCTTAATATTATAAGTAATAATTCTTTTGTTGGACTCAAATTATTGAAAAAGATTATAAATATTTCAACAAATCAGAAGTCCCTAATCATGCATACCCACTATATAACACGTTTTCATTTCATTGCAACAAGCCAAATTAGCTGAACCACTAAAATCCATATAGCTATGGGAATCATACACGACTAGAGAATAGGCGTGCCACCTTGAGTGGTTGAGAGGCGTTCTAAAAAATTTATTTCAGTTTATTTTTTGTTTTGTACATCCAAAGATTGCAGGCTATCCTCTTAATAAGGTATATGGACGGCGTGACTGATAAATGACAGTTTTCTGTGTTATTGATAATTAGTGGATGGGCTATATTTAATTCTCAATTTCTGTCAAATATGTGCATGTTGATTGTTCTTCCAAGCATTAAAAACAGATCTATAGCTTTTTCCAACAATAATCATTAAAATAGTGTTGATTTGCTTCGTACAAGATGCTTTGTAGCTATATCTATAGAAAAATTATTTAACTAGCAATTATATATGAGTTGCAAGATTGAGTTTGAAGGGCTCCAATTTTATTGTGAAATGACTTTTCTCAGTTGTAAATTTGGTATATATTGAACCATTAATTTATAATTTAAAGTACGGTTTTTATTTGAACATCTTTAAGTTTTTTTGGGTGTTGTTAAGCAATCTGGAATAATTTAATTAAAAATCTAGTATATGGTGAATCACCGATTCTAAATTTAACTATCGCTCTAGATTTTGACTCTCATTTCCCATTGACTAAGCAATTCTCCATTTCCTTCAAAAATAGTCCTCCCCTTCTGCATTTTCCATTCTTTTACCTCCCTCTCCATTTTTTCACTCCCGAGCTATATATATCACTATTGTATGGAATAATATACAGCTTGATCACATAAGTCATGAGGACGGTTAAGCTCTACAAACACTTACAAATAAAACAATAGTTTTTAGAATCTAAGTACAAATGCATTTCTCCACGATTCTTTATTACCACTATGAGTTTGACAATGTGCACCTTGTTATAGTCTTTTTGTATAGTTTGCTTGATAAACATCAACCAATAATCTCTATGGGAACATGGTTTGCACACGGGAAGCTCATTAGTAAGGCAATATCCTAGCATGTTCATTTATATTGAGGTAATTAAATTTGATCAAAGTAAAGTCAATATACCAATAGACATTAAGGGGTGGAAAGGTTTAATTTATTAATATTTTGTACTAAGTATTGGGGGTAGGTTAGAGAGGTGGGATAGAGAAGAGGTAGGGTTAATTTTACTATAAAACTAAAACATTTGAACCTTAGTTTTTAAAGCTAAATACCTCAAAATTGCAAAAGGTTCATGGTCATAAAGTTATCTTATAATCTCTTTTTGAATAAGGAAATCTATATTAGGATATTCTTAAGAAATAAATAATAAGATGATCGAAAAATTGGGATTGGGTATGTTTTTCAACACAAATGATATTATTTCAGCATATTAATCATTTGAAGAAATATTGTTAAATGGTTAAATCTTAACATTAAGATAATTGGTAATATGCCTTAAATGGCTTCAAACTCTCTTTTTAGATAAAATGAATATTAAGAAAATAATAATTTAATGGGAAACATGATGTAGTTTATATTTGATATATTAGAGTATAAATAAAAAGGGATGAATAAAATTGTAATGGATAAATGGGTAAGTAAGTTACATGGAGAAAATATGGGGTATTTTCATTCTAATAATATAACGGGAGGATTTTATCAATTTAATAATTAGAGGTAAAAACTAACATTAAGGGTGTTCTTTAATACCCTTCGAATGAACGTGTTATACCATACTTTTACTAAGTGAACCCCGCGGGTTTACATCTCTCAAACAAATTATTATTGCAACAATATTGGAGATAATCTTGGTTTAAATGTTGGCATTCATCTCATACTTGAATGTTTTTGGAAAACTCTAATAGTTGTTCCAAGGGATGTGTTCAACAACCCAAAAGCAATCACCAACTTCTCACCACGGTGGTATAGGAAGACTTCTTCATCTTTGTCCTCCACATAATTCAATACATGTTTTTTTATGCGGCATATAGCTTGTTCCTTTCATCTCTCAAAACAATTCCTTCAAATTTGTATAGATTTCATGTATTTGTGGGTGTGATGTCTCCTACAAAAATTCATGTACTATCTCCTCTATCTCGTTGAATCAATATTATCACCTTTTAAACATCACCCCACCTGCCCACTAGTGCCTAAATTTTTGATCAAGAACTCAAGTTGTAGAATTTTTGGGATCCATCTCAAATAGGAATGTTGCCACAAATTCTCCAAGCCCTATATATTTTATGTGATCTACAAGCTCACAAAAACTACAACCACATCATGTTTTCTTGAAAGTTTAATAATAAGGTTTAGATCTTCCTCAAGATAGCTAGTACTTTCAAACAGGTCAAACATACACCCATAATTATTCATCATATCCATAATGCAATAAGAATCACTCATGTTATTCAAATATTTATAGCCCTTACCCATTATGCATGCATGATTGAATGGAAATAAAACACAAACACAACTTACATTGTTAGGATCGAATCCATAGTAGTTGATTAGTTCATATAGTTCGAAGGCATGCTTACTATAACCATACATTACATATCCTACAAGCATTAGTACCCATGAGAAACAAAATTGTAATATTCACTCTATCAAATAAATTTTGTCTTTTATATGATTCTAGATTTTGTGTAGATATTTATTGGACCCTTTACGCAACTACAACATCTCGAAAAATATCATTTATACCTTCCGATTTCTTACATGATGTGCCTTGTAGCTATATCTATATGCTTTATACCTTTCGATTGCGGTAAAAATGCCTTTTCAATATTAAATTTTGATGTATTATCCATAATCAGTGTAAATAACCATAAGACAAACACCCACATGTATGCATATAAGAAACTAATGAAATCTTAAAGTAAGGACATAACACAGTTAATCAAGGGTAGCATGACTACCACACTCTTATAAGAATCGTGGCTTGAATTATCTAGAGTAATAATAACTCGCTTCCATAATGAATACCACACACACTAACTCTATTCTCTTATAAACAAAATCTAAGAGGCTAAGGTTAGGTTTTAGAGATTCGTTTCTTGTAAATCAAGTCTTACAAAAAACTATTAATAGTAGAATTCAAACAATTGAATAATTAATTTGATTATTCCTCTTAATCGATATGGATAAGTGTGTACTTATGGGTGAATTTTCTAAATATTAAATTAAAAATAACATCACAAATGCATATTAAATAATACAATAATGAATGGAAATTAAAATGCATTACTTCCCCCTTAAAATGTTCTTAAATGAAGGGAATGAAAGAGGATTCATAGAACTATTCCCCTTGACTACACCTTTCTTCACTCCAAAAAGATTCCTAAGACAAACAAATTGATTCTCAATAAAAGACTTTGTGAAGATGTTTGCAACCTAGTTTTACATTCAGTAAAAAATTAAGATCAATAACCTTGTCTTGTATCAATTGTAGAATATAGTGCATATACATCTTGATGTGATTTGTGCATTGGTGCTCTTGAGATTATGAAAGATTTAGATGGTACATTGATTATCATATAAAAACTATGGGTTGGGATTGAAGAAACCCGTATTTAAAAAGCATGCATTGTATTAATATTGAATCACATCCTACAACAATAGCTCCATTATACTTTTCCTCCTAGTAGACAAAGTAATGGTGGTATGCATTTTACAAGACCAAGAAATGAGATTTTCCCAAGATGATAGATATATCGTGTGGTTGACTTGCGATCATTTGTATCCCCTACCCAATAACTACTTGAATAGCCTGCAATTGTTGGTTCAAAATTAAAAGTGTTCTTTTCTACTTCCCCCAAAGGATAACCAAAATTTGAGATAGTACCACCTAATGTTTAATCAATCCCGTAATTATAAATACCATGAAGATATTACATAATGCATTTTGTAGCTTGTCAATGGATTTCATGGGATTCCTTACAATAGTGTGATATAAATTTCATAGTAAAATAAATATTAGAATGCGTATGATTCAAGTAGATTAGGATTTTAACCAACTACCTATAGAGTGTCCCATCAATTGAGGGAGTAGAACATTTGGCAAAAACATTGATCCTGATTCAAAATGAGTCGATGCCCCTTTGTAATTTCCATTTTGAAGTTGTAGATAATGGCTTGAGTATATTTGGATTGAGGGATGAAAATCCCTTTGTCATACTAAAAATATAAATACCTAATAAGAAATGTAGAAAAACCAAACCACTCAACTCAAAATACTTTTTCAAACATGTTTTCGGATCATGATTCTTCTATGTGTTTGATGAATAAGTCGTTAACATAGATGACCAAAATGAGGAATTGCCATCTACTTTCTTAGTGTAGACTATACGGTTGGAGGGATACCTTGTGAAACTAGAATTGATAAGAAACATATCAATATTTTTGTACAAAGCTCAAAGATCCTATTTTAATCCATACAAGGACATTTTCAATTTGCACATTATTGGCGAAATATTTTTTTCAAGGACATTGTTGCCTAAAATAACCCCCGGGATATTTGGGCAACCCACATCTTCATTTATGGATTCGAGTAAATTTACAGTTGGTTTGGAGCTAACGAATTCATTTTTTAAGTGTGTCAGGTTTTCGGGTTCTTTGTGCACCTGTATATGTTCCATGTTCCTCAATTTCCGCCCCCATATAATCATTTGAGAAAACTTGAAAAAATGCCTAAGTGTTGAAATTTCCCTTGTATTTTGGATTTTGGGTTTTGGGGATCAAAATGCAGTTTACATACAGATTACTCCTCAAAGCCCGAAACTTGAGATACAAAGGATTTAATGTATTTTGGTTTTCGGGTTTCAAATTGTAATTTGCATGTAAATTGCAACGTGAAACCCGATCCCCGAAACTCAATCCCCAAAGTGCATTTCATATTTTAGAACCGATTTGTAATTTGCATGCAAATTACAAGTTTAGTGTCGAAACACGAAATACAAAGAAACTCGTGGATTTCGGTTTTAGGTTCTGATTTGTAGTTTGCATGCAAACTACAACTTGAACCCCGAAACCCGGAACCCAACAAGTGTAAAAGGTGGTCGAATTTCGACAAGAGAAAATTAGGTGTTGCATTGCAAGTCCCAAGTTTTCTCCTCTGTACTTCGGAGGTCAAGAGGTGCAAATCAAGGTCAAACTTTTGACAATCTCCTTCATTTTGGGTTTGTGGGATTCTTCCGCATCGAACATAGCGACCCAAACACATGTATTTTTTTGCTTGCATTCCGATCCCCAAAACCCAATTTCCTTTGTGTCGGGTTTCTAAAGATGTTTTTCAGGGGGAATGGCCTTGGCAGGGTACCCATGCTTCTTTTCAAACAATCAATGCAACTTTTTAGTGGTTAAGAGAACAAATACGAATTCCCTCTCTTCTCCCTCCTCTTTTTTCCCCCATTCTTATATATAATGTAAAAAACCCTCATTTGAAAGTGGGATGTTCTAAAAATGTAAAGGGAACTTTGTCAAAATTATCCCTGAGTAGTTTTGAGTTATAAACCTTCATTTTGGGCATCTATAATGTGTTATATGCCTTCTTCTACAACTGTAATGGTATGTACATATCTCTATTGCAATAAATCTTGTTTTATGGTGTTTTCTCAACCCTGTCTCGTGTTATCTACAACTTTACCTCTCTTTTATTTGGTGCAGTATGTTGTGCATGTTTTTTTCTCATTTTTAAGTCCAATTTGTTATGTTTCTGGAGAATATATGGTAAATGAATTCTCGGGTCTATTCTCCCTTTGTACAAACTTTCCCTTCTCCCTTTTCCCTCATTAGAGTGTATTCACCCTTTTCTTGGTGCTATCACCTCCCCTTAGTGTAGGATTTCATTTTATGCATCTCCTTCTCATCCTAGTCCCTTGGAATTATAAATTAGGATTATATAGTTGCATTTCCTTCCTTAGGAGTAGTTTAGCATTAAGATTGGGTAGAGGAACCAACCTTCTCTGGAGTTTGGTCTCACTTTTTAAGTCCCACACTTGTGAGATTATCCCATGTTAGCAAAAAGTAAGGATCTGTAACAAAAACCCTAGGGTGTTATTTTTCTTCTCTAACGAGACACATTAGTGAATTTTCACCAACACTTTAGGACTAATTCCCTCCTCTTGGTAATGGGGAGGCTCCCATTTATTGAATATAAAAAAATCAAGTTGTGGCCATGAAGCCAAGGATCACACATGAATACTCCACTAGACTTGTGGAAAATTTCTTACACCTAGTGCAAGGGAGGAATTTGCTTAGTGAAGGAAGGTAGAGGGGAGTAAGAATATAGGGAAGGATGGTTAACTTTGTGAATAGAACTTGCAAATTTTCACAAACATCAACTAGATTAAATCCACACTCAATTAGAGGAATACAACCTTGCTAACAATGATAAAACTAACAAATCATAGACACATAATTCTATTAATTTATTTATAGAAGGTACCAACACCTTTCTTGGTTTAACAAGATCACCATGTTTACAAAGTTGAGAATGTAAGGAAATGGAGGAAACATAGATAAATAAGAAATAGAATAATGTAATCTCTTTTTTTTTTATTAGTGCAAATCCATCTACTAGTTACCCACAATTGACAACCCCTTGAAATGGAGAAGTCATTTCAATTTATAGCCTTACACAAAGTCTTTTCATCTACCCCCCACATGACTTTTCACTTCCCCTCATCACTTGTGACCTTTCATATTCCTAGGAAACAAAAGTGAGTCTTTTCTCATTAATTAAAAAGAACTCATTACAATGTTAGACTATAGGTCACTTAAGTGAATAGGACAAAATAGTGAAAAGTACCTTCCTAATGAAGAATTAGAACATGGAGAGAGAGAAGGAAGGAGGAAGGAAGAAGAGGAGAGATGATCATTCGATGGAGATGAAGTCTCTATTGATGATGAGCTAGTTTTTGGTGAACCTTGTGGGAATTCACCGGAGAAATTTCTTCACCTTTGAGCTCCTTGTTGAAGTGGGATGTCGTAGATGCAACTTTTTTTTCTGAGGGATATGAACAAATCTCAATGCCTTAGATCTAGGTTTCAAGTATACTACTCATGTTCTTGCACTGATTGAGCCAAAGTCTATTATCCTTTGCATTATTGGAAATTGTACATATGATTTCTACAAGAGACTACAAAGTATCTTCGTTGAATGAGAAGGGATCTCCCACCCATTTTTGACCAATTCCTTGAATGGTTTTATAATCTCTTCCACTAATGAACTTTAATTGATTGGAGGTGACCCAAGCTTCTACAAATTATTACTTATGCTTTCACAAAAATTTGATGCGATCTCTTCACAAGAATCAATCTTAGAGATAACAACAACATTTCATATTGGGCACTCATCGTACGAGACCAAATAGGAGACAAATTATCAGTTATAGAAGTGAACACATTTTTACCCACTAATGTAAAGGAATCAAAAAAATTAATTTCTGACACCAATGTGAGCACATTATCACAATGGGATTTCTCCTTTTCAATCGATGATGAGAGAAAACTCAAAAATGAGAGGTTTTCTAGCAACAATGTTTTCCCCTTTTCAAGAATCTTTTCAACCCACTTGTCATTAGCCCTTCCCTGCATTGAGTAACCTTGATATTTCTTGATTATTTTGGGGTCGAAGCTACTGATAGGAATGATGGATTCCTTGTGAGGAGGTGGTACTATACTAGGATCCAAAAATGCTTGCACATAAGAAGTGAAAGTTATTACATGCTCTTCTAATTGTTTGCTTGTACTCCTCATTTCGAGAAATATGTGGAAAGTAGATTCCTTGAGCATATATGTGTCACCCTCATGTGTAGTTTGACCCAATGAAATTATTATCATTTCATAGTCACCCTGAGTCATTTTTGCCATAGGTTTTACAACCTTGGGTCATGAAACTTCTACATATTGGTCACCAGAAGCTCTATTGAAGAAGCGAGAGGTTACCCATGCTTTATTTCCTCACTTGGATTTCATGATATTTGAGATAACTCCAAAATAAGGTATTAATGTTTGTTGCACTATCCTTGATTCAATCCCAATTAACTGTTGGATCTAAGGGAAAGTATCTGATGATGTGGGATCAATATGGGGCAAAAGATAACTTTTAAACTCATGGTGGGGAATCACCTCTTATATATGATAGGATGACTCAGTTGTTGAATAAGACACACTTGGGAACCAATGAAAAACTAGAGAGTGTGAAGGATCAATCTCACCTTGTTCAATAGGATAGATGGAGCTCACAATGACTTTAGCTTTCTTTTTGAGATTCTTAGGGTGAGAATATTCAATGTGCTCTTCCTCCATGCTCTTTCTCTTTGAGGAATTTTAAGTGATTTTATCTCGTACTCTTTTTAGATGTCTTCATAGAAGAAATGTGTGATGCATGTCTTAATAGAGTCAGAAGGCCACCGGACTTAATGAAAGCACTTCTCTTTCTCTTGAACCACTCTCTCGATATTTTAATCACTATTGTGGTTCATTCCTTGATGTCATATGCTTCTTTTATGCTCCATGAGATCAAAATAAGGGGTGAAGTTTTCACTACTTGGTATTTTGGGTCGAATAGGTCCCATCCATCATCCTCTATTCCTTCAATGAACCAATAAAAGTTAAGGCTCCTCATCGACCAAATGTCATCCACACATTATCTCTCTTTCTCACTTCAAAATCATCCATACAATTTTCCCAATAGTCCTCAATTTATGGTGTATGATGCAATCCAAGAAAGGTGAAAGTTTCAGGATTTCTCCTGATATCAAAATTGGGCTTAGATACATAGGAATAGAGATTGAGGGAAGAAAAAGAAGATTCAATAGTTAATGCATCTGCAACATTCTTACATGAATATATTCCTAAAGAGATGGGAAATGAGACACCCTTCTTCTTGGCATTCCTACACCTATTATGAACATGAGCAAGATGCCTACATAATTCAAACATTACCATTTTATCACTAGGGTACTTGGGAAGCCTACAAGGAGAAAGATTAGATCCCAAGACCTGTTGTAGGTGAAGGTTAAAAATTAGGTGAAGTAGCTCCCATATTTCCATATCAGTGTAGCTACTTGAGAAGAGATCCTTGACTTTAGATTTCCTTTTAGAAGTTTGATGATGAACATGGTGAATGCATCATTCACCTGGAAAAGTGATGGTTATTTTCTTTGTGAGTGAGCTAAGGGTACTTCTCGTAGGCATGTTATTTTTGGGATACATTGAGAGCAACAGTCAAGCCCTTAAAGGGTCTTGTGTAGGCGAGAGCATATACTAGGTAGGAAGTCATGGTGAACTTCATGGTGGAAGGAAACTGAAGCAATTACTGATGGATGTTATCATTGATGTCCTGTCCCTAATATATTATTGGGTTTCCTTCACTTGCGCCAAGGATGAACTAGGCCATCCAGTCCTGGAACTCTTTCGTGGTTTCCTCACCCATCACCGAACTCATCGGGATAATTGCATCTCGAATAACCTTCATGAAATTCACTATTAGATATGTTTTTGACACATGAGAAGGTTTTCTTCCTTGTATTTGCTATGATCGAGTGCAAGGTCTTGTAGATATGAATCTATCTTTTCCCACTCTTATAATGCAAACTCCTGTTAGTGCGAAATCACAAGCACCCCCAAATGAGTTATGGATCTGCTTTTCTAAGGCAGGGTCATTTGGTGTGATTGCATAACATTGAGATTTTCCTAAGGTGTGGTACCTTACAAAAATGGAGGTTGGTTCCTTATCCCTCTGTTTAGGTGCATACATAAGGATTTGCAGAGGATCTATTTCTATACCTAATCTAAAACTTGCCAAGGAGATAGGGATAAAAGAGTATAAGAAATAAGAAATAACTAAACTACCAGGTGATGCACCAAAGGAATGATGAACACTTATTTTGCCAATAGACACAAACCAACAAAATGCATACAATAAACAAGCACAGATAGCCGATCTATAATGGAAGATGTAATGGAAGCAAAAGAGACAAGAAAGGATCTAAGATCGATCACAGATGTTGTTTTATTGCTCTGTGGATTGATATAGTTCATTACAAAGTAGCCAAAAGGTAGAAACGTATTACAATTTTAATGGAAGGCCTGAACCCCACAAATCCCTTTGCTAGAAGGAGAAGGGAGCCTGCAAAACAAGGAATGTCCAACCCTTTACAATGAATCATGCCCTTATATTTATAGATTCGATCAAAGAGAGAGAGAGAGAGAGAGAGAGAGAGAGAGAGAGAGAAAAGTGGGAAAATCAGGCCAAACTCAACCACTGTTGTTAATGCTTTTGATAAAATCTACCCCCAAATCCATCTTTACTACATGAATCCTTGATTCGGCACCTTGAAAGAAGAGGAAACAACGGAAACAAATCGAATCCGATCTGGTTGTTGAGACAAATGGATCCTACATTGAAGGTCCAAGACATTTCCTCCATTTTCCTTTACCTAACCTCCTCAAAATTAAAGTTTCAGACCTCCATGGCGTAGGTGAGGCCGAGATCTTTCCAATGGTGTCAGATTCACAATATTTTGAGCCTAAGTCAAAAGATATGCCCCTTCAAAGTTTTTATCAATCCATATAAATGGGTGGGAAAACAATTTGAAAAATGGGTCCCCCTTTTGGTTTGGGACACGTGGCAGCCGGATTAGAACAAAAATCGGGCTTGCGGGTCCATAATTTATCTTTTTCCCTTTGAACGAAAGGAAAATTTTCACCTTTCCCTCTGACTCCCCACCTTGGCTTTGACTCGGGTTCTAACGTTGACTTTTTCCCTGGCGGAGTTGTGGGCCATTTTACAACTTTTACCCTTTTGTGATAACAAGGGGCAAAGAATCAACTTTTCCCCGACGCCCCACTTTCCTCTGGGACACGCATCAGTCTAGCACTCACTTGGGCTCTCCCTTTTGGATTCACCTTTGGAGAAGCGTCGTTAGGACACGTGGTCTCTTCCATTGCCTCCTCCATACTTAGTCATTTTTGGACCTTTTCTGAACCATTTTGAGCCCGAGGACTTTGGATCTTCATCCATTTTCTTCCCCTTCTCCTCTCTGGTCTTTCTACGGCATTGCCCCTTCTTGTCGACCCTCCCTACTATCCCATAGTTGAGTCAACTTGTAGCTTGAAGAATGGATTTAAGACGTGGAAATGGCCCGACAGAGTCATTTCTTTTACACATGGTCCTTTAGTCTCTCTTGGCCTCCACCACCACTCCATGGTTGAGTCCTTCTATGACCAATTTGTAGGATTTGAATGAGTTTTCTCAGGTTCCTCTTATGCGGGGTCGTGGCCAATCCAATATTTGGCATAGGGGTGAAATATGGATAACAATTTGGTGACTCACAGGGGTATCTTCCTACTAGATGAAAAGACCAATTGCCTTGTCATATCCGTTGGGCATGGAGTCGAGAAAGATGGTCTGATACTAATTTTTCCTCTAATTCATGAGCCCATTGATGCTTGCACTCTCAATTTTCATAAGAAATCTTGAAATGAAGGTTTCTGAGAGTAGAAAATTGTTTTAACTCAGGGCTTCATCTGTCTCTCTGAATGGACTGCATAAGAGCCACAAAACAACACCACACTATATACAAAATTTGAAATCATACATGCTCCAAATGGAACATGCAGAGTGTGTAAAGCACTTAGGAGAAAAAAATCTACACTATAACAAGACAATGTGCGAAGCACTTAGAGGAAAGAGAAACTAAACTAATATGTACAGGGTGAGACTTCCCTTTTAGTAGCAGTGCTTAAGATAGATCCCATTCACTGGAATCTGTAACTCTTTGCCCTCCAATGTGGACAATTGGAAAGCATTGCTACTTTTGCACCTTGTGATCATATAGGGGCCACTCCAGATAGCGTCAAACTTGGAATGCCTTCCTGGTTTTGCTCGATCTGCATCCCATTTCAAAACCAGGTCTCCTTCCTGGAAGGTCCTTGCTTTTTCCTTCTTGTCAAAACATCTCTTGATTAAGGCCTGATTCTTTTCCATTGCTTGGAGAGTGTGTTCTCTGGTTTCTTCTAACTCTATCAGCTCACATACCTGGCCTCCATTGGCTCAAATTCAGACATCTCTAATTGCTTTACGAGCTCCAATGTTGGAAACTCAAGTGATATAGGCAACACTGCCTCTTTCCCATAAATGAGCTTGAATGGAGAGTTGCTGTGGATCTCTTGGGTGTTATTCTATCAGCCCATAAGGCCATTTTGAGCTTTGTGTGCCAGGTCCTCTGATTCTCATCAAGAGTTCTTCTGATGATCTTTAGCAGGTTCTTGTTTGTGGACTCAGCCTGGCCATTACCTTGAGGGTAATAGTTTGATGAAGTACTCAAATAAGTCCCATTCTTAACAGCCCATCCTGTGATCTTGGAACCTATGAATGCTAATGCATTGTCTGATATGATGGTGGTTGGCACTCCAAATCTGGTCACTATCCCTTCATAGAAATCTAGGATACTAGACTCATTGGCTTCCTTGAGTGCCACTTGCCTCGGTCCACTTGGTGAAATAATCTATCGCTGTCAGAATCCATTTGTGGCCTTGGCTTGAATTTGGATTGATGACTCCAATGAATTCCAATCCCCATTGCATGAAAGGTTGTTTCGACTGAAATTGGGTGCAATGGAAGTGTTGCTAGCCTTTCCTTTCCTTTGAAGAATGCACAATTCTTGCACCTTTTGATCCATGTGTAGCAGTCACTAAACACTCTAGGCCAATAATATCCTGCTTTCATGATTTTGAGTGTTGTCACTCTTGGAGCAAAATGGCCTCCAATTGCTTCAACATGGAATTCTTGTAGCACTCTCTCCACCTGATCTGTCCCAATGCATCTCAACAGAATGCCATTGATGTCTCTTTTGAACAAGACACCATCAATAAGAACATATGGGATGGCCTGTAGCCTGAAATGTCTCCTTTTTTTTACTTTACTCATCCCATGAGGACACATGCCTGTTTGAAGGAAGTGCACCATGTCTTGGGTCCAACAAGGAGCAGGTACATCATCTCTCCCTTCTTCTTGATCATCTTGTAGAACAAGAACAACCTCCTTTTCACTGTTTGTTTCATCTTGTTGACCTGAGGCTAGTTGTTCACATAACCCCTTCCCATGGACCAGCTTGGTGACCTTGATCTCAATGTCATATTCCATGACACGAGTGATCCATCCTACACTTTTCATTCAGGTCCTTGCTGAGAAGGAATTCTTTAACTCCATGGGGAGACCAATAGTTGGATTTTTTATTTGAAACCAAATGCTTAAACTTCTTCAATCCTCTTATCACCACCAGACTGCTTCTCAATGAAGGAGTACCTCACCTCATAATCTTCCAGACTCTAACTGAAGAAAGCAATTGGTTATTCTGTACTTTCTTTGTTCTGTTGAACCAAGATTGCAGAAATTGTGTCACTGCCACCAAAGGCATACAATATGAAATCTTTGGAAAAATATGGATTCACAAGAGTTGGGGCTTGTGATATGGCTTCTTTGATAGCCTCAAAACTTGTTTTCCTTCAGCTTGTCCACTTGAATGTTAAGCTCTTCTTCAGCATCAACGTTATTGGCTTAACAAGGGCAACAAAGTTTGGAACAAACTCTGGACAAAATTGATTTTTCCCAAGAAGCTTTGAAGAGCCTTCTTGTGACTTGGCAATGGCAATGCTCTTATTGCTTGAACTCTCTCAGGTCAATTTCAATCCTTCCTTTGATACATATGGCCTAGAAGCTTGCCTTCATGGGCCAAGAATATGCATTTTTTGGGGTTCAGTGACACCCCAAAACTCCTACATCTTTGGAATACCCACCCTTAGATGGAAAAGATGATCTGCTGCATTTTTGGAAAACATTGTAATGTCATCCAGATAGATCAACACTATTTTGTTGATCAGTCCCTTAAATGCCATATCCATTGCCCTTTGAAAAGTGGCTCTGACATTGGATAATCCAAATGGCATTTTCTTGTAGGCATATGTGCCCCATTTGGTGGTGAAAGTTGTTTTGAATTGATCATCTTCTTTCACCATGATCTGGTTGTACCCTGAGTAGCCATCTAGGAGGGAGAACCTTTCTGACCCAGGACACTACTTGCAAGATTTGCTCCATTGAAGGGAGTGGGTAGTGATCTTTGAGGGAGGCTCTGTTCAAATCTCTGAAGTCAACACACAACCTGATTTCTCCATTTTTCTTTCTGACTGGGACCAGGTTTTGCAACCCAACTTGCTTGAGTGTTTGATTGGAAATATGATACTTGCCTCTATCAGCTTGTTCAACTCTTTCTTCATCAGAGGCTCAATATGTGGGTTGATTGGTCTCTTGCTTCTTCTTGATGGGCTGAGCAGCTGGATCTAGTTTGATTGTGTGTTGTGCTAGTTTTGGATTGAACCCTCTTAGGTCTTCATAACTCCAAGAAAACACATCAGGAAATTCTTGGCAAAGTTGTATGAATTCATACCTTTCTTGCTTGGTGGCCACTTTGCCAATTTGAAGTGTTTTGTCTTCTCCAACTAGGATTGACTCTGAATCTTCTCCTTTGATCTGCATGTTAGCCTTCTCCTTTCTAAACTGATCATTAGGATTGAAAATGGATTCCAGTGTCACTAAGCCTTTGGGAAGCTTGTTTGTATGTAGTATATTATCTTATTCTTATTGTTGCTCTAGTCTGCTCTGGTTTCTAGCTGAGAATTCAACTTCTTCTTACAAAAATTTAATGATCTGTTGATCATTCTCAAACACCTACCAACATGTGTTATTATCTGGCACTTGTTGGCCTCACAACCACATGGATATGTGGTTGTTCTTTTCCTCTTTTGATGTTTTCAACCACATCAAATGTTGCCCCAACTATTGCAAGTCTATCAACAGCTTCATTCTCCTTCCTAGGTATGGACACAATGTTGAAGGCCTCAAAATCCTCCATGAGATCCCATACCCTACTCTTGTAGTTCTTGAGCAGGTCATTTTTGACAGCATTTAGTCCTCTGACTTGATTGGCAACCAGTTCACTATCACCAAACACTTGCAAGTTCTTGATTCCTAGCTTCCTTGCCCAATGAAGACCTTGGACTAAAGCCTCATATTCAACAGTGTTATTTGAGCAAGAAAACTAGAATTTGAAGGCTGAATAATATTTCATACCTTTGGGGACACAATCATGGCTCCTCCTCCAACTCCTTGTCTACTCCTTGAGCCATCAAAGAACAATTGCCATACCTCATTGTCATCCTTGTATTCTAGCTTAATTAGGTCAGGAAGAGGATGATTCTCTTCATGTAGATAGTAGACACCCAGTTCAGATTCTTCCATCTCCTTATAGGGGTCAAAAGCATGTCTTTTGTTGGCCCACTCATCTAGGGTCAAGTCTGGGATACATCCCACCTTGGTATCTGTTTCATTAGTGTTTAGGAGGTCTTCTTGATCAAAAGATTTGAGTAGTTGGCATTGATTGGGCTAGGCACATAGGATTCAATATGATAATCAACAATAGGTTCAGATCTGATTGTGGCCTTCACCCCATACCTTGTCCTAAAGAGCATATGTGACCAATCAACAGACAGGTAGCCTCCAATTTTGGCAGTGAAGTCTCTGGACAGACACAAAGCAAAATGTGGTGGCAAATCTATGATTGACACGTTTTGCAAAATAGTCACATTAGGGCAAGCGTGTAGAGTGAGACTCAGATCCTTGATAATTCCCACAGTGGTCACTTTGTCCCATCTAATTGGACAACTCCTCTAGAGATGACTTCATATTGGAGACCCAACTGATCAGCTATTTGTTTGGGCATCACAAAACTACTAGCCCCAGAATCAATCATACAATTGTGCACCAATTTGTCTCCAATAATTAATGAGACATAGAAGGGAGGAGGTCTCAGGTTCTTACCTTGTTGTTCTCCTTGGTTCCTTCCAGGTTGAACTGCATTGGTAAGCACTCTCTCTTGCTAGTTAGGGGTTGATTTGAACTTGACCAATTCTGCATGGCAGTCTGCAACAGATCCCTCTACCCTGGAATGGCCAGTGACTCCCATAGTGAAATGTTCACACTTGTCCTTTTCATCTACTCAATAATATTGAATGAGCTATCTTTTTGCTGCCCCCTCCCAGACACATTTCTTTCTTGCACATGGGTCATTACAACCGGTGCTGACTGGTTTGGAAGGTGGTCTGGATTGGTTCAATATGTTGGGGGTTGTACTTGGAGCACCAGGACCTTGTGGAGTGATGGAAGGTTGAGGGTCACCTGAGTTCAGTGGTTGGCCCTCTCCAATACTTCTCTTTTTGGACCATGTATTGGTAGCCACACTTTGAGAAGGGGACTGATTCATCCCACAAAAGTCTTCACTGCCACCAATTGACAAGCATAGTCTCACTTGGGGTCCACTTTGTTGAGCTCCTTGTTGCTGATCTTCCTCTTGGCTAGGTTCTTGTGGCACCATACTGGTTTGCACCATCAAGGCCTATTTAGAGCACCATTAAAGCACATTGATTGGTTATGTGGTTGATCATGGAAAACACCAATCATATTCTTGTGCCATATTGTTCTGTGTTGGGAACCAATGCCTTGATGTTGAAGTTGTGTTTGGATCATACGACCTGAAAGGTCTAGCAGCTTGGGGTTGTCCTTGGTTCTGGCTCTAATTTACTATCTGAGGTGGTGGCCTATTGTGTTGATACTTGGGGTCTAGCTTGATATTGAGCCTGGGCTGAGTTTGAGGCTGATACGGCCTGGAACTCTAGCTTGTTGTCTTTTGATGGTCACTAGCTCATTTCCCAAGTTCTGAAGTTGTTTCATCACTTCCTGAAGCTCTTTAGAGGTGTTAGATGATGAAGTGGAAGCTTCAACTGAGCTTTGACTCTGGGGGTGGGTGGGTATAGGAGCTAATGTAGGCATTTGGCTAGTATCTGGGCTTCCTAACTCAGGGTATAGAGGCATGGATGGCCTAGGAGTGATTTTTCCAGCTTGAATCAAATGGTTCTCAGCCCCTATGGAAAGGCTATAGGCTGCAGGTAATGTAGTGCCCCCATTGACTGAATCATCAAGAAATATCAAATTTAAAGCCCTAAGAAAGTATAAGAAGGCACCTTCATTAGTGGGCTTTACTTTTGTTGGAATCTATCCCAGTCCACTTGGAATCTGAGGTTGAAGTCTGTCAGCTACTCATTTGGGGCTCTCTTGATTGTTGTTAGTTGTTCCAATAAAGACAAGTTATCACCTTTCTCTCCAAACTGGTTGTGAAGAGCTATGCACAACTTGGTTCCAGTTTTGGATAGAGCCTACTTCAAGACTCTGAACCATTGTGAAGCTTTCCCTTTGAGTGAAGAGGTGAGCAGCTTGACTGCAATGTCCATCTCATGGATCTCGTGGATTGTACAAACATTTGCAATATCTTGGACATGGTCACCAAGAGAAGTTTGATTTTCCCTAGTGAAATATGGGATGCTCTTTAATGCTGCAATCGGGACTAGGTTTTGTGCATTCAAGGTGAGTGGACTACTACCGGTGAAGTTGACATATGGATTTGGTTGTGCCATTCTGATTGGCCTAAGAACCCTTGCAGACTAAAAGAAAGGCCTTGCAGGTGGAGGTGTTGACAAGGTTCTACTTGGTGGAGATGGAGACCTCTGAACTCTTCTTCCTCTCCTTTCTCTGCCTGGGGATAGATGCAAGTATTCAAATATACCTTCTTTCCTTGCTCTAGACCGGGTTTTTCTCATGAATCTCCCAAGCTTGGGCTGTTGAAACCAGTAGATTTGTTTCTTTTGGAGTCACCAGATGTACAATTTTAAGGCTTCTTAAAATCCAAAATCACAGCAAGTGTACATCAATTCCTACTGTAATAAGATGGAGACTTCTTAGTCCCACCGGCGTGCCAAAACTATTAGTGTGAAATCACAACACCCCCAAATGAGTTATGGATCTACTTTTCTAAGGCAGGGTCATTTGGTGTGATTGCATAACATTGAGCTTTTCCTAAGGTGTGGGACCTTGCAAAAATGGAAAAGCTCTCTCCATTAAAGGTTGGTTCCTTATCCCTCTGTTTAGGTGCATACGTAAGGATTTGCAGAGGATCTATTTCTATACCTAATCTAAGACTTGCCAAGGAGACATGGGATAAAAGAGTATAAGAAATAAGAAATAACTAAACTACTAGGTGATGCACCAAAGGAATGATGAACACTTATTTTTCCAATAGACACAAACCAACAAAATGCATACAATAAACAAGCACAGATAGCCAGATCTATAATGGAAGACCAAATGGAAGCAAAAGAGACAAGAAAGGATCTAAGATCGATCACAGATGTGTTTTATTGCTCTGTGGATTGATACAGTTCATTACAAAGTAGCCAAAAGGTAGAAACGTATTACAATTTTAATGGAAGGCTTAACCCCACAAATCCCTTTTTAGAAGGAGAAGGGAGCCTAAAAAACAAGGAATGTCCAACCCTTTACAATGAATCTTGCCCCATATTTATAGATTCGATCAAAGAGAAGAAAGAGAGAGAGAGAGAGCGAGAGCGGAAAAGCAAGCCAAAACTCAACCACTTTTGTTAATGCTTCTGATAAAATCTGCCCCCAAATCCATCTTTACTACATGAATCCTTGATTCGGCACCTTGAAAGAAGAGGAAATGGTGGAAATAGATCGAATCTGATCTGTTGTTGAGACAAATGGATCTGCATTGAAGGCCCAAAGATGTTTCCTCCATTTTCCTTTACCTAACCTCCTCAAAATTAAAGTTTCAGACCTCCATGGCGTAGGTGAGGCCAAGATCTTTCCAATGGTGTCAGATTCACAATATTTCAAGCCCTGAGTCAAAAGATATGCCCCTTCAAAGTTTGTATGAATCCGTACAAATGGGTGGAAAAAAATTTGAAAAATGGGTCCCCCTTTTGGTTTGGGACACGTGGCAGCCAGATTAGAACAAAAATTGGGCTTGCGGGTCCACAATTTATCTTTTTCCCTTTGAACGAAAGGAAAATTTTCACCTTTCCCTCCGACTCCCTGCCTTGGCTTTGACTCGGGTTTTAACGCTGACTTTTTCCCTGTGGAGTTGCGGGCCATTTTGTAACTTTTACCCCTTTTGTGATAACAAGGGGCAAAGAATCAACTTTTCCCCGATGCCCCACTTTCCTCTGGGACACACATCATTCTGGCGCTCACTTGGGCTCTCCCTTTTGGATTCACCTTTGGAGAAGCTTAGGACATGTGGTCTCTTTTGTTGCCTCCTCCATACTTAGTCATTTTTGGACCTTTTCCTGAACCGTTTCGAGCTTGAGGACTTCGGATCTTCATCGCCATTTCTTCCCCTTCTCCTCTCTGGTCTTTCTGTGGAATTTCCCCTTCTTTTCTAACCCTACTATCCCATAGTTGAGTCATGTAGCTGAGTTTAAGACAAACAACTGTAGCTTGAAGAATGGATTTAAGACGTGGAAACGGTCCCCAATCCAATATTTGGCGTTTTTTTTGGTGATGCTAATCATATTGGTCCTTTAGTCTCTCCTTTACGAACTCAAATCTAGGACTTTCTATTTTTAGCAGTCCTGTCCAAGACCGTTATTTTTACTAAGTTTATACTATTTTGACTATATGTTGTTTCTAGCTCATTTGGATTATTCAAAATGTTGAAGGTTTTTATTTTTAGAAACTTACTAATTTTAGATGTTTTTTTGTTCGAATAATGTTATTTTTATTATGTTTTCTAAATTCCCCCTTCTGCTTTTTTCTTGCCTATTTGGGATATTACAAATGCTAAGGATTTATCATTTTGAAAAACTTGTTATTTTTAGCCACTTAATTCTCTCGAACACCTACTCTTTTTATAAAGTTAACTTACAAGTGTTGAGTTGTGATGAAACCACTATCAAACTTTTCTATTTTGCACCAGGATCTTCCGCTCTAAATATCATGGTTTTATGAACTCATATGAGCATTATAAGGGTTCTAAATTGAGGAAGAACAAAGGTGCATAATGGAAGCTTACTTAACTCATGGATTTTTGGGGAGAGGGATAAGGCTCTATTTATAGTTTTCAAGGAGACTATCTAATCCTAATCTAATATAATCCTACCCTAATATTTTCCAAGGAGATAGGGATAGAAGGATTGCATGACAAGTAAACCTATTCTAAATGGAGGTGATGCACCAATAAGGAATGTTTAATATCTTGCACTTGCATGGGAATGAAACAAGAAAATCTGAAGAGGGTAATTTAACACCACGTATCATCAAAATAATTAATGTAATCCAATTTACTAGTAAACACAATCCATTGATATCTTGCAGTAAAGAATTAAACCAAACCATGCAAAATAACCTTAAATGTAATGAGAGATCAGAAAAGACACAATAAACACAAAAGAGGTTTGATAAAAAAGTTTATATAGTGCATTACATGGGGGCCAAAAGGCATAAAAATTGCTTTACAATTTTAATGGGAGGCTTGAGCTCCACAAATTTCTCACAGTCAAGAAAGAAGGGGGCGCAAAGGTAAAAAATCCAAACTTTTGAACTGGGCCCCTCCTTAAGATTTAAAGAAGAAAAATAACATGAGAGAGAATATTTTAGGTTTCTAAGGGTAGTTGGACACCATTATTGGTTGCATCATCCCATTGTGCTTCCCAAGTCACAGTACTTGATCTCCATGCTTGAAAGATTAGGGGCCATACTCCATTATTATCTTCTTACCTACCCTTCTATTATTCACTATTCCTGAATTTCAGAATTCTAGAACCTCTAAAATTGCAATTTTCATGGTCCCATGTTGAAGCTCTCTCTTTTACCTTTCCAATGATTGTAAGTTTTCTAAAAATGGTGGAGTACAAAGGAATATATCATCATTTTTACACTGGTTGTTTGCATGGCTTCAATCCTCACCTACCCACCGATCATTGAATTTGGCCTTCACCATTGGATTTTACTCTCAAAATCCTTCCCATCGAGTATAATTTTGTAAAAAAAAGCCAAAATTTGCTAAAGTTATGTCATGTTGAAAATGGGCCATCAATTGTCTTACCTTCACCCACCGAGCTCCATCTACTCAACCACTGAGCCCAAAATTCAATGCAAATCAGTCCGAGTCCTTACCCGCTAACAACTTAGTGTAGGCTTGGGCTCCAA
The DNA here is from genome assembly GCA_018340775.1 of Taxus wallichiana var. yunnanensis. Lineage (NCBI taxonomy): Eukaryota > Viridiplantae > Streptophyta > Pinopsida > Cupressales > Taxaceae > Taxus > Taxus wallichiana. The sequence continues at coordinate 653,674,478 of CM031234.1, forward strand.
TGTTTCACCTACCACTCTTACTTTCCCATAGGCTCGGTTTCACATGCAACTCGATGGGCTTTCAAATTATTGGGCGGTATTTTTAGTGTTTCGGACATTCGGGGCCTTTGGTTTTAGACTTCTCCTCACCAACGTTTCAAACTTCTCCTCTTCACCAAATCCGAAGCAACCCCAAAACCGATTGGCCCCAAACCTCGAAACATCCACCTCTCGAAAACACCCTAGACTCGCCACGTCACCCCGCCTTCGGAGTTCGTGTTTTTGTGTTTTCAGAGAAATCCTCCCCACCGTTTTGAAGTTTTCACTTCTTTTTTCCCTAAATCACCCACCCTAAAACTTTGAAGTTGACGCGCTCCTTCCGCGTTGACTCCTGAATCTCCATTTCGAGTTCGGGCCTTTTTCTTTTAGGAAAACTTACCTCATTGTCCTCTGCTTCTTCCGAACTAAGTTTATCTCGAGACTCTAAATTGTACACATTTTCAGCCTTTGCATAGCTCACCCGTTGCGAGCTCACTCCATGCCCATCTCCATGGTGACTTCTCCCCACGCACCAAGCCATTCTCCGTGAGCTCACCCGGAGCTCATTTTTATGTTGATCTATCATGGTCGACTTCATTCAACTTGCCCAATGTTTAACTTGTAGTCACCATTAAAATTCTTCGTCAAGCTCATAGCCTCAAGCCTCCCTATACATCATATGGTCGGTCCTATCCGTATATGTTAAGATCATTTCACGGCTATCGAAGGTGAGGTCCCCTGTTTACTTTTCCATGGCTCGTTCGGTTTAACCGATCCTTCCTTCAATGCCACAAGCTTGACTCATTTAACGATCTCTACCTCAAGCTCCCATTATCGAGCTCGAACCCTATGTCGCAAGCTCAACTTCATCGAGTCTTCCTTCACGACTTGCTTGGCTTCATCTCGTTGACCCCCGATCAGTGTGGCTCGATCTCAAGCTCAAGGAATCTCCCATCCGACCTATTGAATCCCATGGTCGAGTCCCCTTTCGAGCTCATTTTCAAAGTTTTCACTTTGAAATCCATAGCTCACCAAAATGAGCTCCTCATTTACTCTGTTCATCTCTACATTCACATTGTCGCTCCTATGACAAGCTCACTATTTACTTTGTCGCCAAACTTGGCCTTGATTGCGTTGCCATCGTAAGTCCACCCTGTCATCGAGCCATTTTCCTTCGCCACGAGCCAACTTGGATCCTTCCACCACCATGCACCCAACTTGGCATGCCCCTTTTCCCGGTTCCAACAATGCAAGCTCCCTAGCTCGCTGAGTTTCTCACCGAGTAGCTCGGTGAGCCCTTTTTAGCTCAATGGCCTCTATAAGCCCCAAATGTGAATTTTTGACCTCGAAGCTCTATCCCTCATAATTTTTGAATTTTTAATGTCGAAGGCCTCACTAGGAGTGCATGCAAAGGGTATTTTAGGTTGATCATGTTTTTCCCGATTCTTCCCATTCATGGTTGGGTGTGGGCCACGGGGCTGTATTTCATCATTTTCTAAAGTGATCTTAAGGGTTAAAAACCAAAAGAGGAAAAAAATCGTCGATATGATTTTCACTTCCGAACTCACTTTGAAATTGCTCCTAAAGCCTCAAAATTTTCTAAAACGTAGTTTCAACCTTAGGGGCCCTGTTGTTAGGTGTCTACGTCCATGTTGTCCAACTTGGCCCGAGGGGCAAAATTTGATAACAATACATCATTCCTCCAAAAGAGAGATAAGACAAACACAAAAGTTTTATTTCTCCAAGGCAACATCACAGAGCCAAGTTCAGAATTCTTTTTATGGTTATTGTTTTTCATGTAAATTGTTTGGGAATAAATAAATTAAATGTAGAACTCATGCAAGAAACTCCAAGAGGAGGAAGAATGCAAGTATAATTTCTTATGTGCCCTCAAACAGAAACTACAACTAGTTTGCTCCTTTAATGGATTTTAACATTGAATGTTATAAATGCCACAACTATGGGCATATAAGATGTTTTTGTAAATCTCCTAGGGAAAATAAGAATGAGGGAACCATAGACAATCAGAAGGATGAACCGAAAAAAGTATGGAAGAAGCAAGAGCAAGAAAACAATAAAGAAAAATATATGCTTGTTCAAACAATGTTTCATGCACAAAATGAAGGAAATCAGTGGTATATAGACAATGGTTTCTCAAGCCACGTGATTGGAGACAAAATTAAGTTTCTTAACATGAAAAAATTGACTGGAGGTATTTTGAAGTTTGGAGACAATGTTACAACAAAGATATCAGGTAAAGGAACTATTAGCCTTAACAATGGTAAATAAAAACTTGAAAATGTCTTGTATGTTAAAGGAATGAAGCATAATATTTTGAGTGTGAGCCAAATGAGTGATCAAGGGTATACTATCACATTTCATGTTGAAGGATGTGAGATTAGAAAGGTTTTTTTATGCGAGCGGGACACCTAACAATGTTTATATTCTTAGTGAGATTAAAGGAGAAAAATGCTACAAGGGGAAAATAGATGAAAGTTGGTTATGGCATAGGAGAATGGGTCATATTAATTTCGATAATTTAGTAAAAATTAGTTCCAAGAATTTTTTTTTGAGACATGCCAAAGATCACTAAACCAACAAACACACTTTACAAGCAATGTCAACATGGGAAGCAGACAAGAGTTACATTCAAGACAAAGGAGTACTCAACAACAAGGTTATTGGAACTTGTTCATACTAATATTTGTGGGCCTAAAAGAACTCAAAGCATGTAAGGTGAGAATTATTTCATATTATTAATTGATGATTATTCAAGAATGACATCATGGATTACATTTTGGAAAGAGAAATCTGAAGCATTTGAGAGGTTTAAGGCGTTCAAAGCCTTAGTTGAAAATGAAACTAGTAAGAGAATCAAGTGCCTAAGATCTGACCATGGAGGAGAATTTACTTCAAATGAGTTTGAAGAATTTTGTGAGAATCATGGAATAAGGAGACATTACTCAGCTACAAGGACCCCTTGGCAAAATGGTGTTGTAGATAGAAAGAATTAAACAAACCAAGAGATGGAAAGAACAATGCTAAATGATTCTAAGTTGTCTGATATGTTTTGGAGAGAAGCGGTCAACACAACAATTTACATTTTGAACAAAGGGTGAATTAGAGTAAAAAACAACAAGACACCTTATGAATTATGGAAGGAAGAGCAACAACAAACAAATATTTTAGAGTGTTTGGAAGCACATGTTATATCAAAAGAGATGATGAAGACTTGAGTAAGTTTCATTCCATATCTAATGAAGGTATTTTTTTTGGTTACTCTTCAAGAAGCAATGTGTATAGATGCTACAATATGATAACACACAAGATTATTAAAAGTGCAAATGTGAAAGTGGATGATATCAAGTATAAAAATAATAAGACATAAGAAATTGATTATTCAAAGGAAGAAAGCAACGAAAATGAAGAAGAAGATGAAAAGGAAGAAGTTGAAAGAAAGGATACAAAAACACCATCCAAATCAGTCCAAAAGAACCATTCAGAAAATATATTATAGGTGATAAAAACATTGGAGTACAAACTAGAAGAAGATTGGTAAATACAGTTGAACATACAAATTTGTATTTACTATCCAAGATAAAACCTAAGAATTTTACTAAAGCAAGTGAAGAAAAGCATTGGATTGGAGCAATGGAAGAAGAGCTAGATCAAATTGAGAAGAATGAAACATGGGAACTTGTCCTAAGACTAAAAGATAAAAACATGATTGGCACCAAGTGGGTTTTCAGGAACAAGCTAAATGAAGATGGACAAGTTGTAAGAAATAAAGCAAGGTTAGTCTGTAAGGGGTATGCACAAGTTGAAGGTATTGAATTTGAAGAAATGTTTTCTCTTGTTTCATGTTTAGAAGCCATTAGAATGTTTTTGACATTTGTTTGTTTAAAAAAATTTAAAGTATATCAAATGGACGTTAAATCAACATTTCTAAATGGGAATTTGGAAGAAGAATTTTATATTGAACAACCAAAAGGATTCATTTTATCAGATGATAAGGATTATGTATGCAAGCTGAAGAAAGATCTTTATGGACTAAAACAAGCCCTCGAGCCTAGTATTCAAGATTGGACAAGTATCTACAACAATAAGGTTTTAAGAAGGTAATTGTTGATAGCAATGTGTACATCAAAAATGAAGGTGATAATCAGGTGATGCTTGTGAGTTATCATTCTTTCTTGGTTTACAAATTTCTCAATTAGACAAAGGCATATTTATTTCAAAAACTAAGTATGTTAAAGAGATGTTGAAGAAGTTTAGAATGGAAGATTACAAACCAGTTAGTACTCCTATGGTCATAAGATGTAATTTGAGCAAGGATGATGAGTCTCTTGAAGCAAATCAGACTTTTTATAGATCAATGATTGGAAGTTTATTGTATGTGACAACATCAAGACTAGATGTGATGTAAGTAGTAGGTTTGGTAGCACGTTTTCAAGCTACTCCAAAAGAAAATCATGTGCAAGTTTTCAAAAGAATATTCAAATATCTAAAAGGTACACAGTGGATTATGGCTTGTGGTATTCTAGAGATGAATATTTCACTCTAAAAGCATATACAGATGCAGATTGGGTTGGTTGTGTTGATGATAGAAAGAGTACAAGTGGAGGAGCATTATTTTTGGGAAATAACTTGGTATCTTGGTTAAGCAAGAAAAGATCTTCTATTTCTTTATCTACAGCTGAGGTAGAGTACATTACAACAGTTTCATGTTGCACACAAGTTTTATGGATGAAGCAAACTTTGAAGGACATCAAGGTAGAGTTTTATTTTCCAATTTCCATACTTTGTGATAACACTAGTGCAATAAACATATCAAAGAATTTGGTTATGCACTCTAGAACAAAGCATATTCCCATCAAGTATCATTTTTTGAGAGAGCAAGTTACAAAACAATAGGTTAAGTTGGAATATATTTCCACAAAAGAATAGATTGTTGATATTTTCACTAAGCCTCTTCCAAAAGAAACATTTGAATATCTCAAACAAAATTTGGGAGTGATATCATTTTCATCCAGTCACTAAAGGGAAGCATAAACTTGGGGAGATAATCATTTCATTCTCATTTAGCTCCACAAAGAAGAAAAGTCGAAAAGAGATCACCGATGCAAAGTCCAAGAGATTTCTTTTCCATTGATGTCAAAGGGGAGAGTTTTGTAGAATGAGGGAACAAGCTACATTCACAAATTATTTCTATGTAAGGTGGTAGGTTTCCATCAATGACAAAGGGGGATTGTTGGATTAATAATCATTGATTTCAAAGAAAATCAAGGAGCTAGTAGAAAAATATATTTTTAGAAGAATTTTATTGTCATTGATGTCAAAAGTTTTTAATAGATGGACCAGAGATTGCCTACAATATAGCTCGTGCACGGAGCTTGGAGTGTAAATGGTATGGATCTTGGTCATAATGCATCTCATCCAGATCTTGAAGTATGTTAAGTCCGGAGCTCACACGTAATGCATCTCGTATGGAGATCATAATGCATCTCATCTGGAGCTCATAGTTTAATTAATGTCTGGAGATGATAGATGAAGTTGATCTGGAGCTAGCGGTATTAATCCGGCCGAGGTAAGACATGTTGGATATGCAATTATGAATGATTTGGAGACTCATTACATCCTGGAGTGATAAGAAGACAGATTTTCTGAATTCAAAGAAGCTTATTTGTGTGCTAGAGAGCACTAATCTCTATCCAAACATAATTAGCTCTTAATCTCCATTATTCAAGACAAATCGCACCATTCTAAGGTGTCAAAGAAAACAATTTTTATGATCATGCAAGTCGACTATTCCAAGACGTTAAAAACAAGTTTATAATATTGGAGGATGCAACCCAATCTCCCTATTTTTGCATTGATTGGATGACCTACATCTAGTCATTACACTAAATGTTTAAGAGGCATAATTAAGTATAAAATAAGATGAAGATGAATTAAGAGGAGAATAGTTGAATGGTGAAAATAGTGAACTACTGAGAGGAGAAGAGTGAAGTGAATAATGAAGATATATTTTTAAGTATCAAGCATATTTCGAGTGTAGAGTGCAGCGCATAATGAAGACATATCAAGAAAAATTATGAAGAAGAGAGGAGAGACATAATCCTTAAATATCCAAATGATTTTTGAAGGAGATATATTCAATATCATTCAAGGTAGATTGTTGTGTAGGAGCACATGAGAAAATGTAAATAGGAGCGAGTGGAGCAAGTGTGTTAAGGCAATCAAGTGTGTAGAGGTGAGCAAGTGTGTAGAGGTGAGCAAGTGTGTAGTGTTTGTGGCGAGAGAGTGAAGTGTGAAAAGTATGGGTGTGTGAAGCAAACAAGAGGAGTGAAATGTGAACGGATACGGTTGGAGTGAGTGGAGAAAGTAGACTTGAGGACCAATTGTATGCAAGAGTTAGTTAGCTATACAAGTATAAATGAAACTAACACTGGTAGCTTCATACAATTCTAAACTAAACCTATACATCATCATACTAAGAGCTTAATCAAAGCTAACCTATAACCATCTCTACATTAGAACATGAAATGAACATTTCAAGCTAAATATGCTAAACAAATCAACTTCTATCTCTTATTGAATGCTAAATGAAATGAAATTCAACCTATGTATATCTCTAGCAATCAAAGAGTTGATTATATGCTTGAAATCCTAAAGTTTTTAAGAATGGAGTCTTTTCAAATCATGGCTACAAGACCATTTGACATATCTCAATATGACTTTAAAACTTGGGTGGATGAATGCAAGAAATGGAGAAGGCTAGCTATTCTAATGGAAGAATGCTCTAAGATGATAAAATGGCTATAGTGTATGCTCTATGCTCATTTAGGTGTGTAAAGGTGTAAATAGAAAGGTAGGAGGAGGGATCCTTATATAGCCTAATGGATAAAAGAATCTCTACATCCCTTTACATGTGGGATAATAGCTAGGTTGAGTTAGTTGTGGATAAGGATGGTTGAAAGGGGTTGAGTCAACCTTAGGAGAGTTTATTTTGTCCTTTATTGACTCATGGGATTTGAGGAGATTTATTAATTAGCCCAAGTGATTAATTAATAGATGAGCAAGCTTATAGAAGCTTTTTAGAGGAATAATTAGCATGATTTAGACTATGGGAGGAATTTAATCAAATAAATGATGATTTATTGATTTAATGAAAGAGGAAGCTAATTAATTAATAATAGTTAATTAGTCTAGATAGAAATGGGGATTAATTAACGGAAGGTCATTAATTAGTGTATTTGCTAGATAAAAGAGTTAATTAATTAATGTAATGTAACTAATTAACTGTGATAGAAGAGAAAATGAGCATTTATTGACGACATGCCATCAATTTGCAAGAAAGGATATAATTAGTGCAATTTAAGTATTTAAATTGCATGGGCTAAATTATAGGTGTTTACACTAACAAAAGATACAACATTAAAAGAAGAGTTATGAAAGAGATTTAATTCACCATTGAAGAAGGGTATTTGGGGATCAGTGTCTCCAGGTGATTTGGTGCTCACGAATTGGCTGAGTAGGTGCTCGGCATTGGGGATTGGTGTCTCTAGTAAGTTGGTGCTCACAAATTGGCTGAGTTAGTGCTTGGCATTGGGGATTGGTGTCTTGAGAGAATCGGTGCTCACAAATTGGCTAAGTTAGTGTTTGGCATTAGGGATTGGTGTCTCTAGTAGGTTGATGCCTACAAAAATTTGTAAAGCCATTAATTTTGTGGATTTGGATTTGGACAAGAGATCTAAGTAGTCTCTCTCTGTGGTTTTCTCCCAAAAGGGTTTCCACATAATTGTGTGTTTGCAATTGTTATATCTTATGTGATTGTTGTTGTTATAAGTATTAATTTTTTTAAATAAGTAAAATTTTGTAAAATAGTTATTCACCCCACCCTCTCATTACCAGTGTGTACTCTTCAATTTTTTTTCCTTTCTGGTTGAATAATTTTTGTAGTTGATTTTTAAAAATCCAATGCAATTGGCATGCCTCACCTTTTTCCACTATGTTAAGATACCTATGTCAATTCAACATTAGGTTATATTTGAATAATGTAATAAGTTAAAGTAATTTATTTTTATTACTTTAACTTAAGTTGCTAGTTGTCATTAGTTGTTTACTTAGTGATAATGTTTTATCCCTATGTTTATGGGAATTTTCTAGATTGTGTGTTCCGGATATTTCCACAATAGCTTCTAGTGGCAATTAGGGGCAATATGTTATTTCTGCATATTGCTTAGAATAGGTTTATTCGATCCATTTTTATGGAATGGATAGAAGTTTTACAATGCCTATATACATTGCATCTCTCTCCATTATTTGTAATCTTTTTTTACCAGATTAATAAAATCACATAGGTACCATCCCATTTCCACAATTAGAAACTATTCGCATTTATTTACTCTTTATTGAACCATGAGGTGGAGGTTTTTGAAGTGTAAAATAAGTTTACTTTTGAGGAGGTTGTGGGTTTTACATATTTAGTTTTAATATTGGATTCATGGTAAGAGCTAGAACTCAAGTGACTCTTTGGAATGGGTAGTTGTTTCTCCTTTATCCTTCTCAACACACATTTTTAATGTGTAAATATCTCACTAACCACCCCTCCTCGAACGGTGATATTATTAGTTAAGTAAATAATATGATCTATAATGCAATGCTACCAAATATTGTTATCTTCATAAATAATGCATAATATTACTCTCCAACATGATGCACCTATTATAAGTTTTAAGTTTGAGCCCTCTTTGCCTTGAAAGATGGTAAATAACAAGGTTGGGGAATGGAGGAAACAAATTGCTGTTAGAAATATGTTCATCCCAATGTTACATGTTCCACCTCATTTTGGTGGTTAGTCCTTCACTACTTTAGAACTTGGATATGCAAGTTTTATTGAAATTTCCGAGGATTGTTTAACGTGTTCTTTATATTTTGTTTTTGAATAACAGAAAAAAAAGATATAGTAGAACATTTTATATCACTATGTCCATTGATTCAAAATTCGGTGCTTAGTAAATGTTATGAGTTGCAGAATTTAAACATATGTGCTCTGAATCTCAATTACTTGAATTTGATATGTAGCTTCTTCTGAACATTGACTTGGATTGCTCTCAATTGATAAAGCTTGAAATACTCGCATGAATTTGGGTCTCTAGAAAGAAACAATTATTCTAAATCATCTCAATTGAAGATAATTTGTGCTCCGTTTCTTTCATCTCAATGTGCCAGACTTCTGGTTATTTGAAAGGCTTTCGACTGCCAAAATACTAAGACAAGTATTCATTGGAAAGTGCAACAGCAGCCTCAGCCTCCTCTTTCCTCGCCTTGTCTAGAAAAATCAACCATAAATGAAGTATGTTATTCGATGCAAATTTATTCTTTTGAGTCAACGTTATCTTAATTTTATCATGGTTAAACTTTAATCCAGGATGCTTTGTATAATTGCTATGTAAGGTATCAGTAGGTGAGATGATAGAAGGGCGTTACATCATGGCTAAATTTTCTAATTCTCAAAAAAGCATATAAGAGCCATTGTGTCTGAGATGGAAGACAAGGAAGTCATCATGTTTAGTTTTCTTCTCAATAATTCTCCTTTGTTGAGTACCATAACACTAACCCTGCCAAGTTGTTCCCGAGGAAATACAAATAAGAATATATGACAAGCAAGGAACAACTTATGCAGTTTACAAGCAGCAGAGGAACTAAGCTTGTATTCAATGTGATGAAGGGCTAGACAACTATCTTTAAAATTAGGTAAATATTGAGACTACTTATTACAACTCGTAGTATTGAGAATGCTTATTGACATAATTATTTTGTTTTTGTTCCCAATTGTGGTTTTTGTATATTGGATAGCTTTAACATTTTCTACATAATTGTCTAATCTTCAACCATTTAAAAATGTTTTCATGTTTTCTATTAAATACAACTAATAACTATAAACGTAGAAAATAGCCCTAACTAGGGCGGTGGACATGGATCTGCTCGACACTCCTAGGGGACATGGTGGCATTGTTGGAGGTGGCACTACTCTGTTTATAGGTGGAGGCGGTTCTAATCGGGGGTCGACTCAGGGGATCCGCCTCTATCTTAGATTAATTTGGCTTTCAGTGCTCTCTACTCAACCTCTGTCCCTGTCTCATGGCGGCGGCACTAACTCTAGTCGTGGACCTCAAGCTTCTAGCATGGACACATGCAACTATTCTCTTTCTCATGGTATAGATGCAAGCAAAATGGAGATGTTTCTCAGGCTCCCTTTGGCAGCGATGGTGGCACTCCTAAGGCTGGCGGGGGTTGGCAAGGGAGCCTCTGCCATGAACACCTCCTTCAAAGATGCATTGAATGGCAAGGGATCCCCCATGAAACTCAGTAGACATTACCCCATGCATTACATTTGGGGAAGAGGTTATTTCATCTGAAAAATACTACGAGGAACACACATTAATATGTAAATTTGGAGGTCTATGGCCCAACCTTCCTACACTTCATGATTGGATATCCAAGCATTGGACTCCGATACTAGCTAGAAGGTTAGATTTGTACCCATGTGCTAAAGGTATTTTCATTGTTGTTTTTTCTTCAATAGCTAATAAGAACACCATCACATCCAAGCTTCTAGGTCTCCAATCTAGATACTTGGTTATGAAACCTTGGTTCCCCTCTTTTAACCCGCTCACTGAATCATTTTCCTGCAAACTTGTATGGATCAGGCTACCCCATTTACCTCTTCAATTTTGGAGTCGCAATCTGTCTAGTATCTATTGGCAACGCCTTGGGAACTACCCTTATATAGATTCTCAAACCTTTGATTACACCCATACTACCTATGCCCGGATCTTGGTGGAACTTGACACCGCTAAAAACCTTCCTCGCAACCATTGATCTTAGAGTGCAAAACAGAACTTGGTCACAACCTTTAGATTACAAAGGCCTACCATTTAGGTGTAGAAGGTGTTTCTGTTTAGGCCACACCTCTACTGATTGTGGGATGGCAAAGCATCAACATGAGAGACACAACTGGTGGAAAGACGCCCTCCCGGAACACCTGGTTTTCGGAGCCAAAGAGGATCTAGACTCAAATGCAGATACTAAAGATGAATCTGATTTTGTCCCGAAACCCTCTATCAAAAATTCTAGTTGACAAAAAAAAAATGCCAAAGATTTATCTCATTCAATTGTTAGCAGAAAGGAAAATACAAAAGATTTAACTCAAGCTAACAATATTGTTGTCCCAGTTGGAATCATTGAGGATAAGGAAAATACTCCTCCTTTATTTAATCCTACAATTACGGAGTCTTCAGCAGGTTGGGTGACGGTGTGTAAAAAAAAAAAATATTTCCAAGAATACCGCTTCTACGCCTAGTTAGTTTTCCATTGTTGTTCGGTTGTTCCTTATTGCTTCACTTGTCTTTGTCGGGCAACAGTTGTTTGATCGTTGTACATCAGCTGTTTTTTTGTTGATCAGTTGTTGGTTTTGGTATTATTCTGAGCAAATTGTTTTCTATTGTTGGGCATTCATGTTTTATCTTGATTTTGATCATTTTGTTGTGCTTTAATTGTATAAATCTAGATTTTTGAGCCTACTTGTACAAGGGTATAGTCCCTTTCAAAAAACTATTTGCCAATAATAATTTAAAAAAAAAACATTTATGGTATTTTTATTGTAAAAGTACCACATAACCAAAGCAAGTTATGTTGTTCACTTTTATTTTTATAGAGTGGTTTTAGCTTAGCATACATTGTCAGATTATTTGCACCAATCAAATGAATTTATGAAATTATTTAAACAAAATAGCGTCAAAAGTTTTGGTAGGTTTGAGGATTTATAGAGTTATAGATACAATTCCAAGATGCACTCAAAAGGCTTAGGCGGATTTGAGGATTTATGGAGTCATAGAACAATTCCAAGATGTCTCCGACTTGGTAAAGAAGGTATATATTTAGAGGCATATAGTGCATAATGTATGTAGGAGGACCATTTCCATTATGGCATCACCCTCACATAACGATCAAGGTATATTATGATTTTATATGTTGCAGTGACCAAGCCTACCAATTAATGTGGAATTAATTTTTAAACGCAAGAGAATTTTTAGTTGTAGAAACAATTCTAAGATGCACTAAAGGGGTATTTATGGCTTGGAGTAATGTACTAATATTTAACATGTATGTAATGTTGGATTGCAAATTTTGTGGTCTTTCACACAAAAAATGCCAAAGTCTTTAACATCCCCAATATCAACTTAGGTTTTTTAAGGATATATAGTCTACTTTATTGGTTAAGATTAAATACAATTTTTATATATAAATTACACACCAAAAGATTTAATTTTTTATTATTTTCAAATCTATTGAACAAGCCTTATAACATAACTTTTTTCCACTTCATTATACTTTATTTTACATATATTTGTTTTCCATTCATATTTGCTTCTAGTTTCCTCACTAGCCCACTGGTGTACCCATTAAACTTGATTGTGATTGCTAGTAATATCCCAAGTCAAATCACTTCATATTATTTTCATGTCCTACAAACTAACTTCAAAGCATCCATAATCCAAATGTTGAAAGTGATCTCATAATTTCACATCTATCCTTGAATATTGCTACCTTACTCTAATTTAATTTGGCCTTCAATAAATCTTCATCTACATTGCAAAATTATGATATTGTTGAGTTGAAATCCATGATTCAATTCATTATTTCTATGATACATTAAATATACGCAACTTATTGTATTGTTGACCAAATTTTCATTAAATATTACTATTTAATCAAACAAGTTAAATGTGAAAGTGGTAAATAATTAATAGATAAAACAAATTGACTTCCACAATAATATTAGTCATATGAACATCCTAAGAAATTTTCAATTTAAACTACTTTTAAGTAAACTCAAACAAATAAACATTGAATAATTCCAACAATGGGTTGATCAAATATATGGTGAAATGGTGCCCTACCATACAAATCAATAAAACTAAATACCTATGGGCATCCTTTATATATATATATATATATATATATATATATATAATATATATATATATTTATATATAAACAATGATATTGATTGATTAGGAAAACAACTTTAAATAAGATCAAATAAATAAATATTGAATAACTCCAATAATGGGCATTTTGAGGATAGGTTGATTAAGTATATTGTGAAATGGTGCCCCACCACACTATTTTTTGATGGCATTGTCCAAGGAAATTCCAAAAGATGATAATGGAGGTGTTGTACTTATGTTCAAGCTACCACCCAATGCTAATTTTTGCATTAGACAGGCAAGTAAACAAACAAGTAGACAAGAAAACAAACAATTAAGATGATGCATTGCCACGTTTAAAGGCTCTTGTATCATTGTCTTTATCAACATGAATATTCTAATTGAAAGAGATTCACATATTATCACCACCAAAGTTCAAAGCTATTATTGAGGAGGCTAAATGGTTAGCAATGAAATTCAACTCTAATTGCAACATGATTGAATGGAAGGAAATAGTCACTAATTTGGCAACTAATAATGGTGTAGGTCTTTATGAGTCAGGAGCCCCTACTAAATTTTGGATTTCTCCTAACCTGATCGACTTGTATATGCTCTTAGTGGCTTACACTTTCCATCTATCCCCATGGGATAACTTTGCTACCCACCACTCATGTGGCACTCTATTCATTTTTCACTTTTTTGGATTGGTTTTTAAGTATTATAATAGCAGTTAACCACTTTCCCTTCATCATTGTGATGGTATATTCATTTCGTAGCATGGGGTGTCAATTATGTTTGAGGGGGATTAATTCACTTTAACATGCCCCTCTCATGTTTTTTTATTGTTCTTTGCGCTCTTCATTATGTTTTTGCTTTTCTCATGTTGGGCATGTCACCGCCCTCTTGGACGACATTTTAACTAGACATTTTTTAGGATTTGTGGGCTTAATTGTGTTTTATAAGGATTTTTCCTAATTTAGTTTTGGCATACTCCTAGCTCCTTTTTCTTCCTTTCCAATAAAGTCTTTATAGGGCTTGTGGGATTGATTTTTTGTTTTTGTTTTTTTTTTTTTTGAAAAAAACTTCATTCAAAATAAATAAATATAATCTATGAAAAATTGGTTTAGAAGTCATTTTTAGTTATTAGTTTGATAAAAACATAATTCTAATTTGACTCACTTTAAATCGAGATTATAAAATAAAGATTATTTTGGGAATTAAATTTGTGTCATTTCCATATTGTGTCTTATAATGTCTTATCTCACAACATTTGCACCTCACTTCCATTTTTATCTCATGTCTAAGAGTTGTAAATCGAGCACCCAAATATGGAAGATAACTATAGATCCAAATTGAAATCTCTTTGTGGAAAGAAAATGGATATGACAACAAAAAAAGCAATGAATAATTGAATATATTTGTAGTGGATCAAAATGCATCATAAGGAAGATCTCGAAAGAGTAAATTAAAAGACATTATGGTATAGAGACAAGGGCATGATCTACAAATTACAATGATATATGAATAATTATAATTTAGATGGGATATGCATAATCCTAAAGAAAATATGTCTTTCAATTAATAACCTTATAATAGGTATAATATATACAAAACCGGACACTTTACTTTTTTTGAATATATATATATATGACAAGAATCAAGTTGGTTAAAAAACAACATTGTTCATAAAACAATCTTAATGGCACTCTTAATTTCATCATCTAAAAATATTATCATTTTTCCCTTGAGAAAATCCTCTCATAGTGTCCTTTTAATTGAAAAGTATTATTATCCTCTGCAATAATACAACATACAAAATATGTTGCCAAGATTTAAACCCAACTCATCTAGTTGAAAACCATATATCCTAACTACACTAGATGAGAAAGGATAAAATAACAATGCCATACCCATACAATGTTTTGATCAAGTTACTCCAAAAACAAATGCACCTTGAGCATTACTTTAGCACACATCTAAGTCACAGTTTAACTCATCCACAAAGCACAACCCCAAGTACCCGAAAAAATGTAAATATACCTTACTAGCAATCGTATGTGAAATGTATGATGTAAACACCGAAAGGGATCTAGTGAAGAAGTGAAACTGGATGAAGAGAAACAATGGGAGAGGAAGAGGGATGTAGCAAAAGGCGTTTGAGGGTGGAGAAGTGCATGGGAAAGGAAAGAGGAATCGAGGAGCCAATGAAAAAATACACCCTCTAAGAAGTATATGACATGTTTGTAGATCGTAAGAAGGGGAGAATCCGTGTTGCGGAAGACGTAGATGAAACTATTGAGGGAGATATCTCAAAATGCAAGTAGCGGTTGGAAAATGTTGTTGAGGTGAATACTTGTTTGAATTTGCAGCTCTTGACTTTATTGGGTAGTTAAAAAAATGTAAATGTAAGGGGAATTTGAATGCATGTTTCATGGGACACGTCAGGGACAAGAAGACGCGAGTGTACTTAGAAAGCTAAGGTAGCGATATCATGCAAAATTTAGATTGGTGTTTTTCTCCAACTATCAGGTTAACGATTAGGGTATTGCAGTATTCACATGAGTGCAATTTGCATCTAAAGGGGAAAATAAAAAAAGGGAAAATCCAACATGTTCCAAGTTTGGAACCTGACCACAATGACTACTTGTTGCAAAACTTTGTAGCCCTCGTTTCTTTCAAAGTGTGAGGTCGATTAATTTCAAGAAGTAGATGCATACAACATGTATTGATAATTGACACCTTCCAACGATTGGTCATACGAGTCAAAGGTAGATCAAGGCTTTGGATTGCATGCCCCACACGTTTTCCATGGATCATATTGTTCCTACCCAAATATTATCTATTATGTGTGCTCCACTTAAGCATTTCAATCTCACAAAGAGGACACAATAAAATTTGGGGAAACTTGGAAAGTTTTAGGGTTTAAAACCCAAGCTAAATGGATGCATCTTGTAGTAATTTGTAGCCTCCCTTTCAAGTTGTAAGCTCAAGTAAGTGTAGGAAAATAGATGGTGTGCAAACAAACACCGCTAATTGAGTCCCAAGAGCAATTAGACATATCAGTGAAAGGTATATTTTATTTGTTAATCAAGCTTGTTTTTTTTTATGGCATCAAGGTTTTCATTGGATGAAATTTAATTGGATAGGTAAGATGTAGACATGAATGGATTGTTGTAAATTAAAAGGTGGGAAATTAAATACCTGCATGTCCCACACCTATTCCATGAAGTATATTGTTCCTTCCCAAATAATATCTACTATATGTGCTCCACTTAATCATCATAATCTCATGCAATTTATTCACGTGAGTGCAATGTGAGTTTAAAGGGGCCAAAATTAAAATTTATGAAACTTCACAAGGGTTCCAATTCAAACCCAAGGACACTGCTTTGCTCTTATGAACACTTTACAGGCATTTTTTTTTACATTTTTAAGCTTGTTAAATCATAGTAGTAGGTGATGCATGAACAATCATTGATAATTGATCCCTTTTAGGAAATGGATGTACGGGGTACAAGAAGATGTTATCTGACAAGTGAATTGTGTTATTTTGTCATTTTACATATTTTATGGTGTAAAGGTTTTTGACTACATGACATTTAGTGTGTCAATTGTTTGAAATAAGAAGTGCATATGGTGTGCAAGAGATCAAGGAAACATATTTTGGAGATATCCACGAAAGAGAAGGGTGATGAATCAGTATTTTCGATGTCAATAGTTGTTTGCAATTTCAGCTCTTACACTTTATAGTAGTTATAACACAAATAAATGCAAGGGAATTCACTTATGTGTTTCAAGGGTTAATTTAGAAACAAGGATATGTGGTGTGGACCTAAAATCCCAAGGTAGGGGTTGCATATACACAATTACAATTAGGGTTTCTTTGTACCTATTAGGGAACAATTAGGGTTTGAATCAACCAAAAGGCATTTAGTTTTTCTAGTGTGGACGATGTAGGAGAAGTACACTTGGAAATGTGAAGGCGATGCAATGTGCTTGTGGTCGGAAGATGCTTGCAATTGGGAGGGAGGTCTGCTAAGATTGTAATATGACAAATAAGGTGACATTACTCCCTTTGAATCAAGCAGAAAGGATGCGTAAAAGGAATGTTCAAGGAAGGCAAAGACATGAATTGAAGGTCAGAAATAAAAAAGCGTTATGTGATCCATTTTTTTGTCTCTATCTCACACGCATTATACACATGAATTCAATTTGCGTTTAAAAGGACAAAAATGTAAAAAAATGAGGAAAACCCAATAAATGTCTATTTTCAATTTCAAGCTTGAGTATTTGTATGGGAATAGGTGATGCTTGAATAATCATTGATAATTGAGCCACTCTAGTGGTTGGCCATATGAGCGAAAGGTGTATTTTATTTGCCATTTGAAAGAGGGATTTTTAAATAAAAATAGGAATTAAATACTGCATGTCCCACACCTATTCCATGACTTAGTAAAAATGTGGGAAATCCTTTCATGTCCCACACCTATTCCTCAATTTATATTATTCCTACCCAAATAATATATGTTATGTGCTCTACCTTATACACAAATATGAAAAGGGTTCTATACATAATTACAATTAGGGGTTTCATACGAAATTGGGATCAGGGTTTGTATGTAGCTATAAGGAAAAAGAATAGGGTTTGTCTCTAGCCATGAGGCACATCGGTTTTACACGTATGGACAATGTAGGTGAAACACACCCTGGATTTAGGTACATGCATGTCCCACACCTAATCCATGACTTAGCAAAAACATGGGAATTAAACCCTTGCATGTCCCACAAATATTCCCCAACTTAGATTATTCAAACCCAAATAATATTTGTTGTGTTCCACTTTATACACTATTGTGATTAGGGTTTCATACAAAAATGAGATTAGGGGTTTCATACACAATTGTGAATAGGGTTTCTCTGAAGCTATCCAAGAAAAGAAGAGGTTTGTTTCTAGTTACGAGGCATGTAGTTTTTCTAGGTGTAGACGATGTAGGTGAAACCTTGGAAGTGTGAAAGATGATGCAATGTGATTTAGGCAAGTAAGATGCTTGGGAGGGAGGTCTACAAAGATGACAACCCAACAACTGAAATTATTCCCATGGGATCATGTAGTTAGGACACGTAAAAGGAATGTTCAAGGAAGACGAAGACATGAATCGAAGGTTAGAAATAAAAAAGTGAGAATGTATGCATAAAAGGAATGTTCAAGGAAGATGAAGACATGAATGTAAGATCATAAATAAAAATGTGAGAATTAAATACATGCATGCCCCACACTTCTTCAATGAGTTAGATTGTTCCCACCCAAATAAAATATGCTATGTGCTCCAGTTTTTTGTCTCGATCTCACTTACAACATGCACATGATTGCAATTCACGTTTAAAGGGACCAAAATTTAAAATGAGGAAAACACAATAAATGTTTGCTTTCAGTATCAAGCTTAGTACTTGTATGCGCTAACATGTGATGCACAAAAAAACATCGATAGTCAGCTACATAAATAGTTTACCATAAGAGCAAAAGATGAGTTTCATCTACCATTCGAAAGAGAGATTTCTAAATAAAAACATGGGAATTAAATATTTGCATGTCCCACCCCTATTCCATAACTTAGTAAAAATGTGGGAATTAAATCCTGCGCATGTCTCATACCTATTCCTTGACTTAGTTTTTTCTTATCTAAATAATATATGTTATGTGCTCCACTTTTTTGTCTCGATCTCGTCCGCATTATTCACATCAATGCAATTTGAGTGAAAGATATTTTTCATGGACATGACCGGGTGGATGTCAATGGCTCAAATTAGTTTCAAGGTCGTTGATACGGCATAAATATGGACGGTGATGATTTGTTGGTTAGATTTTATGCTTGGCTACACACACAAACCTAGGAAATCATGGGATGAATCCCCTTCATTTAATGGTGAAGCTCCCATGTAAAATATTTATTTATTCTAACTACCTATTTGCAAACTAAAGATTATTTTCTAGGTATTACTTTAATTGCAAAGTTAATAAACCATAGCTAAATAGTTTTGTAGCAAGTAAGCTATTGTGTTTGGGAAATTTACGGCAAAGAGAAGTGAAAAGAAAATGCAAGATAATAGCAAAGAAATACGGAAAAGAGACGTACTTCATAATAAGTAGATCACAAAGCTTATTATAGTCGTACAAAATAAATAAACATTTAATAATTTCCACAATTTTCAGCAAATGAAAAGAAATGCATTCAAATGTAACTTCAAGATAACAAAAAGTTTACCATAAAAATTATCAAGTATGCACAACAAGACTTCATTAGACAAAAAGTTCCACATAAATCCTCCTTATTCAGTTCAACCAGCTTTACAAAATGAACATGCAAGCATTCCAACACAAAGTTTGAAATCTCAATGCACAAAGTACAACAGTTGATTGCCAAAAATTCTCGATCCTTTGGCCCGTAGGCCTCCCTCTCTATTTATATAATTTAGAAAGGTAGTACAAATAGGAGACATTAATTAGATTTCCACACGTGCCTAGCTGAAAAACTACAAGAAGTTAAGAATTTCTCTCCGCATTTCTCTTTGCATGCATTCATTCAAATGTTCCATAATTTAAAACAACCTCAACTACCTTGCATGTCGTGCCACCTATTTATGAGTAATTGACTTTTTCAAAATAACCTAAAGTCACGACTTTTAACCAAATTACTTAAGTGTTACAATTTTTCTTGATTACTTAATTACACCATCGTGAAATGATAAAAAGAAGAAAAAGAAGTATAGGAAGAAGAATTCATTCCAATTGAAGAACCTCAATCTCATCCTTACTTTTCTCCTCAGCCTCCTCCTTATTTTTCTCTCGGTATATAGCATGTTGATCCAACATATATTGTATTGTTTTTTCATCATCTTTAGCAACAACGTGCATTTATGTTTCATAGATGAGCAGTTCCTTTGCTAAAATGTTGTTAAAGCCTCTTACTTTTACTAGGTGTGCCCCAAGATTCTTAACATCTTGGTGAAGCTTTTCAATCTCTCCATTGAATCAGAGGTGAAAGGAGTGGTGGCTTTATCCATTTCTTTCTTGAGGAGTGAAGAAATTCTTCCATAGTACTTGGTGGCTTAGCAATTGTGTATCTTGTGATAAAATAGATACAATCATCTAGATTATCTAGAATTTCTTCTACCTCTTCTTCTAGCACCTTCATTTCTTCCATCATTCTTCTAAGTAGCTTCGTGCGAAAAGAAAGGGTCACTCTTCTTGCTTACCCTTTTCACTGATCCCTCTGGTACCATTTGTTCTTCAATCAACACCTTTCTCGACAATGAATTTATCTTCTCAAGACTCTCCAACTGCAGTTCAACAATCCCACATTCATTGTCTATTTCCAATTTCAAACTCTTCAATTGATCAAACTTGACTTCTTGGCAATCTCTCAATCCAACTAACACTTCTGAATATTTTTCTTGTGCCTTGTCGCGTGATCAATTTAATCTACTCATCCACAGTTTTAGCTTTATCAACTATTTCTTCCACTTCTGTGATGATTTGAGGATTAACTTGTTCCTTTGAGAACATAGGCTGAGAAGAAGACTTGGAAACTTTTGTAATAATTTCACACAATTTAGATATTTTTTCATTCAGTTTATCCTTTTCAGTCTTCTCTTTATCGAGTTTGAGAAAAATATTATTTATCAAAGCCGAGTATCTTGTTTAAGCCCTTCCGTAGTAACTTCTCTCAGAGGCACTCTTGTCACAGTTATATCTTCTTTAGTTAATTCATCTTTCTACTTTTTTGTTGTTGGAGTAGATACTTCGGAAAACTTCTGCCCTGATGATTTAATTATTAGCTTAGAAGTTACCTCGCAAATAAGTAGATCTCTTCCATCTTTTATCAAGAGTTCTAAGTAACTACAAATCCATTTCTTCTAGATTTCTTATTTCCTTAGTGTTTGGAAGTGTCCGTAATGCCTAACATGATGAGAAGTCATGTCCCAAAGAAATACTAACACCTAAGTGCACAACCATCTCTCGAATGGTCACATTTGTAGTAGGATGTACAACTATTTCTTGTTGTGTTTCAGTTGCAAGTACCTTATAACAACACTTTCTCCAATTCACCATTTTTTGAGTTACCAAATGATTTTCAATTTCATTTTCCTCGGCAGTCTTGTTTTGTGTAGACACCTAAATTTCGCTTTTTGCAATCTTATTGTCAAAACACAAGAAAACCACTTGTATTCTTCTCGATTCTCGTTATAATTAGTACTCTTTGCTAATTAACCAACGCTCTTGCCAATTTAGCCAATTCACACCACGTTGTTGATCGTGTAACCCCTTTCACATTCTCGATGTCACTTTACGGTGAATCACAAGCCAAAATCCTCTTCAAAAGACAATTAGCTATTATAGGCTAATTAAGTCTATTTTACCCTTGATTTGGTCAATATGCCCTAGTATTGACTCAATCCCCTCTTCCAACCACTCAAAATGACTCCATTCACCTCCATAACGCCCTCAACAAGCTTCAAAAGCTTATTCTAGCCTCGTAGTTAACCCTAAGCGGTTGATTAAAGCTCCATACCTCTTAATCACTAGGTAATTCACTAATTGTGATTAGTAAGACTTAATCATGATTCACAATTCTAATCTAAATTGGGGCTTTTAGTCCCACATGCACCAAAATACAAGTTTCTCCCAAAAGGAAAACTATAAAAAGAGTACATCTCTCAGTAATGCCCCGCTTCTCCGACTCCACCATGTTGCTAAGCTTTTAACGTTGTGGTGCTTGTGTTGACCTCTCGTTGGCTTCGCCTCGCCACGTAAAAATGACCGGAGTTCTCCCACTCCGCCTTGCCTCCGCCCGCCGTCGTGTCGATGTTTTGCCACAAAGATCCCTCGCGATTTATCCTATTAAAGGAAGACCTTGTTCTTGCTATATCGAACCTCCCGCTGATTGTTGTTTGTTAGTCGCGATATTTTTGCCATAGTTTTGGTCACGCCATGCTCGACCTCCCGATTAAATAATTAGTATTATTATTATTATTATTATTATTTTTAATTGTTGTCACTTTTGTGCTAAGTCCTGGCGACTTTTCGAACTCCGTTAAAGTCGCATTTTAAAACATAATAAAAATGAATAATAAAAGAATGGACGCCGCTTATACTTAGCTTGGTTAATCACATATCCAACGAAATTATTTTTTAAAAAAAGGGAAATTTTGATTAATTAGATTTATTTCATTTTGTGGATAAGTAATTTTTTTCGCTCGTCAAGTTGGTGAGAAGTGGGAGATTTTCATTGGGCACCTGCTTTCTCGCCTCTAGTATGTTTAATGATGAAATTGACTTTCTGATCAGGGGGTGCCTTTTCCTCCATACTGGTCGCACTTTTTTTGTTAACATTTCTTGTCTTGTATCTTTCCACGTCCTTGTTGTTTTTCCCGCAAATTTTGGCTCAGCAGGAGACCTCGGGAGGCGAATCATGGTGGATCGGGGGAAAACGTTGGAAAAATTTGCCTTCTTTTGCTGCGCGCCTGCCACTTTGTCATGCTCGTTTTTCTTTTGTGTTAGTCACCTTCCCTGGCCGCATGGAATCCTGCCACACTGGTAGCCGGGGCGTTGGAAAACGTGGAGGAAGGTATCCATGCGCAGACTCCGGGCGCGTTTTGCCATTGCCCGCCTCGCCGCGTGGGGAGAATGGTTGGAGTTTATTTTGTTTGATGTTAGTTGCGTGGACTGTGGTAGTGCGCAGAACCTTGGGCGCCTTCCCTGCTGGCCGGTTGGTATGATATGGTGGTTATAGATGAAGCTACAAGCTAGCGCAGTAGGCGTGTTACTCCACTTTCATTTGGATGCTGCGAGTTGTGTTCTTGTTGGGGATCCACAAGAGACAATGAAGTCAAATGGGCAATGCTTTTGAGCCGACAAAGCAGCACGTGCAAAGATAGTAGAAGCCTCTTTGAGCGCTTCCAACAAGCAGGCTGTCCAATAATGTTGTTACCTGTTCAGTATTGAATGCATCCTCAAACTCGGGATTCTCCTTCAAGATAGTGTTATCAAAATCGTCTATGTGGTAAGAAGAGTGTTACTTGAGACCTGAAATTTATTACAAAGATTATCTATTGGGACCTTACTTGTTTTACGAGGTAACTCATGGAAGAGAATCTCATAGAGGTGACGATCACACCCACAGGCACAGGAGATCTATGCAATGTTGGAGAAGATGTCTTGGGAGATGAAGGTAGCAGGATATTGTTCAGATCCAGAACATGTAGTGAGTGAACGGGAAAGTGAAAGTATTCCTCTGCCACCATAGGGAGAAGATGGCAATTGCATTTTGATTGTTAAGCCTTCCCCGTGGGACAATTCTCAGAGTTGTCAAGAACCTTAATGTATGTGTTGACTGCCACACTGCACCAAGTTTTGTCCAAGATTGTTGCAAAACAAATTGTTGTGAGAGATGCAAAGCGGTTTCATCACTTTACAAAAAAAAAAAAAAAAAAAAGAGGAAAATGTTCTTGTAGGGATTTTTGGTAATGTCATGTGAAGCAAACTGCAGACATAGTCTGGCACTATAACAAGGCGCACCGTGCTGTGTCCGGCAAAGTGATAAATATGGGACCGTTTTAGTTCCAGCTTTCTTTAAAAAAATTTATTATTCTAAGCACTTGTAAGATCTAGACAAGGTGGCCGCCCTCTCCCTGACTGTACCAGGCGCTGCCATGAGGCTAGCATAAGAGATCTACGTGCTGAGGAAAAGGAATGTTCTTTTTGAAATGTGGTGTAGCTGCTGGAGCCTTGGTTTGACGTGGCCGCATTGAGGAAGCCCCAAACAGGCATGATAAGCCCTAACCCTCTCTCTTAATAATTTATTTACTTTAGCATTTAGATAAATCAATCTCTACAGTTTTGTTTGAATTCTGTATATGTGATGTCTCCTTTGGATTGTTGATGTGTGATTTTCTTTTACTAAGTTAGTAACGTCTTGGATTCTTGATATCATTTAATATTTATTTACATATATATATGTTGACTCTTTTTGGAACGAGATGCCCAAAAGAAATGGGTTTCCGAATGACTTTTAAACACAATTACATGAACCGATCTCTCTCTCCGTGATTCTCGCTTCGACCTTATAAAGTTAGTTTATCATTTTGCCATGATTACTCCCGTGAACAAGGTTGTTTCTAGTAGAAAATATTGTGGTGTGTGAATGAGTTTTAGAATTTTTCTTGTCTTGTTTTTATTATGTAAAACATGGCGTGAAAACGGAAATTTTCTCGGAAGACTGTGTTGGTCTTTTAATGTGGATTGATAATAATATAACCCCCCATTAGGATTGGAGGCTTCTATTTGGGAGAGAGTCGTCTGGTTCTTCATGGTCCTTCTGATACTATCCGAATCCTTTGATTATCGTTACTTTGGGGATTATTGAAACCCCTCTCCGTGCCCTATACTATTCTTATTACTATGAGCTTACTTTTAGATTGGAACGCTCCTGAAACATGTGTTAATGGGGTTCTATTTTGTGACCTTTTTGAATACGTAAGCCTCAAGACATTAGTTTGTGTGATAACTATATGGCTTAAGTTTGAGGCGCTTCTTAGATCTTCGAATCAGCTTAAAGTAATAAATACATCGAACTCTCATGAATGTGTACATTCTACAAGTTTGATTGACATGTGATGGCCCTCAGCATATGAATTCAGATAATGCTTGAAATATGAGATTATAAATTTATCCTATACTTTGACTTCAAAGCTTGTTGAAATGTTTTTGGTAGGAAATGCATGAATAGGAAGTTATGAGAACTACCCTAAAATGGATTCTTACACACCTTAAGTAAAGGTGACAACTAACATAATGGGACCTGCTCATACCTTATATGACGTTAAGGATAGAAGTCAACTCAATTATTTAACTTCATTATATAGGACAATGATTAATACCCATAAATTGAGATATGCAAGTGGAGGTTGAATTATATAATATGATATATTATGCTATCGTGCAACCAAGTAAGGATAAATATGTTATTTCAATACTTGGTTAACACGTGGAATATTTTTCGCATTTACAATGATTATTATGTTAGCTAAAAATTGGTACTTGCATCTCAATCAGTGAATTGAGATAATGTTGATACTTGCATTTATAGTGGCTCGACCCACGCTTGCATATTTTAGCTAGCCAAATGTACCTTCTACTCATTAACAAGTATGACGGTATTGTTGTTCGTAATTCATTCCTCCGAGTTGACTCTTATACTAATGGAGGCATATAGAGACATGATAATAAACAACCGATAGGATATCTAAATAATATATGAACTTACTAATTGGTGGAACCCTTGTTTACATAAGTATATTCTTTAAATTGTGAGATAAATATCAAAAGTATACTTACATATCCTTGATTTTCTATAAAGGTTGATACTTGGGTAATATTGATGATTATCATATGATTGACACTTGTATTTATTATAGAAGCTTAATGTCGTTGGTGCTTTTATTTAATTGAAAGATAATATTGTTGGACACTTATATATGTGAAGTAGGTTGAGGGTATTAGGTGAGCATTATTATTGTTACTGTAATTTAATTATGATTAAATGCAAGGTTAAGGTTGCATATCTTCTAGCCACTTGGAAATTTTGTTCATATGTAAGTAGATTTTAGGGAAGTGATCAATGATGGGTATGAAATGTATTATCATGAGATGTGTAGTTAAGATTTGAATACATGACTAGGAATTATTTGATAGGGAGTATTGCAAAATTTCATTTATTTAAATGCTAGATGGCATAAGTTATTAGGTGAGGTTTATATCTTATCATGCTCAGTTCTAGCGAACTGACTCTAGTAAATATTTGCTGCAGATGGAATTTTAGCGAGTAGATGAGGGATAGACTTGTAAACTTGTGCATCAACCTCAGCTGAGAAGTTCTTACATGAATCCTTTTTATATTGTTCAACTATTGAGATCATACAGTGGAAAATGTAGGAGAGGATCTTGGTCTTGGTATAATGTATTTGTGGATTTTGTCATCCTAACTTTGGACACCTTTGTTTGTTTGACCATCTTTGAGAATATTAAAATATTGGTTACTGATTGTTGAGCGACCTTATTGGATTATTGGTATTTTAAGTGTGGATGTAAACTTGTTTTGTTCTGGTGAATGAGTGTTATTAAAATCTACCCTTGAAAATACATGTTGAGTGAATCTTGCTATGACTTATTAATAATGCAACATAAGTAAGATAACGTGGGTTGCTTAATACTTATAAAAGTTGAACTAAAAGTTATATTTAAATAAATTAACATAGAGGTTACCAAATGGAGAGCAAGGAATTCTTTAAAGAAATCATAGGCGAGACTATCTTTGTGAGTAAAAATTATATAACATGATAACCCTAGCTTCTCTAGTGAACATTATTCCTTTTATGGTGAAATTTGTTAAATAACCCTAAGGTGAAATGAACTCATTAGTTGTTAGAAGAGGACAAGATTTAATAAGCCCGAGACAACTTAGCATTGTAAGAAGCATCAGACAAATCATATCTAGAGTCTTAGCAAACTCGTAGTTAAGGATCGAAAGAGGTTACATAAAAATAAATAACCATCAATAATTTCCTCATGGCTTGCCCTATCTCGTAGGTGTGTTATGTGGTGGTTTCTTATGTTGTTTGTTAGATAGAAAAGTAAATCATCCTTGGTGGGTGTGAACATTTCCATGCTACCCTTGGGTCATCCTTGTATTGAGTTATCCACGGAGTTAGTTGTGACCTCGGTGGTGGCATGTCGTGTCGTGTTATGCGTCAAAAAAATTATCCTGTATTTTATTGTGTTGTTTGGGTGTGAAATTTTGGGTCGTTATAATCTCATTCCTTTATACTTCATTAAAGGGCATGACCATACTTTGAAAATCTCATATAATAATTATGATATATAGTCAAGTTTAATTCTTGCTTAAAGCCATCATGGCATAGTAGATGAATATCCAAAATGACCAAGTAGGCATCATTAATGCTAGGAGAAGGCATTTCCCTTTTTTGGAGTTTAGATGGATGTTTAATCATAACCATTTGATTGCCCTCTTAGACTATTTAGGCCCATGTGGCAAGCATATTAATAAGCATGTTTAGTTAGATTTTGTATTGTTTTCATAAAATTAATGCACTTTTAATTCTACCTTAAAAGCATGTTACATTTACATTATTCTTAGAAAACTAGATGCATGGCAATAGTGTTAGCTCTTTTCTTTATTTAGTCACTTTCTCTTTGTCTTCCCCTACCATTTTCATTCCTTTGTGATATTTTTTACTTATTTATTTTTCATGACATTTATCTCTATGGTATTTGTTTGACCTCGGTCTTTTATCACCTTGGTAAATTAAAGAACGACTCAACCATTTACCTCACACACTCTTTTTTGGGTCTCTTTTATCTTTTGGGCATCTTCACAATCAATTTTCATCTAATTCAAACAAGGGAATCAATAAATTTCATAGTTATTTTTCAAACTAGCCAATGTCGCCATCATTAAGCACTTACTATCTCCTTCCATCAAGCTTGAATTTCTTAACCCTCAAAGCACTCAAAGAGGAATCCATCTAGTTTTCGAGAAAAGCAAAAGGGTCAATCAAATCAAAAGCACAAAGTGAAAGCAAAAACAAATTGATATATAACTCCATTCACATTCTACTATTTCTAATAATCTCTACCGAGGCATGGATGTCTGCTAATAGTAGAGCATGTTGCATTAGAATCAATTCTACATCATGTCACACATACACACACACACACACACACACAACTGTACGGCTCTCCTTTTGCAATCCATCCATAAAAATCAACTTTGAAAAATAAATCATTCCTACACATTGCTAGGTGTCTCAGACTGTTGCTCTATAAAATCTTCCTCCAAGAGGTAATAAATTTCACGTGCACACCGATGGATCTCTATGAGCAAACAAGATTAGTATGTTACTAAGTGTCTTTTTTTACCTTGTTCGACTCTTACTCTAGTCTTATCTTTTCTTTGATGCGATTTCTGGGCTTGTCGCTTCTTCTCATTTGCGGAGGCTTCTAAGCTACATTCACAACATTCACATCAAGCTTCTACTTAGTTCAAAACATCCATGTGATAAGATTTCTTTTTGAGCATGTTTGCACCTAGTTTTGTCCCCTGCACAAAAGCAATCTTCTACTTCTTTCTATCATGTGCTTCTGGCTAGCTTATGTGTCAGGGCAATCTCCTTCCTACACGTCATTTTTTTAGGTTATGTAACAAATCATGTTTTGTTGTTCACCTATCCATATTGGCCTTGATCCATCTTCTCTCGCGTGAAGAGTTTACCTTTGTATATTCCTAAGTTTCCTCTTTTCACATCTTCACTTTCTTTTACCTATTGTTTGATTATTCACTTGTTGTATATTGCATTTCGCCCTTCGGAGAAATAGACATCCTTTTTTCGTCGCTAGGGCATCCATCAAACACTTTTCTTATATTATCATTTTGTAACGTCATTTTCCCCACTATATATAGTTTCTTCTTTCATGGCTCCTAAAAATTCTAGCAAATCAAAAACATTCAAATACACCTTCGTAGAAAATGTACTCAAAACATTCAAATACTATGTTATCTCGAAAAAGTCAAAAGTCATCCATTTAAACAAAATGCCGAGACCCTATTCAAAATCTCAAACAAATTCAAAACCTCAAATTTATGTTTCCATTTACGTATTTGCTTTTCAAGATACCTTTCCAACGCAAAAACAACGAGTACGCTTTAGGTCGGGAGCAAAAATCCAACATCTTGAGGATGTTTCTCGGAATGATAGTGTAGTGTATTCATTCTAATCATATGCCTGTGCGCCATGTGTCAGAAAGTGAAAACTTCAAAAATAAGCTAAACACTTCCAACATTGCGCCAAAATGCACCCTTGCATCATGCATAGTGCTCATGCGCTCATCATGCACCAAAGCGCAAGACTCCCATCGCTTTCTCTTTTTTTCTCATATATGATTGGTCTCAATTTCACAAAATATAAATTTAAAAATCCAACCATTTAAGTGAACCCCAGTCTTACCTAAATTTATCTTACCATCGCATAGTTCGTCAACTTGCCCATTCTTCGATACCTTTCCAATTATCAAAAATGGACGGATTCATTTTGAAAGCAAAGTATTGGCCACCTTAGAGCATCATGGTTTTATTTCATTGTGCCCACAACATGTTGCTTCAAAAATGTCAAAAAAATAAAAATGAGCCAACATAGGTGCCCAGATGCTCATCCTTCCAAAAATGTCAAAAAAGCAAAAGTGATCCCATAATACCAATGTTGCCCACGCAGTGCTTTCATAAGTGCGTAGATTCGCACCTCCAACCCATTCGCAGCCATAACTTTTGCTCCGACCTCAAAACAACCCCCATTTTGCTTGGAAAGGTATCAAGAAAGCTTCACAATGGTAACATTAATTGTGGTTTTAGATTTACCAAAAATTATGGTTTATCATTTTTTAAATGGCTTGCATACACTCCTAAGCTTCCGTATTACCTCGCATTATCCTCGAACATCGAAATTGGTCCTCCATCAGTCCTCCTCCTACCATATCCAAATTGACCACCAACCAAACATTCTTGTTTGTTTCTTGTCTCAAAATCGACATGCGGATCATCGTGATCTACCTCCATTAACAAAGTTGATGACTCTATTTATTCTGTCGTGAAATCCCATAACACTCTCCCAAAATGTGTCATAATGCATCAATGCTTTCCATGGGACTACTTATGAATTCATTTTTCCCTCATCATGTGTTATTGTTTGGGGCATCATTTTTAACCTTGTCGTTATAACATGAACATTCGAGAACACACCTTTATCACAAATTGCATTGTCATTACAATATGATGAACAATTGTTTGTTTGAGTATATGTGATTGTGTTTGTTTCTCTGTTAGGTTGGTTTACTTTCTCATATTGCATTACATTGTGTATGTTGCATTGAGTTAAGCATCATTTTACTTTCTCGTATTGCATTGCATTGTGTATGTTGCATGGAGTTACATAGCAATGGACAAATGTTAGTAATTTAGCTTTTCATGTTATCTTACATTTTTGTTCATTTCAATAAAGGTCGATGATGTAGACCTAGGGGCAAAATGATATAAATCGATTGCTTTCATGGAAAGGTCCTGCATGCAAAGATTGGGCTTGTCTTATATTCTCCATTAATCGCTTTCTTCTTCATTATCATTTATTACCATTACTCATTTTTCTCCTAAAACTCATATGGCAATAAACAACCACGGTTATCCCTATTCTTATTACTTCTCAATGCCTAAGGGTTTTCCATGTTAGACCTATTTTTTCTATCCATTTCAAATCATATTTTCGATCGTCGATTGACTTCTTCTATAACCCCATTGACATTCGAGGGTGCATCTTTCATAGTGTTAATTTTTCTTCAAAAATCCACATGTTTATAATTGTCTACTATGTTTGAAGTGAAGTCACTAACTTCACCTCAAACATGGGCAAATGTAGACACCTAAATTCCATTTTTGCAATCTTATTGCCAAACGCACGCAAATCACTCATATTCTTCCCAATTCTATTATAATTAGTACTCTTTGCTAATTAATCAACGTTCATTGCCAATTTAGTCAATTAACACCACGTTGTTGATTGTGTAACCCCTTTCGCATTTAGGATGCCACTTTACGGTGAATCGTAAGCCAAAATCCTCTTCAAAATAGACAATTAGTGATTATAGGCTAATTAAGCCTATTTTGCCCTTGATTTGGTCAATATGCCCTAGTATTGACTCAAACCCCTCTTCCAACCACTCAAAATCACCTCATTCACCTCCACAACGTCTCAACAAAAGCTTATCATAGCCTCTTAGTTGACCCTAAGCGGTTGATTAAGGCTTCATACCTCTTAATCACTTGGTAATTCACTAATTGTGATTAGCAAGGCCTAATCATGATTAGCAATTCTAATCTAATTTGGGGCTTTTAGTCCCACATGCACCAAAATACAAGTTTCTCCCAAAAGGAAAACTATAAAAAGAGTGCACCTCATTCCTTTATACTTTACACCATGCTTTGATTTACATCTCATATAATAAATATGATATATAGTCAAGTTCAATCCTTGCTTAAAGCCTTCAAGGGGTTTGTAGATGATATCTAAAGTGATAAGTAGTCATTTGGAGAGGTTATTTCACCTTGTTTGGAGTAGCAACCATAACCATTTGATTGCCCTCTTAGGTCTATTTAAACCCATGTTATGTAATTCAAGCATATTAGTAGGCACATTTAGTTGGATTTTGTATTGTTTTCATACTAGTTAAGAATTCTTTTAAGTTTCTATCTTAATGTTACATTCCTAGACTTAGAACCTTGGCTAGATGGATGGCAATGGTATTAGTTTTCCTTGTTTAGTCATGCAATTTGCTTTGTAAAGTTTAGGGTGCTTTCAACTTGAATCTAATTCAACTTCCTTCCCTTTATTTGCTTCTTCGTATACTTGAGGACTCTTGTTTAGCCTCCATATGAGTTTGTTCTTCCTATTCTTTCCCAATTTTCCCTTCTTTCATACTCTCTATTTTTGTAGTTTCACTACAACTTTTCCTTTCTCCCCGTGATTGTGACACTTCATGAAGTGAAGAGCTCTCCAAGGTAGTATCATGTCCCTCCTCATGCTAAGTGCTAGACTGATCATATGATGGTGGAGGAGGATTGCTTGGTGGAGAGAAAGGAGGAGGATGGGGAGGTGGAGTGTCTACCCTTATTAAGGGAAGAATGAATGAAGCGACCTCAAGGGTGGTATGCTAACTTCCACTTGTGTAGTAGGAATTTGTATGGAAGGAACAACAAAGGATGAAGAAACAACTTGTGTTGATGACTGAAAAGCTTCATTAGTAGTGACGATGCTTGTGTGGATGATGGGCATTTAGTCTCCCTCATTGTTCTGGGCTTCTTGGTTGTTGGTGACCTCTTTGGTCCTTTGTTACTTTCACCTGGTCCTTCCTTCCTTTTGGTGCTCTTTTGACTCATCTGTTTCATTACTGATTCCTCTAGAAAATAACCTCTTTCAAGGAGCCAATTTGAAGTGTAAACCAGGACCCTTGATGTTCTTTCTTCAATTGTCTTAACATTATTCCTCATGGATGAGAGTGGAGCATTATCTCCTCCCATTTGATTGTAAGAATCAGAAATTACATTCCCATCATCATGGAGATTTTTAGGAATTTTTGTTAGGCCAAAATTAATAATTTGTCGGACTGTCATCTTGTCATAGGCTTTTTTTCCTGATTTCAAATTTGCCCCTGCAATCTACCCGTAAATCTTCTAGTGTCGGAGGTGCATATAGTCCAAAGAAAAGGTCTTTTGTTCCATATTATCAAGTCAAAATTTGTCTTGGCTTCATAGTACTCTTGTTCATAATGATGGAACATCTCTTTCGAAATATTCCTAGCCTTATGAATGCTAGCACAATGATAATTACCAATGATGATTGGGAAGCTAACAACTGCTCTGTGAATCCTTGACTATAGGTCATGTAGTTCAATCGCTTGCCTACACAATTCCATCAATATCCATTTATCATTTGGGTATCTTGGGAGCTTAAGAGGTGTGCCTGAGAAACCACAAACCCTGAGATAAGTGAAATTGGCAAATTGAATAAAATGCACTCAACCGGGAAACCGTGTCTTGTGATGCATTGGTCACCCTCTTTGCCTTCATCTCAATATTGAGATTGCAAATGATTTCATAAAAGAAGTCATTCACCTTCATGTATTTCTTGAAATACTCAAATAATACTAATTGCGGGTAGTATTCATAGATAGGGTCTGCAACTAAGATCCTTTACTCATGCAACTTGGAAAAGTTCCATTCGATGCTGCAACATATACCAAATAAGAGGTCATCTTAAAATTGAAAGATTGTCTAACCCCTCTTAGCTGACGATCAATATTGTCGCTTATGATTTCAGCCCAGTTGATCAATGCATTGGCCTTATTGGCCTCAATTGTTCTGATGAAATAATACATCCATGTGAATAAATTCTTAGCATTTTTCTCCATTGATCCTACATAACAACTGAGTTATTTCATCTGCTTCCTAGATAAGATCTGACCTTACAATGGTTTTGGGAAACCTAGAGGCCTACTTAGGTTTCTTCAAATAGTTCAAATTCATGATTCTAATACAGTCACCGGGGTTATCCTCCCATTGCTTAATGGCCTTTTCCATATTCACATCCAACACCTTTTCCTTTGTGGGGATCTTCAAACAATAATTGAAAAACTGAGTATCAAGTCTTACCACTAGATTTCTTGATATATCTTTAAGTCACCTAGTTAGAGGATCATAAAACTTGGCACATTCCAAAACAAATTCAGGTGACTAGGCAACATTAGGAAATGCAACTACTTGTATTAATCCTTTGTTGGTCAGGGCATACATCAAAGGTGTCTACCTTACTGTGTTAAATCTTTCCATAAGTTCGGTTGTAGATACATGCCCATGTCTGTGTCACTAATTTCAGCAAGCTTAGATTCAACAAGATAACCCTTATATTCATACTTCATCTTTTTTCCTTGTGTTTCACCAACTGATCTAGCTTTAGATTTTCTCTCTTTTTACCTTTGAGGTTTCTTTAACTACAAGATTGGGATCCTCTTGGATAATGACAACGTCTTCTACTTCTGGTGGCTTTTCCCTTGCCTTAGACATTTGCGCAAGGTGCTTCCTTCAAATAACAATGTATGTCAACTACTGAGATGTTAATAATTGTCCCTGCTTAAGATGTAGGATTCAAGTCATACTATTGATCTTTTACAAGTAACTTCAAGTCTATGAGCATATCCAGAGTTAATCTAGTCATTAAAGTACACAAAGTTATTTGCAAGTGAAGCTCTAGGCTTAAAGCAGGCAAGCCAATAAGACTTCTTGTTTTCATAATGAAGTGCGGGTTTGCAGGGTGCATCTGCTTGAATTTTTTAGTAAGTCAGTAGGAGAGGTTTCATTCTATGCAAAGAAGGCAGTAGTAACAATGGTTTAAATGACCACAAAAAATGAGCAGTAATGGTACCTTGAAAACCCGCAAAGCACAAGTCTTTAGCAAGAGGGGGTTGATTTCACACAAAACATAGTGGAAGTAATAGTCATTTGAAAGTGCACAAAGCATGGGGAAGTAGTGAGGGGTTGCAAAGCCGCAAAAAAACATATGCAAGCAATGATAGCTTGAAGTTCCGCGGGCGTAAGAAGGCGAAGAGTGATGATCGAAAAACCCGCAAAGGTAAGGCCTTAAGTTGTGCAGGGTAGGTTTTCCTCACAACATGGAGTGGGTAGCCAGTCCTAACACCTTAATTTTCCGAGCAAGCAAAGGAGATAGGAAATCCGACAAAAGTGAATAGCAAATAAGCAAGTGCCACCAATTTCAAATCAATGGTTTTCCAACTAGGGAAAAGCTAGGGTTCTTTTCACAAATGAGATTTTGAGCATTCATGGCACAAAACAAACATGAATACAACTAAGTCATTTAACCCTTAAACCTCCTTCAACAAATTTGACCTAGTTCCCACATGATTTTCACAAAAATGGACCTTATAGAAAAAATAAATTGCTCATACGATGGATAAGCAAATTCGCCAAAAGAA
The DNA here is from genome assembly GCA_018340775.1 of Taxus wallichiana var. yunnanensis. Lineage (NCBI taxonomy): Eukaryota > Viridiplantae > Streptophyta > Pinopsida > Cupressales > Taxaceae > Taxus > Taxus wallichiana. Next base: position 653,709,158 of record CM031234.1, read on the forward strand.
CAATGGAAATGAAAGGCAAAAAACTTGAAAAGAAGGAAGAAAAATGAAGGACATACCTTACTCACAAATGGGTTGAGGTTGAATCGCTCAAAAACTTCTCCAAATGGGCACGAAGTTGTTCAAAGGAGGTTTCTTTACTTGAGTGCTTAGAATGCGTAAAAATGACGTGGAATTACTTGGCTTTTTAAATAGTCCACCTCATTAAATACGCATGGTACAAATGCCACGTCATCATTGGCTTTAAGGCGGGTTTTGCGAATGTCTTTGCTTGTTTTTGGCTTATGAAGTAGTGAGTTGTCAAAACCCGATTAGGTCATGTAGTGAGGGGTAACATGGGGTTTAGACTTAGCTTTGCTTAACTACTTAACTTTGCTTTAAGGAGTAAAGGAATTCAAAAAACCCGAGTAAGGTCGGTCTTTATTTGTGGAGTTTTGTTTTAGCTCTACTTGACTATTTAGAATTGTGAAGCAAGTAAAGTAGGTTAAAAAGACCGATAAACTAAAGTGCCTCGGGTTTGTAGGGCTTACCAACTATTTTGCTTAGTTGCTTTCATAAGTAAAGTAATCTTGTTTTAGCGCAAAGAAAACAGTGATGCAAATCGGGTTTGGGGGGTGACTTTACTTGGTTCTTTTAAGGAGTAAAGTTGCATTAGGTTAACGCAAAGAATGCATGGGTATAGATCGGGTTTGCGGGGTTTAACAACTACTTTGCTTGGCTCTTTTAAGAAGTAAAGCAAGTACACTCATCAAACGTGAGGCAATGTAAATCAGGTTTTGAATGGTAACTTACTGCAAATCATGAAGTAAAGTAACTTGAAAACCCGAATGCTTAATAGGCTAAATACTTAGCTTTATGAATTTTGAGCAATTTTGGGCAAGTGGGTATTTTGCAAATATGACCAAGCAACCTCTTACACCTCCTAAAGGAATCCTATGCAATCCAAATGAGTTAAGGCAACAATCTAAACAACTAAGTCTTATTCAAGGAACAAGCAACATGACCACAAATCTTCACAAGGCAAGAAGACCAAAATTTTAAAGGGGTATCCCAAAATTTCTAAGTGAAATCTTGGGGACACTAGGATTACAAGATGTTGTCAAAGCCCCCAAGGCTTTCTACCTGTAAACACGCTTTTCGATGTAATTATAAACAATTTTAAAGAAACATATACAATTGGGGCTCACCTAATACACTATTGGGGATTTTCAACCATTGATTAGGCTAACATACCATACAATCAAACACGAGGATTCAAACTTACCCAATGTGTAGGATTTTTGGTCATGACATACTCAACATGATTCCAATAGGATTTGTCAATATGGTCCTTAAATTTTCCATTGTCATTCAACATGGAAGATGTTGTAATAGACGAAGTGTGGATTACACACCTAATGGTGGGTGGCTTTCTTGCAAGCTCTAAGAATGTCCAGATTCCATTGATTGTGCGCAGGACAAAATATGTCGAAACCAAGGAAATAATCGTCACATTTCTAAAAATCGTATGTAACAACTCAGAGGAAAAATTAATTGATCGATACCTCAAGAATTTTGAAATGCCAATCCAGAGATGTGGCCAAGTTAATGAAATAGTCACACTATAATGGCAAAATCGAGATGCTTGGTCGAAACAAGCTCGCTTGAAAAAGACGCAGATATGCTCGTGGACCCTCTTAAGGATCACGATGGGTGGATCTCCCTATTGCTAGATCTTTACAAGTGGCGTGAAAAATATAACCTCTTTCCAGGAGTGTTTTGATGATGAAGGTGGTGATGAAGCCTTCCCCTATAGTCACACACCTTTGCCAAAGGTTTTGGACACCTTTTCTTTCCACACAAAATGTAAGCAAACAACCCCTAAATCCTCTATGCCTATTGTTCATACGAATACACCGATAATAACATTTTTAAAAGAGCACATATATATGAGCTTCCTATTACAAACCGAAGAATTGAAGGCTCGCATGTTCCTTTCCATCCGACCGCACAACACTCGGCGAGTAGGGTCAGCAGAGGCAATGTTGTTGATATGGACGTGTACGTGATCGGGGTGGAAGTCAACAACTCATATTAGTTTTAGGGTCATTGATACGACATAAATATGGACGTTGAGGATTACAAGATGTTGTCAAAGCCCCCGGCTTTCTACCTATAAACACGCCTTTTGGCATAATTATCTATTTACTTTCAAAGTCTATATATAATTATCTATTTGTTTCCAAATAAGATTTCATTTTTAGCAACAAATCCTCATGTTTTATTATTTATACTTATATTCCTTTTCATTTTAAGGTGTTTTAACAAGTGTAGGGGTAGTTTTGCATTTGCATTCCAACAAACAATGAACTGATCCTGCAGATCAAAGACAAATGCAAATATATTCTACATTGTGATTTTTCCTCAAATTATTTTCAAAGTGTACAGATAAGTTTCTAATCTTTTCCAAAAGCAAAATCATTTTTAGCACCAAATGCTCAAGTTATATTTAATCTACTCGTTTTCCTTTCAATCTTAAGGTGTTTTAACAAGTGTAAAGGTCGTTTTATATTTGCTTTCCAATGAGTAATGAACAATTTTTGCACATTATCCTAGATTTCTGAACTTTATTAATGATGCAGAACAGAGGCATTTATAACTTAATGTAGTGGCACACTGATTGACAACGCATTACAAGATGTTTGTATTCTTGGTCTTAACAGTTGATAACTTGAGTCCATCCCAGCAAAATCATGAGCCAAACTGATTTATAATAAGCTTGTATTTGCGGTTAAAGATTTTTGTTTAAAAGACAATTATACCTAAATGCTTTTGTGCAATTATGTCTATAAGTTTTGCGAGTATTGTGTTAGAATATACTGCAAGATTTTGAGTGTAATCTACAGTTAAAGAAACATGCAAGCTACTAGCATATCCTGCTATAGGAATAGTCAGGTTTTAAAATATTGCACAATCAGATGCACTAAAACCTGCAACAAAGAATTATATTATTAAGTCTCAAATTTTCATTTATAGCCATGGAACAGACCACAATACTACTTGGGTGCCCTGTAATGTCATTTAACCTAGCAAAACTTTGACCGCAAGCAATTTGATGCTTAGATACTCATTCCTACAAGAAAAATAAAGACAAAAAAGAAGGCAAAAAGAAATATTGAGAACTTTTAAAGCTAAAGACAAGCCATAATGTACAACTCAACCCTTGCAGAGGATGATAACAAATTTTGTAAGAAACATCCTTGAATGAAAATTGGATAGAAGCATCAGGATTGATTCTGTGGTCTGAATTTACCAAATCTTCTCCCGACTTCAGAATTATCTAGGGTATCCCATACCTATAATACCAGAGAAAAACAAAGTAAATCAAGGCTAGATTCAAACTATGAGAAGCTCTCGAGTCTTATCGGCTCCCAAAAAACTAAGCTAGAACTGAAACAAATTTAACATTCCAGGGATGATTGACCGTAAAAATTATTCCAAGGAAAATTTAGAAGTCCTCACATGCAAAATTCCTTTTGAACCTCCAATACCAAGCAAGAATGGACTATCCTTTGAAAAACAAGCCGAAAAGACAGCTCCCTGCAAATATTCATGTTGATGGTTATAAATGAGCAACTTTACTGCAAGTGAATTCTCACAACTGGGATAGTTAATGTAAACTGCTCCCAATGTGTAGCATATCAACCTTAACATATACTCACAACTTTAGGATTGGTTGATGCAATACATGTAGGATGATTATTTGTCATATCCCACAACTTCACCTGCATTGCAGGCATGATGAATCAAGCATTAATAACTCTAGCTACCTCAGTTGTGTGATGTGATATTTCTATGTTCATGACCGTTGAAGTCAAATACTTAAGACTTCATTGAAGATAATGAATGGCCCAGAGTACACATGAGTACATATGCCTAATTAAGTTACAAAGAAAGGTACAAAGTAGACAAAAGAAACTAAAACCAGAAATATAACAAGCACAATAGAAGGAAACCAAGTAACAGATCATCTTGCTATTTTTGGTGTAAACTTGCACATGAGAAAGGGGTCTAGGATAATCTACTTTTCAAGGTGACTCAAAACTGATGGGACTCCTAGCCAAGAAACATATGGAGTTTCAGTATATTAGATAATGTGGTGTAATTCTGTGAAGCTTTTTCGGAGGACTGCTACTCTGTGCTTTCTTGTATCCATCTGGTTTGTGTGATTTATGGGTGCAATCTTATGTAGGTCTCTGTTTCTCTGATTTCTACGGATAATCTTGGTAATCCTAGGAGAAGCTCAGGATGGAGGGTCTTCAAGTCACGGAAAAAGTTGAAGACTTGCCAGAAACTTGGCAAGTCGAAAAATTAAGTCATTGATGGAAGGGCAATGTAGAGGAGAAAGTGAAGCTGTGATGTGAATTGAAGACATCCAAAAATTTATTTTGGATTAGTATAAGACATAAAAATTCATCATCTGATTCAGGGTGAGGTTTCTGTGGAAGACAATACATTGCAGCTGACGATGACCTGAAGGCTGAATTGTTAGGTAAATACTTTGAAATCAGGGGTCAAGGACCCAAATTTGTTAAAATGGATGAGTTCCAATTCATTGAGAGCCCATTTGGGGATGAGGATGGGTACTACCAGTGCTGTTTCTGAAGTTGTTGCAGCAAAGGAATATCCTGGCACTCTAGGCCCGGATTGAATATCATGAAGGTTGCCTGTACCAATTTATTTAACTCCAGCAATACATTGGCTATACACCAGGGCAACCATCGAGATTAAAGGCAGAGAACTGCTGGGGATGAAAACGTTGCAGGCCCTACGTGATCATGTTTGTACTGACTTAAGTCCTGAACCTGGCCATTAAATTGGATGTATAATGAAGAATGCAAATGAGGCAGCTGCTGCTGCTCCAATACTTAGTTCCTCTGATGAAGAGAGGTTGATTTTCTGTCTTACCTGCATTGGCCTACTGTCACTTTATAAAATTTCTGTTAATGTGTTTTCTGGTTCATATGTAAGACCTGTGTTATGACTTATAATTGAAGTGACATCGCATATTACTCTATTTTAGGACAGACATTTGATGATACATAGAGGCACCTATCCATGTAACCTTCGTGGCTCCAAACCTCTGGGGTGGATAGTGTTTCTTGGTAATAGACCAGGCTTGAAACTTTTCATGATTACTATACTGTATGAGCTGGTATGGGGTATTTTTTCTGTTTCATTTCAAAAATTCAAGACAATTTTGGATTTAATGGAAACGATATAAGAACGATGCAAAGCCTGACTTAGTTTTAATCTAAAAGCTTTATTTTAGTGACAGCTTCTGATATACGATTTTCAGAATTTCCATAACTGGTAATGTCACAAACACCTTGTTTTACACAACAGTTATGTTTGATTTTTCTCAGATTGTGCCTCATTTAAGGTCTGTGGCAATTTCATCATCTGCAGTAGGACATTGTCGCTCATTTTTCTATTTACCCTATCAAGAAAAAAAAAGCATAATAGAAACTTCATATTGACCAATGTACCATTATTAGAAAAGAGTTAATTTATACAAAATCTCATCCCCAGAATTATAAGAAGCTTAGTGACTGAACTTCTGTAGCAATCATGCAAGAAAGCTTGAGATTCAATCCCTCCAAAATAAATTTAAAAAGGTAAACCAATAAACAAAAAATGATACAAGCTCCTATGACAAAATTGGCAATGAAAAACATCCTTTCAAGAAAAAGTAGCTGAAATAATTGAGTAGAAGACCAGATGAGAAAGATAGAATCTTATTACCATCTCTATTTTGTTTATAATGGCCGTATAGCTGTTAATAATCGAATATTTACTTGATATTTTGTATATAGATGTTATAAAGAGTGCAAGCATCATCTAAAAATATAATTCAAGCATGGAGCAGAAAAGTGTAGTTGAAATGACTAAACACAGAAATTGGTCTTCTTGACGGGCTTACCATCTTATCTGTTGATCCTGTTGCAAGTAACTGCAAATACACAGTTACACAAGTCAAGTTTTCCATGTTCCAAACCACCAAGATTGTAAAAGACAAATCTTAACTAACCAGAATTGCAAAAGGAAAACCAAGTTAAGCTTGATCCATCTAGTCCACATTAAATATGCAACTTTTGCCAATTGTCAGTTGAACTAATTTTGTGATTTGTACTAAGCTACATGCTTTAATAACAGCTCTGGTGAGCATAAAGGAACTACATGATATTGTGCAATGCTGGATGGGTTATTAGGTGTGTATCAAGTATACCCCCTGTTGAAAGTAATGTGATGGCCAGCAGCCATCACACACATTCAAAACCAGAGAAACGGAATCGCCACTTGAAACGTGTTTCAAGCCATTCTCATGGATTGTTTTTTTATTTTTTTCCCAAAGTTTGACATTTTAATATGAAAATATTAAAATATCAAATAATAAACAGAAATATAAAATTATTTATATCAAAATTACAATATAAAATAAGATTATTGCATTATATCCGATTACGTTAAAAATTAAGATTATTTGCCAGCTTAAAACATACTTGAGTACATATTTAACTTTTAAGGAAATGGAATGAAATGATATGTATGAATTGAATATCCATTTCTTATATGCAACCTTTTACCATCCTGTTTCTCGTGTTTCTGTTACTCTTGCAACATAGGGTATATACCCATATGCCATGAGAAAAGTTGAAAACCTACAGAACATCTCTAGGTTGAGTTAAGAAGGGTTGCAATGCAAAGAAACAAATAACCTTGCAGAAGTGTTCACATGCCATAAAATATCCACATTGATACCTAAAAATATAGCATATTGTTTAATTTTCATAAAAACAATCAATCTTAGAATCTACATCTAAAAAAAAAAGTAGTAAGTTTATAGTGTTTCAGAACTCATTTGGGATAATGATTTTTATATTTAGGTTTAATAGGGATTTATTCATTGGCACTTGTATACTAATCTTCTAAACAGTGCAAAGTCTTCTTTATAAGAAACTTTTGGTTTTGCACAACATGTATGCTGCCCAAGTTTCCAGTGTGGGGGATGTGAGGGAATGGGGACAAGTATCCGGAACATGTGAGGAGACCATCCCAAATTTCAGGGGATATCAAGGTGGCTGACATAGGGATCCTTTTGCAAATATATATAAAAATTCACAATATTGGAAATTTAGATATCAGGAGATTAGTTTCTTCTTTAATGAATGATCAAAAAGAGGGATCCTACGAAGATCAAATCCACTTCAGTCTTGCAGAAAAATGAGAATTTTTGAATTAAAACAGCTCCTTTCATGTTCTGAAAGTTTCAGGAAGATTGTTTTATATCTTTCAGATTCTTCTCTTCCAGGAAAGATACATACACATACACATAGAGTTTTGGGTCTTTTGGATTTGGGGCAGGGCACAGACCATTGACAAAAAACCAAACAGTTCTCGGCATTTTGCATCCTCTTTTGGGTGGGGTCAACATCCATAAATACCTCAATGGTTAGGGAGACTTCTTCGAACATTCCCCATCCCTAGGCAAGAAAGTGGCCAAATTTACATCAAATGGAGCCCTACTTAACTGATAAACTTTTGTTCAGCTCGAAACGCATGCCACTAGCTGACTATCAATAGGCAACATCATCCATTGAAACAGCAACAAAGAGGGTTACTGATTCATAGTATAAAAGTTTTCTGGGGAAATACATTAAATTTTGAACTCTGATGTGGTTTATGGGGAATCAAGTTACAAAAGAGAACTCAGAAATAGATATAACATTTAGAAAAGCAATTTATCATGTAGACATATGCAAGATATAAACTTTTATACAAGAAGTGTTTTTCGCAGTAGAACAATTTGTTTAATTTATCAGGATTTAACTGCGTAGTTTCAAGTCAATCTACTTTGACCCATCATGAGGTGGTCAATCTACTCTGACCCATCCCTCACAAGTATGAATGGTCCACTCTAGCACTCATTGCATATAAACGTTAATCTGAACATTTTGTACATAACATTCCCTTTCAGGATATATCATATAAGTGACTATCTTCTACATGTACGAGCAGACCTAAGGTGAAGATCTTGTATTTCAACATTGGAAACATGGATTTGAATCTGATAGGTGGTAGGGTGGGTGCACCTCATAGTCAAAGTACAATCATGTGCATTAAGGGTCCCATATGCATAATGTTACCCTATAGTCTAAGCATGCATAGGTGTGTAATGCATCGCAGACTTTAAAAGGACCTTTCCTTTCCTTTTCTTTCATTTCCACGTCTCTACATGTGTATAACAGTTCTATTAATAGCAAAACAACTGTAATTTCATATTCCATCAGATGCATTCATACCAACCATTTGCTTGATCATGCAGAGATATGCCAACATACACAAAAGCAACTAAATTTGATGATTAAAACATATTAAATTGTTGAAAAACCTAACAATTTAAAGATTAAATCAAAATATCAGCCATGTCTGCAAAATTGGAGCATACGTTTGGCGCAGCAGGATTGTAGGTTATTGTGCAGACAGCCTTGTCATGTGCATGAAGTGTGAACATCGGCTTACAGTCGGAATCCGCAGCTGATGCTGCTGCACGAATATCAAAACCTCGAACAGTTCCATCTTCAAGACTAACCTGTATGCAAAGTAAAAATCCATGTAAAATACATATATTCAGAGCATAACTAGGGTACTGAGAACTACATTACTGACAAAATACTTACTGATATTTTAAAGTGCATTTCATTGTTAGACTCAAAAACCAAAACAGCTGTTACAAAGAAAAGATGGAAGCATTCTTGGACAAAAAGGAACAAGCACAGCCCCATTTGTCCTCACCACAAATGAGTGATCAGTATGTGGGTCCCATGCAAGACATTCCACATCTGCTGGAACTTGCCACCGTATTCCCGGGTGTGTTGTAGCCCTCATGTCCATCTATGATGTTTCAGAAAATTTTAGTCAATGACCATAAATATCTCACTAGAACAAGTAAACAAAAAAAAGTCATGTAATACTGCATCATATACTGGAAAATAATATATTGTCCTTGACAGAATTTCATGTAGAATAAAAAATGAAATGTACAACTTAAGACTGAGAAACCATACTTGCTTCACGAATTTGTTTTGGGAAGCAAGCAGAAACCTTAATGATAATATCATTTTTTCAAATACAAGACTAATCTTGAGAAGTTTCCAAGCAATTACTATCACTGAATTTAAATCAATGGATCCTGCCACCTGTCCATGGTCATCCCCATGGCTTTCAATTTCAAAGAAGCATTTACATTCCATGTCTGCTTGATTGAGTTTTCTTGAATTTATGATAATTGAATGATGTGACCTACTCTTGAATGCTTCGATTTAGGTGAATAGAGAAAAATGAAACTCAGTATGTCAATCACAGCATAAATAAGAGATTCTGAAACAAAGTTTGATATTCTGAGAGTTGACAACAATAAACACTAATTTTGCTAAATAAGCAAGCAGTTATTTCAATGATCCAATGGTCTACAATAAAGGGTATAGGTGATTTTAAATTTGGAATATGAGACGCACCTTGTGGGAAATTGGGGTTTTTCATTTCACTTCACTCAATGTATTGTTTAACTTTTGCATTCCATGGGTTCAATCTCATGACCAAACTATTGAATAAACCGAGCCTTGACAATCCAGCTACACAATAAATATAATATGAGAAAGGAAACTGCTAAGAAAAACCTCAAATGGAGATCTGGCTTAGTAATTGTTGGTCGTTGAAAGTGTCCGCCCATGAAGATTGCTTCACTATCAACACATGGGATTGCTTCTCAAGTGTGGGACTTGCAACTTGAAGCAAACCTCTAGAGAGAGCTGGTTCTCATCTAATTCTACTCCTAATGCTACTACTAACTACTCTAATCTAGCAACTGTGGGGGAAAGGGATAAGAAAAACAAACGAAAAGGTTGGTGATGCACCAAGAGTGAAATAGGGATCTTCCTTCCTCTCTATGTTTGAGGATAACACAGTATATTGAATGAATGTAAGTATAGCCCACACACACAAATAGCAGCATAACAGTAGGTAAGAACGATCTACAGGAGATTTGGGAAGGCGAGAAAGGAGAAGGGCAGATATAAGCCACAACAACTTTACTATTGATCCAATACACACATTTGCATTTAGACTATAAAATGAGGCTATGGATGCATTACATTCGTTAACATTGAGGCTAAAACACCATGCATAGAAGATGGGAATTAAGCGACTTCCATAGAAGAAGCAAAAGAAACCTGAATACAGAGCGAGATTTCCTCTTTATAGAAAAACAAGGGGAAGCGGCCCAAGAACAAGTCAAAATGTCATGAATGAAGAACCTCGGGTTGTCCCTTGCTACAAAAGATCTGGAGTCCAAAGTGACACAAAGATCTGATCTTGGAAGGCAATCAGAGACTCTGATAGGGATCAATAGATCTAGAGGGAACAAACAGCTGTCTAAATCACATGTCAATTTGAAACATCCTATGTCACAAAGACCTGCACTGTCATCACACTTGCATCGTATCAGATCGTGCATTAAGCTTTGTGACCACTTGAAGTGGAAAAACATCTTTCATGACTCACGTAACTTCTTCAAACCCTCATGGGCATTCACCACATAAAAGCGAGTAGACGGGAGTGGGTAGAACAATTTGCAGTGCCTAGAGATGATCTTCGTGGGCCTGTGTTTCGCAGCAGAGCATGTGTTACATGGCTTGGAAGAGAGCAACACAGCATGAATAGCTTCGACAAGCTTCCACAGCTAGTTGCAATACTTTACACTTTACAGTGATGTGCAAGTTGACAAAATGACGCAACAAAAAGGGAATTAGGGACAACACACAGAAATGGCTAGAAATGAAGTGGGAAAAGGGGAGCATTGTGGGAATGGCATTGTTAGCACTCCATGATTTGGATTGAAGCGGTGTGGCATAGGGCGGGGTCTCGCGGCATAGGTGGAATGCAGTTAGGTGACGCAAACACGGTCAAGGTGCTCAATGAAGATTTGTTTTACACCACGCAGCCCACAGAATATGTGAGGAAATCAAGCCAAACAAAATTAAAATCGCATACATGTGGTAAGATCAAATGAACACAAATTTGAAACACTTAAGCAGAAAATCAAAAAGACTTCTATTCATATACCCAAAGAAACAACAAACTTAGATCAATCACCAACAATTTGGTCACATGTCGCAGATCAAATGGTTACAATATTTTCCATCATTTACTTACCAACATCATTGTGTTCTGAGGCTTAAGCTTGCATCCACGCTCTACTCTTACAAATTAACTCTTGAGTTCATACCAAAGCCTCTGCTCTATCCCAAGGCAATTGGGCTTTGTTTATATAGTCTATGGAATTCAAATGCAAAGCCCTAAAGGACCCATCAACAGACCCAATCCACAACCAGTAATCCTTTGCAAAACTTATGGCTTCAAACATTTAATTATCAAAGATTTGTGGTCTGAAACAAACAATCTTGTAGTGCTTCCAGCTTCAAACAGTATTGCGCAACTTCAGTAGTACTTTGTAGCTTCCAAAACAAGTTCTTAGTATTCTGTGGCTTGGGGAAACTCACGTATGCTTGAAAACACAACAGACAGACTTGCATGGATCAAACAGATTTGCACGGCTTGTACAAAGGACTACGCAGGCAAATTGTGCACTGATACAACTATGCAACAGATTGAACATTGCGCTATGCAAACATTGCACAATGGACTTGCACGCTCCAAAGAATGCAACAAAACTCCGTGATCCGCCAAAAATGTACTTCTTCACTGTGTAGCCCACCAATAACACAAAATGCATAACAGAATATAAACACAAACTGAGTCCAACTGTTCAATTGTTCTTAATTGATACAAGATTTCCCATCAAACTGAATGCTCCTACATCATACACCTCGGGTATTTTGAAAACTTGAGTTCCTCTTCAATGAAGTTAGTCTTTCAAAATATTGTGTTGAGTTTGCATCAACAGCACTCTTCCAAGCAGCATCCTCAACATCTTCTCCTTTCTACTTGACCAGATACTCCTTTCTACATATCTTCTTGATCCTGGTGTCAATCACTCATTTTGCTTCATCACGCACCTTCTCTGACATCTACCTTCTCCAATCTAATCTGTCATTGTCTTATTCTGACTCTTCAACACTTTCCCCTACTTTGCGGTATGGATATAGATCCACCACGTAAAAGATATTAGAGATATCAAACTCAATCTCATAAGCATTCTATGCAAACTTGATTATGATTCCGCATGGCCCTATCTTCTTCCACTTAAGCTTATTCTATGTCACTTTAGGAAAACTCTCCTTCCGCAAATATGCTAAGACCATGTCTCCAATCTAATATTCAATCTCTCCTTTTCTCATTTGTGTGTTGTTTGTATTGCGCAATCATCTTTGCCAATTGATTACATACTTGTCAGTGCACTTCCTTCACATGTTTTGCAAAGTCCACTGCTTCCACACTTCTTTCTTCATTGCTCGGTAATTCTCTCAACTCTGCAACTCCTCTTGGGTTATTCCCATATACAATTTGAAATTGTGTTTTCTCTGTACTCCTATTTACTGAATTATTATAAGCAAATTCTACCTACGCTAAAGCCAAATCCCATGTTCTTGGCTTATCTCCGACCAAACATCTGAGCACATCTCAAAGGTTTTTGTTATAACTTTTGTTTGCCCATCAGCCTATGGATGGTATGTTGAACTGAATTTCAACTTTGTAACCACTTCTTCCACAATGTTCGCCGAAAATGAACCAAAAACTTCATATCCCTATCGAGACACCATTTTGCATAGCAATCCATACAATCTCACAATCTCTTTGAAGAAATGTGTTGCATCATTGGTCTTTCTGCAAGCAATTAAATCTGCCATTTTTGAAAATACATCCACCATTACAAAAATGGAATTAACACCCCTTTGAGTCCTGGGTAACTAAAAAAAAATCCATCCTTATATCTCCCCAAGGCGTCTTTGTAATGGGGAAAAGGTTGATACAACCCTTCAGTCCAAGATCTCTCTTTAGCCAACCGACACAAGCAGCATCACGCACAAACTTGTGCCCCTCCCCACCGATTCGCAGCCAAAACAACTCTCCCCTAGCTATGCTAAGGTTTTATCCAAGACGAAGTGCCCTGCTAATCCTCTACAATGTGTTTCTCTCACCAAATATTATCGCATCGATCCTCTTGGGATACATAACTGCCTACCTCGAACAACAGTCCCACCTACCAAAAGAATCCAACCAAGGTGTCTTGTCAACACTCGTGTGTACTATGCACGCTTCCCATCCCTCTCTAAAATATTCATCCTATATATACAGCTTTTCATGGATTCAAAACCCACAACTTGTTCTCTCAATCTATCAATGCACAATTATGTGTATTGAACACATCAACCACCTTGTTAGATTTTCTGCTTCTATGCTTCAACATAAATGTGTATCCTTGTAGGTACTCCACCCACTTCACATGCCTCTAGATTCAATTTGCTCTAACTATTGATAAGTTGTAATGCTTGATGATCAATATATAGCACAAATTCCTTTGGCAATAGCTAGTGCCTCCACTTTTTGAACACTTACACAATTGCATAGAACTCTTGATCATACACACTATACTTCCTCTTTGCATCATTCAACTTTTCACTAAAATACACAACAAGCCTCCCCTCTTGACTCAACACAACACCAATGGCTATACCACTAGCATCACAATCAACCTAAAATACCTTTCTTTGCAACATCCAAAATGCCAACAGTTCATGTTTAGTTATTTTCTTCAATTCCACAAAACTCTTTTTGCACTTGTGCTCCAAACAAAAATCTTCCAATCCTCTTGCACACCCTCTATGATCGATGCACACACACCACTAAAGTTCTTGATGAACTTGTGGTAAAAACTATCCAACCCATGAAAACTAGGTGCTACAAAAGTATTCCTCGGTGATGACCACTCCACAATCTTGCAAACCTTTTCTACGTCCATCTTCAATTCTTAGGTAGAAATTACTAATCCTAAATCTGCTAGCTCCTCCTGCATAAAACTGCATTTCTTCAAATTTATCAACTTATCTTCATGCAATCTCTACAACACTTTTCTGATATGTAACAAATGCTCTTCACACATCTTGTTGAATATCATAATATCATCCACAAACTTGCCTAAAATGGTTTCAAGACTTCATTCATCAACCTCATGAAAGTACTCGATGCATTGCTCAATCCAAACAACATCACAAGCCACTCATACAATCCTTCTTGAGTCTTAAACATTGTCTTCTATTCATCTCCTTCTCTTATGCAAATTTGATGGTATCCGCTCTTCAAATCAATCTTGCTAAAATACTTTGCTCCACTCAAACAATCCATAATATCATCCATGCACGACAATGGAAATTTGTACTTAATGGTGATCTTATTGATGGCTCTAGAATCAATACACATACACCACTCATGACCTTTCTTTGATAATAAAATTGATGGCACTACGCACGGACTCAAACACTCTCTAATGAGTCCTCTATCCAACAACTCTTGCACTTGCCTTTGTATCTTTGCATTCTCCTATAGTGTTATCTTGTATTCCGCCTTGCTCGGAAAACTCGATCCTAGAATTAAATCCATAAGGTGACTTATATCCCTCACGTGTGGTAACCCTTCAGGTAACTCACTTGACACAATCTCCACAAACTAACCCAACATATCTTTCACCTATCATAGCAATGTTTCTCTAATCCCAACCGCTGCCACTGCATGCACTCTCTTTTGCGCGGCTTCACAATCAACGCAAAACATACACTAGTCTACTTTACCTCACTCAAGAACTATTTCATTGAGAGCAACACTTTCAAACTTGAAGCTCCGTCCTTCTCCCGCATGGATTCAAAATGTACTTTCCATCCTTCTCTACCTTGTAGGTGTATGCGCATCTATCGTGTTGCACTTTTTGATCAAACTGCCAAGGCCTTCCAAGTAGCACATAACATGCGTCTATGAGCATGGTGTCACAATACTTTAATGTGTACACAGGGCATGATGTCACACAATAATTCATCCTCCTATCTTCCAATCTAAAGTTTCACCAAACATTCCTCAATCACCAACCGATGTCCCTTTTACAACCATGAAACCTTATATGGATTCAAAGGCTCAATCCTCTTCAAACCCAACTTATTAACCATTTCTTGTGCACCAAATTATCGGCGCTTCCACTTTGTCCACTATCAATTCACAAACTTTTCCTTCAAACTTACACATCATTCTAAACAAAATCTTCATCTATTTGAGACCAACTTCTTCTTTGGATAGTTTAAACAATGCGCACTTGAACATCAATGCTTCTCCTAAAGACCATCTTTCATTCTTCCTCGTGGCTTGATATACCATCTTCCTCTCCCTACATAATGTGTGCACTTCGCTTACCATCGCTTTGGGCATGCGGGCACTCATAAGCTCTATGCCCTATCTCTCCACACACCTGAATCCACGACCTCTTCCACTTCAAAAGGATCCTCTGGCCCTAGATGCACTTCCACCTCCACAAGATGTTCCTTCACTTTTCAGCATTGAGCTCGACTCACCTTCACTCTACGCAATGTTTCCTCTACCTCCACCTTATCCACACTTTCCGTATCCTTGCCCTTTCAACGGGTAACGTTTTGTTGCTTGTGCGATAGCTTCTCCTCCGCCATTAGAAAATATTGATGGGATTCTTCCACATGATGCACATCTATCATGGTAAACTCATCCCGAATTGTAATCTGTAATCCAGGTCATATACTTAGATATTCTCAATGTGTCATCTTCCTATGTCTTGCTTAATAGCAATAGAATTCCTTAGTGTAGTTTTTCACATAAATTCTCTTTGTGTATTTTTTTTCACACTAAACTCTCTTTGTCATGCAAACTCTGCAACTTCTTGAAAGACCGAGTTGGTAATCTACGGCAAAAACTTTGCCACCAACATATCCCATGTCTTAAACTTTTGCTTGCCACGTTGCACTCAGTTTGTTTAGATATGCTCCAACCAAAGAGATGCATGACCTTTCAACTTCATGCATGCAAACTCAAACTTCCTAAAATCTTCCATGTCTTCATACTCAAAATACTTCTTTTGTCATTGTTATCCAATCCACAAGCTTTGTTGGTTATAGAATACCAAAATAACAAGGAGTGTCCAATCAAGGCTTACTCATTCTTCCAATGCTCGTAATAGTTTTTCTTTTGGAGGATCTCCCGGTACCTCTTCTTCCTCATTCACATTTGTGGCTCGCACTCCTTGTCACGTGTGTTTTGCTTCATTATCACTTACATCCTCTTACTCATTCTTCCAATTGCTAGTAATAGTTTATCTTCCGGAGGATCTCTCGGTTCCTCTTCTTCCTCATTCACATTAGTGGCTTGCAGACTCCTTTCACGGGTGTTTTGCTTCATTATCACTTACATCCTCCACAACATCACCTTGGCATTGTGCGGCTTCCATCGCCTCTAAGCGAGATTGCATTGTCCTCATCAACAATGTCAAATCCTCAACTCTTGTGCCCTAATTTTGGCGACCTCCAACAACATTCCTCATGTGTGTTATCAGATATTCTCCAAAGTGAGATCAACGACCTCTGCAATCCTCCACATCTACCCAACAATTCTCTTACTAGAAGATGCCTGCAATGATTTTCTACCCACCTTTTCGTGAAGTGGAAAACCACAAATGCTTGTTCTACAATCTCCACACCTTCTACCCAACAGTTGAATATTGGAAGATAGTCGTAGCGACCTTCTACCCAGAATTCACAATATGGAAAGTCACAAAAGCTTATTATGTCACTCTCTCACACATTTTTCCCAACAATTACATCCTCCACAAGACCACCTTGACATTGTGCGGCCTCCGTCACCATTAAGCGAGCTTGCATTTTCCTCATCAACTCTATCAAATCCTCAACTTGTACTAATTTCAACGAGCTCCGACAACATTCCTCGTATGTGCCATTGTATATTCTCCAAAGCAAGATCAATGACCTCCAATCCTCCACACTTTCTACCCAACAATTCTCTCATTAGAAGATGCCTGCAACAAATTTCTACCCACCTTTCGCAAAGTGCAAATCCATAAATGTTTGTCCTGCAATCTTCACACCTTCTACCCAACAGTCATTATAGGAAGATGTCCGCAACGACCTTCTACCCACACCCGCACCTTGTAGAAAATCATAAAAGCTCACCGTGTCACATCTCACACCTTTTTCCTAACAATTACCCATCAAAATATGTCTACAACGATTTTCTACCCACACTTGCCAATGTGGAAAAATGCAAATATTTGTCATGTCTCCACTCAAAAGGAAAGCAATCCTCTCTCTGATACAAAATGACACAAACATTTGTCGTGTCTCCACTCAAAAGGAAAGCAATCCTCTCTCTGATACAAAATGACACAAACATGGTCAAGGTTCTCGATAAAGAGTCTTGTTTCATCACACAACCCTCAAAAAACTCACGGAAAACAAACCAAATAAAATTGAAATTGCACACAAGTGGGAAGATCAAATGAACACATATTTGAAACACTTAAGCAGAAACAATACTTTTATTCAAATACTCAAAGAAAAAACACACTTAGACTGACTGCCAACAATTCAGTCGCATGTCACATATTTGGAAGGTCAATAGTTTCCATCATCTTACTTACCAACCTCATTGTGTTTTGAGAATTAAGCTTGCATTCACATTGTTTTTACAGCAACTCTTGAGCTCATAACAAAAACTATGCTTTATCCTAAGGCAATTGGACTTTGTTTTTAGTCGCTGAAACAGGAGATTAATTATCATTGGTTTAACTGTGAGGTCATCTCTGTTGTCTAGTATGCTCCCTGATTCGCCTCTCAGCCTCTCCCCTCTTCAAGTGGTTTACCCTACCGGTTTAGCTTCAATCATGGCCCCGAAACCCCTACCGACAAAGGTGGCATGGTCGGGGAATACCTGGGAACACCTCTAACAAAGACAACACATCTTATTGGAACTCCTTAATCGCATTCAGAAGGTCGAAATTGCCAATCAGCAACTCCAAACTGAGGTTTGTACACTTATTGGCAGGGTCGCGGATGTTGAATCTAAGAATGTCATCTTGAGAGAAAAACTAGCCACCAACATGGATAATACTAGCTCTCCTAATGATGCCCTACACGCAGAAATTGTAGACCTCCGGTCTCAACAGGAGGAAATCAAAAATAACCAGGCCTCCTTAAAACTGGAAACAAAATCATGGACCAAGGTTGTTAGTGGGAAAGGCAGTGTTCCCCCACCTCTGGCTGCGGTTGAGGCCATTATGCAAGCCAAGTTAATTGAGGAACGTACGAGGCGTGACAGGGAACTAAACCTCAAGGTGAGGGGTCTCCCACCCCCCCCCCGACACAAGACCCATTAACGGTTGGTAACTCCTTCATCACAGATACTTTGGGGATCCCTGACATTACACTAGAACGAGCTTGGGTTGGCTATGACTCCACACTCTTCATCCGTTTCAAGACAACTTTTGACAGGTTGTGAGCTCTCAGGGCTAAGAGGGTTCTGTTTTCATGCCCAAACAAGGTCTTCCTTGATGAAGATCTCACCAGGACACAAGTTGGGGAGCTCAAACGCTCTAGGGAGCAAGTTATGGCAGCAAGGAAAGCAGGTAAATGGGTTGTTATCAGGAATCTCCGGCTGTTATTAGAGACTCTCCTCCTCCTGGTTGGGAGCCCCACCAAGGGGCTCCCCAATGATGGGCCAAGTGGGAGAGGAGTCAGGCCAGAGGCTTATCTTTCAGTTGCTTTAGAATGGGAATGGTTCCCTTTGGTCCTCCCGGGCCTTATGTTTGATGCTTTCGGGATGCCGACATTCTCTTCATCACAGAGACACGAGAGCCCAGTTCGTCCTCTCCCAGGTATTACTGGATTTCTTTGGTTATCAGCTTGCAGACAGGAGACTCGGGCTTCGGGTGGTGTCAGAGGCTCTGGTGGGGTTGCCTGTCTCTATAGAGACTCCCTCCAGAACAGGATCTCGATGGTCGGTTTTGATGAGTTTGCCAGGTACATGTGGATTCGTATCAGTGGGGCCACTCGATTCTCTAGGGATTTATATATAGCAGTTTGTTACTTTCCTCCAGCTGCTTCCCCTTACGCCATCCACAATGGCCCAGATGGTGATCCTTTCTTTGACTTATACGACAATATTGGTCAATACTCTGTCGCAGGGGAGGTTATCATTTTAGGTGACTTTAATGCCCGTACCAGACACTTTCAGGTCCCCCTCCACGACAGGTCAGAGGATACGCTCTGCACACAGAGGACAGACCCTGTGTCAGTTGGTCTGCATAGGATTTTTGAGGATACAGATGGCCCTTTCACAGCTTATGGTCGGTTCCTCCTCCAGCTCGGGGAGTCACAGGCATTGGTGATCTTCAACGGGATCGAGCGCTTCCCGGATTCACACTTCTTCACATGTCGTCCCCATGGCGGGGGCACTAGTGTGGTGGACTATATCCTTGCCAGCCCGGACATCTCACCCCTCTTCTGCTCCTTCTTTGTTTCCCCCATTCCCCTTGCCGATCATGTTGTCCTAACTTTCTCTCTGGTCGCCAGCTCTCCTACCACCACCGCCCCTCCTCCCCCTCCCCACTACCCACCTCGCATCTCCTTTCATTTTGATAAAGGGGATTACGGATCTTACTCATCCCACATCCGCGACCTTCTCCCCTCTGAGCCCCTATTCTCTAACATGCCTAGTGCGGAGGCCAAGTACTCATGCCTTTCCTCTGCCATGTGGGAGGCTGCCCTGAGATCCTTTCCCAGCTCCACCACCCATCCCTCGGCCACTAGTACTACTAAATCTTGCCCCATGAACCAATGGTACGATGTAGAGTGCAAATCCCTTCACTGTCGCCTTCGCCAGGCTTTTACCCAGGCCCTCCCCTCCTTCCCCACTCTTAAGGTTGCCTACAGGTGCCTTCTCCGCCGTAAGAAGCGATCCTTCATTTCCCACCGCAGATATATGCTTTCCACCTCCCTTAGGACTAACCCTCGGTCCTTCTGGCATACTGTCTTTCCCCGCCACTCCCCCTCCTCCACAATGATCGATCCTATCTCCATTTTTCCCACACCTCTACCCTTTACGATGTTCCGGGGCAGCAATCTACCCAGATTGGCATCCCACCACCTGGTAATCCCTTCACTCACCGTAATATCAAAGAGGCAATAAGGATTTTGAACTGTAGCAAGGCAGCTGATGTGGACGGTTTCCAGGCCGAGTTCTTCAAGCAGGGTTTTGAGGTTTTTGGTACCTATTTGGCAGATCTTTTCAATTAGGTGGTCAACATGGGCTTCCCTCCTACCTGGTCTCATCATATCATTCACCCGATCCACAAAGTTGGGTCCATTTCTGATCCGAACAACTACAGACTATCATGGTGGGCCATTCTTTCTCCAAACTCTATGCTACAGTCCTCCACAGGTTGTTGTCCGAGATTTTGGAGCAGAAGCAGCTCAGAGCCAGAGGTCAGGCTGGTTTTCGCCCTGGTTACCACACCATCGACCACATCTTCACCCTTCGGCTATTATTGAGGAGGCTCGTCACCGCTCTTCAAAAGTCTATTGTTGTTTTGTAGACTTTCGAAAAGCTTTTGACTCCTCGCATGGCCCTCTTCAAATGACTCCGAGACATCGGTATTTCTGAGACTCTTGTTATTGCCATCATGCGCCTCTATGAGTCCATCCTTGGTCGTCTCCGTACTGCACACGGATTGTCTGATCTCATCAGGAGCACCATTGGGGTTAAACAGGGGTGCCCCTTGTCTCCTACCCTCTTTGGCATTTACATTGATGAGCTGGAATCTTTTCTTCGGGATCACATTCAGGAAGGGGATGGTTGCCTTCTTCACCACGTCTTGATTTCCATTCTCCTATTTGCCGACGATATTGTTTTACTCGCCTCTTCTCCTGAGGGGCTTCAGAGACAGCTTGATGCACTTGCTTTATTCTGTGATCTTCGGCATTTGACGGTCAATCTGGGTAAGACCAAGGTCATGGTCTTCAACGGGTTGCGGACATCACACCTCCATTTCTTCTTCAAGGGGCAGGAGGTTGAAATTACTAATACATACACCTACCTGGGAGTCCAGTTCTCAGGGCCTAGATTCAGTATGAGGCACGCTCTTCAGCCGAGGGTGAATAAAGGGTATGGGTCTCTTGCCATTCTCGAGAGACAGTGTTTTCGGCACCACTTCCAGGACGTCTCCTCCAAGATGTTTCTTATGAACTCCCTCATCCGCCCCACTGTTCTCTATGGGTCTGTTGTCTGGGGGCCTCCCTTTTGGACACAGATTGGGCTTCCGCTGAGAGGATTCAGACTCTCCTCCTTCGCCGTTTCATCAAATGCAAACAGACGGTCCCCCAACATATTATTTTGGCAGAGTTCGGAGCCCGACCTTTCCGTCTGGAGACTATATTTGACATATCATCCTTTCTTCACCGTATCAAGAGGTTTGGTGATCTCTCCGATGAGCAGGACAGGTATCCATATCTCGCCTATTGTTCCTCTGTGAGTATTGCCCAGGCTGTGGGCCGTTGTTGGTTTGCCGAGACTTCTGCCTTGTTGGACTCAGTTGGTATCCAGATTGATCGTCTCCCCCTTCCAGTATTCTCTGAATGCTCCCAGTCATCTCTTGCCCACCAAGCAAGTGTTGAACAGGTCCATCCGGGAGGATATCTACAGGAGCTTCATTCAGACTACTTGGGTGAACCCCCCTGGGGGTTTGCGCCCTAAGATGTCCTTTTATGCAGAGCACTTTCTTGAAATCAGAGATGGACTCATCATCCGCCCTCAGTACACCTCTCGTCACTGGGTGCATGCCCTCCGTATACCTCTGGGTCAGTTTCGAGTCGGCTCCCACAGACTTCAATGCAAGACTGATCACCACATTGATCGGGAGGATAGACTTTGTAGGCTCTGTAGCCTTCATGAGGCGGAGACAGAGACTCATTTCATCTTCCGCTGCCCCATATACTATGAGATCAAAGGACGATTTCACTGTCTCTTCAGAGGGATTCAGACTCTCCCGGTCTTCTTCAGATATATCGACCAGCGGTGCCTTGCCCTCTACATCCGTGAGTCTTTGTTGTTACGAGACCAGATTCTTCATCCCCTTCGAGAGTCGTCCCCACGAGACGGATTACAACTTTCTTTCCAGTTCTACCCACTAGTGGAGGTACTAAACAATAGAGCCTTTCGACCTGCACACGGTGCATAGATCGCCTCGTCCTCGGTTAGACCTTCACACTTCTCTCAATCACCGCCAGTAGAATCAGATGCACACTCGTACCAGAGGGCAGTCCAACTCCATTTGTCACCCTAGCCATCGCGTCGCCTCTCGAGATCTCAAAGAAGGAAGGAGGTTTTCCCCCTCGTCGGGTTGCAAATCCATCAAGAGTTTCTTTTCGTTGGCCTCTAATGTTAGGAGGGGTGTGGCTACCATCCCTGATTAGACCATTGGTCCTCGTTTGTCCCCCCCTTCATTCCCTTCTTTGCTTCCCTCGTTCTTCTCCCCTGCTTTGCTCCATTGCCCCCGCCTGTGGGGGTATTTGGCTTCGGGTTTCCTTTCTTGTCTTTTCTCTTCTTTTCTGTTTTTGTTCTTGGGAACTCGTTTTGAGTTGTCCCCACTCACACTTTGTATATTGTTTGGGCTGCAGTCCCATTGACCTACTTTTGTGGTCATTCATTGGACATTAATATATTTATCTTATCTTATCTTATATAGCCATCCAATGCCACACTCTAAGACTCTTAACTTACGGAATAAATGTGCAAAGTCCTGAGGACCCATCAACAAACCTAATTCACAACCAACCATCTTTTTCGAAACTTGTGGCTTCAAACATTTAATTATCGTGATTTCTGGTTTTGAACAACCTTGTAGTGCTTCATGTCTCCATCCAATATTGTGTGGCTTTAATAGCTCATACTCGGGAACACCAACCAAGGCAACATACCCACATACCAACATACCGAGAACTACTACTAGTCCCAATACTCACCTAAACCATTTCCGAAACTCCAAAAGAGTCCCTGATATGGCTTTGCCCTACTCGAGATGTTTTTGTACTCGTTCAAGTAGTGCTTTTGTTTTTTAAATGCCAAAAATAAAAATAAAAACACTAGATACTTTTGTTTCAGCGGTACTTGAGGAAAATCTAGATGATATATTCTAGAATCTAGATTATAATCATGTACATATGAAAATTTAAGCATGTTGAATGTTTTGAACTTTCATGAATACAAAGTATTTTAAGTGTTTTATCTTTTATGGACAAAAAATGAGTATTATGTAGCGTGTGTGTGTGTGTATTGATATTGTAAGGGCGTTTCCGTGCCATTTCGTACCCAAGGGTTTTTGAAAATTGGTGTTTCCACATTTCAAACCCATACCTATAGTTGTTTCCCAAGGCAACCTAGTTCAATAGTACTTTGTGGTTTCCAAAACAAGTTATCACTATTCAACGGCTTAGAGAAACCCGCATATGCTTGAAAACACAACAAACAAACTTACGCAACTCAAACAAGTTTGTGCGGCTTGCACAAAGAATTGTGTATACACATTGCACAATCTGATTGCACAACAAACCTAACATTGCATAGAAGAGTTGCACACTATGCAAACATTGTGCAATGGAATTGCAGTACTCCACATAATGCAACATAGACTTTGCATGATCTACAAACAACATACTTCTTCACTACACAACCCACCAATAACATAAAATACATAACAGAAAGTAAACACAAACCGACTCCAATTGTTCTATTGTTCTTCCCCATAGCTTTCCTCATGTTGGCTCCTTCCTATGTCAAACTTTTCAACTAAGCCCCAAACCACCGAGTCCATGGAGTCTTGCTTGACGAAGTTGTCTTCTGCAAATCTGCAAGCTCTTCTTGCCTTCTAAACATCCTATCCATCATGGTCTCCAACGATCTCGATTCTACGGACCAAGTTCTCTTCCTCCATTTGTCCCCGAATTCTCTATTTCCACTTCTTTGTAGAAATTTCTGGATCACAAGGTAAAGCCTCTTCGCCTTTAGATCTCGTCACTGTCATACAAATCCAAGAACAAATACCACAGTCTTGGATACTTGTTAGCTCTGATACCAAAATGATCTGTAAACTCTTCAACTTTGGAATTATCCACAGAATCACAAATTAAACGTTGTTGTTCTACTTTCTATTAGAAAATGACAGAGATAGCTAGTGAATGAATTATGCTTATGCTTAGAATCCACAATTGCAAGAAAGGAAATAATTTAAGCTCATAAACACCAACAAGTTTTATCCTGGAAACCTCCAGAGGAGGAAAAACTAGTGGGAAGGGCAATTGCTCTTTCTTCCCACTTTTATTGGCCAATTCAAAACAATAAGTACAGAAATTACAATAAGTATGAAAGAGAAGTAGATAATATCTCACACTTCCTCCCAATTACTTGCTTGCTCTGTCTCAACACTCCTTTCTTCTACAAAACACAATTCCAGCACTAAGAACTTCTTGCTCACTTGCTTTCATGCTTCGATGATCCTATTCTCTTCTACAAACATGTATTTATAGCCTTTCTCATGTCCTCCCATGCACTGGAGAATGGGAAAGGTCATGGAGGAGAAGAGACACGAACAACCTTCCAAATTTTGGGTTGTTCGTTTCATATTTTTGTTTTCTGTCCAAAAGAGCCAGGACCGCCACCCAATGTAGACCGGCAGTCCTGTTACTAAAAAGACAGAACCTCCGTGTGTTATTTTTCCTTCTTCGTGCTGACTGATTTGATGAAGTAGAGTCATTTTGGATCCTGTGGATCAAACAATCCACAAGATCCTATAGCCAACAAGAACTCGCCACGTGGACCAATCACAGAAAGTCGTGTCTCGGGAAATGAAGATTCGAGCAGCCCAACAACTAAAAAATTTGGAGCTCGCAACCAATCACGGGCTCTTAGGTGGCAACAATCCATGTGAGCTTATAACCAATCAAGGATTTCTACATAGCCCCCATCCAACAAGCTCATGCCAATCACATTTCAACATGTGGCCCAATCATAGATGTTCGGGTGTTGGAAACTCAAGCGCAAGGAAGACCAGGGGTAGTGAGAGAAAATGGAGACAAATCTTGGAGCTTGTAATGAATCATGGGCTGCCACATGTCACAAAAATTGGCCCCGAAACCAGCAAAGCTAGCATAGCTAAGTTGGAAGTCAGTTGAGCAATGGCTAATAACGATGAAACAAGTGGCAAAAGTGACTCTAAGGTTCAAATTGATAGCCTCGTGGCTATCAACTATGTAAAACCTATGTTGTCAAGATACGGGTACGAGTTTGGGTTAGGGTATTGGTTCGATACGCAAATAAGTTGATTTTAAAAATCCTTGGGTTGATAAGTCTTGGATTATATCCGTACATATATATTAAAATATATATTATTATACATATACTCATTTTACTCATTTTTTAGTCCATAAGAAATACAAAACTTGAAAAATATAGTAGGATCAATGTTCAAAACATTCAATATACTTAAGATTTTACATTTTCATTGATCATGTGGCTGCCATACATATGATATATGAATATCATGTCAACATGAATACAAACAAAACTTGAAAAATATAGTAGGATCAATGTTCAAAACATTCAATATACTTAAGATTTTACATTTCATTGATAATGTGGCTGCCATACATATGATATATGAATATCATGTCAACATGAATACAAACACAAATCTAGAATATATCATCTAGATTTTCCTCAAAATCAAATTCTTGCATGCCACTCCCACTAGCTCCACTCTCAGTAGCTCCGCTCTCCACTCCTTGTGAACTCCCTTGAATGTCATCTTCGCCATCAAATATTGAAAGTTGGGCAAGAGTGGTTGTGGAGGCATCCAAGTCTGTAGTCTCTGAAGAATATCCCAAAGTTTGTGAGGACCTCTAATATAGTCCTTAGACTTGTGTGACAAGAGGCACAAATTGGAATGCACATATACCAAATCCTCAACTTTTTTAGATGCCAACTTGTTTCATTTAGCTGAGTGGATAAAGGTATATGTACTCCAATTCCACTCTGCGAAAGAATTACTAGCCACCTATTACAAAAAAAATTTGTTAGAAATTTCAAATTAGTAACATACTAAGAATGTACAAAAATATCCTACTAAATAAAATTTAAAATTTTCAATAAATGTTATACCTGTGAAAGAATTTTGATGGCAATAGGTCATAGGTACTTGGCATCATGGCCATGTACATACCACCATTTGATTGGGCTCATGGTGTACTTGTTGAAGAGAGCCTCAACCTCTCCCATGTTGCCTTAAAGCTACAAACATGCCCATTTCATTGTGAACCACATTAGCTATAGATGGATCATGAAAACTCTTTTGAATGCTGCCCTAATTCCATTTGCAACTTCGGAATCAAAGAATGGTGCTTGCTTATTAAGTAGCCCAAGTATTTCAGAGCTATAATACTTTGGGTTCTGTGCATAGGCGAGGAGATGTAATGGGGTGGTCATTTTTTTCCACCTCTTCATGACCTCATTGTAGAAGGTCTCTTTTGGATCTTGCTCTTTTGTTTGTATGACCTCTCTCATACATTCAAGCATAGAATCTATTCCATCATAAATCTCTCTCATGCATGTTGCATCAATATCTACGTATCTGATCATGGAGAGAATGGGCTCTGTAAAATTGAGCAAGTACTCAACCTTGGCCCACCACTCATCATCAAGGACCAATGATTTTACCTTTGCAGCTTTCTCTGTGTTTGTCTGCCTCCACACTATCCAAACATTATTGATCACCATATTGTTTAAGGCCTCTTTCACCTTCACAAGTCATCTCAAAACAAGTGTGTGAGAGGAAAATCTTGTCTCTGCAACCTTTAAAGAATCGCAACCTCGACAAATCTCTTGAATATGGCTCTGTGACATATGATGGTTTGTGATAAACATTTAAATGTCATTTGCCTCTATGTAAATTTGCTCAATCCACAAGATTTTCCCAATCTTTTGCAGCATCAAATTAAGGGAGTGGACAACACAAGGGGTCCAAAATATGTGCTTGTATCTACCCTCTATAATCAATCATGTTGTTGCTCACATTTTTAGCATTGTCTGTGATGACTTGGACAACATTTTGGGGGCCCACCAACTCAATAGCTTCTATCAAAATGTCGGCAATAAATTGTGCATCTTTGGCTTGCTCTTCACAATCAATGGCTTTTAACAACAATGCCCTTTTAGGGAATACTGCAACAACATTTATTAGGGGTCTATTTCAAGCATCTTTCCATCCATCTGAAATGATGGAAACCCTTGAATCCTTCCATGAATCTCTAATTGGCTGCAAAGAGGTTTGAATGTGTTCCACTTCCTTTGCCAAGAGTGTGGTTCAACCTTTTCGTAACTTGGGCTTTTGTACCCTTGTGGAGCTTCATTGAGAGCCTTCACTATTTATTACCAATATGAAGACTTCAATACATTAAAGGGCAGCCCACATGCATAAATGCATCGAGCAATCACCTCATCAACAATGTCCCTCTTGTCATTATTGAATATTTTTTCCAATGCTCCTTTTGGATTTTTTCGTGAGGTCTCTTGACTCTCTTCATCAAAAGGGGTATCAAGTGGATGAGCATGAGTGTGACTTTGAGTTTGGATGAAAGGATGAGTAGCAAATGTAGGTGTGGGTGGTCTTGATGAAGGCCTTCTTTGCAATGGAATTGTTTTAGATCTATTTCTTTCATATTGTCTATCAACCTCTTTCTCTCTCAAGTACTCTGCCATTTTCTCTTTTGATAGTTTGGGGCACTTCTTTATCCCCACACCTCCAACCCCAATCAAATGGATTTTTAGTCGACTATATGAGGATTTGTATTGAGCATGACAACCATGACATATCCAAATACGACCCCCACCACCAACAAGGTATTCTACCACTGTCACATGTCTCCAAAGAGGAGAATTAGGATCATGTTTCACCAGAGAGATGTGTTTTTAGAAGCTTGTGGGCCTTACACTCCAACTAAAGTAGAACTTGATGCCATCCTAATATGTTTTTGATCACCATAAAGGCACAAGGTGAGAGCATACACAGAGTTAGGATGTTAAAAAAATTAAAAACATTTTTCCTTTACATAAATAATAAAATAAAAACAATGGCTTACTAATTATTAATTTAAAATTTTCTAAGTGATGTCATCCTAATCTGTTTTTTATCACCAAGATCACCATAAAGGCATGAGGTGAGAGCATACACAAAGTTAGGATGTTAAAAAAATTAAAAACATTTTGCCTTTACATAAATAATAAAATAAAAAAATAAACTTTTACTAATTACTAATATAATTTTTCTAAGTGATGTCATCCTAATCTGCTTTTTTATAGAGTTACCTAAGACTTCGGGACGGGGGGACGTCAAGACGTAGGGACAAGGTTTGTAGGAAGGCAAAAATTCCAAGATTTTGGGGACAAATGAGGGGACAAATTTAGAAACGGCTATTAGAACAATATATAAATATTTAAAATATATAATGGGTTCCCTAACCCCGAAAAAAAAAACATGAAAGATTATAATTTCAGCACCATAGCCAGTAATGTTACCTAAGGGTTTGTAACATGCCAAAATCTCTTTTCTGTCATGTCACTTATATGATTATATCCTCGAATATAAAAAATGGAACAGTAGAGGCCATGCAAACTACATGAATAGCCATCCATAGACAAAATCGTCTAAGGTAGCTAAAAACACTCAAAACTTAAATACAAAGTTGGCCTCTAGAACATCCTAATATACCAGTAAAACCTCCAATATCATACAAAAAGAGGCAGAAAGACTTGCACAACAAAATTTTGAAACTAAAGAAATCCTTAAAAATATGCATGTGAATTTATTGATCCTATCGCTATGTATAAGAAAGGCTTTAAAATGTAAAATAACAACGACCTCTCGTTAGAATATCTTCTTTTGAGCCTAGCATACATGACAACAAAAAGTCCATTTCTTGGGAAGGTAAGTTTGCATAGGAAAAGGATTAGTTTTTATTTTCCTCTTTTCAAAGTCATAATCCTTTATGTTTTCTATATTTTTTCTCTTTTGGGACTCCGAGGACTTTGGGGACTTCGGGATGTCCCCTAGCCATCACTTAGCCGTCTCGGGACGCGTCATGGTGTCCCCGTTGGAGTCCCCAAAGTCTCGAAGCACCCAAGATGTCTCAAGTGTGTTCCCTAAAGTTAGGCGACCTCCCCATCATTTTTGAATTTGGGGGGTGCGTTGAGGGGACATTTCGTCCCTATCCCCAAGCACCCTGGACATCTCAGATGTCCAAGACGGCTTGGGAATGGGGGGTGTGCGTCCCCACGTAACAACGGTTTTTTATCACCAAGATCACCATGACAACGCGAGGTGAGAGCATACACGAGTTGGGATGTTAAAAAAAAAAAATTTTTCCTTTACATAAATAATAAAATAAAAATAGCAATGACTACCTAATTTTTAATTTTAAATATTAAGTGATGCCAACCTAATCTATTTTTGATCTAAGTTGCCGCATTCGAATTCATGTTCAAATGCGCCAAAGATGAAATTCATAAAAATTCATTACAAAAATATCAATGATAAAATTCGATTATAAGAAATATACTTAAATTAAATATATGATTTAAATAAATATTATATATAATATAAATAATAACATTAACAAATTAACTTTTATAATTTATAAAAATTTAACACTATAAAATTGAAATGATAAAATATTAATTATTGATAAGTTTGAATAAACTATTAATTAAAAAAGAAATGATTTTATTAGATATTACAAAGTGTAATTTGTAAACCATATTTAATAATAAAAAGTAAAACATTAACTAAAAACTTAGGCTTTTACAAACATTTATTAAATAAAAAATAGAAGTTATGCCCTAAACTTAAGTCGTGGAGTCTAACTACTGATTGGCCTCTTGAACCTGCGTTCACCAAATCGCTTGAGCCTTGGTCCTTGGATCGGCATGCGATTCCTACAGCTCGAAAAATGGCTTGTTTGGCTTCTAGTTCAACAAAGGTTCAATGTCACACACAATCGACTTCATACCAATCCCAAAGTGATTTCCTCTGTGTTGATTCACGCTTCAGATTCACACCATGAGTGCACAATTAAACTTCATGCAATAGGGACTTGAATGAGTGTAAACGGTGACAATCGGTTGTTTATATAGACAAACAACGACAAAAGTGAAATCTTAAACATGCGGAACCCTAAAACACAAATTTTAGTGCTTTTTTACACGAATTTTGCAAAATTTCAATTCACCATCTATTACTTGTCTTATCAATAAATTTGCAAATTCCAACGATTTTTTTGTTGTGGTTTGAGTTACGGCGAATTTCGAATTTCTGAAATGAAATTCGGCGAATGTGGTTACTTAGTTTTTGATCACCAAAATCACCATAAAGGCGCAAGGTGAGAGCATACATAGAGTTACGATGTTAAAAATTAAAAACCTTTTGCCTTTACATTACATAAATCAAATGATAAATGATAAAATATTGAAAAAAGCCATTAAAATTTAAAATTTACGATATCTACTAATTATTAATTTAAAATTTCCTAACCGATGCCATCCTAATTTGTTTTTGATCACCAAGATCACCATAAAGGTGTGAGGCGAGATCATACAATGAGCTAGGATGTGTTTACAAAATAAATTAAAAACATAAAAAAGTATAGAAGGTTGAATTAAATAAAAATAAACTGTAAACACGGGTAGTAAGTAACAAACAATGGTTGCCTCCAAATGTAGATCCTCTTTCCAATAAAATTCAAACAAAGGCTACCTCCAAATGTGATGTCTCCTCCTTTGAATGAACAATAAAACAATGTCTTCCTCTAAACAAACTTGAACTCCTTGCAAGCAATGGCTGCCCCCAATCTCGTCCTCCTTGCAATGGTTGCCTCCAAACAAATCCTCCTTCCAATGTTTGCCTCCTCTTCAATTCCTCTTTGGCTCTTTGCTCATACACTTGCAAAAACCAACAATGAATTGTTTGTGTGATTTGTGAATGGTTGAGTGTTTTTTTATAGCTTTTTGAGGAGTTTAGGGTTTATTATTTTATTAATTTATGAGTTAGGGTTCATTTTTTGGTCATTGACCAAGTCAAAATTTAAAGAAAAACTTTTAGAGCCCCCACCGCCCAACCTTGTAGGTACATCCTGGGTAAGTCAAAACGCATTTGAGACGCGTGCCGGATGTATCCGGGACATATTAGTACCATACCCGATACGGATATATGTATCCATAATGGGTAGGTATACAGGGGTTCGGCGAGGGGGCGTGGAACCCATGCATCATAGTATAAAACGGCATGGGCGCTTTCAAGAGGCCATAACTTTTGCTCCGCAACACCAAACCAAGTAAATCGGTCACATTGGAAAGCTCTTGAAGAGTACTTGTTGGAGGCGGTTTCATATCACCATCTGCAATGATTAGAAGGTGGTGGGGAATCATAGATGCCAGCAAACATTCTAGAATATGCTTTGAGGGGATATTTTTAGTTAAGCATCATCTTTAGAGCTCCAAGGTACTTTTGGGAGATATGCCAGCCTGTTCCTCTCTCTCTTCCCCTTCTCTCTTCTCTCCTCTCCTCTTTTCTATAAAATGCAAGTTATGCATATTGTAAAAGGACGTTGTCTCTTTAAATGCAAATTTACTCTACCCTTTTGGGTTTCTAAACATGTTGAGTGTCTAAACCATAGTGTTTGTAATAAATACAGTGCCTCTTTCACTGTTATAGCAGGTTGTGCATCTTTTAAACATTAATATGATCTATGTTGTGGTTTATATCTGCCCTCTAAATCGTGTTATTTCTCTCTTGTCCTCTAATTTTGTGGTATACTATGTGTGGGTGTAATTGCATGCTTTCATGGCATTGTGTCATTAATGGATAGAGGAAAAGTCAAATTTATATGCAAAGTTAATTGTGGTTTATATTTGCCCTTTGGTATTGTGTTTTATCCTCTTGCCACTACACTCAAGGAGAGTGATCCCCTTTCTTCTTGGTGCATCACCATTTATGTTTATTTTCAGTTTCCTTCTCCGTTTTCCCCTTACAATTATTAGCTTAGATCTAGTGTAGTGGTAGCATTAGAGTAGTTATGATAAGTTGTTTTTCTCCGAGATATGTCCCAAGGAGCCAAGCTCCCACACCTTGGGGATATTCTCATTGCTGCTGCTGGGACGCCAAACCCCCATTTGGAACTCTTGGGCGCACTCTTTCAGCAGCCAAGAATAAGTTTGGTGTATGTTGAAGAAGACCCAAGGAAAAGAAGAGGACAGATATCTGAAACCTAACCTACACTTGTTCCATCTCCATTAACCTTATTCCCTTTCTTGCTGGTAAGATAAGGTGCGTAAGAGTACTGATGCAGAAAGAACAAAAGAATCCCAACCATAGCAAACACTATATTTTGCTGCTTATAGAAAACAGTCCCCATTTACACAAAGATATATGGTAAAACTTACTTTGAATACGAAATGTTCTCCGTTTCACATAGGAATACATTGATGGAAAAACATCATAACCCTGCCAAAATGCACTTTTTCCGAAAGTCAATGAAAAGAAGCTGGAGAAATATATTTGCCTCAAAGTCAATGTATTGGATGACATATTTGAGGTCATGGCCATAATGCTTTACGAGGGGAACAAGGTTAGCTGTTATGTGTTCTTAAGTTAAGAGATGGCACTGTTATCAGCTTACTAAGCCAGAAACACCTCATTTTAGGATGAATCTCATATCATCATTTCAAAAGGTCAACCAATTGATCCTGATAGATAGAGTGATAAGGCTTTTTATGTGGCCATTAAGTGCATTCCAGTTGCAAAGAGTAAAACATTGAGCAATATTTTTATACCTCACCATATGTACAGAATATATTTAATAAAGAGGAAATTTTGCATTTACATGCTGCGATGCAGTGTCAAACTGAGTTGGTTATTTTCAATAAAAGCTTTTATTATTTTTCATTACATGCAAAGATGGTGATTGTCAAGCAAAAAGAACTGATTAAAACAAAATATCAGGCAGATTTCAATTAACATCGTCCTAATCTATTTTGGACTTGAAACTTCGGGATATATGTAAGCATCAAGCTAATTATGAATTGTTACCAGATGTGATGTTCTCATGTCAAAGCTATTTTTTGAAGGAACATGCAAGGTCCAAATTATCCTCCTTACAACAAAGAATACATTAGACTCTCAACTTACAAGTGCATTTGTCTCGTCCAATCTTGTCGGAGAGACTCTTAAC
Organism: Taxus wallichiana var. yunnanensis; assembly: GCA_018340775.1. Taxonomy (NCBI): domain Eukaryota; kingdom Viridiplantae; phylum Streptophyta; class Pinopsida; order Cupressales; family Taxaceae; genus Taxus; species Taxus wallichiana. The sequence goes on from CM031234.1 coordinate 653,742,562, forward strand.
ATTTCCATTTAATGGATAGATAGGACATAGCGAAACTCTAACTATCACTTTTTTATTGCCAATGGGTGTCAATTTTTGTGAGCTATAACTGTAAAGTGGAGAAAAAGAACATATATTTCATCCACTCAATTCCCTTTGAATTGTAGTGTACTATTCATTTTTGCACTATACACAATAGGTATCCTTTGCACAAACTAAACTACATGCATCTTCCACAAGTTGAATCATGTTTCAAAGAAGATAAACAATGAAGTTACATGAATATTGGGTGCAAATGGATTGTGAAACTCATCAAAATCCATTATATGCCCATATCCATTTTCCAAAATTCTCTATACACTCCCAATGAGCATTATCAGAAACCTACATTGGCTCTTTCACAGTATGAGATGATGACAGATGATTACTCTGTCCTAGGCACAGTAAAAGATATTTGATGGGACTCCCATCCAGTCTTTCCGACTTTCATCAGCCCACAGTCTTTGGGGGTTCTTGCTTCTCTCACATGGCTATTTGTATTGATACCTTAACCACATGGGTTGGGGCTTTATTGCTTTGGGTTTACACCCCCTCACCCCACCCCCACTCATTTTCAGCACTTTTGTTCTTTGTATTTAGTTAGTTTTTCATCCTAGGATCTTTCTTCAAGTCCCATTGACCTAATTTTGGTCATTTGTGGACATTAATATAATTTTATTTCATTTATTATTGAAAGATTGAAATTCTAGATCCTTTATGCTCTATTTGTCAACAGATTCTATTTATTCATGGCAGTGATTATTCAAATCTCATATCAGTTTCTTCATATGGAAGAATTTGATATTCAACTTCAATGACATCTCTCCAAATAACAAATAAGGGTTGCAAACTCAATGGTAGAGTATGACACAATATCCTCAAATTTTATCATGATAAAGAGGTGACTTGATCATTGGTTATGGAAATTAGTTAAATGTGGTGTATTTGGTTGCAACAAGCATGGCGAAGTAATTCAATACCTTTTCATTGGTAAGGATAAGTGGAGGAAACTTAAATTCTTAAAATGATTTAAAGAGTACTGCTACCATGATACAAATAATAGAAAAATGCAGAGCTTTATGGGGAAGGGTACAAAAACATGTACCACATGGTTGAGAACTTGATGACATTATTTAAACTTGGAGACTTGTTGGTAAAGGTTTTGCTCCTTCTTGTAAAGTCGACTGTCAGACATTTCATCCTAAGCATTGGTTTTGCTACTGAACAATTACATTAGCAGAATATATTCCATCCTATTGTTCAAGGCATGAGATAACTTTCTGAAACTGTAGCAACAAACATATTATTGGAGTCCAATGGTACATCTTGCAACTGCTAAGACTTTGTTAGCAAGATTGATATTGCTACTGAACAATTTCATAAGCAAAAGACATTATTTCATTTGACTGTTAAAAATATTAGAAATGCTTTTCAAGCTGCTCCAAGAACAATAAGCAAATTTCAATAATTATCAGTGTTGCACATGGCATCCCGAAAATTTCAGTGACTTGGAAAACTTTTTATAATTGCTCGATGCTTTCACTCCTAAAAGCTGTTATTTTTACCAGAACATTGAATTCTACTCTGGTAAGTACCCTAAAAACATAAAATACAGTTTAAACTGCTAAACTTCATTGAATAAAGTTAAATATTTAAGTACTAATTTGTATATAATATTTGCATAGGGCTTTTGGAAAACTGTGAGATGGTTTTGATGCTTCAAATCACAACCCGAAACTTACACAACGATAATTATGCTTGTCAACCATTCAAGATGTAATAGTTTCTTATAAAATGGATGCACAACAAGACGGAAAATTCAGTGATCAATCTATTTGATCATAAAATATATGTTAGATGCTTCTACCACAGTACCAATAACAACAGGGACATTAGGAAGGGCAGATATGCACAATTTACTTATAAATGTAGCATGCAGAACTTCTAAATTAAAAAAAAGAATCGCATTGACACACATTATCCTAACGGAGTTAAGCCATTGGGCTTGACAGCCCGGAGGATTTTGGATAGAAAAACTTGAGGTCCCAATGCTTAAAAAAAATCTTGGTTTGCCTTCTCTAATCATTCCCTTATTAAGTGCTCAAAAGTCAATGGACCTCGGCAATTAGAGCATGATCTTATTATTTTTAACTACTAACACAACAAGTTGCCTTACCAAATTATTGTAAAGAGATGTCTTCAAATACATTTTCTTCTAAGAAAAACTTGCATTTGTTAAAGCAAACCCCTTGCTATAAGATCTTTCATCTGTATATATATTAAAATTATGAGGGCTCTTATATTTTGTAGATGTCATTCTTTCCTATGCATATCTGGTGAATATTTATGCATGTAATGTCCCTTTTTCAAAATAGCACCAATTGAAGACTTCTTGCCATTTCTCTTCCCATGGCCAAGAAGGAATTGCACAAGGGAAGTCCTTGGGTTTCGTTTTTATTTTCTTTTATTGTTATTAATGTTTTTCTTTGGTGTTTTACTCCCTAAGGCAGGTCGGCTGGGTTATAATGCTCCCAACATGAAATTAAAAGATAAAGTAAGCTCCTTAAGAGGTCGGCAAGGTTGGAGAGTTTCCAACATGGAATTAGAAGATAAAGCAAGCTTAAGAGGTCGGTCTACACTCTTATGACTCTTGGTGCCAACAAAGGGTATAAGAGGAGTCTCATAGGCTCATTTGCACATCATCTTTTGGCATATACACTTTATACTTGGTCTCTAGGGTTGATTGCTCTTAGTCCATTCCACTATTGGGTGACAATCCATTAGTGTGGCATCCAAGGAGGACAAAACCCTTCCTTGTGGGAGATTGGAGGACGAAAACCCTTCAATTTGGTGGTGTTGAAGACTCTCATTGAAGACCATCTTGTTGGTTTGCATTTAGGGCATAAAGGAGGAGTCATACAAAGGTTTTTGACATTGTTTGGAGCCCCTCTCCTAGGGAGCGACTAGGGTAGAAGAGGATTTGGGTGCCTTCTAGGGCACAAAACTTCATTATTCTTTGATATTCAGATTTATCATATTTTATAAGGTTGAAATCTACAATTTGGTAATTTTTGGAGGAGTTTATCTATCATTTTCAGCCCTTGTTTGTGGCTGCCTTGTTGTTGTCATAAAATTAATTACAACTGGGTATAATCTCTTGTTTTCTCCATTTCTTTGAAGTAATTTGGATGGATAAATGTTGTCATGCTTAAAATAATTATTTAGAAGCATTTTCAAATTGTTGTTGCGTGGTTGTATGGTGAGTTGAAGTACCTATACAGTTCGTTCTTAGGGTTTAATAATACTTTTAGAACTATTATAAAAACAGAATTTGCTTCACTTTGGGTTTGTGCTATTTCCCTGATTTTCAATTTCAGCCCTAGAAAGGGACATTACAGTGGTATCAGATCTTCTGGTCTTCCCAACCTGGGGGTCTTGTGAGGAAGAAAGATGGACCGAATGATGAAGATGCAAGAAAGACTAGCAGACACCTTGGACTCTCTTGCCTTCACCATGCAAAACCTACAGAGGGAAAGGACATTCAAAGAAGAGCCTAGGGTTTCAAAGCTTAACAATGTTGCAGCTAGCTTTGAGGAGTATCAAACCCTTCCAGAAGTTATTCGTGATACCCTATCATTTTTCGAGTTTGTAGGATGGAGAAAAGATAGAGTGGGCATTAGAACTTGGTCCAAACCCCGAGCCATGCACAAGGGTCATGGGAAGGATATCCCAACCCTAGAGGAGAAGAGCCCCATCTTGTTGGCAAAGCAAGAAGAGGCTACGGAACTTGAGGAAGGAGACAAACTCCCAAGTTCGTTATGCAAGGATGGACATGCCTATCCCTCTAAGGTTAAAAAGGAGGAAGATATATTGTAGCATTGATTACTAAGAGGGAGAAGCCCTTGGGAGTCTTAGAACCCCCAACACTCATGCCAAAGTGGAGCTCTTGGTTGATTTTCCAAACGGCACTATAGAAACACAAGAGTTTGGTGAAATAGTGGAGCACGAGCCAAGAAAGGAGAAAGAGATCAATGAGCACACAACTCAAGGTAAAAATATTTTAGTGTTTGATGATAAGTTGTTGGTGTCTAATGGTTGCATAGGGTTGAATATTCATAGAAAAAAATCAGATTTGGGAAAGGAACAAGGGAATGGCATTGTTGGAGATCATAACCATGAAGAAAGGGCAATTCCAGGTGTCCATAATCACCGTAATATCCCCTTTTGGGATATTAATTAATATTTATTAAACTACTTGCAATGGAAGCAAACTTAGAAGAGAAACCCTTCTAGGTTCACCTCAACTAACCCAGTGTCGGCTTCAATACAACCCAAATGGGGTTGGAGTGAGCCAAGGTAAGGGTTCAGATGGGTTAACTAGTCGGAATTAACACTTCTTTAACCAATTAAATTTGCAGTAGTAGTAAATAAATTAAAATATGCTGGAAATGACTACAAACTTCAAAAATTAATATCTCCTTCAATATTTGCTTTTTTTTATGAAATAAATTGCAGATGGAAGATAAAATTATGAGCTTTCAAATGAACTAACAATCTGAATTTTTAACCCACTCAAATCTGCCCCCAAATCTGCAAAACAAGTCACTAGGGTTAAGGGAGAAATATTAAATTAATTCCAGCCTTATTTTTGACTTCCCAACACTCAAAATCACCACTTTTAGATCTGCAATAATTAATTTATGACAACAGATTGGAAACCCTTCCAAATAATGGTGAAAAACTCTCCAAACCAATCGCTTTACTAAGAATAAATTCCAGCAAGATTAACAGCCCAAAATATCATGAAATAAAGTGTATTTGCAATAGAATAATGAGCAAGAACAATTCAGATTTTACCCTTGCCAAAAACCATTCAAAAACACCATAAACCTCCTCCAAACAAGTCGATTTATACCATGAAAAACCAGCAACAATATCCAAATTTTTATTGATCAAAAGATAGCTCAAAACCCTCCAAACAAGCTCTCACACTCTCTCAACAATGGCAACTTCACATATGCAAATAAACTCAAGCAAAACTTATCATTTCATAGCTCAAGAAGGAACACACTTCACAATGGGTGGTGTTAATGAACACCTTTTGTTTTTTGATCACTAGTGGGCATTCATCCCTCTTCAAGCATGAAGATAAGTTATAATAACCATCAACATGCGAAAAGGGGTGCCCATCATCTTCTTTTATAGATTTTCTTTGCTCAATCTCCAAAGTTCTTTCTCCATTTTGGCGCCATAGTCTAGAGATGAGAGTCTTTAATTTGAAATAACCTGAAAGTCAAACTCCAATGTGAAAGTTAATTCCCAAAGCAAGATTTAGAAATAAAACACAAGGGGAATTTAATTTTAAACTTGATGCCCAAAAGGAATCAACCCATGCCAAAAATATAGATAAATGTGCCCAAAGAAATACTAAACCATCCTCCAAAAATGCGACTTGTCTTTATTAATTTATTTACCTCCAAATGATTATTAATTATCCCAAGGTAAATCGATTTCTCTTATTTTTATTTGCACAAATAAAATATATTTTGATTTTTAAATCCATATATGCAAATTGAATTTCCCTTATTTTAATTTTTATTTGAAAAAGGGACATTACAATCACTCTCATCATGCTGGAATTATCCTAACAGCAATTAATGTGGAGCAAATTGATGATGGTAAGAGCCACGAAGACATGCCAAACACATATGAAGACAACCAAAGGTATGAAGCTAATTCAGATTTGTTGTTTTCTACCGTGCCATCTCAGATTTGTAGTCATGAGCAAACGATTGAAAAGGATGACCATGGGGCAAGTTTGATGCTTCATAATAAATCACGGCAAATGGGTCATCATCATGGTGTCAAGAATGAAGAAAAATCAGAATTGCAAGGGATTAATGGGGCTAGAATTCCGGGTGACCTTGTTGGGAGGCATGCCTATGGAATAAGGGTCTCTTTTGATGCTCATGTTAATCCTCAGCTCACTGGAAATTTCAGGACAGCAACGTATGGTAAGCAATTTCATCATCTTCTAAGCAATGATTGGCTACATCACCTTCATACTATGTCTTTGCAATGTTTTGGTTATCCTAAGAAATATGCTAACAACTTTGTAAAGATGAAGAGTACCAAATGGGAAGAGGATTCCACTTCAGCCTAGGGAGTGGACTCTTTGTTGACAATCCTAAACATGGCCCACATATTTGGGACTTATGGGTTCCTCCTATGTCGCTGCCATATTTGCATCATGGAGGGCATCATGGTCAATTTGATAAGAGGAAGATCATGTTGAGGGACAAGGGGGACATAGATTCTTCCTTGCAAATTCTGGATTGTTTGCACCTAGAAGTTTGGGATCCGGGAACCTTTTGAAGGATGTTGATACAAACTTGAGGACTGTTGTCTACATCCTTATGGTAACTAGTACCACAAGAAAGGTGCATTTCTCACCTACGGTGAAAGATATAGTGTTTGCATCAGATGTTAGATGGTCTTCCACCACCATCATGCAAATTTTTCATGAGACAACACAATGCTACAGCCATGGTAAGATGCTCTACCTAAATTCGCATTTTGGATGGATAGTACTCTCCTTGGACAGTTGTAGGTTGACATTTATGATGAAGATTTTTGGGTTTAATATGATGTGTGGAAGGGATTTCAAGTATTATAGTTGTTGCACCCTTCCTATGTCAATAACATCCAAGAATTTTGAGTTAAAAATGCTATACTACAGCCATGATGGGCTGTCCTCTTCAAAATTATGCATGGGGTTGTGCATACCTTCCATGGACAGCGAGAAAGAGGCAGATTTGGAGACACTCTTTCCACTTAATATGATGGGTAAGAGGGTTTACACATGGAGATTGAGCAAAGCCAACATCCCAACATCTTTGGCATTGCTTAGGAAGAAATTTAGAGTTGTACATGGACACTACACCCACTCATCCGCACTTCTATGGTCTGATCCAAACCCAATGGTGAAGAAAATTCAGTGGGGCAGCTTCAAGTCAACAATTGGAAACCCAAATCAGCAAGGTAACAACCATCCAAAAGAGGTGAGCATAAGTTTTGGTATGTGTTGTTTGCATCTTATGTTGAAATGCAATGATAAAGGGAAGAAGGCAATGCTTCCAAGTGTGGCTAGCATGAAGAAGGAAGAGGCATATCTTCAAGGCATTCAATGCATAGAGGCTAGCAAGGGTCTACTCTTGGGTAAGGTGCTTCATGGTGATAATTTTCGGTTGGTTCTGGGCATGCACAATACTACCTCCATGTGGGGAACACTTGAAGAATTAAGAGCAAATTGGAGCTTCCTTGTTGAAAGCCATCTTCTACGCCAAGTTGGGACAAGGATGGGTTGCAAGAATCTTGAGTTAAGGGCCAATATGTCTGCTGATTTCAACCATAGACTTGTTGATCTTCATTTTCCAGCTTATGTAAGACAACAGTCCCTACACTACTCATGAATTTGTCTTTTTCCATAAGATTTCAGTTTGATAGTTGTTATACCATTGTCTTAAGGTTGAACATGTAAGAATGAGATTTGGGACTGTCATTTGCAATCATGAACAGCTATGAACTTATATTTTCAAAGGAAATTCCATTATGGGTTGATATGGGAAGAAGGCTACAGCTGACAGGAAGAAACATCACATTTGATAGCATTGAATTAGATAAAATTCCATGAGATTTATGGCTGTGGTGAATTGTTTCCAGCCTATCCACAATATGATTTGAGTCTTTTGATAAGAGGAATAGTTGGTCCAACTGACTATTCATCCATTCCTTGCTTTAGGATGGAAACTACAACAGTTTGGAAGGATTTTGACACAACTGAGCATGCCAAAGGAGATGCCACTATTGTTTTTGAAAAGGGAGATAAAGAGGATTTCAATGAAGAGGAGGGCACCAGAGGTATGAGTTCATTTGGGTTTAAGCTCCTTCATTTGACAGGCACGAGATCCAAGTTATGGGAGCACTACAACATGTTCCTTCACCTTGACATGATGATACTTAGACATATGCGCTTTGCAATTGCTTGTGGACAAGCAATTTTGGGAAGGGAGGATTATAATGTCCCATTTTTCAAAATAGCACCAATTGAAGACTTCTTGTCATTTCTCTTCTTGTGGCCAAGAAGGAATTGCACAAGGAAATTCCTTGGGTTTTGTTTTTATTTTCTTTTATTGTTATTAATGTTTTTCTTTGGTGTTTTACTCCCTAAGGCAGGTCGGTTGGGATTATAATGCTCCCAACATGAAATTAAAAGATAAAGTAAAGCTCCTTAAGAGGTCGGCAAGGTTGGAGAGTTTCCAACATGGAATTAGAAGATAAAGCAAGCTTAAGAGGTCGGTTACACTCTTACAACTCTTGGCGCCAACCAAAGGGTATAAGAGGATTCTCATAAGCTCATTTGCACATCATCTTTTGGCATATACACTTTATAATTGGTTAGGGTTGATTGCTTTTAGATCATTCCACTATTGGGCGAGAATCGATTAGTGTGGCATCCAAGGAGAATGAAACCCTTCCTATGGGAGATTGGAGGATGGAAACCCTTCAATTTGGTGGTGTTGAAGAGTCTCATTGAAGACCATCTTGTTGGTTTGCATCTAGGGCATAAAGGAGGAGTCATACAAAGGCTTTTGACATTGTTTGGATCCCCTCTCCTAGAGAGTGACTAGGGTAGAAGAGGATTTGGGTGTCTTCTAGGGCACAAAACTTCATTATTCTTTGATATTCAAATTTATCATATTTTATAAGGCTGGAATCTACAATTTGGTAATTTTTGGAGGAGTTTATCTATCATTTTCAGCCCTTGTTTGTGGCTGCCCTGCTACTGTCATAAAATTAATTACAGCTGGGTATAATCTCTCGTTTTCCCATTTCTTCAAAGTAATTTGAAAGGATAAATGTTGTCGTGCTTAAAATAATTATTTAGAAGCATTTTTCAGTTGTTGCATGGTTGTATGGTGAGTTGAAGTCCCTATACAGTTCACTGCTAGGGTTTACTGATACTTTTAGAACTGCTGTTATAAAAATCAGAATTTGCTTCACTTGGGGTTTGTGTTATTTCCCTGATTTTCAGTTTCAGCCCTATAAAGGGACATTACAATGCCATTAATGGAAAACATCCGCATTTCCACCGCCATTTATAAAAGTAAGATAAATGTTTTTCTGTTTCAATTCTTTAGAAAAACAAAAATGAACAAGAATTTTACATCAATTGAACACAAGAGTTACAAGGAAAATATCTCCCTATAAAAGCAAGGAAGGTCAACAACTGGGCATATGCCCAAATGGCAAGAAAAGAACCATTTCCAACAAGCTTTAACAACCACAGATAGCTCTTGCTTGAAGAGTCCTAGCTTCTCGACATTATGTATTATGTAATGAACCGAGTGAGAAATGCCGCTAAAGATTGACTTATGTTGCAATTAAGTCTTACCCTTCTTTTGTCAACTTAAATCAAGGGAACTTTTATTGCTAAAACCTAGAATTCCTAGGATTTCCCTCCATTTTGGGGGAGGATGTTGATAATGTCATCGGAAAATTCTTCTATTCCATTGACATCCCATTTCATGCTACTTGTTATGCTTATTACTAGGAGATTGTGGCTAAAGTAGCCAAAGCAAGTTCAAGTTATGTGCCCCTAGGAGACACAAAATTGAGGACAAGAATCATGAATAAGAAATACTCCAAGGTTAATTTATTGATGGAAGAGATGAGGGCCACATGGGTCTCTCATGATCATGCAGCATTATCAAGGATGGGTGGAGGGATATTAGACACAACCCACTCATTAAACTCATTAATATCATTATCTTCTCGCGAGGAGAGTCCTTCTTTAAGGCAATTGATTGTTCGGGAAAGAGGAAGAATGCAACGTTTCAATTTTCTATTTTTGCAAGATGTAATTGATGAGGTTGGTCCTACCAATGTTCTACAGATTGTTATAAATGGAACTTACATGTCCGTGAGCAATGGGTAAGCTTGTTGGGGCATCACCAAAGATATATTTTGGACCTCGTGTTGTTTGCATGCCATGAACAATGCACTAGAAGACATTGGAAAAATTTAGTGGGTCAAAAGGGTCACAAAGGCAGAGGCTAAGGAGGTGCAGTTCATTTGTAACTACCATACATCATTGGCACTTTTTATTACCTTTTGATTACACAAATTCCTCAAGACGGTGGCCACATATTTTGCATCCTACAATAATTTGCTAGATAGTATAGTTGAGTTGTAAAAGCCCCTACAACTTATGATCATGACACGAGTGCAATAAGTTGGGGGAGTCTAAGATAGACCAAGGGAGGAGAGTGAAGGTGGTGGTGGTGAGAGATACATTTTGGGAAAATGTAAGATTTATCACATCAATTGTATCTCCAATTTTCAATGTGATCAAATATGGGGATTCTGATATAGCCCCAACTTCAACGAGATATATGAGTGTATTGACTACAATCTTGACTAGATGAAAGCCAAGATTAAAATCAATACATTTTGGGGAAGAGTTGAAGGCGGTGGTGGTGAGAGATAGATTTTGGGTAAGATGTGAGATATATCACATCGATTGTATCTCCAATTTTCAATGTGATTGAATATAGGGATTCGGATAGCCCAACCTCGGCGAGATAGATGATTGTCTTAACAATAATCTTGACCAAATGAAGGCCACCGTTTGGGTGAGGGACCGTAGAGTTCAAATCTCAACATATTCATCCCATATTGAGCGGGGTGGGAGAAGTTATACACCCCATTAAACATGGCCACATATGTAGTAAATCCAAAATGGTATGTAGAGAGGCCTATCAAGATTGTCCCCTTAGATGATGAGGATGTAAATAGGGGTTTCTTGAGAACCATGGGAAAAACATGTATAATACAAATGATGTTTCGTGGTCAAAATTTATCAATTTGATCTCAAATTTATTGATTGGCTCAAATTTATCGAATTTGATGGCTAAAGATCTTGAATCTTCAAGAGGATAGACACGATTACATTGGCACAAAACAAGCTAATGAGTTGGTGGTGACTATATGGGCAGTCGGGATTGTTGTGGACACTTATCATCCACCTCCTTTCTCAGGTTTCTACTTCCTCTACTTTTGAGAGGAATTGGTCAACATATGGCTAGATCAATTATCTTAAGAGGAATAGACTTAGATACACTCTCTTAAGAGGAATAGACTTACCTCTAAGAGAGCGGAGAAACTTGTTATACATAGAGTTGTGCATCTCATGGATCACAAGACACCTTCATACAAGGAGAGCCCATAATTATGGTGGAATGTAGATCTTGAGGAGGCAAGGCAGTTAACAACAATTGGGAAGAGTAGCAGGATTAGTTGGTATCCTTTACAAGATGAAATCTTGAAGATGAAGCAGATGGTTCCAACAAGGAGGAGTGGTTTGCGAGTATTCATTCAAATGATGCCATTGGTTTGACTTGAAGTTGCTGATTTTTCTATCATTTAGCAGGATTATCCTGCCACTCCTTACAAACTTCATCAACTTACTCAAGACTTACAAAAGAGATGGAGCACAATAGGATTGTTTCTTTCGTATTTCACAAGAAAGCATCTGTAGTGGGTGTAGTAACTAGTTCAAGAGAAAGAGTAGGACCCTACCCAATTTTAGGAATTGCACAAGTTAGCAATATATATACAATAATATTTAATGGATATATTAAAAACAAATTAAACATTATATTTTATTATTCAAAACTACGTCAAAGAATAATATTTACAAACACCTCCTGCCACTTGGATAAAAGGTACCCTCTGTTGTTGAAAAACCCTTACCCTCTTTTTCTTGCTTTTAGTTATTTTTTAGTAGATTTTTTATTTTTTATATGGGTTGTTTCTGTGAGTCCAAAATTGTTTCTGGATAATGGAATAGGCATTTCCAACCTCCTGAAACATTATTGGAAGAGGAAAACCCTTCATGTTGAAACTGGTGATGCCGCATTTTCAAATCTATCTCGATAATGAGAGCCCCATGGTGCAATTCTAATCACCTCGACAAGAAGTTATAACAGATATGGCTCCTGTATACATATATATGGCCTTCGTACTAAAAGGTCATCAAACAATTAAGAGATTCGTTTTGATCTTGAGCTTAGTTCAAAAGAATGAGGCAACCTCAAGCTTAACCAAATAGTCACCTTGAATTGTGTTCTTGTTTATTTATCAGATATATTGTCTATTCTTCTATGTATCGACACCTTGAATTGTGTGCCCCTCTATATATATGGGATCTATCCCCTCTATATCTATCTGGGCCCAATATCTATCTCTCTATCTGTCTAGGGGTCCCCTAGAGATCGGAGCCCTACCCTATAGATCTCTCTGGGGGCCCGGCCCCCTATCTATGGCTTGTTCGGGGAAAGCCACGGCCTCCCGCCTAGATTCTATATCTCTCTCTATATCTCTCTCTATATCTCCCTCCCCATTCCAGTTTGTTCCCGCCTATATATAGATCTCTCTCTATATCTCCGCCTCCGGTGCCGAAGAAGGATCCAACGCAATGGACATTCCAGGTTGTCACCACCAAGAAATACGTTGAGATCCAACGTGTTATGCACTCACTAATGTTTCCTACCTCACCCGAGGGGCCAACTATGGATATAGGGGTCCTATGGATATAGGGGTCATGAAGAAATGCCCTTTGAAGAAGCATCTGGTTTCATCTCTATTTCGTTGGTTAACTTCCCCTTTTCTATGATGTCGTGTGGCAATTCAGGTTGGTTATCTGGACTACTCAAAATGGCTCTCTCATATCAAGAGAACCCGTGGGATATGTCATAACAAATTGGAACACCTACCTCGATCGACTTCCGTATCATAGTCACTCCAGCTTGAACTAGGAAACAAAGAGAGGAACGGCCACTCTTTGCTCTTTCTTTTTGCGGCCAGTCCATCTTCGTAATCATACTATACTAGTCCATTTCGTTTCAGCAACTCCTTCCCTCTCCTCGCCGAGAGGGAGCCGGCGACGATCCGGGCGGCGGCTTTTTTCGAGGATTGCTTATTTATTGTATATTTGTCTATTTTTTTATGTACATTTTGTCAGTTTCTGGAAACTCCTTGAACTTTTCCATGATTGTAACATGAAACCTTTGGCTTCAATAGATGTGTTGCCACAAGTAACTTTCCAAATCAGCACTGCTTAGTTCACTCACTATTCTTAGGCCAACAACATTGAATATGATGCAACTTGAGAAACAAAATGTATGCAACATAACACATGGTATACACCCAATATTTGCTACTAATGGATTTGAAGTACTTAAATTCTACAACCTACGTGCACTATCTATTCAAAACATCTTTAAAACTGTGAAAAAGACCTTGATAGCCTATCAGAAACAGATATAGACCCTCCATTATCATTGTTGTAGGGAAATTTAAAATTCAACTACAGCCCACTATATAGTAATTAGTTTAATAGGCATAAAATACCATATTATATTGTTAACTATTAAAACTAGCACAATCTATGCACATGTTATAAATGTTTTGTAATAAAGATGGAAAGTAATAATATCCAAACAGGAAAACTCTCCTTATGTTAAAGATAGGATTGCATATCTCACCATGACTACAGAACGATCAAAAGATCCACTAAGAAGAACTGGTGCTTGATTGAAATTCCATGCTACAGCTTGAACCTGCAAATTCATTAAAAAATTTAGATTCAAAAAATACGTAAAACACCTGAGCTCCTCTGTAGCATATAATTATGTCCCAACTTAAAATATTTCCATGTAAAAGCTAATTTTTACAGCCACTTTTTCAAAAGTAAAAAGATTTTAAAAATTGCACGTAAGGGTTGATGTTCTATACTACAATAGAAAAGAACTGAAGTTGTTTCACAAAAATGAAGTGCTCAAGTAATACCTTCTATAGAATTGCTTCTTTCATGCATGCAAGATCAATCCATAACACATCTATACATATAGAGAGATAAGATCATCTGCAGCTTTGCATAGAACCCTAAACTTTTGCTCAACTATTACATAAACCTTCCATGGCCAAATAAAGGCAGTTGTATGTAAACTCCTCGTTTTAGAGAGTAATAGGTTGAGGTTTAGACATGACATATACATTGTTTTGGGATAAAATTAATGATTTACTCAATTGCTCGGGTGTTTTTGTGCTCATCCACTGGAATATTTGAGTAGAATGTCAGATTTGTGAAAGAACTAGTCAGCAGCCCACGTCGATTCATGGACAATCAAGGATCTTAACAGTCAAATTTAAATTACAAATATCAAAATAGTAGTGTTATGCGGGGACATGTCCCCTAGATTTTGGTGACGTCCCAATGTTTCAAGGACTTGGGTACTTGGAGGATGTCCCCTTCTTTTTAAATAATTCAAAAAAATTCTGATGTTTATACTTTATAAAAACTGTTATTTTTACCAAAATATTGAATTATAATCTCAAAAGTACCCAAAATGCATTATATACAGTTTAAATCACTAAATGTTGTTGAATATTGTTGAAATATTTAAATATTAACTTTTTATATATTATTTTAACAGCCATCCCCTGTTGTCCCCAAAATTTAGGATTTTTTTGCCATCCCCATAATTTAGGAATTTTTGGCAACCCAACAACCCCATCCCACCCTCCCCTTGTCCCCTCTGCCCAAGACTTAGGTAACTATGCAAAATACTAAACGGTTGTTTTGTACTTCCTATTGTACCTTTTCTCTAGTTATCCGTTTGAAATGTCACCTGCTGTCACTTGGGCAGGCTATATGTGACTATTCATGATTCTCAAAAGAGCTTAGGAAGCATAGTTTCAACCAAATAAATAATCATAAAGATTGTAACCACAACCAAAATCACCAACAAAATTATTTTGTGAATTAACAACATTTTCCGCAAACAAATCTCATAAAGAAAACATTACCACAAGTGTTTTGTACAAAACGCTACACTACCAAAACAGTACTATATGCATACTTATAAACACGTACCATGAGAATAAAAGTTATATTCCATTAGGTAGTGTACAGTACAATGCTCGGTACAGGAATGACATCTCACATCAACACCCTTAACCCAATATTAAGCTTTCTACTAATAAGACAGAGAACCAATGGTTGTAAGTTAACCACAACCGTCAGACCCAACTGCTCATGACTAAAAAGTGACTAATACACTAACAATACAACTAAGTCAGCTACCAAATGTTTATTGTACTATATACTGATAAAAATGGCTACTAACATGATGGACTATAAATATCCCTCGTAAACAAGTCCCAGTCCCTTCTGACAGAACCCGTACAAAAATTAAGAAGAATGAGGTGGGAGAGAGGAAAGGGAAGATGTCCCTGATGGTACAATTGCTCCAGTTGATCATGATCCGGAAGTGACTGCCCGTTGAGACTTCTGCTACTGCAACTCAGCTCTAAGTCCATAAACTTCTTTGTTGCGGTGTTTAAAATGACATTCTGCTACACTTTCATGCTCATGTTAACATTTGACCCAGTGACCAGCCTCCTACAGCCTACCTTTAAATTGATCACTGTCACTATGTACCAACTCAAGTTCAGCCACTTGAGTTTTCCCTGCATCAGCTCCCACTCATACTTAACAACCTTCTAGGCCAAACTCTAAGTAAGGTAAAACTGCTGGCAGACCTGTTTCTAAAACTTTGGCACGTTGCTCCTTCACAATTCAGCATTTCTAAGAATGACTCCTCATTCTTGAGCCGGAATCGCTCACACATGGTCTACTATAGCATATTGGTAGCAGAAGGTGTGTGATGATTCAAATTTCAAACCAACCTGAACAGGAGGAGCGATTGCGGTATAAGTCCAAGTAGAAAGCAACCATTGAGACATCTCAGGAGTATTATACCCATGCCACCCTTGGTTAACAAAAATGTGAACAAACTACAAGTGACAGCCATCTTCCAAAAAAAATTGAATGTGGGCTGCGCCTTTCATAATCAACGAAACTTGGGATTGCCAGACAATAACATCTAATTCCTTGACCGTGTTGGCAATGTCAGCTAAACCTTGTGCAATGGGCCCCAAATTCTACAGAAATTGAGACAATGACTCATATGGGTTAACGTATGGCCAAGCAAGATGCAAAGGAGTAAACTCACAATCAGGGGCATGAGAATCATTTGGCCGAGTATGAAAAGGACCCGTATCTAAAGATATCAAATCAGTTCATTCCCCAAATGAATACTATTTGCCTTAGTGGCTGCATTGGCTCCTACATCTATAAAGAGATGATTGGAGTCACACCCAAGGCTGGATAAACTGTTGCCCCCAGTTGATTTAGCCAATCTTCTATTTGTTGTGATTCATCCCCTGTAAGCAATGTAGTGAATACAACAGATTCAATGGGGATGGCAACAAATAAGACCAGTGGCACACAAAAACCATGAGATCACATAAGGAAGAAGGGGTAGAAATGAGGTGAGAGAAGACTTTGGTAGCTGCGGAGTCCAGCTGTTGTCACCTTCATCATTATCATGCTCATCTTCATTGTCACTGAAATTCCCTTCATCCTTCTCACCATCATCATCCCTTGAAGAGGGTAGCTTCTCAACAGCAGCCCATTTCCACTTTTTGGAAGTTGGTCAACGTTTTTAGAAGATCATCTTTAGCCTCAGCCAAAGGAATACACAAGTGCTTCCTTCAAAAAATTGATGTCCAAGTGGGGTCATAAGAGGTGTCAAAACTCAAATCATCCTCTGGAATAGACTGCAGATACACTGCATCTAGAGACAACTCAATGGCATGCTGGATCATGTCAAAGCCATTGTCTTTCAAAGAATGAAACTCATGAATTCTTGTTGACAGCAAATCCCCCAATTACAGACATCTCATTTTCCTGATCCAGTCATGTGATGAATCATCCATACTACAATGTTTGAGGCCCTAGTGATGCCCACCTACATAAATCGGATCACATCCAGGAGGCAGCACCATTCTTCTGAAGCCAAACTTTCTTTTTCTATACCCATATTTCCCTCAACCCACATGTGTGCCAACTCTGTAACAGTCAAATTAGGTTTGCATAAAGTCTATAAATCAGTCTTTTTGGGCATATGTAATATAAGAACTGTTTGTTGGCTTACTCACTGGTTAACCATAGGAGGGTACTCCAAATAACCGATTGCAATTTTCAACTGTGTAAGTTATCTTTACCTCACTTGTTTATAAACCGTACAAAAGGAACATTGGTTGCTCCTATCGTAACTAAATAGAATGCAAACCAAATACAGCTCAAAGACCCTAACACTTAAGGATGGCACTTATAATTTTTTAATTTTTATCAATGTCAACCCTAAGTTATGCTACCTTTCATGATCATTTGGTTTTTTTTTCCACCATGTATGAGATTCTATGACAACAAGCTCTCCCAATTAAGAGTTTTTGGTGTAAGCAACACTTTATGTTTAGCTTCAACAGTGATGACTCGCACATTTTCTCTATTTTTTTCTTCCATTGCAATGGGTTTTGAAATTGTTGTAAATTTGTAATATCCCCTTCTCGAGAGCAGCTAGTCGAAGACCCTTAGCCCATTCATGGTTTCCCAATGGCTAAGGAAATGAGAAAAAGGGAAACTAAGTCCTAATTAATTAATTTTAAAGTGCATAATAAAATTTTATCATAAGCACTTAAATTAATTTATTAGTGACAAAATAAAAAATAAAAGGAAAAGTCACTTTATTTTTATTTCCCCCTAGAGGAAAAATGCGACCCATATGGGGATAGAAAGCAAGGGGATAAGAAATATTAAATAAAGTAAAGCAAGAGGAAAACATTTAATGAAGAGAAAAGAGCTGATTGGTTGTTTTGGGTGGCTAATAGGCCAAGGCAAATTATAAAAGCAAGTCGCCATGCATGGAGAGGCATCTTTTGACATCTTATATTTTCTGATATTTGGTCTAAGCTTGCATGCTTTCCAATTTTACTCCAAAGGACGAAAACCCTTTGTAGTTTTGCTTGAGAGGACGAAATCCCTCTTTAAGCTAGGAAGAAGAACGAAAACTCTTCTCTTTTTGAGAGGAAGCTCTACTCAGGGGTTTCCATTGATTTTCAAGGTTCTATTTCAGATTTCCAACAGTATTTGAAGGTCAGAGTTGCAGATTTGTGTTGATTCCAACTAGGGTTTGAAGGTGGAATATTGTTGCTGAATTCTACCTTGCATTTCCAGCTTTTCTATAGTGGAGCAACCTACCTTGGGGACATTTCTGAGTGATCTAGGGCACATTTGGACCAGATCTGATTTTCTGTTGTTCCATAATCAGATTTTTAGAAGCCAAGATCAACTGATTTGCATGTGTTTTGGGTTGAGGAAACTCTATTTTCGGAGCCCTTTAATTGATCCAAATCTGGTATTTTTCTCATGTTTTTGCATAAATAAAAATTGCTGATCTGTTTGGGTAAAGAATTGAGTTATTTTACTTCAGTTTTGTGAATTTTCACTCCTAGAGCAAGTCGCATTTTCCATATAAAATTCAGATCTGCAGTATTTTGTCAAACATATGTTCTATAATTTGCTATTTTAGATCAAAATTGTTGTTCTGTTTGGGGGCAGAATTTGTCCATTTGGGGACATTACAATTGCACCAGCTCACTATAGGGAGGCCGGAATTGTTTTTGGGGGCTTTGTGGTGGTTGGATGTGGAATTATTTCACCTTTATGTGTGGTGTTATTTATTTTAAAGACCTTATCCAATGTTATTTTCAATACCTTCAGTTGTACATAAGACGAGAATGTAACTCTAGCTGGGGGTTTCACTTCTTTTCATCCATGACTGACACTGTAATACAAGAATTTGTAATCACAAGAAAATATTTGAAACCCTCTTACCACAATTTTTTATTCTGAAAAGAGGATTTGGGCCCATGGAATTGTAAAGTTTTCCTGAAACCTTGGAAAAGGAGCTTTTTCTTACATGGTGAATCTTCTAGTGCCTTATTTACTCCTAACAATTCGTGTTCTTTGAGGAAGACATGAAATTTTTAGCAGCAAGTTATTATGGTGATAATACTCGGATTCCACCTTGGTGTTTTTTTCCAATCTTTCAAAGAAACTGCCCAATTGTGAATGCAATGAGCTATGTCACAATAGTCATACAGCAGAATGATAGAATACTGATGGTTGCACAGTTGATTATGGCAAGCAAACAATAAATGAATAGAGGAATAATATGGTTGACTAGTTAAAGCATAAGCATACAGTAGCAAAAAACTAGTACAGCCATATGGCTAATCAGCAAGATGTCCACAAGGTAAATGTCATACAGTGGGGGCGCACATCACAGAAGAGATGGATGGGTGACTGCACAGGAGCATACAACTATGAAAGGGTTGCATGTATTGTATTTTCAACAAACCTGCGACCATAGGCAAGAGAGAATGCAAAGAGTATGCTTGAAATATGCATTGATTGTAGGGCAAGGATGGCCACACAGTGGAGTATGATGTCAGCACGTTCTTGATGTAGGATAGATGTACATGAGGGAGAGTAGGCAGTGTGCTGCACAATACAACTATGGTTCACAACATTTTATATGCCGATCTATTCCAAAATTCTTCACAGCAATCCAATAGCCCTGCAAAACATCTCTCATGGCAGCATGTATTTGTACCCCGATTATGCACTCGACTTTGCTTTTACAATTCTCTAGTTTATGGCTGGGTTTATGCTACGCTGCCGGATACAGTACGCAGTATTGGTACGGGTACGGGTACGATACACGGATACGTCAATTTTAAAACACCCTTGGGTACGATACTTCTTGGATACGTGTAATATCCCCTTCTTCGGGATCAATAGAAATTAGGCAAACAACCAACTCTTCCTCTCTCCAATCAAATGCAAATAGCAAAACCCAGTCAAACCTACTTGAACCAATCAGATAGATGACTCAATAAACCCAAAATTAGGGGTTTAATGGCCTCTATTATACAATTAGTATCCAGCTGAAACTAATGAACTCAGGGAATCAGATCTAAGCTTCCTTCTCTAGTGACAATCATGTATTTTTAATTACCAAAACTCCCTTGAATTAATTACATGGAAAGAAGGCTGAAACACTATGCAAACCTCATCAATCTTATGCCCAAACGCCATACCCAGGCATCAAAATATTTTACCAGTCATACCACATGTAAGTCGCTGCCCAGAAGGTCTGCAAATGCTATATATTATGCAAAATCTAAATCGCCCATGCATAGATGGGAACAACAGACAAAAATCAGTCCCTTAAGTATATTAAATTACTATCAATTTGCTTCAAAACCCCTCGCTGTAGCTAGTAAGTAAACACCATCAAGCTCGCCGTAAATCAAGGGCACTAATCATGTGAGGGATTACCAGACTTACTCTACCTGAGTCGCTGTCTAAATAAGAGACTCCAGCATGCATTAAAATATTTAATACTCATTCCCACTGATCGCTGCTAGGAAGGAAAGAACAGCAGTTTATTATGAACCCAAAACCAGTCCCTGACATATCAACTTAAGTCGCTGTAGCTTAGCGTGAAATCAGCCAACTCGATGGGCATTTAACACACAAACTATGCATTAGAATATCAAAAGGAGTCGCTGCACATTAGAATATTATAGATATGCATTAAATTCTCCAATAATTACCGAAGGTTGTCACTGTATATTGAGATACAATAACACCAACCCAGCTGGTCTACTCCACTAAAGATTACATACAAAACAGCCCATAAACATCAATAAGGAGTCGCCAAAGCTAGGAATGAAACACAACAACCAATCGATTTGCAAAGCATATAGAAAATACTTTGATTTGATCACGAAAACCCAGCTGCTACAGTGACGTCGCTACAGTGATTCGCTACAGTAAAAAAGGCAGATTTTCACTTGCAAATTTAATCAAATGCTTGCCAAAGCCAAAAACATGGATCTAGCAAATAATCACTTCAATTGAATCTCAAAACCAGCTCAATATATCCTCCCACGCAGAGAGAGAGAGAGAGAGAGAGAGAGAGAGAGAGAGAGAATAACATCAATGGGCATGCATCCCAACTCCAAGCATGGAGCATAAAATAAATATCATCATAACATAATAATAATAATGATCCTAGCACTCCTTTTATAAGCAATTTGAAATCAAGGAGGCACAAAATTCGAAATCCCTAGGAGAGGGAAATTATTAAATAAAAGCAGTTTGTTTTCCCTAGGTGTGGCATCCCCTTTTCAAAGGGTGATTTTATCAATAAAAGCCACCTAAATATTTATTTAATTAATTCCCCATTTAATTTTTATATTTTGGGAATTAAATTAAATAATCTTCATAATTAAATAATTAAATAATTATTGCTCCAGGCAATAATATTTAATTATTTAATAAAAATGTTCCCCTTGCAACATCCCGAAGCCCACGGGGAAGTATAGGCTAAGGGTCTTCAAAAATGGGGACATTACAATATGTCCGTACATATATATTAAAAAATTAAAAATATATATATATATATGTACATCTACTCATTTTACTCATTTTTTAGTCCATAAAAAACTGAAATAGTAATACAAAACTTGAATCAATGTTCAAAGAATCAAAACATTCAATATACTTAAGACTTTGCATTTTTATTGATCATGTGGCTGCCATACATATGATATATGAATATCATGTGAACATGAATACGAACAAAACTTGAAATTTGAAAAATATACTAGGATCCATGTTCAAATTTTCAAAACATACAATATACTTAAGATTTTACATTTCATTGTTCATGTGGCTGCCATACATATGATATAGGAATACAAACAAATCTAGAATATATCATCTAGATTTTCCTCAAAATCAAGTTCTTGTGTGCCACTTGCACTAGCTCCACTCTCATTAACTCCACTCTCCGCTCCTTGCTTTTTATAGCTTTTTGTGGTGATTAGGGTGGTTTATTTTATTCATTTTATTTTTAGGGTTCGGTTTTAGTGATTAGAAAAGTCAAAAAAAAAAAAGAATTAAAACCTTTAAAAGACGTATTTAGGAAGGGATACGCCACGGATACGTGTGGGTACCTCCCGGATACGCCACAAATACATTTGTATCCGTGCGTATCCATACCGGATACATATCGGACAGGATTCGTGGGGGGTCATGGTGTATCCTAAAGAACGTAGGGTTTATGTTTTTGATATATTGTAGTTGTTTATATCCATCATTAATAATAATAGCCATATTTTTTTCTTTCTCCCTGGTGGGATTCATTGTAGATAATTCAAATATTTTTTCTTTTGTTCTTGGAGATTCGTCACTAATCATATTCCCACTCTCCATCCATAACCGTATAATTTTAGTTTTGAGTTGTTCATAGTCTTTGACTCGCATCTCATCCAAGTTTTTGAAACCGACCACTACACTTTCCAATTACTTGTATCTTGAATAATTAGCGCCTCAAAACTTCAAACTTTCAGGCTTTAATTTTCGGCTTCCTTCATATTTTAAACTAATGTTCTATCCTTAAAAGTCATTCTTTCGAGATACGTGCCATGCCAATATTTCCACCTCCTTTGCTTGACGTGACTTCAATTTCCAATTGTGCCATTGTCTGACGCTTTGTCTTGTTTGTTCAATTTCATAGGTCTTCATTATGAAATTCTTCATCCCCAAGTTTGTGCTTGGTTGCATATCCTTTGAAAGATCACAATAGAAAAATAATCAGCAATATTTTCATACCATGATATTACAACAACAATTTGAAATATATGAGCATGGAAATCTTCATTCAAGCCACTAAATGGTTCACCCGATTTGCTTCTCGAGAATTGGTCAATTAAATGACTCACAGCCGAGAATGATCTTGAATGTGAACTCATGTAAAGAACATCAACAATTTGCTAACCTAGCCTTGTTTAACGGGTTTTCACCGTGTGTACAAGGCTCGATGGTCCACATAAAATATGAACAAAGTTGCCAACAAATTTCTAAATAGCATACACCATATCAAGAACCTCACGTTCTATGGAATTGTAATTCTTCTTTGCATTAGACCACAGTGCAACTAGCAAAAACATAGGGTGTTCCAAACCATGAGTTCCCACTTGTGTCAAAGTAGCACCAATGGCATAATTGGAAATATCAACATGTTCATGAAAGTCTTTATCTCAATCTAGATATGCAAGGATAGATGTGCATGTACGTTTAGTTCGTTAAATGGTTGCTCCCACTTGTAAGACAATATAAACAAAGATCTTTCCTTTATTAACATGTCCAGGGGTGGAAAACTTAGGTAATATCCAAAGATGCCCCCAAAACATTCCCACCACGGACCATCTCTTATGAAGGTCCTGCTTTAGTCCAAATTTACATGCGATATGGCCCAAAAGTTTACCTCAGGGCACCATGAACCCACACTTTGCATTCAATTTGAACTTTTTCTCGGCAAAGGGTTGCATGCATTTAATCAAGGCTTGTAAGTGTGACTGTCGGTTGTTGTACATGGATCAATCGTCCAAGAAGGCTTCAAAATTTTCCATAGACCATCTTATAAAAGATATGCAAGTTAATCTGGGAAGGAATGGGTGGTTGATTACAAAGTTTGAATGACGTCCTTTTGTGTGTAGACTCCATCTTCCACTATAACAAAGTGATCTTTATCTTGTCTTCTTCAACGATGCTAATCTAATTGCATCCGTAAAATCCATCCATAAAAGAATATCAATAAATTTAGGTCCAACTACTGCTTCAAACATGGAGTCTACGAATGGAATAGGATATGGACCCTTAATGATAATTACATTCGGACTTTTGAAGTCAACACTAAATATTATTGGCCTCGATGAAATCTACAAACTAATAACTATTGCAGACACCTATTCACTTGTTTCAGCTTAAAAATGATTCGCATCAAGCATCTTATCAATTTCTCTTCATCCAATATGATTTCCTCCACACAAGTAAGCTCCTGGTCCGAGAGGAATTCTATGTAAGCACAATTTTAAGCAAGACTACCTTCAAGTCTATGTCTAGAGAAAGACATCCTTATAATCCATGAAGAATTTGAATTTTGTGGCATTTAATACATGGTCCCAATCATCACCGATCATGATCACTGGGGTTTCCCCTAACCTCGATCCACCCCGACAAAGTGGTGGCTCCTTTATATTTCATCTGCTACACTCCCAAACTAAGTCACAAGGTTCGAGTTCGAGTTCAAGTTCGAGGAGGATAAATTCGATTGAAGTTCGTCATTAGATGAAGTTCGAAAAAAAAAATCACCATTAAGTTCGACTAACATATAAAATAAAAAATTAAAATAATTATAAATATTTAAATAAATATAAATAAAATTAAGATTAAAAACAAATAAATCAAAAATTAAAAATTAAAAAACAAGGATAATGTAATATCCCTTCCCATGAAAGACCCCGATCAAAGACCCTTAGCCTATTTTGTCTACTCCGACGGCTAAGGGTTGCAAGAAGGGGGACTTAAGTTATAATAATTTATTATAAAGTGCAAATAAAAAAAAAAAAAAATATTATAAAGCACTTATAATAAAATATTATGAACTTAATTAAAAATAGAAAAAGGGAAAAACATTTGGAAATGTTTTATTTATTCAAGGGAAAATGCAACCTCCCTAGGAGATAAAAACAAGTGGGGAAAGCATTAAATGAGGAAAATTTTGATTGGGTGTTGAGGGAGGTTAGTTGGCCCATCTTCTCTATATAAGCAAGTCGACTTGCTTAAGGAGGCATCACTTGTTTATCTTCTATATTCAAATTTGTATGTTGAGCATTTTGCTTGCATCTTCTCTCTTGAGGACGAAAACCCTCCGAGAGATCTAGAGAAGGACGAAAAGCCTTCCTCTAGTTGAGAGGATTCCCCACCCTAGAGTTTCCATCGAGGATTATTGGTTGCAGAATATATTTCAATAATTTGCAGCAGTTGAATAAAGGAGATTTGCAGATTTTGGATCAAGGGTTTGAAGTAAATTTGCAGTTGTGTTCTCCGTCATATTTCAGCCTTCTATCATATTGTGCGACCCACTTCTAGGGCATGTTTTGAGGTATCTAAAGGTGTTTTGATCTAATATGGCTGCTGCAAATAAATCAGATTTTTATGAATTGTTTTAGCCTCGTTTCAAAATTGTTGAATGATAAAAAGTGCCATTTTTAAGGGCAGCTTGTCTGCAGATTTTCATAAATTATTTCCAGCCTTGTGCATCAAAATCTGTATGTTCTTCCATGTTTTGGCTTCATAAATGCAGTAGATAGGATTGGAGTGGAAATCTCTTGATTTCAAGGCTGATTTTTAGGTGTTTCTTTCCATACCCTAGTTGTCATATCCTATAGTAAATTCAGATCTGCATTGGATAATTTGTCATAATTTCTATTATATGCATTTGGAGTTTAGGATTGGCCTCAAATCCATTTGGGGTCGGAAAATGTCCATTTGGGGACATTACAGTGGTATCAGCATGAAATCCTCCCAACCGGTGAGAAATAGAATCAGACTAAATGCAACCAAGAAAAAAAAATGAAGTGGACTCAAGTCCCTTTTTTTTATGGCACTAATGAAATATCTATTAGATCACTTGATGAAAATATCTATTAGATCAAGATGATGCCCTAACAATCATCTCTAGATACATGGATGGAGTAGCACACAAATGGTGGCACCAAACGTTGAAGACCCAAGGAGTTGAATCTTTTGCTTCACTTGCTGATTTCTCACAAAGGTTTCTAGAAAGATTTGATGTGCAGGATGGTAAGGATGAGCAAGGAAGTGAAACCATGGATTCTACACACACGAAGAACAAATCAGATCTACAGCCAAGGGAAGAAGAAGAAGCCTCTAGAGAGAAAGGTATGACTTCCATTAAGCAAAATATTTGTATTAGTGAGGACGGCAAAGAGGAACAAGCATTGCTTGTAGTATGCAAAGTTGGAGACAATGTTTCACTTCCAAAGGAACATATCAATGAGTCATTGTCATATGGGATGGATTTTCCAAGTCATAGTATTGATGGGCATGAAATGGTGAAGAATTTTGATGATTGTGTTGTTTTGGAGGTTTCTAAATCAACAATGGAAGTTATTGTTGTGGCAGCCAAGAGCATGGAAGGATCGTTTCATGTAGAGAAGATTGCAATGGATGAAGATGACGAAGAAAAGAGCAGGTTATCGCAGCAATTGTCTCATGAAATAATTCAGCCCATCGTTAATCATGGAGACATCACAAGGTATGAGACAATGTCATATATTCATATTTATTTTCCTTTTGTGGGAAATAGTGAATTTGAGTATATAAAGTATGTGACACCTTTGGTACAAATTTGGGTATATAATTGTCATAAGAGCAGCGTATGGTGGCAAGATTTGTTTCATTTGACAGGTATGGGTGCAAGGATTTTGGATCAATTCAGCATGTTTTGTCTCTTATGCATGGCACTTGGACAAAACAAGTTTGGAATTGCTTGAGGCAAGCAATTTTGGGAAGGGAGGACTATAATATCCCCTTCCTAATCAAAGACCCTTAGCCTATTTCATCTACCCGATGGCTAAGGGATGCAAGTAAGGGTGACTTAAGTTATAATATTTTATTATAAAGTGCAAAAATAAAATAAAACATTATAAAAGCACTTATAATAAATTATTATGGACTTAATAACAAATTAAAAATAGAAAAAGCAAACAAATGGGAGCACTTAGAAAAAATAAAATATACATGGAAAAGTGTGACTTGCTTATGGAGCAAAAGGGAAAGGGAAAAAGGGAAAATAAGTAAAAAACATATGGGCCAAAGTTATTTATTCTAGAAAAATGCGACTTGCATTAGGAAGGCAATTTGGAGGGAAAAAGGCATTTAATGGTGAAAGAGTTGATTGGTCATGGAAGGTGGCTATTTGGGTCACAAGGCTATATATGCAAGTGGACTTGCCTTAGTCTCACACACTTGAATATTTCTCTTATTGTTGATTTTGTCTGAAGCTTTCATGCTTTGTCAAAGAAATTTCTAAAGACAAAACCCTTTAGAAATACACTCTTGAGGACGAAAACCCTCCAAGAGTTCAAGGGGATTCTCCACCATTGGGGTTTCCATTGTGTTTCATTGGATTAGTAAATATTTTCAGTCTATTTCCAGCAGTTGAATAAAGGAGATTTGCAGATTTTGGATCAAGGGTTTGAAGAAAATTTGCAGTTGTGTTCTTCATCATATTTCAGCCTTCTATCATATTGTGTGACCCACTTCTAGGGCACGTTTTGAGGTATTTAAAGGTGTTTTTTGATCTGATCTGGGCTACTGCAAATTAATCAGATTTTATGAATTGTTTTAGCCTCATTTCAGAATTGTTGAATGATAAAAAGTGTCATTTTTAAGGGCAGCTTGTCTGCAGATTTTCATAAATTATTTTCAGCCTTGTTGTGCATCAAAACTGTATATTCTTCCATGTTTTGGCTTCATAAATGCAGTAGATCGGATTGGAGTGGAAATCTCTTGATTTCAAGGTTGATTTTTAGGTGTTTCTTTCCTTACCCTAGTTGTCATTTCCTATAGTAAATTCAGATCTGCATTGAATAATTTGTCATAATTTCTATTATGTGCATTTGGAGTTTACAATTGGCCTAAAATCCATTTGGGGTCAAAAAATGTCCATTTGGGGACACTACAGATAATATATTAAATATGTATTAGTAAAGATATATAAAACATATTTAAAAACTTATTAGCATCCTAGTTTTAAAAAATATTTAAAATAAGTATTAGTTTAAACAATAAAAAATATATAGGAAAATATTAGCAAACTATTCAGAGATAAAAAATAGTATATTATATTAGCATACTATATAAAATGTTTAAAATACATATGTTTTATTACATATTTAAAAATGTATTTAAACATATAAAACATATTTTTTAACAAATTAAAAAAACTAAACTTTAAACAAATCATAATTAAATTGAAAAAATTATAATAATGAATGAATAAAAAAACAAATTATAATAAATCTAAAGCGAGGAAAAGCTATTCCCCTACGTCGAACAATGAACTCCTGTGGGCTGTGTCGTGATAGAACACACATTAAAAAACCATGTCGTCGCAACATGAAGAGTGAAACATTCACGCAGCTCCTCATGTCGGGCCACATGCTGTCACAATGTCACCCGTGACTACCCCCATGTCATACAACCCGCACACCTATAGAAACCCTCAACGAACTGAACGAATTTGAACGAACTTATAGTTTCAGGAATTTAATCCCCGAATTTTGAAATTTTGCATAAAAAATCGCGAACCTTTTCAAACCTAAGAGGGTAGGTCGTATTAAAATATATTAGTTATCACTTAATAAACTATTAGTTATCTATTAACTAGTGTTCGGTTATGAACTTTTTCCTAGATATAATGTAACTTCTTCCGACATAATAAAATGATGACTCACACATATCTAAATGTGTCGTATGTCTTCTAGTTTCTCTTCATTCTCTCTCATATCTTCTAACATTGATTTTAGAGCCACTATTCGAGAAAGCCCTAGGAGAAGGATACAAACATCAAGATGAAGAGTTCAAGGAAGCCCAAGTTGAAAACGAACTAAGAAGATTTGAAGAGATTGTTTGCAGTTTTTTTCTTTTTGCAAATCAAAGGCTACAAAGATCAAATCGAGACCGGATCTAAACCCACAAATCAGACAACATAAGTCTTTTGTGAAGTTAATTGTGGCAGAAATGAGAAATTGCAGCAGACATGACTTTCAGCAGTTATTTGTAGACCCAAACAAATTTACAAATCGAAATAGCAATGATTTCATGAGTCCCAGATCACATAAGGAAAATGGCAGCAGTATCATGGTTTTGCTAGGACCAGGAGGAGTTCATGGTTCAGATTCTAAGTTGCAGACACTTCAAGGAGATTTTGAGGCCACGATTTGGGAATTTTGAGGGATTTTTCGAGGGCACGATTTCAGAAAGGAGGAAAATCCATTTAAGTCCAAAATGTCGGTTTTCCAGTCTACACTGTGACAGATATGCAGCAGAAGTCTTGTGAGCTATGTAAATCACAATTTAGGGCACGGGTAGCAGACCCCATACCAGGAAAATCATGATTTTCCTGTTCAATTTCCAGTCAATCTCCTTTCGCAAATGTCTAGCACACAGAAATATTTTTCCATTGATAACACGTTTTCAGTGTAGTTACTGTCATTTTCATTACTTCCTATAGTCATCTAGGCACGCAAAAAGACAATCTTTTGTGTTGTTTTTCATGCTAGACGGACCACCAGTTTTCTAGGGCACAACTCTAATATCAGTTCCAAACTGTTGTTTATAGACAGAAAATGATAGACTCCCAGTCATGATTTGACCAAAAATCATGAGGATGCGGGAAGGGCATAAACAACCATAAAAATCGTGATCTTTCTAGGAGTAAAGCCACATTTACATTTTTCAGAGTCTCATGAGAGATTTCATCTAATGACCCTTTCAAGGGTTCAAACCACAAACAAGGGAATTTAGCCAAACACCCAAAATATTCAGATCTGATTTTTAATTGCAGCAGACTGAAAATGCAAAATCAGCGAACTATATCCTTTATAAAATATGTCAAAAGACCATGAAACACTTCAAATTCACTAGCCACAATTTTTATATATATTTTATGCAACCACAAGAGCCAAAATCAATGAAAATACTGAAGAAACACTCTGCTGGAAATTAATTATGACCAGTTAATTGCAGCCACAAGAAAAATGTAGATCTAGGGCCTAGAAACCCCCAAAATCACGAAACTTGAGATTCCAGCCTTAGAAATTATGATAAATCAAATTATCAATTAAAATTGCACATAAAGTTCACCAAATCTTCAAAACCCTACTCAAGGTAGGTCGCTCCACTAGAAATAAATCAACAACAATCTGAAAATGATAACTCTTTCCTCAAATCAGCCTTATACACCAATCCCCAAGTCAAGATGAAGGGTTTTCGTCCTTCACTCAACCTCTAGAAGGGTTTTCGTCCTTCTAGGCAAGTCGCATATGAGGGTTTTTGTCCTCAAATGCAAGAACAAGGAGCTCCTAGCTCGCAATGCTCCAATAAGATAAAATGTGCCAAGTCTAGATAGCAAATGATGCCTTAGATCTTCTTTTATATCCTTCAATTGGTGCCAAAGTACAAAAAGGCAAGGCCGACCTATATAAGAAAGAAAACACTAAAGAAAATATAAAATATTAGTAAAAAACATATCATATAGATGCTCAATGTTCTCCTCCATCTTTGCTTCTTTGCCATGGAGAAGGAATGGCAAGAAGACCAAATAATAGCTCTCAAGTGGGAAAAAGGGACATTACAGTCCTCCCTTCCCAAAATTGTTTGTCCCCAAGCAATTGCAAACCCAATACATCCGCTGCCCCATCTTCTTTTTTCCCTTTTTTTGAAGTCCCACATCCTCTAATGGTGAAGGTGGCATCCTTGACAAAGCATCCGCAACCACATTATGCTTCCCCTTCACATACTCAATGTCAAAATCAAATGCTTGGAGTCTACTCACCCATTTTTGTTGCTGGTCATTCAAATCCTTTTGATGAAGAAAAAATCTCAAGCTATTGTGGTCGGTTTTAACCACAAACCTTCCACAAATCAAGTATTGCCTAAACTTAATTAAGGCATGCATGATGGCAAGCATTTCTTTATCATAAATAGAAAACTTCTTCTCATGATCTTTCAATTTTCGACTTTCAAAAGCAATGGGGTGCTGATTTTGCATCAAAATTGCACCTATACCCTCATCGGAAGCATCACATGCAAGCACAAATGGTTTAGAAAAATCTGGAACAGCGAGAACCGGACAAGAGCACATCACCTTTTTCAACTCTTCAAAGGCTACATGGGCTGATTTGGACCAGCTGAAAGCATCTTTCTTTGTTAGAGAAGTCAAAGGGGCTGCAATTTGTGAGAATCCCTTCACAAACTTCCGGTAGTATGAGCACAAACCCAAGAATCCTTTCAAGTGAGTAATGTTGGTTGGTGTTGGCCAATTCATGATTGCTTGAATCTTACTTTGATCTACATGAACCCCACGAGCATTGATAACATGCCCCAAGTATAAAATCTCATCCATACCAAACTCACATTTAGACTTTTTGCATATAAAGACTGCTTGCTCCAAAATTTCCAGCACTATATCCAAATGTTGGAGGTGCTCCTCCCATGACTTACTATAAATCAGAATATCATCAAAGAATACCAACACAAATTTCCTTAATTGCTTACCAAAAATGTGATTCATGCATGATTGGAAGGTGGTCGGGGCATTGGTCAATCCAAATGGCATGACAAGGAACTCGAAATGCCCAAAGTGACATCTAAAAGTGGTCTTGTGCACATCCTCTTCTCTAACTCTTATTTGATAATATCCGGACCTCAAATCTATTTTGGAGAAGTAGATTGCCCCATGTAGTTCATCTATGAGCTCATCAATCCTTGGAATGGGATATTTGTTCTTAATTGTCTTCTTATTGAGCACACGGTAGTCCACACACATTCTTAGAGTACCATCTTTCTTCTTGACCAGCACTACGGAAGAAGCATAGGGGCTGGAACTAGGCCTTATCAATCCCATTTCCAACAATTCTTTGATTGTTTTCTCAATTTCTTCCTTGTAAATGCGTGGGTGACGGTAGGGGTTTGTTATGACCGGTTTGGTACCCGGTTCCAACTCAATGACATGTTGGAATCCCCTATCCAGTGGCAGCCCATGCAGTAACTCATTGAAAACTTTAGCATGCCTATCAAGTATGGGCTGAATATCATCATGAAAAGTAGATTGAATGGAAATAGAAGAGTTAGCTCTTACCAAACAATGGGCTGCCCAAGCAACCTGCCCCTTTTTGAAGGTTCTTTCCATACTTTTCGCTGTCACAACTTGTGGAATTCCACCTTTCATGCCATGCAACACAACCTCTTTGTCTTCTACCTTAAATTTCAGCTCCATGCTTTGATAATTTTGAGAAAACTCACCTAAGGAATGTAGCCATTATACACCCAACACCAAATCAGATTCACCAATGCTAATAACATAAAAATCATCTCTTACCATGTGCCCTCCCAAAGTGAGTGTGAGCTGAGGTATCTTCTTTGTGCAAGGAAGTATGAAACCATCCGCAATCACATTGAAACCTTTGAAATTTTCAGCCTTTAACTTTAATTTCTTCACCAAGCTTTCATCTACAAAATTATGTGTGGCTCCACTATCAATCAATACGGTTACCTTTTGTCCATGAAGATCACCCTTTACACGAAATGGGTGATATCTAGGTGCCCCAGATAATGTAGCAAGAGTACCCTCTAGCTTCTTTGTGTCCTCTTCTTCCACAACATCATTATGCCTAGCTTCATCAACAATGTTATCATCATCTTCACAATCAGAAATTACTTCAATATAATGAACTTTACCTTTACCCAAACAACGATGTCTCAGAGTCCATGGATCCTTGCATGAAAAGCACAAGTTCTTCCTTCGTAATTCATTTTTTGCCTCCTTATCATGGCTGGTTTTTGCAGATCCATGTGAACATTGGGCACTTTTTGAAGAGGTCTCTTTGGCTGGTCCAAAGGGATGCTTCTTGGCTGCTTGGGGGTTGTCCCCCACTCAAATTCACCTTAGGAACACTGCTGATCGCTGCTGATTTTGGGGCAGCACCTTCAAGGTCAAGAGCTTTCTTAATTGCCTCTTGTAGAGACAAAGGATCAAATGCACGAACCAACCCTTGAGGGGCTCCATCAAACCCTCCACAAAAAGTACTATGAGTCTTCTTTCGGACACATCCGTGATCATAACGGAAAGTCTCTGAAAATCAGCCACATACTCTTCCACGGTACCTTGTTGTTTCAAATGTGCAAGCTCACGAAATGCACCTTTGGATCCACTCTATCAAACCGATCAATGAGCCTTTGACAAAACTCATCATTGCCCTTGTGTCACAAGCCCATGGAACCACCATTCATGAGCAATGCCCTCAAGATGTAAAGTGGCAAATTTAATTGCATCTTCCTCCACCATGGGTTTCAAAGACAAATATGTATTCAACTTTTGAATCCAAGCCCTAGCGGTACCTTTGGTAGATCCATCAAATGTAGAAAAACATCTTACCCAAAACATTTTGTACCTCTCTTTGTGGCATGGCATGTCTAGGCTCAGGCCTAGATCTTCCTCTATCCAACCCCATGAACTCAACAAGAGAAATAGCATCACGGATCTCCCTTGACAAGGCCATGTATTCTTCATAGCTCACTGCAATATTCCTTCTCCCTATAGGTCTTGCTTCTTCCAGAATGGTATCCTCTCTAGGAAGGAAAATGGGCCTCAAACTCGATCCTCAGGCTGATCCATTAGGTCGCTTGGCATTATTGGCTCCATTTGAACTCCCTTCACCATTTTGAACCCTAGGTTCAATGATTCTTTGGAGGGAAAGAGCTAGGAAGTCCATAGTATCGGCGAGTCTCTCTTGGCCGGCAATTAATTTGTCAACCTTAGCTTCTTGAGAATCACGATCAGCCATACTTTCTTCTCCTCTTGGCTGGTCCTCTTTATCTGCCTTCTTCCTTCTTTGATAGTAGATGTAACCTTTGTTGCCTTCTTCCATAGACCCTATGCCCTTTCAAGATCCGAGCTCTGATGCCACTGTAATGACCCTTTCAAAGGTTCAAACCACAAACAAGGGAATTTAGCCAAACACCATAAATATTCAGATCTGATTTTTAATTGCAGCAGACTGAAAATGCAAAATCAGCAAACTGTATCCTTTATAAAATATGCCAAAACACCATGAAACACTTCCAATTCACTAGCCACAATTTTTATATATATTTTATGCAACCACAAGAGCCAAAATCAATGAGACCATTGAAGAAACACTCTACTTAGAAATTAATTATGACCGTTTAATTGCAGCCAAAAGTAAAATGTAGATCTAGGGCCTAAAACCCCAAAATCACAAACTTGACATTCTTGCCTTAGAAATCATGATAAATCAGATTATCAATTAAAATTGCACATAAAGTTCACCAAATCTCCAAAACCCTACTCAAGGTAGGTCACTCCACTAGAAATAAATCAACAACAATATGAAAATGATAACTCTTTCCTCAAATCAACCTTATACACCAATCCCAAATTCAAGATAAAGGGTTTTCGTCCTTCACTCAAACTCTAAAAGAGTTTCCATCCTTCTAGGCAAGTCGCATTTGAGGGTTTTCGTCCTCAAATGCAAGAACAAGGAGCTCCTAGCTCGCAATGCTCCAATAAGATAAAATGCACCCAAGTCTAGATAGCAAATGATGCCTTAGATCTTTTATATCTTTCAATTGGCACCAAAGTACAAAAAGACAAGGCCAACTCAGTATAAGAAAGAAAATATAAAATATTAGTAAAAACATATCATATAGATGCTCAATGTTCTCCTCCTTCATCTTTGTTTCTTTTCCATGGAGAAGGAATGACAAGAAGACCAAAAATAGCTCTCAACAAGGAAAAACGGACATTACATTTCATGAGGTTAACAGCCTCAATTTGCGCTTCGGATCAATTAGGGCACCAAATCAAGGCTTTTCAAGTTTTTTGAATTCTGTCAAATTTTTTGGGTAGAAAAAACAAGATTTTGGCAATTTAGCACTACATACCAAAGAGTGAGGGGATTTTGAGGGCCGCAGCCATTTTCCGTAAATTTCTAGGCTACGATATTTAATTTTATTTTCCGAGTAGACGATGTCATAAGTGAATGAAATCGAATTTGAGATTGTGGGATCATTAATTGTAAGTGTTTTTGAGCTATTGTTAGGGAGTCAGATTTTTGCATTGATTTACAAGTAAGATACGGCCAACATTTAAACTATAGTTTTGCAAGAAGTGCAGAAGTTAATTGGTCAAAAGACTCAAAACCACAACATTTGTAGTCACAAAATTCTGACAATCGCAGAATTTCAGGACTGTGATAAGATCATTCTCGACACTAAAGGAAGGCATATTGCAAATTTTGTTGAACATAAAAAGCGTCCAAAGGAGGCCTTGCTATTGTTGAAGTTGTTTGTATCGTTAATTTGATGCCCAAGGTTTGGAATGCCACAAAGGCAAGTGTTCTTTGGACCAATCTGAAGAACAAGTATCAAACTTGAGAGAATAGTCAAGTTTTCTACCTAAAGAATTTTGTTTTTTCAACAAAATATGCGTGAGGGTGGTCCCTCTCTAACATCTTCTATGGATGAAAGATTTCCAAGACCAGCTTAGTGCCATCAACAAAAAGGTTGTTGATGACAACCTCGTTGCACTTGTTTTGAATGGTTTGCCACCCTCCTATGAAACTTCGGTGGATGCTCTAAATTTCATGGTGGAAAGTCGGACCCTATCGTTTGATCAACTCAATTCCTATTCGTTAAAAAAAGAATGCAGGCAAACACAAGCAATTAAATCCAATTCCAAACAACAGAAAGTGCATGGACTACTCAGTCAAAGGGGAAGTGGAAACATCACCCATGTGAATCTTTCAAATACCAAGTGAAATGCCATTACTGCCATAAGGTTGGGCATATCAAAAAGAATTGTCAGAAATGACAATATGATCTTTCCCAACACAGCAAAAAGCCACGGGATGAGACAATGTGGCAGCATTTGTAGATGAACAAGAATATGAGGAAGAGTATGCTCTCTTGGCATCATGATCAACTAATAGTGATACTAGTTGTTGGTTTATCAATTCCGATGTATGTAGACAATTTTCATGTTGTAGCGACTAGTATGTAACATTTACTACAATTTCTAATTCAATTTTATCAAGTGATGCGAGTCACTTGCAATAGAGTAGATAGGGATATTCATATAGTGATGAATAATGTAAACTTCATTGTAAGGAATGTTAGGTATGTTCCTAGCATGCAAAAATCTACATCTATTAGTATATTAATAACAAATCTAAACATTATTGTAAATTTCTCGAGGAAGCAACATATGTGTCACCAGTGAAACAGAACAAGTAATTGCCCTAGGCATTGGGCAAGGTGGCCAATATAGGCTTGTTGACTCTATTACAGTCAACTTAAAAGCACACATGGAGGGAGACTCCACCATACAAGATGTGCTAGAGGATGACATTCCTCATAGGCTTGTTGACCTTGCTCCAGTCAACTTACATGTACTAGTTGTGGAGGGAATATCCACTATAAAGAATGTGCAAGAGGCTGAATGCTTCGTGTATGCAGCGGATGAAATGCCCCAATTACAAATGCATAGGAGATGCATGGTGAGCTGGTAGGAATAGCCACTCAAATGATTGTGGACAAAGGTGACTCTAGTATCTAGGATGCGGAGGAGGCGGATGCAGAGATGGCAAGAAAAGCCATTCAAACAAAGGCATTGGCTCGGAGGACTAGGAAAAAGGTGGTTATTTCAACAAAGCTTGGTCAGTTCGCTCGCACCTCTAACCTTTTTATGCTACCCGAATAGTCGGTTAAACTACCTAGGTACAAATAGTTGGAATGAATTCACAAACAAAGTTGATGGTACTTTGGACAAGTACAAGGCTCATCTTATTGCAAAAGGCTTTTCACAACAAGCGGGATTAGATGAGATGGTTGTTTATCCTACTTTGCAGTGTTGCTTTTTACTCTTACTATGGATACACTAAAGATGATTGCATTTAAGTGGCTTCTCTCCAAAGATTTGAATGAGGAGATCTACATGGTGCTGCCAAAAGATTTTTGGGTACCTAAATGTGATCGTTTGGGTTCCAAATCGATTGAGTTCTTGTACAAACTTAAGCATGCTCTACAAGTCTGAAACATTCTATTTGATCAGCATCTCTAAGATTTTGGTTTCAAAACTACGGAGATTGGGACAAAGGTTATCAGCAAATGATGATTCTCATGGTCACAATCACTTAAGAATGCTAGACAAACTTATCTTAAACATTCTTTTTTGTTGATCTTTTTCGGTTTTTTCTACACTAAAGCATCTCTAAGATTTTGGTTTTCAAAACTACGAGATGGGACAAAGCTAACAGCAAATGATGATTTTATTTTTTTTTAAAACATCATTATTATCATGAATCACTCTATGGAGAATGATGAGTTATGACTCTTTAACAAATTTCATCTTTTTGATGTTCAATTATCTCTTATGGTCTACAAATCTTATAAAATGGTTTTGTTATATATATATCTTTTATATATATTTTTTTTACACTAAAGCTCATACATTCCATCGACGCAGAAAAAAATCAGATGATTTCCGCTTCTGATTTTCAAAGTAAAATCCAAGGAGCAGCCTACATATTTAATGAAAACATTTGTCCGTTTTATTGTATTTGTAAAAGTTTGGGACAAACAAGTTGTCTCCCGCTTTGGTCATTGGGGCGTTATAATATATTAGTTATCACTTGATGAACTATTAGGTATCTATTAACTATTTTTTGGTTATGAACTTTCCCAACTACAATGTAACTTTTTCCAGCATAATAAAATGATGAACACGGCACACTCACAAACCTTCTAGTTTCTCTTCATTCTTTCTCTCGTATCTTCTAACAAACCGACTATGATGTTGGTTCGAAACAACTTGGCATCACCGGCTTCTATAACTGGTTATCTCTTTGAAAGAACCCTTTGACCTCCATAATATCAATATAATTGTAATCTAGTTGGTAAATTTGTCTTCCATTTGCCAATGAAAAATATTCTTAAGGGAATTTTTCTCATCTTCGAGACCATGAATGTAACTCCAAGATACTTTCATTGTTTGGCTTTATAGTACCTCAATTATCATCTACCAAGCATTCTTCTTTGACGTTCATGTCCGACATCTAAAATGAGGTCACTTCCTCACCGATTTTACAACTCGTATCTATCATATATTTCTATTCTTTATTTTCGATGGAGAGCAAATTTTTCTTCTAGTTGTGGTCTACTTTGGTTGGTTATCAATCAACCATGACCCAACAATGCATTGTAGGCTATATGCATTGAGATGACTACAAAATTCAGTAAAAATGATTGGGTTCCCAAAAACCTATTGTTCCATAAGTACTCCCAACACGTTAAGGCCATATTGGTCGGCCCCAAAAATTTTAAGGTCAAAAGTTAAAAACTTGGCTTCCCAAGACTTTTCTAGGTAACCTCTAGAAGCACCATCCACAATAGTGTTCCTTAGATTTCTCCCAATTATCTCCATGTTGACAACAGCTAGTCATCGAGCTTGATTCATTGTCAAAAGCATGGGGTCAATCGCTTTGTCACACAAAGTGGGGACTCAAATATAGGTTTTTGTACTAACTTATCCTCTCCCCGCCATCTATGTGTAATGTCCCCAATGAGACAATTTATGACCCCCAAACAAGACAGATGCAATTCTGATCTAAAACAGCAGTGTCTAGAAGATACACTTAAAAAAAAAACAATGCAGATCTGAATTATTTAAGGAAATTGCAACTTGCCTAGGAGAAATGAAATGAAATGAAATGAAAGATTTTAATGACGTCCACGTGATCAAGAGTCAAAGGGACCAATAAAAAAAAAAGCAAAAACATTAAGTTGAAACCAAGTTCTTTTCCAAATCCTCTCGCCTCTTTGTGAATCTTGAGCACAAAACCAGCAATCCTTTGAAGCTTCACTTCCTCAAATAACTCATCTAGGTTGTCCACTTGTAAGTCATTTTCGTACTGGAAGCGGATGTCATCATACGCTGAGCATTCCATGATGAAGTGCCATTCTGTTTCAACAACCCCTGTACTGCAGAAAAGACAAGTTCTCCTTTCCCACTCTTCTTTGGGAATAGTCCATCTGCCCATTTCACAGCGAAGATGATGTGACCCGGTCCTCAACTGAGCCAAAATAATCCTAGCCTTACCTTTGATATCCGCCCTTAAGTAAGCTTTGTTATCGTGAGCCCAAGTGGGGTTGAAATATTTGATATAGTGCGCTTTCTTACGACCAATATTTTCTGTCCACATGATTTTCCTAAACTTCTCCGCCACATAATTTTTTATTTCCCTATTGCTGTTAGGGCACTCCTGGAAGTGGATGCCCCACTTCTCCATCCATTTGGTGTTCTGCTTCATCCAAGTTTTCTTTCTGCGCTCTAGGTTATCCTCTATAACCATTTTGGGCCAACGATGATTGTCCATGCTTTCCACTTTTTTCAAATAGCTTATTAGCCGAGTGATTGCCGAAGCTTCCATTGGTAAGATACCCGCTTCAGCCAGTAAAATCTCATAAGGAACCGTTGATTTAACTTTGAGAGTGCTTGTGATTAAATGTTTTTGGATTCTTTCTACCTGTCTCCATCCATGCTTTGACATATTACTTCCCCAGACTTCACACCCATAAAGGGCCACCGGAGTGACCAACAGACCAAAGAGGGTTTTCTTAGTATTCCAGTCCCAAAGCTCAGCTTTCCTACATCTATTTTGGAGCAAGTATGATGCTTTCCAACCTCCTTGTATTCTTTTTGCTCTGCATGTTTCCCAGCTCATTTTGTGGTGAAAATCAATCCCCAGATATTTATATTCTATAACAATTTCCAATGGCCTCCCTTCAAAAAGAAAGTTAGTGTGTCCCTTTCCTTTTTAGAGAAAAAATCATGATTTTTGTTTTGTCGATGTTCACTTGCATCCCGACTTCCTGGCAAAAGAGTTCTAAAGCTTTTAGATGCTCTCTCAAACCTTGAGCTGTTGTTGATATTAAGATAAGGTCATCAGCATATAAGAGCAACTTCACCACATATTCCACCAACTGAACACCCCCTCCCTCGATATTGTGTAACCATTCTTCAAGCTTGTCAATGTATAAACCAAACAAAGTGGGAGAAAGAGGGCAGCCTTGTTTGACACCAATGTCACTACTGAAGTAAAATCACTCAAAACTGAAGTAAAATCACTGAAATATTTTACCAAACAAATCAGCAATTTTTATTTATGCAAGAACATCAGAAAATACCAGATTTTTTATCAATAAAAGGGCTGGAATTTTATTTAAAATCTGCAGATGAACAACTCACAAACATAACTGAAAATAGAGTTTCCCAAGCCCAAAAATATGCAAACCAGCTGAATTTGGTCTCTAAAAATCTGATAATTAAGCCACAAATCAGATCTGACCCCAATGTGCCCTAGAGTGTTCAGAACACACCTAGAAGTGGGTTGCTCCAATAAAAACAAGCTGGAAATATAGGGTAGAAATCAGCAACAAGCTTCCACCTTCGAACCCCCGCAGAAACAAAATAGATCTACAATTTTCCCTTCAAATACTTTGGAATTCTGAAATAGAACCTTGAAAATCAGTGGAAACCCCTGAGTAGAGCTTCCTCTCAAAAAGGAGAAGATTTTTGTTCTTCTTCCTAGGCTTAAAAAAGGATTTCGTCTTATCAAGCAAAATTACAAAGGATTTTCGTCCTTTGAGTAAAATTGGAAAGCATGCAAGCTTAGACCAAAATTCAGAAATTATAAGATGTCAAAAGATGTCTCTCTCCATGCATGGTGACTTGCTTTTATAACTTGCCTTGGCATATTAGCCACCCAAATAACCAATCAACTCACTTTACCTCATTTAATATTTTCCCTTTTCTTTTTTCATCCCCATATGGGTCACATTTTTCCTCTAGGGGAAAATAAAACATAAAGTAACTTTTCTTTTCTTTTTTATTTTGTCACT
Source organism: Taxus wallichiana var. yunnanensis (assembly GCA_018340775.1). Lineage (NCBI taxonomy): Eukaryota > Viridiplantae > Streptophyta > Pinopsida > Cupressales > Taxaceae > Taxus > Taxus wallichiana. Next base: position 653,783,258 of record CM031234.1, read on the forward strand.
AATAATTAATTTAAGTGCTTATAATAAAGTTTCATTATGCACTTTAAAATTAATTTTTAGGACTAGTTTCCCTTTTTCTTACTTCCTTAGCCGTCCGGAAACAAAATTAAGCTAAGGGTCTTTGACCTGTTGCTTTTGAGGAGGGGATATTACACTATGGCTACACAATTAGACATTAGGTGCATCGCCACATGTTCCAAGACAAGGCCATTATTAGGTATAGTTGTGGTTATCACATTCTTCAATTCAAAAATGCTTTGCAATAAACCAGCTACCTTTATAAGTGCAATTGTTTGCAAGACTTGTCCAATAATTGCTTTGTTTGACTCAATTCAACAAATCACCACCATACTTGTCCGCTCATAGGATTGTCTTCATTCTTCAACCATGGCCTTCTCAAGTTTCACTCTAGTCTCAATAAACCTTCCCTTAATCGTTCTCGGGTCATGGTATATGGCTTTCTTAGCTTGTGCTCTATTTTTTTCAAAATCTACAAAGGAATCCAATATTATTTTGGTTTGTGGACTCAAATATAGGTTTTTTGTAATAACTTATCCTCTCCCCGCCATCTATGGCTACACCATTCGACACTAGGTGCATCGCCACATGTCCCAATTCATGGCCATCGTTAGGTACAATTGTGGTTATCATATTCTTCAATTCAGAAATGCTTTGCAATAAATCAGCTACCTTTATAAGTGCATTTGTTTAGAAGACTTGTCCTATAATTGCTTTGTTTTACTCGATTCAGCAAATCACCACCATACTTGTCTCGCTCATAGGATTGTCTTGATTCTTCAACCATGGCCTTCTCAACTTTCACTCTAGTCACAATAAATCTTTCCTTCTTCATTCTCGTGTCACGGTATATGGATTTATTCACTTGTGTTCTAGCTTTTTCACAATCTACAAATGAATCCAATGTTATTTTGATTTTTGGGGCAATCTCTTGCAACATGTTCCCACTCATTACACTTCCGACATTCCACCATCAACCATCCTTGAATCTGACTGCCACCTCCACCACTACTATTTTGCATCTATTGTTTTTTTTTCACTACGATAACCACCGTGAGATGTCCCCTTATTCTTTTGTGGCTTATTCGGGTACTCACTAGTGGGACAAAACAATGACCCAGGTGGCAATTCTAGTGGGGCAACTTCCAGGAGGCATAACTTTTGCACCGTAGCTCCGATTGACTCCGTTCAAAATGTGTCAAAAAGCTTGGAACGTGTAGAATATGGTGAAAGGGTGCAAGACTCCATTCGCAAAGTTTGACCCCCGAAATCCACTTCTAAAGGCCTCAAATTGCAATTTTCGTAGTGTTGTCTAAAAATAGTAAATTCACAAAATATTGCATATGTAATTCACGAAAGGTGAATCACCTTGTCTCCTTGAGATTGGTGACCTTCCACATTCTTCTAGATGTCTCTTCATATTTCTAAAAGTAGTATATAAGTAGATGTAACCCGCAAGGGAAAGACACACATCTCCTTGCAGAGATAACTATTGTAATCACAGTCTTTTGAGCAATATACATCTCTTTTCGAGATAGTTTTGAGCATTATACATCTCTTCTCAGAGATAGTTTTTCTATTTACATCTGCACAATTGTTATTCTGTCCTTTAATCCCAAAACCCCTGAGTTTTGGATCAACGACTCTCCTTGTGTGGAGAGTACTTGGGCACTTTTGTTCTATAAAATATACAGAGATTCTCAACTCAATGGCTCATAACTTAGTAAATTTCAAATAACATCTTCTTTAGACAATTGGCCATTGTGTGACCTATTCTTTTACATTCAAGACACCATATCCTTGATTTCTTTACTCGGTGTCTTTCTTATACTCATCAATCATTCGAAAAATGCTTTTCCTACAAGCTTGCATCAATCCTTGTTAATTGTCCTTGTTGGACACTAAATAATCATCTTCACTCTTCTTTCTCGGGTGTGAGAATGTCTTGTTTCCACACTTAATATCCATTACTTTGTTATATGCATCTTCGTCGGACACAAATGGGACCAACATCAATCTTCTTGGGAACAAAGTTATAAGTCCCTCAATGAACCACCACTTCTTCGCACGATCACGTAGTTACATCTAAAACTAACCAAACAAGTCCTTGAGTTTTCCTTACCAAATGTTGTAAAACTTTGGGACTAATAAATTATCAGCTCTAGGAGCTTGAATTCTTTTCAAATGCCTGCTGCAATTTGTCCCGTGATGACTTATCAACGTGTTGCATCTGTGTAGCAATCAATGGCTTTGTCCCTTTGAACGTGGCTATAAAAGATAGCAACCAAAGATGTCCAGATAAATGCCCAATGGCAATTCACACGATGATATAAGTTCTGCAATGCCGCATTGTGCGCCATGTCTCATATCTATGACCAATAAACTTTGGCCGCTTTTGTCTCTCTAAAGTTGGACTTTGTAGAGTGCCCATTGTTGTGGTCCTTGAGAAGTTATCATGGAGCTCTTCTAGTACAATCCCTATCCTTAGAAAGGTCTATGTCACATGTTCTTCTTCTCTTTCAACATTGTGGGACATATCACTATAGTCAACCCTTCCTTCAACCTAAGTGATCTGTGTGTTCCTTTGTGTAGTACCCGCAATCTGGTAAGAACTCTTGGTAATATGGCATTTTGCACTTATCCTAATATATCTACCATTTACACATTATTTGGAAAACTTCTTGTTCTATTCCCGCACCCTACTTCCACTAGACGACCACCTTCTCTAGTCCAACATGTCACAAACACTGGAAGTCTAATATAGAATCTGCCAGATCCTCCTCCATCTGTCTGAGTTTATGTCATCATAGGACAGGTTTGTACAGTCTAGAGTCTAGACAATATCATCACCGGTACTATCCACATGCCACGAGCCCATCCTCCTAGAATCTAACAGTCATTTCATCATTTGGGCACTTTGTGCGGTCAGCACAAGAAAGAGTTTTGGGTTGGTTGGGCGGGACAATTAAAGAAAAAACAGCTATATATATACACATGCACCGTAAATCTTAAAATTTAAAATTTAACATTTTTGACAACATAAAATTTCAACAATGTAATTTAAGTTTTATACTTTACAATATTAAAAACATAAAGGTTAACACTTTTTAGAGGTAAGACTTTCAAAACGTAAAAAATATGAAAGTGCAAAACCTTGAAAATATTAATTTTAACATTTTCCAATCTTAAAAACATTAAATTTTACATTTTTAAGGATGGAAGAATTGAATTTGGCATATCCAAGGCATACTCTAGGAAGACAAAGCACAAGGACTGAGATATCAAATCCCTTAAAGAGCACTACAGCAAGCCAAAAGTCTGAAGTCATCTGTTATTGCTGCCTAAAACCAACATTTGAGCTAAAACCAAAGCATGAGTGTCTATTGACAAGTGTGAGGGCTAAGTCAAAGGCTCTATCTATATTTTTATATAACATGCATCTCATCATCAGATTCAAGGGAACTACATGGGCTTGATCTCTCTTTCGAGTAGTGGTATGTAGCAGTGTTCCATCACACCAATAGGGGCGTAGTGAGGCAGTCTGGCCCAAAATCTGGTAACCTCTTTTTCAGGTCAAAGCGCAAGAGTTAAGGTTTGAGTGAAGAAGAGACCCACTTTGATCCAGACACAATTATCGCATAGATCCAAACACATTCATGCGCAGATCCAAACACAGAATGCAACACAACAAAGATACAAATCCACATAGGTCAAAGCAAGCAAGTGAAAAGACACAGAGTACAAATTTGTAGCACCGCAACCAGATTCAGCAAGGATATTCTCTAATCCCCACGAACCCATCCAGATCACTTGCACATCACCTAATATTTTTGATCAGCTTAACAACAGTCTGATCCACCTCTGCACATTCTAAGCTCTTTGTCACATTTCTAAACACAGAGATTGGTTCATCTCTTTAACCATAGTTGTCCACTTTCACATTCTAATTAGCATAAGGTCAATGATCAAATCTTCATAATAATTTAGAATTGTTTATGACTCCTCTTTTACAGTTCTAAATTATTATATTTAATATCCAGCTACATTAGACTAAACCCTGATTTCCCTATTACACTTTGCTCAACATTAGGTTCCTCTCTTGTCTTACTCACTCCAACTTGTCCTATCAACTCTCTGATGTTCTTGGCTCCACTTCTTCAATTAAGAGATCTTTAATTCCGGAAATATTTCTTTTGTAAGTGGCTCTCCCTTGCAATGTGAGGAAGTCATTGAACTCCACCTCAGAATAAAGACTTACTTTAGTTTGAACGAGAGGGCTTTGTCGCACCTTCAATGGATTCCTTCATGGCCTCTTTTGTAGTACATGCCAACCCTATCCAATTGGCAAGGCCTGCACTTTCCTTCTCCCAAGGAAGTAGTGCTTGCAATGTCCACCCACTCTTCACTTGTGAGTGACGTACGGTCTACGATATTAGTTGAACCCTTCCTCGGCTTTGGCTTCGACTTTCACTTTGTTCTCATTTTTCCCTATTGCTCTGCACTTGTCTTAAGTAATTTCTAGAATTGGCTAGCCCTGGCAATCTTTGTCTTCTCTCTTGTTGTTCCAAGCTTTTAGTAGACCGTCTACTTTCTTGGTCCACTCCCTGACCACATTGCCTTCTACCACTTTTGTTTGGGCTCAATGGAATTAATTCCTTCTTGTTTGGCATCAGTCCTCAGATCTTTCCTCTTCTTCTTGACGAAACCTCTCCTTGTACTGTTGTAAAAAAATTTTGTTGTTGTGTTTCATGCTTACATTCCGCACAAAGATCTTATAAGATAATATAATGCCTAGTAAGGAGTCGACAAAAATAATCCAGTAGTCAATTAACTTCTATCACTACCAAGCAACACCAAATAGAATCTATAGACACTTAGTTCCTCTCAGATTCTCTGATATTCTCACGTACTAAGAGACAAAACAATACTTGAAACCTCCAGTGAGATCATCTTCTCTTTGTTTGTTTAGTCATGACTACGTCTTGAATTGGGTGGACCATTCACTTTGTTACTCTTCCATCTTGTAATGTGTCGTCATCAATAGTTATTGTCGATTGACTATCACTTTTACACAACTTCAGCCTACCTAATTTTGCAAAGGCAATAGCACCAAAATATTTGTTACAAAAAGCTACAATACCAAAAGAATAGTATTTGAAGAAATATAAGCACATACCATGAACATAGCACAAAAAACATGAGAAAACAATGGTTTTATTGCATTAGGTAGTGTACAGTACAATGCTCAGTACAAGGAGGGATTGTCACATCAGCACCCTTACCCTGAATTAAAAGAATTAACAATACAGCTAAGTCGGCTATTAAATGTTTATTTTATTATACATTAATAGTATGATAATACTCACATGACATACGATAGTGAGTTGGTGTTACCCCATTAGGAAAAGCTCATCCCAAAGTATCTAACAACCTACAAACCCAGGAGCATAAAGAAAGCGGCTCAAGTATTAACACCTTAAACTTTAGAAAGATGGTGAGCTAATTTCACATATATATTCTGCACATACAATTTTGGCATAAAATTTGGGCCTATTTTTTAGAAAAGCTAAAAGACATCGACTGACTATATTTGATCCAAGCACAACTTCGTACTGTTTCTTTCTTAGTAGCATCATTGCTAAGAAACTTTGACCTCCTCTCTAAATCAACTTCTCCATTACATGAAATGATACTAGTCTTCTTGAAGGGGGTCTGGATCCTTTAAGTGCATATTGTCAAACTCCCCAATTAAATCCAAGGAAGTGACTTTTAAGTTTCATCAAAAATGTGTTGAGCTCTTGTAACCATTCATCACCACATACGATATAAATTCCTCCTTGAAGCAAAGGATCAAAAGTCCTTTGAAGAGTCAAAGCTCGCATGGTTAATTTGACTTAATGACATTTTCCTTGACACATTATAGCAACATCGGTAGCTACCATGAGACTTAAGTCTTTTACAGAGTAGACAAAAACCCTATCATTTTGAGCATTGATAAATCAATGAAGTTATATGTGCTTCCACAATCAATAAGGACTATAACTTTCCGATTATTTACATACCCTTGGGTCTTCACAGTCAGTGGATGGTTACAATTGTCATTACTGATATGTGATTCATATCGACATTCCATTCCTAGTTCATAATTACATACCCTTGGGTCTTCACAGTCAGTGGATGAACAATTGCCATTACTGATATGTGATTAGTATAGACATTCCATTCCTAGTTCATATTTACATACCATTGGGTCTTCACAGTCAGTGGATGAACAATTGCCATTACTGATATGTGATTAGTCTAGACATTCTATTCCTAATTCAGCAGCACGAATCTTAATTAACTAGAATCTGATATTACTAATTATACTTTTAAGTACTCTAAGAAAATGCTTAAGAATACATATTTGTCAATAGAAATGTGATGCTTAAATGTTGGAAATTGATGTAGTTGCATAACATAAACAATAAGGAAGTAAACAAATTGAAACTCACACGAAAAGAGGAATCAACATAAGAATTTAGCCTAGAACTCAATCTGGGAAAACCCCAAAAGAGTGGGTTGTTCCTCTCTCATCTCTGCTATCTTCATGCAATATTTGCAAGTTGTATGCTTTAATGAAGCCTCCAAAATCATTGTGAGACTTAGGAAAGAACTACTACACTACTCTCCTTTGCTTGTCTTACTCTCAAACTTGCTTGGACAACTTGCTTCACTACTCAACTCAGTTGTCCTACAAATCCAAAGTTAAGAGACACAAAACCCCAAGGGGTATAGTTATACAATTGTACAGGCAAATGAACCCAACAAAGACACCAAACACCGAAAACATGAAAAGAGGGAAGAAGAATCAAATTTTAATTCCTGGAACGAATCGGCTATTTTGTCTTCTGTGAAGCAGGATCGGCTATAGCCAAACTTGTCTGCATGAATTTGTTTGAGGCAGAATGTGTTTGATTGTGGCATAAGTAGCTGGTTGGTTTTGGGTACCACATTGGGTATGGCTAATCAGGTTTGCTGGTACAGCAATTTTTTCACCCCGGTGCGGCTGTACAACAAAGTATAAAAATATAAAGAATAAATAATCTAGCCTAATAAACAGTTATCAACCATATAGCATGCATGTAATAAACAAAATATTCACACAAACACTACTGATAAATTGATAACATTAACTGAATGCCAAATGTCATGATAAATATTGTTGATGATGTTTCCACCCTAAATGAGCAAATGAGAGGTAAGTATGTTGTTTCGTGTTCTGCGTTTGGTATAATGAGAGGCAAGTTTTGTTTGTTTTTATCTTTTTCAGTTAGCAACTTTTAGGGTTTGTAAGTGTCTTTTTTTGTTTTTCAATTACTCTCAATATCAGTTAAGGGGAGGGGGCGTTAGAGCTGAACATGTTGGTGAGTTTGGATGTAGCCAAAGCCATCATGTATAACTGATTTTCACATGTTTGTGGGCACCATGGTATCCAAATACCCTTTGTGCCTTTCTACGCCTGTTTTATTTGTTCTCCATACTGTTTTGGATCACTACTGTGACGAATCTAGTTTCTTGAGTGAGTGTGGGTCACTTCCATTGCTTCACTTATCATACAAACTATGAATTCTATGCATTTACATGTATCTAATTGAATTAAATCTTGTTTCATTACACAATTCAAATTAGTTATCTTAGGTCTTTAACTATCAAATTTTTCGATTGCACTTCTCTTTGAGCTCTTTACTCCTATCTGATTCACAGCCATTAGACCTCATAACATCATCATTTACCACATTCTTCTTAATTGTATCATTGTGCTCTCCATAGCTTTAAATGTCTCATAATTCTATGTAGCTTGAAGTTCCCTTTTGTCTTCCGATTATTACTCCTGTTTTCATTCTTGTACTCATTCTAGCTGTCATACCTGTAATCATTCAGATTCTCACGCCTATATTCATTTTTATCAAAATTAGCTCAGCAATGCTGTAAAGAGTTAAATTTCTAATAATCATTTGTGAACTTATTCTCCACCAAAAACAATGAGTTATAGTTCTTTCGTTGGTACGTCATTTTCTGTTCAATATATGAGCCTTCTACATTGCATCTCAGAATCTTTTTATATCATTCTTGGGTAAATTTTCTCTAACACCAGATTCAAGACCTCTAACATAGGTTTCTTGTCATAGATATTTCGAGGCATTACTTATGAAAATTGCTATGGTAGCTCAATCTAGGAATAGCCACGAAATGACTTAGTCTAGTGGAGTTGTACTAGTCACTAGTCTAGTGGTGTTGTACTAGTCGATTGTAATGTCCCCCAAAATGAGACTCTTTGAACCCTTAATGAAATTTGGTAATGCCAACACTCAAGCTAACCTTTTTATATAATTTTATCACAATGTATCCCTGCAGATCAGATTTCAAAGAGAAAATGCAACTATGGTTTCAATAGACACACCTATCAACACACCATAATTGATACTTCCTTTCTCTCAATGATGAAATACAGATGTTTAAAGACACTATTCAGATTTTGGACTGGTAAATAAGAGCATACAGAGTGTAACTCGACTGCTGCCAGGAGTTTTCAGAGATGGCGATTAGCTTTGGAGGTCAGAATTCATACAAACAGTCACTAAATATTGCCACTACAGAACTTAGGATTACAACAAATTTTTATAGGGTAAAAATAAGAATTTTGAGCACATAAATAAGCTGAAACTGCACCCAGAAATCTGCAGACTTAAGAGTATTGTAAAAGGTACCTTAGACAGCTCCAAAAATACTAAATGTAGGTTATTTAAAGCTCTGAAATACTGATAAACAGAGGACAGTACCATTCAGACCTGAAATATCACATATGCAATACCAATCAGCCTCCACATAGGTCGCTCCATCTAAAGAAAATGCAATGACACAGCTGCACTAATTCTTCAGTCACTTTATTGCCCAAAAACCCAATATCAACAGCTGAAGTTCCTTTGAAGCACAATAAGATTCCCTGTATGGAAATCTCTCTTCTTCTCTATGAGGGTTTTCGTCCTCTAGAGTATTTTTGCAAAGCTCAAAGCTTAGACAAAAGTCAGATTTTTATAAAATGAGAATGAGATATCTCTCTTCAAGTCGACCTCTCCCTTAAATAGGAGAAATGGCTCAAAAGGAACCTCCAAAATCACCAATCACAATTGGTGATTATCTCTAAACTAAAGTCCCACAACACACATCTATCCAAGTCGTACTTTTACCTAGGGGAATACAAAAATAGTTTTGGGTCTATTTCCCTCTAGGCAGCCCATATATTTATCCCAAGACAAGTCGCCAATCCTCCTAGGGAGGATACAAATATAATATTAGACCCTATGCACTCACCTAGAGATTACAACAATTGTTTATAGGTGCATTTCTTTATTAAGCCAAATAAATAATTATAAGTGCTTTAATATTTTTCTTTTATTTTCTTTTAGGCACTTATAAAAATTTATTGTGACTTAAGTCACCCTTGCACACTCCCTTTGGCCGTCGGGTAGACAGAATGGGCCAAAGGTCTTTGATGCCATTATTCGAGAAAGAGGGACATTTCATCGATTGAAGTGATCAGTCTCTAGAGGTTCAAATCTTTTATAAAAAAACAATCATGAATCCTTCGAGATGATTTTGATACCTTCCATCATGTCACCATCAATTGTACCATTTACATCTGACTCCAAGGTTTAGTCCAACAATAGTAATTGATTCTTCACCGATCGGGTACTGCTTCACATAGAAAGGTTGCTTCATCTTGATAGACCAGTCAATAGCTTCATAAGTGTCTTCACCATTACACTTAGGGATGTCAATTCAAACATGTTTCGTGAACATAAGGACTATACCTCATTTCACTTTGTATTTGTCAGCATATTTGAAGTTCTTGATCATCTTGCTCAAGGTACACATCTTTCAAGTTTCTTGTTTATTGAATATTGAATTCGTACACCTACAACATGTTCCATTTAAATTTTGGTTCGAGTCGTGATGTACTCGTGATTCTATATGATTAAAGCCCAAAAACTCCATACAACCTTTTATTTATATTATCTTCTAGTCTTGTCTCAGTATACTTCTCATTATATTGCTGATAAAGGCCCCCAAATTAGATCATGACTCCATGTTGTGGGCAACCTCAGCAACCCCACAATCTATAAAAGCAATAATCTAATTGTAGGAATTGATCGTGTGATGTTATAAGTGATGGGCATAGATCACTTCCCAACTTGCTTCTTTATTATTTTTTAAAATATTTTGATCTATGTTGTTATTTTCCAAAATAATATTTTTTCCATGTTTTTAACTTCAATAATTTTTATAATAGTAACTCCTTTTATTTAAACACAAATTTTCTGTGTTTCTTGTATGATTTTTCCCTGTTTTTTAATTAGCTCTTTCCATGTTTTTAAACTTTCTTTGTTATATTTACTTCCTTTTTCTTTTTCAATGTTATAATGGTCTTCTCTTTTTAAACACACGTTTTCTTTATTTCTTGTATGTTTTTTCCTTTTTTAACTAGCTCTATCCTGGTTTCAAAACTTTCTTTTTTAATTTACTTTTCCTTTTTCTTTTTCATTGTTATAATGAACTATTTTGTAACCGTCTCTCACATAATAAAAGAACAAACACACAATGAATAATGTGTGCATTTTGGTTTCTCTTCATCCGTTCTTTGTACATTCTAATCTTTCTTTATTCTCTCTTTGCATATTCTAACATTGGTATCAGAGCGGGCAAGCAAGGAGAAAGAGAAGGAAGAAGTTCAAACCAGTCCTATTAGGGCACGAAAGAGCAAAAGACCAGTTCAAACGCTAGATGCAAGAGCAATATCGTAGGGCAACAAGCAATAACGCAGGGCTAAAAAAGTCATCAAAAAGGGCAGAAAATGACCCAGTTTCAGTTCAAGGGCACGTACAACGAACATAACCACACCATTGCAAAGGTGCGAAATTTTTAAAAAAACTATGAAAACACCATTCAAGGGCACAATTTTGGTTGTGTTTTCAGACAAATTTTAGGGCATTTCAAAGTGTTAGGGCACAAAAATAGGAATTTGCCATTTTTGAAGAATTATTTGGGGTGTTTGATGCAATTAGGGCACAAAAATAAGACATTTTCAGGGCAAAATGTGACAAGCAGAATGCAGCAGAGAAAAATGTGATTTAGGGCACGTTTTTGGAGAAAACACAATCCAAAATCACAAGGAAGAGGAAAAAATGTGATTTTCGAAGGTAGCTAGTGCAAAACAAAGAAAATACAGTCATGCATTTCCAAATTTGCAATTCAAGGGTCATTCATTACTAGGACACAGTTTGTCAATTTTCAGTCACAGCCAGTCATCTAGGGCACAAACCTGCCTGGTATAGTTTCCTTTCTTTGCTTTTAAAAAAATAAAAATTAATTTTTAAAATCTTGCCACATAATTTGCAGGTCATTCTTTATTTTGGGAAAAGAGGATATTTTTTGAGGTATTTTGTCATAGAATGGAAATTCCATTAGACAAATATTTTGGCCTCAACTTTCATACTTGGAAAGTAAAAATCCAGATGAAAGACAAATCAAATGAAGTTAATGTAGCCATTGTTGAAAATCCACCAGATGCTGAAAGTGATGAACTCACTGATAGAGAATACGTATTTTAAAAGAAGCCTCACACTTTGAAGACAATAAGGGATCTAGTGTAGGTAAATGTTAAAATATAGAGCATTATATAGCATATAATGCGGTTATTTAGTTGTTATTCAATTGGTAAATGATCAACGAATCTGTAACCACCTCTTCCTATATAATAAACGATGTTACACTTGTTTGAGTGTACATTCAGCCTTCTCTAAATTATTCCTTCTCTTTGCATATGCTAACATTGGTATCAGAGCAAAGGTTTGCAATTCGAGGAAGAAAGAAGCCATTCACATTCTGAGGAAGCTCTTAGCGGAAGAAGTACAAACAAGGAGAAGCCTGTGGATGTCGTGCGTGTGCTTGAGCATCCAGTTTGTGGTAAATAAATAAGTTTGTGGATGTTGCGTGAACTTGGAGCATCCAGTTCGTGGTAAATAAATAAATGTGGGCACTTCTAGTCGTATTTGCAGGCATCTAGGGCACGAACTTGAAGATTTGAAGGAAAAAACAAGCAGTTACCCTATAGTGAAGTCGTGAAGACAAAGATTATAGTCGCAGATTTGTACAATACAATATACAATCGCAAATGTTGTTTCTCCTCCAGTCGCGAGGGCAGATAAAGTTACTTTAGAAGTCGCGATTTTAAAGTCATGGAGGTTGCAATTTCGAGGCTAGAAGTCACCATTACGATCGCACATTTGAACAATCAAAAAGAGAGTCGTTAGGGCACGGAGAGGGCAAAAACAATCTGTCTTCTTCCTCCAAATACGAGGGCAAATGAGGGCAAAATATTGATTTTCCTCCATTCGTGAGGATAGGAGAAGTCTTTATAAGGGCAATATATAGTTTCGAGGGCAGAAGTTCTTCCATTTGAAAGTCATTGAATAATATTCATTTTCAATAACAAAGGTATTCACCTTGTGATTTGCATTTGAATAATTAATTTCATACTATTTGTTGGAGTGAGCAACATATTATTTTATTATTTCCGTTACTTTGGAATAATAAAATGGCAAATATTTCAAACTTGACTCTATCGGAGACAAAAATTAACGGGCACAAATTTCAATGTATGGAGCCATAAGATTCTAACCCTTGCAGAATTTCATGATTGTGATAAGATAATCACGGTAATGAAGGTCAACCAATGACGAACTTCACGGATTATGACAAACGTCATAAAGAGGCTCTATTACTTCTTAATTTGTCGGTGTCGGATGATATGATACCGGGAAGTGCGGAATGTTGATGAGGCAAGCACATTGGGACCAAACGAGGGATAAATATCGACGTCGAAAAGAGTTAGGTTTTATACATGAAGAATATGCTCTTTTCATAAAATTAAAAGAAGGTAGATCGCTCTTTGAGCACCTACTTCGGATGAAAGACCTCTAAGACCAATTATCTTCCATCAACAAAAAGGTGGACGACGATGATATGGTGGCTTTAGTTTTGAACAGCTTACCTTCCTCGTATGAGTCATTTGTGGAGGCACTCCATTTAATGGCTGAAAATCAAACTCTCACGTTTGCAAGGTGAGTTCCTACCTATTGCAAAAGGAGCGGAGACAAATTTCAAGTAGAATCTAGTTGTGACCAACCAAAGAGTACTCTTGTCACACAGTCAAAAGGAAAGTGGAGATGTCATTCTAGTGAGTTGTCCACTCGGTATCGGGTCACATGTTATTATTATCACAAGGTTGGGCACCTTAAGAAGGATTGTCGGAAAGCGGAAGTATGATCTTTCGCAACAAAAAAAAAATACCATGTGATGAGGAACATGTGGCAACAATTGTGAAGAACGGGATTCGGATTACGGGCTTGCTCTTTATTGTCTTACGACATCATACTCACATAACACCGGGTACTAGTTCTTGGATCATTGACTCTGGAGCATCCGCACACTTTTCATGTCGCACGGATTGGTATGTTTCATTTACTTTGCAATTATATGTTTTGAATCTGTAGTTGTAGTACTCGTTGATGGAGAATCACTTACAGTAGAAGGGATAGGAGATATATGCATTTACTGAATAATGCTCATAAACTATTGGTATGGAATGTTAGATATGTACCTTCTTTACAAAAGAATCTTCTATCTATTCATCAATTAACTGAAAAATCCCAATATTTTTGTGAATTTCTGTGGAAGAAGTGTGGTTTTGAAGAAGTGACTTGTTGATCCTTGGTATGATCAACATGAATGCACGTGTGGAGGACAGCTCCCATACAGATGTACAGAGGTTGACATGCCTTGGGAGGATGGATTTCTTCCTCATTACAAGAACAATTTGTCATCAATGGAGACTCCACTATTCTAGATGCACCGAAAGTGCATGGTGAGATGGCATGCCAAACCACTCATTCGAGAGGTGTTTGCTCAAAGGACAGAGAGCATGAACAATTTGCTCATTGTGTTGTGAAAGATCTTTCCCAACAGAGGGGGATAAATGAGCAAACAGATGAGACAGGAGGAGTTGATTCTCGACTCTTACTACTTCGTAGATGATTTCTCACTCCTGATTATTTCTCTCACTGCGACAAAGATGCTTGTTTCTCCTACTATTGCGGAGTTGGTTCTAACTCCTATTGCACAGATGGTCACATTTCTCTTCCTGAAAAGGTTGGATGAGCACTACATGGTGTTGCAAGGACACGGTCGAGGTGACTTTGATTGCAGAGCTAACTAAGTCTTTGTATAGACTCCAACAGGCTACACAAGCCTAGAACAAATTTCTCACTCCACCTCTCCAAGTTTCTAATTCCAATACTCTGAGATGGGGCTGACACTCTTAGCCATTGATGATTCATCACTAGTCAATGAATCGCGTAACGAAGAATCAGTGGACCACTTGCCTTATCCTCTATTCCCACAACCAAATTCTTGTTTTCCGGTTCTTCTCCATTCATAACCGCAACACAACAATGGATTGCTGATTTCAAAGTACCACCTATGGCACGATCTATAGATCTAATGACTAAACATGTGGGCTTTAGGACATTTGTCAAATTTTGGGATAAACTTAGTATTGTTTCCGGTTTAGTCATTAAGAGGGGTGTTAAAATATAGAGCATTATATAGCATATAATGCAGTTGACTAGTTGTTATTCAGTTGATAACTGTTCAACCAATCTGTAACCACCTCTTCCTATATAATAAACGTTGTCACACTTGTTTGAGTGTGCATTCAACCTTCTCTGAATTCTTTCTTCTCTTTGCATATGCTAACAAACTCGGCATGGATGGTTGCCCAGATAGTTTGGGAGTTTGTGGATCTCGGGAATTTACCCTTACGAGGGTCATGAGACAACTTGATGGAGCACTTGTGAGAGTAGCTCAGTATGGATGGTTGTCCAACAATTCATGAGATTCTGTAATTCGGGAGTTCGGAAGGTGGAATCCAAAACTCGGGAATTCAACTCGGGAACTACACCTTTAGGAGGGTCAAGGAGGTAGCTTGATGGAGTTCTAACTAATCAAATCACTATTTTAAAAGGGAAAAGCTTCTGAAGAATGCGTGGTCTTGTTTGGTTCTGTTACTTCAATGTTTTGTCAGTATGTTCTATAGTTATGTTAATATTAGTTAAGTGTTAACTAATAAACGGTTGTAACCACTTCAACCATTTTGTAACCATCTCTCAAATAATAAAAGGATGGGCACACAATGAATGATGTCTGCATTCCAGTTTCTCTTCATCCGTTCTTTTTACATTCTAATATTTCTTTATTCTTTCTCTCTCTGCATATTCTAACATGAACTTCTCTTTTTTAAATAAATGCTTTTCTGTCCAAGGAGTTGAGGTGTAATGGCAACATGTTGCATTCATAAAGAGAGTGACTCAAGTTTAAATCCGCACATCACAATAAGGTTACCCACACCTCAGCAGAGATGTGCATGTACTAACATGTCTAGGACTAGGGCATGTTGATCCCTAGAACCGGTCCAGGCCCAGTGATGTGTGTGATTATTCTTAACCAAAAACTAGAAACCGTTTCCTTTAATAAAACTGGGTAAAGTTTATAAATTTTATTTCTTCTAAAACCCCAGGACGGTGTTCATTCACAGAAGTCGCTTCACAATTCGCATTGGATGTGCCTTCCAGAGGATGCAGCACACAACCATTCAGCCATACTATTTTTCAGATGGACGCAGCCTTCAACTGGTACAGCCCTCACATTTTCTCTTCAGCAGCCTCTAGACACCTGTTCATTTATAACAGTCATTAATAATAATGATGTAGATTTATCAACAGCTATCTCTCCAGCCCCAATTCCCTTTAAAATTATCCAAATTATGTACTTCGTTGAAGATGGTCTCTGCAAGAAACTGCAAAGAGCTTTAGCTACAGCACTCCGAGAGCAGGTCATTGCACCTGGGTATAAGTCAACCATACCTTGGATATCTTTAGAAAGTCGTAATGTATCACTTTACTTCTCTGACAAACAATTGACAATTTTGCATATTTGTTTCCTCTAATTAGCAAAGAAGGCCAATCTGAATAAATTACCAAAAAAATTTGATTTGGAGATGCAAATTGACCATTAAGCACAAGTCAGGATGTTAAACAAGACTTGAGGTGATACTATGGCAAGGCCGATGACATCAATTAGACTCCATTGTATGCTTGATGCAGCGATCATGCACTATGCACATTGTTAGCAACAAAATTCCTATTTGCACTGCACAAAACATCAGATTTCTACTGTTTAAACCATATCAAACAGAAACTATTTTCTCAGTCATTAGTCATATATAAAAGTGTCAGACAGGTATATGCAGCCAAGAAATGGTTCTATCATTTGGTTAATATGCTCCTCCATAAGCTGCAGGTATGGTTTGATAGTGCTAGAGACTTTTCCTCCGTTTTTGGTATAAGCTTTTCCAGCCCAGAGCATGAGATGAATAAGTAGAACAAACAAAATACACAGTCACAAACTAGCATCTTAATATAGCAGAATAAAAACGGATTGACCTAATTAGTAAGAAATATAACATATGCCTGCAAAACCCATTTAGATTAACAGTTGTATGTATGGACTGTTATGTAAAAAACAAAAGAATATCGGGCAATAATGTACTTCACTAGACACATTTAATTAATTTAGGACATAAAACAATTCCAATCAAATAAACCCATAATCATGTAGATAAAGAAAAGATGACTTGAAGGTGCAATGAACCTGTCTTGGAGGAGCTCACCTTATCGGTGTGAGGATGCATTGTCTGTTCACATTTCTCAGCAACAATATCCCATATCTTCACAGATTTGTCAGCACTTCCACTGGCCAAGACATTCCTGCAGTTATTTTTGCAACACATACCAAAGAATTGCTTCAACATGTGAAATGACCTTCTTAATTGCGCATATAAGAGCAATATAGCTAAATCTAAGAAGGTGGATCTTGAGGCACACCTGTACTCCATATTCCATGCCAAACTAAGGACAGCATCCGTATGGCTTCCATCTTTATACGTGATACCCTGTAAAACAGGGTTTGTGTGTTTAAACATTTTAAAATTTTGAAAGAAGAGTGATGAGTCACAAATTTTAAAACGATTTGAGAAAAAAAAATGAAGATATTTGATTGAGTTTTCCCATGGCTGTTTTAAGGGATTTAGCATGCAAGTATAAAAATTATTAATCAGCAGAGGCAAAATAAATCTTTAATAATCATGTATCGTATAGAGGAACAGGTATAAACCCTCATTAACTAAATAGGAACAAGAACAACAACATATTAAAAGAGTAGCTAAATTATAATGGTGTTATGACAATGAACTTCCTATATGTTACCTGTAATGTTCAAAACCTTCACAGTTTCTTTCCTCCCATTACCCATCAACAGCTGACACTGAAACGGGATTATTTTGTAGCCTAATTCAACACTTTTATTGTTTACTCATTCTTCCGGTTAAATTTCTACCATTGAAGCACAATATACAACATATTTTCAGGTCTTTGGTTGCAATTTTTATATGACCTATATTTTGTTGGAAATATTGTCATTGATGTCAAAAGAGTCATTGATGTTAAAGGAGAATGCACAGCAATCAAAGAGAAGTAGTACAATGATCAGATGTAATAAATTGGAAATATTGTCATTGATGTCAAAGGAGTCATTGATGTTAAAGGAGAATGCACAGCAATCAAAGAGAAATAGTACAATGATCAGATTTAATAAAGGAGAATGCACAACAATCAAAGAGAAATAGTACAGTGATCAGATTTAATAAAGGAGAATGCACAGCAATCAAAGAGAAATAGTACAGTGATCAGATTTAATATAATAAACAGTGAATGTAATGAACAGTAATCACATTGTATACCAGCAATTAATTGATATTATATTATGTTATGGCTACAAGTGGCGCTCATATTATGGACAGCGATTTAATGAAGGGGCAGCATTTAATTAATGGGCCAGCCAACTTGATTATAGGAGTTAAATTAATTTAAGAAAGGATGCATCTTTTGGGAACATTGCCCCTCTTGGTGAAGAGATGTGAAGGTATAAAAGATAGATGAAAGGATGGAGAAAAGAAGTATGAGAAATAGATCGATATATCATTAAAGTCTAAGAGAAGTGTGGGAAAAGAGCAGAAATGTATTGACAAATATAGTGAAGAGAAGAAGAAAAAAGCATTGCCATCATCCAGTTGAAGAAGTAACTATAGAAGGTGGAAGTTTATTTTGTGAGGTCGGTGCCTCACAATTTGGGGATTGGTGTCTTCAATGAGTTGGTGCTCACAAATTGGCTGAGTTCGTGCTTGGCATTGGGAATTGGTGTCTCCAGTAGGTTGGTGCCTACAAACATTTGTAAAGTATTTAATTTTGGGCTGGATTTGGACGGTAGATCCAAGTAGTATGTTGTTGCTCTATGTTATGTTATTTGAATGCTTTTAAATGCTTTAAATGTGGATATAAGTTTTAATAAGTAAAAGTTTATCTTATACTGATTCACACCCCCTCTCAATATAAGCGTGTGCTTAACATATTTCTGATTTCCCACTCGTCATTTTCTGCTTGGCTTAGAAATGCTTGGACGCTCCACACAAAATATTGTACATCTAACTTACAAGAAGAATGGATATGGAATTCGGTGTGGGTATGAGTCTAGTTCAGGATTGGCAACTTCATAAGAATTTTGGACCTGTTATAATTAGGGTTTTTTTAGTAATATATAGGCAAATTGTGCATGATGTTAGCCCTACGCTAATCTTTAGTCCTAGGTTTCCCACCTTATTAAGCATGCCAAGACACATAGTTATCATCATTATACATTTTTTCATAATTCAAAAATCTTGGACTTGCCAAAACTCAGCAACCCAGAATTTTGACTCAGACTTGGACTTGGCAAAAACTCAACAAACAAAATACATATATAAAATCTTAAAATTATATTAATTAACTTGCAAAATACTTACTTAATGCATAAAAGAATTTAGAGAATGCATAGATTTATTTTCTATTATATTTAGACAAAAAATAATACAATGCACATCATAATATCCATGTTGCATAGAAATGCCCCATGTTGATTCTACACAGAAATGTACTGGTACAATCCACGGGTACAAAATGACCCGAAAATGCCTGGTCAGGTATTCCATCTACAAAAAAAATTGTATATCACAACATTTCCATGATTATGGTCCTTTACCTTGCATCTTGTAAAGGCCTTTTTTTATGTATATCACAACATGTTTATTTTATGTATAACAAGAAAGACTTTTGGTTATATTCTTTGTGCTTTTATATAAACAACAATATTTTTTGGCCAATCATTGTGTTTTTATATATATTTTGCATGTCATATGCTTCGTGAACATGTGAAATTCTAAGCATGTTGAATGTTCTGAAATTCACGAATACTATATTTTTCAGTGTCTTATCTTTTATAGACTAAAAATGAGTATTATGTTTTTTTATATATTTTAATATTTTTGTTTTTAATATATTTTACAAACATTTTTGTGTCGTTTCATATCCAAGGCTATTTTGAAAATCCACATTTTGGACATGTTTTTGTTTCCAAGCAAATTAGCATTCATATGATGATTGATCATTTTCCTAGAAAATTACAAACCCCTCAATTTCGCAACTTTCTCTTCCCCTTCTTTATAGTCATCGTCCTTGAACAAGAAGGTAAAGATTCCTCCATAGATAAAAATTCATCATCATGTGTGTCATCACCCAGCCCCACCACCATTGTTGCTTCCACTTCTATTGCCACTGCCCCTTATGTCACATCCCTTTCAAAATCTGCAATCTCCTCGGTAAACATGGGCTTCACATCCTCGGAAATCCAATTTGAATATAGATCAATGTCATCCTAGTCAATCATCTCATTGGACTCCTACCCCTCTACCTTATTGACATGAAAGCGAAGATCGTATTGCAAAGGACAAGGTCATTGAGCCATTGTTGTGTCACCGTGTCTCATTTCTTCATATGAATGCTCTCAATCAAACTCCAAGTGCACTCACACAAAGAAACACTACAAGGTTGGCAAAAAATATGGATGGCTAGCCTCTGAAGATTTGTTGTTTTTCCACCTTAATCTTCCCTCAACAAATCTGCAAATTATAACTTTCTAAGTAAAAACTAAAATGGATTTACTTTGCCTACGACTCTAAATTGATTTATTTTGCCTACACTATTAATATTTAGTACTTAATATTTAGATTAAATAATCAATTTTCATTTCTTATGTTTAATACTTTAATTATTAAACTAAATACAAACTTAACCTAATAGTTTGTAGTTAGTGGCATTTTTGTGGGACTGTAAGTTTTCTGTGCCTTTAGTCTTTCTATTTTAGTTAATATAAGGGCAGTTCCAATAGTAATAGTTTGTATTTAGGTTAGGTTTGTGTTTAGTTTTTTTAGGTAATTAAGTGTCATTTTAAATTAATATTATAAACTTATAATTTATAAAAATTAAAATAGATTGCTTTTGAATAAATAATATTAATAGTTTTATTTTATTTTATTTTAGTATATAAAAACTAATAATAATGCAACACAGTAACATTTTGCAGATTTTGAGGAAGTTGGACAATAGTCAAGATGCCTAAGCAGATCCATAATTGGCATTGGCTTACAAACAAAGTTGATATGAAAATGCATAAATGGACTAATAAATGGTTATCCTCAAAGTGGAAGAATGACATTGGCCAAAGTTGTCCTTCAAGCCTTGCCAATCTATGTTTCCTCTATCTTGAACATTCCGGTAGAATTTTGAAACAATTGGATTCCTTATGTCAGAAATTCTTATGGAGTGGCCTGCAGGGAAAAGAAAGTGGTCTCTAGTGAAGTGGGAAACTCTTTGTCAGCCTAAGAAGGAAGGTGGTTTAGGATTCAAATCTTCCCCCAAGCAAAATAAGGCCCTGAGCAACTAAACTCTATTGGAGGATGCTAATGGCTCCAAATGATTTGTGGGCTGCCAATATTAGAGCCAAATATGTGGAGAATAATTCCCCTGAGAAAATTATTTGGCTGTCTCTCCCCTCTAAAGGTTCACCCATTCTTGTTGTTCTAAAAGTTGGAGAAGAGATTATAAAAAAACATTTGTTTTGGATTGTGAATAATGGTCAAAATGCTAACTTTTGGACGGATTCTTGGGATGGGCATCCTCCAATCATCACCCAATACCTAGAGTTAAGGACAATAATGGATGAGATGCATGAAATAGGGTGGATTAAGGTTGCTCATTATTGCAAGAGAGTCACCTATTCCTAGGAAATTGGACAGTGTTGGATTCCTAGTCTGGAATGGCCCATATGATTTGGGAAGGAGTAGAAAACTCAGAATAACTAATATTCTTTTGGCCCACCCTCTCTCAACTTCTCCAATGCCTGACTCATTAGCGTGGGGGAAAATTCTACAAGTGCTTATACAGTATCTTCAGATGCTTCTTTAACCAAAGGCACTTCTCATCCTCTAAAGGATATTCTTAACCATATATGGCAGCCTGCTATATGGCCAAAGGTGAGCTTCTTTGTATGGCTGGTTTTAAGGAGGAGTCTTAACGGGGGACAGATTCATGAAACATGGATTTTATGGTCCCTTCCGATGTGTCTTATGTTTGGAAAATGAGGAGACCCTTTCTCATTTGTTCTTCCAATGCCCTTGGGTAGTCCACTATATGGAAGCTTCTAGCTAAACTGTTTAACCTTCCTTGGATCAGCATTCAGTCTTTTGAGCAGATGATTAGAGATTGGCATTGTCACCTTCCTAAAGGTCAGAATCTGCTACTTGCATTATGGGCTGGCATAACCCTTCTCCTTTGGAACATCTGGAAGGAACGAAATAGCAGAATCTTCCAGCAGATCAGCAGAGACATAGATTATGTCTGGGAGAAAATCAAAATCAATGTTGCAGAATCTATCAAACATAAGATTTGTGTTCCTCAGACTCTCAACCCGGAATGGGAGCAGGTGTGTAAACAATTGTCTTTGCAACCCAAGAACTCAACAATGCCTGCATATAGGTATAAAATGAAAAAACAACGGGATGGACATTGGACAGCTCCCCGATTGAGTATGGAAAACTGAACATTGATGGAGCCTCAAGGGGTAATCCGGGCCAGGCTGCTATGGGAGGCATTGGTAGATCGTATGATAAGTTTGTAGCCTTCTTCTTTGCTGAAAAATTGGGAGTTGCTACCAATAATTTAGCAGAGATCAAGGCAGTTTACAAAGGGATGCAAGAGGCTTTGAAAATTGGATGGCAAAAAATCCAAATTGAATTTGATTCAAAGTTATTGTCAACCAATTAGCTAATCTGGAAAGAGGTCACAGGTAAAAATTGGCAAATTGAAAGAGAGGTTGGGAAAATTCACCAATTGCAAAACCAGTTCCAAGATGTGCAATTCAGCCATATTCCCAGAGAAAGTAACAAAGTGGCAGATGGGCTGGCCAATTGGGCTCTTGACAACCACAACCTTATGTGTTATGGGATGCCTCCTAGGTGGTGGTCGACCATGATTCAAGGGAACTCAAGAAACAAAGCAGATTTGTACAAATTGTTTCAAGGACTTGAGGAAGATTTTACATTCTGATTTGTACTAATGAATGCTACTAAGTATCCTTTTTTGTATATGGCCCAAGCTTGGACCAATAGCTTTCAAGCTTGGCATAGTCGAATTTGTACATTTTGATTTCTATATAATATAAATTGGGTCCAGTTTTTTTTTTAAAAGATGTCTAGTAGTAGTCATCCATTGAAGATGAAGTACATTGTCCAAAAAAATGATAAAATTAAAAAGAAAAATGAGGTTCACCTTGTGTAATGGTGATATTACGAGAAGCAAAACTAGAGTTTGGTAACATTACATTGGAGGATCCATCTAGATGTGAAATGGTGTCCAATGGAAAATGACAATTAAGAGGAAGCAAAAATAGAGGTTTCATAAATCGAGTGCAAGCTAAATTTAATGTGAGTCATGCAAATTCATTAGCTTCAAAAGCAAAGAAGGCTAAAATCCAACACTCTATGTCACAAATGGACTCCTTCAATAGTTCAAACTGCTTTGCATTACCATTTCCCCAAGGAAGCGAAAGTGTCAATGGAGTTGAAAAGTCACAAGGTTCATTGAAGTCCATGTGAAGGCCACAACAAAAACATGAGGTAGAAAGGTTGCATCAATATATTTTTTTACACAAAGGCCATCCCTTTCAATGATATCCCTTCTCCACATTTCAAATCCTTAAAAGATGCAGCAATTGAATTTGGGAATGGTTACAAGTTGCCTTCTTATGAAACAATTAGAATTGCCTTCTTATGAAACAATTAGAAACCTATGTTGCCACAAAACATGTACCACGTGGCGAAATGCGGAAACATCGGTTTTCAAAAAAACTTGGGTACAAAACATTACGAAAACGTCCACGTGTCTCAATATATTATAAAAAAATTAAATTTAAATTTATATATATATATATATATGCATAGTACTCATTTTCAAAATTTTAGTCCATGGACCATAAGAGATAACTGATAAAACACTCAAAATATTTTGTATTCATTGAAATTTGAAGTTCTAAAGATTCATCATTCAACATGGTTACAATTTCAATGTTTCATATATACATGATTATAATCTAGATTCTAGAATATATCATCTAGATTTTCCTCATAATCATCTCCATGAATACCATTGACAACTCCACTCCCACTAGCTCCACTATCCATCCCTTGTGTAGAACTTCCCGATCTTCATCATCAATACCAAGCTAGTGAAAGTTGGCTAAGAGTAGCAGCAGAAGCATCAAAGTCACTAGCCTCAAGATCAATATCCCAAAGTTTGTTGGGACCTCTAATATAGCCTTCAGTCTTGTGTGATAGGATGTGCAAATTGGAATGTACATACACTAAATCCTCAGCCTTCTTGGATGCTAACTTGTTCCGTTTGGCTGAGTGGATGAAGGTATATGTACTCCAATTCCGCTTTGTTGAAGAATTACTAGCCACTTGTTACAAAAAAGTTAGAAATTTCCAATTAGTAATAATATTAATTTACTAAGAACATAAATTTTTAATTAATAAACAAACTTTTGATTTCATTTTAATATTTTATACCTGTGAGAGGATTTTAATGGCAATAGTCGTAGGTACTTGGCATCATGGCCATGTACATACCACCACATGACTGGGGTCATGTTGTACTTGTCACATAATGCCTCCATTTCACCCATGCTACCATTAGACGTAGAGACAAAGATCCCCATTTCATAGCAGACCACACTAGCTACAACTAGATCAGGAAAAAGCCTTCGAAATGTTGCCTTAGTTCCATTTGCAACTTCTTGGTCATTATATGGTGGTTGCCTATCAGGTAGCCCAAGTATTTCACTGCTATAATATTTGGGATTCAGGGCATAGGCAAGGAGATGCAATGGGGTGGTCATTTTATTCCACCTTCTCATGATCACGCTTTTAACTTGATTGTAGAAGATTTCTTTAGGATCTTGCTCTTTTTGTTGTATGATGTCTCTAATTTTTTCAAGCATAGAGTCAATGCCATCATAGATTTCCCTATGCAAGCGTGATCTTTGTCTGCATATCTAATCATGGATAAAATAGGCTCAATAAAACTGAGCAAGTATGCAACCTTTTCCCACCAATCATCAAGTATCAATGATTTTATTTTGATGGCTCGTTCTGTGTTTCCTTGCCTCCACACGGACCAAACATCATCAATCACCATATTGCTTAAGGCTTGTTTTACCTTCACAAGTCGATTTGAGCATGTGAGAGGCAAATCTTGTTTCAACAACCTATTAAAATAAATTAAAACAAGTTAATAAAATATAAAATTAAATTTAAAAGAAATTCAATTGATAATTTCATAGAAAGTTAGCAAATAAAAATTAGAAACTAGTAAATTGTTCCCTTACCTTCAGCAACTCCAACCTTGAGAACCTCCTTAAGATAGCCTAGGACATATGATGACTTATGACAAACATCTTAATCTCAATCCCTCCATATAAACTTTCTCTATCCATGGTATTTTGCCAATCTTCTGCAAAGCATCAAATTCAAGGAGTGTATTGCACAAGGTGTCCAAAATATGTGCTCATATCTCCCTCTACAATCAACCCTGCTGCTCTACAATTTTTGTTTATCTATAATGACTTGGACAACGCTTTTGATGGCCCACCACTCAATACCATCAATCAAAATATTAGCAATAAATTGTGCATCTTTCACTTCACCCTCACAATCAACAACCTTTAAGAACATTGCCCCTTTAGGGCATACTACAACAATGTTGATTAGGGGTCTATTTCGGCATTTTTCATCCATCTGAAATAATAGATACCCCTAAATCCTTCCATGAATCCCTAATTGGCTGCAAAGAAGTATGTATATGGTCCACTTTTTTGCAAATTGCAAAGAAGCGGGTGATATACTCATGGATAGATTTCCTCGTATCTTTTCAATGCCATTTGTAGCCCATGTGTTGGATCTTTTGCTTGAAAATCTATTAAAATTAGAGTGGGTAAGTAATATTGTGACTAAAGGAAAACAAATTTCTAAATTTATCCTCAATCACCGCTTGACATTGAACTTGTATCATTCCTTTGCAAAGCATGAACTTCTTTCCCCCTCTGAAACAAGAATTGCCACCAACTTCATTACTTTGCAAAGGGAGATAGAGGAGAGGACAGCACTAAGGAAAGTGTTGGTTACTTGATGAATGGGAAGAGTCAAATATTTCCAAGGAAATCCATTCCAAAAAAATTGAAAGAATTATCTTAGGGGACACATTTTAGGAGGGGGCTAAGAAGATCATAAATATGTTTAAGCCACTTGTTCAAATTTTGAGAATGGTTGATGGAAATCAACCTTTCATGGGGTTTTGTGTATGAAGGCATAGATATAGCAAAGGAAGAAATCCAAAAGTTACTTGCAGATGATGTTGAAGAAGTGTTGTGTATTTGGGAAATCGTGGACAAACAACGGTTCATGCTACGTTGTCCTCTACATGTGGCAACATGCTATCTAGATCCTAAATTAGTAGAGGCAAAGGAAGAAATCCAAAAGTTACTTGCAGATGATGTTGAAGAAGTCCAACGTATTTGGGAAATCACGGACAAACAACGGTTCATGCTACATTGTCCTCTACATGTGGCAACTTGCTATCTAGATCCTAAATTAGTAGAGGTAAATCAAAGTGCATATGAGGAGATTAAGAGAGGTATACATGCAAGAATCCACAGGTTGCTTCCTAATTAAAATCTGAAGGAAATGTCAAGGGAGCAACTTATTATTTTCATGAACCAACTTAAAATGTTTGGTGACAAAGAAGCAAAGGCTAGTAGGATGAAGTGGGAACCATCTAAACGGTGGTAAACTTAAAGGTCTTTTACCCCATAGTTGTAGAAGCTTGCCATGCGAATCTTCAGCCAATGTTCTAGTCCTTCCTACATGTGAAAGAAATTGAACTACACATAATTTAATCCACACAAACAAGAGGAATCAACTAGGGGCTCAAAACTCTCGATCTTGTATTTGTTCATAGCGATCTACCATTGCTTACTCTCTTGCAAATGAAGATGAGAACTCTCGCCTTGGAGAAGCGTGTTTTGGAGATGAGGAAAATGTTGTTGTTGATGATAAGCCTACTAGTGTAGGATTAGACAAAGATGCTAGTAATACTTTTGATATAGAAGCAGTTTTGATGTTGCAGATGTTTCAAATTACATTCCCATTTTTAGTTAATGGTGTAAACTTTGATGTTTGAACAATGGATAATCCCCATCACTAAATTTTATATCAATATGTATTAAGTTTGTGTTAAACACTAATGGATATCCCGAACTTTTTCCTCGATCTGAACAACCCAAACTTTTCGAACATGGTAACTATGTTAAACACAAATGAGAACTTAGCTGAATTGTAATCTACATAATATATAGAAATGGCACACAAGATATAGAACAGGTTTTCACCTAGGAAACCCTTTCGAGATAAAAGAAAAACCAGCATAGTAACCTTGTTTTATCAGCATCACCTTACAAATACAATAAAACAACCTTGAAGGCATTGAAGCAATATTCATATTCGATAGTCCATGCACTTATAGATTATAACTACAAAACACTACGAGAAATATCGTCCATGCACTAGACCGTATAAGAATATCTTCCAACTATGTTTGATTCAAAGAACGTCGGTCCATATCATGCTAAGACTTGACCCCTATCCATAACATGCAATCACATAGGTTGTTGCAACCATTAACAATATTCACTCCGTAAAATTCCACTAGCATTTAAGCTAGCTCGCCACTAAGAACCAAAGAATTTGCTAATTCCTTGGTGACCATTGAGCAAATTCATCATTGCCCAACACTCCACAAACTATGTCAGAGTATTATCAATGCATTTCTTTACACCTCCAATCTCCTAGTCCAATCGGACAAGTGTTGATAACACATCACATGTTGCGACTCCAATGTTGCGCAACAACATTGTGCACCATAATGTAACTCCCAATACGCACAATGTTGCACATAATGATCCACATTGTGCAAGTCCCGTGTAATGTCCATGTACTCATATACTTATGCAAATACCCCTGCAAAACTTTCCTCTGCACGTCCTATGTTAGGTTGAGACATTCCCCCGTAATGTCCCCATTTTCCGAAGACCCTTAGCCTATTTTTCCCCGTGGGCTTTGGGATGTTGCAAGGGGAAAAATTATATTAAATAATTAAATATTATTGCCGGGAGAGTGATTTTTATCATTTGAAATTAGAAAACAATAATTATTTAATTATTAAGATTATTTAATTTAATTCCCAAAATATAAAATTAAATGGGGAATTAATTAAATAATATTTAGGTGGCTTTTAAAAATTAAAATCACCCTTTTAAAAAGGGGACGCCACACCTAGGAAAGATAAACTGCTTTTATTAAATAAATTCCCTCTCCTAGGGATTTCAAATTTTGTGCCTCCTTGCTTATAAAAGGAGTGCTAGGATCATTGTTACATTTTATGTTATGATGAGATTTATTTGATACTCCATGCTTGGAGTTGGGATGCATGCCCATTGATGTTTTCTCTCTCTCTCATGCTTGGGAGATCTTTGTAGCTGGTTATTGAGAATCAATTTGAAGAAGTTATTTGTGCAATCTCAAGTGAGATCCATGTCTTTGGCTTTAGCTAATTTTTAGATGAAGTTTGCCATTGAAATCTGCATGTTTTTACTGTAGCGATTCACTGTAGCAGCTGGTTTGTGATCAAAAACAAGAGTTTTGGGAGTACTTTTGGCAAATCGACTTTGGTGTATTGGTTTCTAATATCAGCGATCCCTTTCATAATATTTGTGAGCTGTTTATATGCATTTTTGAGTGTGGTACAGTCAGCCTTTTGCATGCTTTCATGTCCTATTTTACAGCGACTTGCTTTAATAATGACTGTGATCAGGTTTAGTGCATTGTTGTTGTGAATCGATTGAGTTAGTGGCATGGTTTGGAGCTCTTGGTTGCAACGAGTCATCTAGGGCATATTGATGCTAATTGTTGGTGTTATATGGATCTGATTTTAATATAAATTAAGACTGTTATTTACCCTTGGCCAGCGATTTCATGGTGTAACCATTTGGGTGTTTAAAAGCATGTTTTAATTGCTCTAATGTGCAGCGACCAGCCTGGGCATATTTGGTGACTAGTTTTGGAGCATTCTTAGCAATTAGATCTGTGTTATGTGATCTCTATTGCCCAGTAAAATTCCTCATGAATATCTAATGCATTGTTGTGGTGGTATGACTTGATATGTGCATGGTATGGTAAGATTATAACTTCTATATGACAGCAACTTCCTTTATGATGAATGTGGATTGATTGGGAGTATTATATGGAATAGATCGACTAGGTGCTTGCATGTTTGTATAAGGTTTTTGCAGTCCCTCTTGACAGTGACCTAAGTAGAGCAAGTTTGGTGATCACTTCATATGATTTTTATTCAACTAAATCTGCTGTCATTTCCTGGGCAACAACAACTTGTTTTGGGGCATTTTAGGAGCAAATCAATGAGCATTTACAGTCTTATTACCAGCGACTTCATTGGGTTGGAGTATCAAGGGTTTTCTTGCATATTTAAGTCATATATGATCAGCATACTGTGTGTTTTAATTCACTAAATACCAGCAACTCTTTGAGAGCAATTGTTAGGGGTTAGTGATGTATTTTGAACCTCCTTTCAGCAGCGAATTGTACAAGTAATTTAAGCTGAGTTTGAAGTATGATTTCGTCATCATTTTGGGAGTAATTCATGGTTCATTGGCAGCTGGTAGTTGTATGTTTCTGTGTTATTTGAAGGGCTGATTTTAGAGTATGTTTGCATGAGCTCATGGGTCAAAGAAGTCTGATTTCTAAGGGGTATAGTTTCAGCTGTGAATGAACCATTCGTTAGAGGCCATTAAACCCCTTTATTGGGTTTATTGAGTCATCTACTTGATTGGTTCAAATAGCTTTTGACGGAGTTTTTACTATTTTCAGTTGATTGGAGTATTGAAGGGTTGTTGATTTGCATATTTTCTATTGGTCCCGAAGTGGGATATTACAGTGGTATCAGAGCAACTTTCCTTTGCTCCTTATGGGTTTGTTTGCAGAGTGAATCATGGAGCTTGCTAGTATCGGAGGTTTGAGGACCAAGCTCTATAAGCTTGGAAAAATGCTCAAGGGTCCTTCACTTGAGAAGAGCATATTGATCTACACTCTGAAAAAGGTGGTAAGTTGTTTGTGTTTGGTTAAGCAATCAGATTGTGGCTTGATGATTTCAGTTTTGGATCTTTTGGGGGCACATTTGGTTAGTCCTAGACTTTTGAAACATACAGATCCGATGTGAGGCTTGTAGTTATCACTTGTATAAGTGAAATTATGAGGATTAAGGCTCCAGAACCACCCTATAATGACCACATCATGAAGGAAATATTTCAGCTCATGGTGGACAGTTTTGAGGGTCTTGGTGACATCACAAATGTTCTTTTTGCTAAGAGGGTCACTATTCTAAAAAATATGGCAAACATTAGATCTTGGGTCCTAATGATAGACTTGGAATGTGATGAACTCATTTTTCAAATGTTTGACAATTTCTTTACTTCTATTCATAGGGATCATGCAGAGATTGTGGTTTCTTCAATACAAATTATTATGTCTTCAATTCTGAATGAGGAGGATGATATTTTGATGCCACTTCTAACAATTTTATTTGCCTACATGAGAAAGGAGAAGCAGGAAGTGTCACCCACAGCAGAAACACTTGCTCAAGATATAATAAATCAGTGTAAAGAGAAGTTGAGGCCCTATTTGACTAACGAAGAGCTTGCTGGTCCGGTTGTACATGTGCAGCGAAAAACAGTGAAGGAAGAAGAGCCATTAGATGAGGAGCAAGGTAAAAGTTCTTTATTGGTTGAAAAGATTTCCTTGTCTTCTAATATTTGCATGCCTAGTGGAGTTTATCTACCTCTAATCTTCGCAAGTTTATCCCCGATCTCCACTTGCTTTTCTTATGTGATTTACCTCAAACAACCTATGCATTATCAGTTTGATGATCTTCAACAGACTTGCGCCTCATTTCTTCTAATAATAAGGTTGTCATAATCTCATCTATATTCAACTTGGATGATATGCTAGTAAAAGCCATTACTAGGTTATCCAAAGAGTCCGGAAAAGAGCATAGAAGCATTATATCTTTCTTCATCATCCACTTTTATATCCAGGGGCAATAATTGACTAATCGCAATATTAAAGGCATTCGAGGGCTCTATAACCAAGCCATCAGCATTCACCCTTAATGAATATAGCTTCTTGCACATGAATAGTTTGATGACAGAGTTTTAGTATAGTACAACATTCTCAACTTATCCCATAAACTCTTTGATGTCTTTTCATCAAATACATTTTTTTATATTGGAGTAATGAAAACAAAGTAATATAAGCCCAGCAGTAAGCAGATCAAAAATTAATACAACCTTTAATCAAAGAATATAAAATCACAAGCTTATAAGAGCACCAAGTTATAGGAACAACACATACATACAATTCAAACAAGATTGAAAAATCGGGGGCAACGACTACAAACAAAAAGCATTAAATCGAGACATGTTATCAAATCAGGGATCATTCCCAATATTAAAATATTTATGTCAACCTCGCTGTCCTCGCAGATGATATAAGTGTCCTCGTCTTCAACCTCAAGATTTATCACAGGGTTTGTAATACAATTAGGTTCCATGGTGGACTCAAGTCCCTCAATACCAATTGGTCCCCTAGTGCTACTGCTAGCATGAACATCAGTAGCATCCCTACAGGTAGCAATCTACACGTACTCTTCCATAGAATTTGGCTAACCTTTAAAAACACATGGGAAAGAATTTATAGCAAGATTGAGATAAAAACATAGTTACCTAAGTCTATGGGAGAGGAGGACATGGGGATGGAGTTTCTTAAAAGCAAAATTCTCCCAGGTTTTAGGGACAATGGAAAGATAGCAAGGAGCGCTATTAAAATAATATATAACAAATAATATTTAAATATTTTAACTTTATTCAATAAAATTTAGGGGTTTAAACTTTATTTTATGTTTTTCAAGGGAATTTTCATATTAGGGTTCAATGTTTATTTAAAGTAACAACTTTAATTTGGGGGTTCGATTTAAAATGAATGTGCTAGAAAAAAAAATTGAAGACATCCCTCCAATCCCCATCTCATAAACATCCTGAACATTACCAAAATCTAGGGACCATACCCCACATAAAAATGGTTAAAAATATGAATGTACAATGATAAAACACAAGAAGTCAGTAATTTATTGAGGTGCAACCACTCAAGCAAATGATCACAAAGAGATGTCTAGAAATAGAAATCTTGTTGCACATCATCCGTAAGACTGGCTTGCAACAACTTTCAAGTCAATGATCTGCTATTGGTTATTTTATGTGCTATAATATTATGAAAACAATATAGTTTGTGGAGCTACTAAGGTAAGCATTGTTGCAACTGAGCAATTAAATTCAATTGGTTTTTACTAAAGAAGGTACATTTGCTTCAGCTATGTTGCTTCTTGCAAATGGACTGAAAACACATATGGTGTATAGTTTTTACATTTCTTGTGAAGATTTAAAGCCAACATTTTACCGCTTAAAGCGGTAAAAGAACCAAATGAAAAAATTGTCAACACATTGTGGAATTTTTATTTTTATTTTTAAAAACACCTAAAAATATTATTTCATGAGAAAAATATTTGTACAATGTCGACTATGCCAGGCATGGAAACTATTAGTCCAATCCCGAGCATTATGAAACAAAATAAACTTAATGAACATCATGAAAGATTATCAAGTTTCAAAATAGCATTCATATCTTTCTACTCTATTGAGGCCACCACAGAGAGGGATCTCCATAAAGATCGATGTCATGATTGTCCGAGCCCAATTAGCTGAGAGCATCGCCACCCGATTTTTCTCTCCGTTTCAGAAATATGACTAATTTGCAACGACTGAAAATTAGCCTGCAAGCCTTGGATTTTTCTTTTTTCACGTTCAATCTGCCAATTTGAACTCCCTAGATTGTTTGAAGAAGTCAACATCCTAACAATAATCTTGGAATCTGATTCCACTTGCACCTGAGTCCAACCACACTTAATAGCCTCTTGTAAACCTCTATAGATAGCTCTAATCTCAACAACATTGTTGGTAGTAGTTCCCAGATTTTCAGCAAAGAAGAAAATAGCTCTCCCATCATGCATTCTTCCAATACCCCCATTGCCACCTTTCCCGGATTTCCCCTAGAAGCCCCATTCGTATTCACTTTTTGTTGGCTAAATTTTCTGCATTGTTGAAAACCTAGGCAGTCATGAGATAAATCTCCCTCATTTACCGGTGAGGCTCCCGTGTCAGATTTGTCAATAAAATATGCTAGTATCTATATGGGGGTTTTACTTTAACCATGCAGCTCATGAACCATAGCTGTATAGTTTTGCAGCAAGTAAGCAGCTGTTAAAGAAAGAAAATATTTAAAGAAGGGAATAATAAAACACAGGGAAGAAATAGGGAAGATGTGCAACCCAATCAATAGATAACAGAGTTGATTGCATGCACATAGACGGAACCAATAGATATCAACACAGAATTATAAGCAAAGGCAACTTCAGATCTAGATCTAAAATAACACAAAGTTTATAAGTAGATCTAAGACAAAAGCTAGAAACAAAATGCACCGTGACACAAAGTTCTCCGAAATCTGCTCCTTTGTATTCCTTTGCTTCAAATAGCTATCAGGGGTTTCAACACAAAGTCTAGAACACAAGAATGTTGCTTACAAACTTTGATCATCTTTACCCAAAGGTTCTTCCTCTACTTATAGCATGTAGAGGGGAAATTACAAATAGGAAGCTTTTAGTTGAACTGGCACATGTGGAAGTTGAAAAGGAAACAACTGGCAATCTCCCTCCAGAATTCCTCTTTGCATGACATGCATGATTTGTAACTAAAGATAAAACCTTCTATTTTGCATGTTTGCCACCTATTTCCAAGTAGTTGACTTCTTCAAGTAATGGCTTTTAAACCAATCACTTAAGTTTTATAATTTAATTGATCGCTCAATTACTTTGTCGGAGGAAATAAGAGAAAGAAAAGACATAAGAAAGCTACAGTCTTGTTCTTTTTCATATTTTGCATGCAGTTTCTTTTGCCTTTGATTCTCACCAAACTGGATTTGGAAGCGGCTGGATCTGGAAGCAAGTGACTATGATTTGCTTCATGGGTATTGCCTTTGACTTGTCTTCCTTCTTATCCTTGAAGCTTTTGTAGTTCTTCTCTAGTACATGCATCAGTGCAATGTTTGTCGTAAATAACTCATCATTTTTATTTTTAATTGCATATGAGCAATTAAAAATTCTAGAAAGCACTCCGGGTGAATGCAAATTCAATGAAGGCTTCAACTGGAAGATTGGGAGAACATGCACAAGGTCCTGGAAGGAATTCTCCATGCACTGACTTCTTCACGGGCTGCATTCGAAACAAGAGGATGAAGCCTTTGCAATTATGGATCTGGATCTGAATCTGGATCTGGATCTATGCATGATTCTGCTGATCTTTCTCGTTCATCCCGCTTTGCCATGGCTGGAGCGATCTTTGTCTGAGCAATTCTTTTTTATTCAATCGAATTCTTCTGACCGGTGCGATCTGGAGATTACTTGATTCGGAGGATATGTTCAATGTATTGAACATTGATTTAAGCTCCCTTTCTCTTATAAAAGCACCCGTAGTGAATTCCTACAATTAATTGACAAAAGATAGCAACCGAACATGAACACCGAATTTTAATTATAAAAATCTGCATATATCCAAATTTCTTTACCCCAAAAATTTGATGTTTTGTTTGCATGCAAAGCAAGCATGAATTTTATCAACTTCACCTAAGCACCCGTACCACTATGCAGACAATTATTCAGACACAAATCAAGCTCCTTCAAACCTAGGCGCCAAACTTTGAAGACTTCCAAAGCAGTAAATACACCTTCTAAGTAAAATTCCTCTCTAAATGGGGCGCCAAAATTGTCTGGGCTGCACTTCCTAGCTAAAGAATAAATTAATTCATCCTTATAGCAGCCCATGCTTATATAACATACACCATTCTATAATTAATAATTGTCCCTCCTATTCATAGCAATTAATTAATTAATTAGCATGCTTTTCTCTTCAACAAGGGTGCCTATTTTGTGCATGCTCATGGCTGTCATTAAATAAATTAAATTTATTTAATTTTAGCTCTCTACTTCCAGTTCACTTAAGCTTCACAGTGTGCTTTGACCTCATCCACTAAAAATAGGAATTAATTACATCAATTAATACTTTAAAAAGTATTATTCTTCTTCCAAATGGGGCGCACTTTTTGACATGAAGGGGCTGCATTAAATAAATAATATTTATTTAATTTTAGAATTCTAATTCTAATTTCCCTTTATCCACTTTCCCTTTGTTGACTTTTCCTCATGCTTGGGCGCCAAATTTGGAGAAAGAATTAATTAATTAATGCATTTAAAGCTGCCCTTCTTTCCCAAAAGGGGTCGCACTTTTTGACATGATGGCATTTATATTTTAAAAACTAATTTTCAATGGGATTATCCACCCTACACCACAGCTCCAAACATCCCATGATCCACTTAAGTTGTTTGACTTTCATAATGGGATTATTTACCCTACAAGACAGTTAAGAAAATCCCATCAATGCCTTAAGTGATTTTCTTTTATTTTACAATGGAATTTTCACCTGCAAGGCAAGTAAGAAATTCCCGATTTTTGTTGCCTCTAATTTTCCCATTGTGACTTAAGTGGCGTTGCTTCCATGGGAAAAAGTACCTGCTAGAAGATACAAAATTCCACACTGCCTGCAGCTACCAAAATCTCATTGTAGCTTAAAACCTTCTTTCTCAAAAATGCAGTGCCCCTGAAAAAAACTTTTTGTGCATGACTTTGTCTTTTCAGAGAGAACTAGACCTCCCGTGACAAATTCCTTCTGGCATAACGTCCATAGGTGATCTCCAGATACTCTAGGAAAGAAATCAGACTAAACCGGCAAAGGAATTGACCTAGAGAAATTTCACAAAAAACAAAACGGAAAACACCAAAAACACAAAACGTTGCCAAAAGTCACAGATAAAGCCCATGGATTCATTCCTAGTTAAAACCCTACTGGTATATGGGAATGTTGACATGTAAGACCACAACAGGGTTAAACCGGAGCACAATTTGCCTCAAACGGGGCTCAGAATAATTAAATACAAATTTTCCGCAGTAAACCCTAACGACAGAATATAACGATTTCGGGCATCTGGGTATTTGGCGAAATTGGCTAATATGACTCTCTGGGAATATCTTGACACAATACAAACACTTTCTGGCAATAAAAACACAAAACAACCCATTATTTTAAAAGAACAAAAAAATTAACATGGGGTAGTCTCAGATTTCAGGGTGAAATCTGGGGACACCACTTTTCCTAACTACAAAGGAGGAGGAACCCATTTTTGTTGGCTAACTTCTTTTTTATCTTAAAAGCGGGAAGTCGGGAATCGGTAGGCTAAAAAGAATGAAGATTACAAAGTTTACTTCATTCCAGCATAAGAGAAGAGGGAAGGGATACTTTTTGCTTGATAGTTTCTGCCATATTAATTATTGTCTTCTGCCAAACGTACCCCTTTTCTGTGATCTCTTGCTTGAAAATTCTTTTATTCCGTTCCTTCCATATATTCCAAATTAACAAAGAGATACATATCCATAAGGCAAGAAGTAAGTTTTGTCCTTTTGGGATACCTTCTTGCCATTCCTTCATCAGTTGCTCAAGAGAATGAAGTCCTTGGTAATGTATACCAAACATATTCGCAAGAGATTGCCATAAAGGAATAACCCACGAAAAAGGAAGAGATGATGTCTAGTTTCCTCCTCATTCCAACATAGAGTACATCTGAAAGGCCCATAAAAACCTCTCTTCATAAGTCTATCTCCTGTGAGAACTCTGCCATGTGCCAAGAGCCAAAGAAAAAAACTAACCTTGGGCCATATAGCAGGCTGCCATATTTGTTTAAACATAGCTTGGAGGGGATGAGGATTACCTCTAGTTAGCTCTTCATATCCAGAATGAATTGTATATTCTCCTCCTGATGAATTCCCCCATCCTATTTGATCAGGTTCATTAGAAAAGGAGAGTGAATATCTTTTCAAAATTTGGTTGATCAAAGCTTGTTCTGGCTGTTGTAAAGAAATAGGCCATTCATGAGGAGATATCCAACATCTACCCATTTCCAAATGTTGAGACATTTGTTTAGTATAATGCATAACTCTTGTCCATCCTTTTTGATGCATTGCTTCCATCACATTACGTAAATGAGGAAATTGATGGATTAAAGGAGGTTGAGCATCCCATGAATCCAGCCAAAAATATGCATGATTCCCATTATTCACTATCCAAAATAACTTTGTTTTGATCATACTTTCCCCCATTTTAAGAACTACCAGAATTGAGATCCTTTTGTAGGAAGAGAACATCTAATAATATGATTCGGTGACTTTCCAGATATTTTCCTCTAATATTAATAGCCCATAAATCATTTGGAGAAGTGATTAGCCTCCAATAAAGTTTACCAACTAGGGCTTGAGCCTGTTTAGCAGCAAATCTGAAACCTAGTCCACCTTCCTTTCTAGGAGCAACAAAGAGTTTCCCAATTTACTAATGACCATTTTTCCGATTTTGTGTCCCACTCCACAAAAAGACCTGACAAATAGAATCAATTTTTTTCAAAATTGATTTAGGAATATTGAGGATAGATGAAACATAAACTGGAACCGCCTGAAGGACAGCCTTGACCAGAGTCATCCTACCTATCGTAGATAACCATTTATTGGTCCATTTTTGTATCTTACCATTTATCTTTGCTATTAGCCACTCCCAATCTTTACTCTGCTTCGAATAAAGCGGAACTCCCAAATACTTGATAGAAGAGAACCTTTTTTGAAATGGAAAATCTTGAGAATTTTCTCTTCCTGTTGTAAGGAGCAATGGAAGAAAATAATACTAGATTTGGCTTCATTGATCAGTTGACTGTGGCTGAAGAAAAGACTTGAAGAATTTTAGCCAATTGCTTAGCTTCCACTATGGTAGCCTTCCCTGCCAAAGTAGAATCATCAACAAACTGAAGGTGAGAGAGAGGCTTAACAGAAGTAGCAAGTTGCACACCTTGTATTCTTTTATCCTGACAAGGCTTTATTCACTAATCTTCCCAAACATTCAGCCAAAATAATAAATAGAAAAGGGGACAGCGGATCTCCCTGTCTAATACCCCTAGAAGCTCCAAAAGGTTGGTAGGTTCTCCGTTAAGTAACACAGAGAAAGAGACTGAGGTTAAACAAGCCTCTATCCATTTAATCCATTCCTCAGAAAAACCAAATTTAGCTAGAACCGCTAAGAAACTTCCAATCAACTCTATCATATGCTTTGGATAAATCTAATCTAATAAACATTGCCGGTGATTTTTGGAGTTCCATAGAATGCAAGAGCTCCTGGGCTAAAACAATTTCATCATGAATCTGACGACCCGAAACAAATCCACCTTGTTCAGGGGAGATAATCTTATATGTTATACAGAAGAGGTTTAAGCCTTTCTGCCATAACTTTTGTAATAATTTTATACAAAACATTGCATAGTGCTATAGGCCTGAATCCCGAAATCTTTGTCACATCCTCAGATTTCGAATGAGAGAGATAAATGTTTTGTTTATTTCCTTAAGCATAGATTTTGAAAGTCTTGCCTCTTCCACAACACCAAGTAAATCCTGCTTTATTATATCCCAGAAAGTCTGATAAAATTCAATTGGGAAACCATCTGTCCCCAGGAGTTTTTCCTTTTCCCATACTAAAAACAGCAGTATATAACTCTTGCTCAGTAACTGGCTGAATAAGCTTTTCATTTTCCTCTTGGGAAATCAGCCTAGGCAACACATCTAAAACTTTTTGCTGACTCTGTAGATTGAGAGGTTGAGCTGTAAACAAGTCAGTAAAAAACAAAACAGCCTCTTGTTTCATTCCTTCAAGGGAATAGATTTGTTGTCCCCCTTTTTTCTTCAAAGAAGAAATATAATTATGCACCCTTCTATGAAGTAATGATTTATGGAAAAATGCAGAATTTTTATCCCCTTCATTTAACCATTGAATTCTAGATTTTTGCTTCCACATTATTTCCTCTTTGACTTCCCATTCTGTCAATTCTGTTTTTCGCAATTGTTCTTTCTGAATAAGCTCGCTTGTAATACCTGTATGACGTATTTCAGAATTAATCTCTTCCAATTGTTGGAGGATGTCAATTTTCTTAGCCTTAATGTCTCCAAACTTGGTCCAGTTCCATTTTTTAAGTTTGGTCTTAAGATAGTCCAACCTCTTAACAAAGGAGTACATCTGAGTCCCATGTCTTGGTTTTCCTTCTAGGTAGCCGGTATGGGGGTATGGTGCGGGTACGGGTACGGGGATCCGGTACGCTGATACGGCAATTTTTTTGGGGGCCCGGGTACGGCAGTACAATATACATATAAAATATTAAAAATATAGCCAAATAAGCAAAAATTCAGCCTTATACATGAATAGAGTAAACAAATTATTAATTAAGTGAAATAGCCAAATAACGTATTAATAATTCAATGCATTTTGTCATGATATTCATTGATTGAACTTCGAACAAGTACATTGTTCAAACTCCAAATGTTACAATGTCCAATTATTAACATAAATAATAACAAATCACATAACTGGACTGGAATTCTGGCTATTACCAGCTCCCTTCAAATCTGGCAGTTCAAATTCCTTTGGGGTTTCTCTTATTATTCCTGCATTAGTCTTACTTGCTAGTGGAGATGCTGCCACTGTGTTTTTTGATCCTACATTACCCAAACGCATCTCAACTGTTGCAGTTTCAGCCATTGTTTTAGGTACTTCTGTGAAGTTTTACCACAGTTGAATCATTTACATAATCACATCTATGGACCTTTATTGACCCCCAAAAAAGTTTTTTTACAAAAAGTTAAAAAAATTAAAAAATTGTTGTTTTTACTGATGGGTACGCTGTGGGTACGGCTGGGTACAGCTGGGCCCTGGGTACATCCAGCAATACCCGGGTATGTCTGGGTACTTCTCAGGAAGTACCCAGATGTACCTGGTACTGTTGAACATACCCTGAGCGTACCCCCTATCCACCGTGCACTCGTACCCATGCCCTGCAGGGTACGTACTGGCTACCTAGCTTTCCTTCCATCCACCACTGTTGAATGCATTGTTTGATATTTTCATGTCGCAGCCACATCAATTGAAATCTAAAGGGTA
The DNA here is from genome assembly GCA_018340775.1 of Taxus wallichiana var. yunnanensis. NCBI lineage: Eukaryota > Viridiplantae > Streptophyta > Pinopsida > Cupressales > Taxaceae > Taxus > Taxus wallichiana. Next base: position 653,823,288 of record CM031234.1, read on the forward strand.
CATTATGCCGAAGAGATTTCCCTATCTCAAAAGAAACAGGCCAATGATCTGAGCTTGTGGAAAATTTTAAGATGTCATATAACCTACCTGTTGTTAAAGCCAGATAATTGAATGAAAGAATAAACTGTCTAAAAGTATCATTAGCATACTGGGCAACAAGAGAGATATACATCCACTAAGAATAAACTGTCTAAAAGTATCATTAGCATAGTATCATTAGAATGCAGGAGGGCCAGGTCAGGTGCTTGCTTAGAGCATCAGCCACGTCACATTTAAAAGAACAACTCCACATTATGCGTAGTGTTTTGTGGTTATTTTGTTTATTATATGCATAGCATGTGGTTAATTCTTGTTTATTACACTATAATATTTATATTTTTTAATGTAACTTTTTGTATGGTTGTATACTGCCGTACTCAGTCTCATTCTAAGCTAAGTTACAGGTTTGTTTTTGCCCACGTCACATTTAAAAGAACAACTCCACATTATGCGTAGTGTTTTGTGGTTATTTTGTTTATTATATGCATAGCACATGGTTAATTCTTGTTTATTACACTATAATATTTATATTTTTTAATGTAACTTTTTGTATGGTTGTATACCAAGCCGTACTCGGGTTAAAAAAATCGATGTACCAGCAAACCCAAAACAAACCTGTAACTTAGCTTAGAACGAGACTGAACAGCAGAAGCTGGAAATTGGCAATAGGAGAGTTGATAGGTAGAGAAGAAAACACAGGTTGTCCAAAGATGGACATCAAGATGAAGCCAATAATAATCCAATCTTCACTAAAGTGCCTGCTATTTCCAATGTGGAACCGAACCACTTCAAAAATACATGGCACCACCAAATTTCCATTAGTGATATTGGGAATTCATGAAAAGGTGTATTGTAACAACAAAGTCTTAATGTTATGGAGCCCAGAAGCGCTACGTTTAGAAATATTACCCAGTAAGAAGGTGAACATAGGTATCCAATTGCACCCCCTCCATCACCTCCAAACCCACCCCAATGGATAATCACAGGGTAAGAGACAGACAAGAGAGCCGGAAGTTTCATCTATATAATTACGAGATAATAGAATTCTCACATGGAGAAATCTGTAATTTGAGAACATAGTTCAGCCTTACGGTCAGAATTTTTTATTTGGGCCGTTGTCATCACTCTACATTACTAGGTATCTGTACCTAGAGGGCCAATCCCTGTACAGTAAATGGTCTGGTCTACCTGTCCTGATATTGGCCAACGGCAGAACCGATTTGATCTACCTGTGGGTATGGCCTAGGTCCTGCCCAGCTAAACCAGTTATGTCCGGGTTATCCTGGGAACGAACATGGGCATGCCCGACTCTGCTGGGCAGCCACTGAGATATATGTGGCAAGGACCCATAGGAAAAAGCAATTTTTCCATTAATTTATTTTATGCTTTAAAAAATTCAGATGTGAAGTTCCAAAAATAATTTAAAAACTAAGTAGCCGGTTCAGGTACGGGTACGAAGCACCGGATACACAGGTACTGGGATTTTTTTTCTTGAGTGTGTCCATACAATAAAATATATAAAAATAAAAATATAGAAATTATAGCCTAATAAATCAGAAATTAGAGACATTAACCATATAGTATGCATATAAAAAACAAAATAACCACAAAAATGAAAATATTATCTGAATGCCAAATGTCATAATAATCAAATATCTCAAATGTCATGTGTTGATCATAATTAATTACATCAAAATTAAGATTCACAGCCAGCTTGCTCTTCATCGAGAGTATCAATATCAACATCACGTGGTGCACTAGAACCACAAGGCCTATCACTCGTGCAAGCTCCACCACACCCGCCAACTATATTGTGCCTCCCATGAGAGTCAATGTCAAACAATGAGTTGTGTTAAAGGGAAGAATTCAGGTCAACATCCTCAGGATTTATATCCCAATGCTTTGACAACCCCTCATTGTACTCTGGATTCTTGTGGGAGATAAGGCACAAGTTTTGCTTTTGTCTTTTGTGGTCTTTTATCTTTTTTTTGTGTGTTTGAGTTACTTTTTAGGGTTAGAAATAGTTTTTTTTTTTTTTATGTTGATTTTTCAATGAAAAATCAAAAAAAAAACTCATTTTTGGACGTTGGGTACCCCTAGGTACGTCTTGGATGCACAAGTATGCCCGGGTGCATCTGCAGACGTAACCAAGGTGTACCGTACACTGCATACCAAGTACCGGGTACATACCCGGGTGGGATTCGTGCCTAAGGGAGGTCGTATTGGCTACATAGTTTTAAAACATTGGAAAGGATGGGGAAACCCTAAAATCCACTCTCATACTCACTTTATCAAAAGCAATCAACACATTTACCTCTCATTATGAATATAATGAATATGATTATGAATATAGTAAATAATTTGATTTATTTTGATTTTTGTTTATAAATTGTAACATTTGAACCATGTACTTGTTCCAAGTTCAAGCAATGAATTTGCAGTATTTTACATTTGGCATTGAAATATCAGTATGTGTTGTGGTTATTTAACTTATTTTGTTTAACTCTACATGAGTTAAATTTGCTTTTTGGCTATACTTTTTAATTTTTATATATTTTTTGGTATAGCCATACCCAAGCTAAAAAACATTGTTGTACCGGCATACCCGTACTAGGATCGTCTACTTAGATGTCACTTATATGGGATCTTAGGCACCAATATTTAGAGCTAAACAGTTGACCATGACAGCACCATTGAACATGATTATTTTACATTTCAAACTACCCAAAAGTATTTCTAAATTTATCAAATACACAACTCCAAGAGTTGCAAATCTGCAATATTTGTATAATCTAGACTTAGAGGTTTGTTGAACAAGGGTTTAAAAATTACTAGGTACACAAAAAATTAACAAACTAAAATAATGAATACATACCCCATGATAAAATTGAAATTTTATGCAGAGAGCAGGAGATTGACTTGATCTAACAGTCTTTCTACAAGCATCTTCAAGTGTTTTTCTAGATTGAGGCAGGATATAAGTTATTTTCTTTCTGTCAATTTTTTTGTAATATTTTGAATTTTCAGATACTTCATGGGAAGAATCACAGGGCACATAGATGAAAGATTCAGCATGGGACTCATCCTGGACGTACTTCTCTTACAGAATCCATCCAGGAAATGGATCCTAAGACGATGTGAGCAAAGACAGGGCATGGATGAGGTACAATATTTAGTGCATACTGGAAAACTAGGTGGATGATCCATGTCATAACTATAACAACCAGGTTTGTGAAAACCTACGATAGGATTCGTATTAGAGAGGCACTCAATCTGTCACATAGCAGGAGAGATAATATATCTGTTCACAGACCTTCACAGTATTAAAAAAAAATACAATATTAATAAATGGTTTGATAGACATTGATGGATATAGTATGTGTCATACAATTAAGAACAAAAGACATCGATTTCCAGGTTTATGAAAACATATGATAAGTTTCTATATACAAGGCACTCAGACTGTCACATATTGATTGAAATGATATGTTCTTGGACCTTTACAAAATTAGCACCAAAATAAACTATCCTTCTGCTCCAGATGCAAAATTTTCTTCGCGATGCAAAATAAACAATTGTAAGAGGTGGAACAGGAACAAACCTGCTTATTTTTATTCTTTTTCTTAATTTTCGTTATGTTTCTACATGTGTCACCTTTAACAGCACCTCCGAGCACTACAGTAGGTTCAACTGCATCAAGCTGAAATAAGGAATAAGTAAAATGGGAAAAAACATAATACTTTAAATTAAACTAACCAGTACATATCACTTGAGGAAAAAGACAAAACAGGTAATGATATGCACAAAATGCGTATCATTCAAAATTTTGAGAAAGTTTTGGGAAATGAAACTAGAATTTTTTGAATGAAAAGGGTAGATGGTAGCACATACGACATCAAGGTCCCAAATCTCAATCTCTGGTTGCATTGTTCCAACAGCAACAAAATTCCCTGCATGAATCAAACACATGCATCAAATGACATAATGACATGAATCATGATTAAGAAGTAAAAGTTTAAACCTAATCTAAAACACGGCTGTAAGATTAGGGACTTGATATTTTTTATGTTCCTATCTTGAGGAACTAAGACAGCTCTAATATAGTTTATGCATAATAAAAAAACCACAGAAATTCAAAATGAAATTTTCAGAAGCTCAAAATAATACACATAGAATCACCAATAAACTCAATAAAAGGATTTACTAAAATGCAATTACATATGTAAATCAAATCATAAACATTAGGTCATCTTCCATCTTGCTAGCTAAGGGAAGAATTAGCAAGCTCTATGTACCGGGCACACTACAACAAGAAAATAGAGAATAACTAACATACAAAAAAGGAAGAATGTACATGCAATGTTGTTGTTGCAAAACTCAAAATTTTGTTCAAGACATACGTGAATCTTAAAAAAATAGAATTTTACCCACACGATTGTCCAAATTAAAGCTCTAATACCACTTGTAATGGAATTACTTCAATATAATTGGAAGAACATCAAAATATAAATATATAACTAAAAGCCACTTCGAGCAACCTCCACAATCTTACAATAAGAAAATAATTCACAATGTGACCTATATGGGAGAGATTTACTCATCCATATATATAAGCATATTGCATAGGGTCACACCCCTCATTCTTATTAAATCGGCCTTAACGAACAACTAACTAATGAATGTAAATATAAATGTCATATAAACCATAAGTCGGCTCACACATATCTTTATAAATGATATAGGTTAAGAGCATAACATGAGGATGGCAATTTGATGAAGAAAGATCTCTCCAGATCAAAAGAGTACATCAAAAGATATGGTACTTTGAATCTCCTTCACATGCTGATGTGAAAAAAGTAATGAAGAATGAAACCTTAAACAGGAGAGCCTAACATTCTATTCAAACAAGCTGCATAGAAACAGGCAATAGGTGAAGAATTTCTCTAGTCAAACAAGAAAAGGTGTGTACATCATCATATTTTAATGTTTATATCTTACATGACACATGGAATTGTTGAAACTTCTTTTTATCAGATGTGAATCTATTATTAATTCATGAAGTTCAATGGATTTTGTGTCTGCTCCCATGTAATGTAAAAGTAAAAAACCCTACGTTGTTGGGTACATCTTTGGATGGCCTATGCACAAGCAATGGATTTTGTGTCTACTCCCACGTAATGTATAAGTAAAAACCCTAGGTTACTAGGTACGCTTTGGATGCCTATGCACAAGTACGGAACATACATTGTACAAGGTACATGTATTGTACACCCAATGTACTATCAAATGTACCCAAGTACTATAATGTCCCCTTTTCCCAATCAAAGACCTTTGGCCTATTTTGTCAACTCGACGGCCAAAGGAAAAATATAAGGGTGACTTAAGTCATAATAAATTATTATAAAGTGCTATAAAAAATAAAATAAAATTATTAAAGCACTTATAATTATTTATTTGGCTTAATTAAAAGATGCACTTATAAATTAAGTTGTAATATCTAGAAAAGTGCAAGGGGGAGTCTAATATTAATTTTGTATCCTTCCTAGGAGTTTGGCGACTTGCCTAGAGAAGGAATATTAGCCACTTGGGTAGTATAAGGCCCATGATAAATTTGTATCCTCCCTAGGAGGAAAATGCAACTTGGAGGGATGAGAGTTTTGGGACTTATGTTTAGAAATAATCACCAATTGTGATTGGTGATTATGGAGGTCCTTTTGGGTCAATTTTCCCTTTAAAAGGAAGGGTCGACTTAGAGGAGAGACATCTCATAACCATTTTATCAATTCTGAATTTTATCTTAAGCCTAGTGCTTTTGTATAAAAATATTCTAAGGATGAAAACCCTTAGTGTATTGCCTCTAGAGGACGACCCTCTTAGAGATAAGGAGGAATTTCAACGAACAACCTAGGGCAAAACTGAATTTATTACAACAAATGCGACTAGGGTTTTAATGGATCTCCATACAAATGATACCAAAAATTATAAAATCTATCCCAAATGATTGCCAGTAATTTTAGAACCCAAGAATATGCTAAAAATCAGATTTATTTGCAGCCAAATACTTCAGAAAATTCAGATCTAAATCTGATTACAAACTGCCTGAAAACCCTCCAAACTTGCTCAGAAAATTATGAAATTGCAGCTCCTTTATTTATAAAAATTCAGAGATATCTGGCAATATTTTTCAGAAGTAAATACCTCTAGAATCATGCTCAAACAGCCCCAAACTGGGTCGATCCAACTGCTGCAATATGCTACCAAAAAGATCACCAAAACACTGCTGGAAATTGACTGGAAAATCAGAATTAAACCGCTGGAAATTTCTGAGTGAAATCCCCTCTCAATCTCTTGGGGTTTTCGTCCACAAGAGGTATAAACTAAGGGTTTTCGTCCTTAGAATATTTTTATACAAAAGCACCAGGTTTAAGATAAAATTCAGAATTGATAAAATGATTATAAGATGTCCCTCTTCAAGTCGACCTCTCCCTTATAAAGGGAAAAATGCCCCAAAAGGACCTCCAACTCAACCAATCACAAAAGGTGATTTCTTCTAGACATGTGCCCCAAATTCTCCTTAGACTAGGTCACATTTTTCTTGGGAGGAGTAATAATTTTTATCCTTTCTAAACTCCATTCTCCCTCCTTTGTCCAAGTCGCATTTTTGCCTAGGGATGACACAAAAATAGCATGGGTCTCTTTTCTACTCTCCCATAATATTAGACCCAATGCACCTATCTAGAGATTACAAATTTATTATTAAATTAAATAAATTAATACAAGTGCTTTATTAATTTTATAAATATTTTTAGCACTTTGTAATAACGTATTGTGACTTAAGTCACCCTTATATTTTTCTTTGGCCGTCGGGTTGACAAAATGGATGAAAGGTCTTCGATTGGGAAAAGGGGACATTGCAGTCCTCCCTTCCCAAAAATGATCTTTTACCTCCTAGGCCTAGTCGCATTTTTGCCTAGGAGAGATACAAAAATAGTAAGGGCCTATTTTAATTTCTAAATAACCATTATCCATCTCCTAGGCCATTCACCATTCTTTCTAGGAGGATACAAAATAAAATTAGACCCATATTTGTCCCTATGCACTTTTCCTAGAGATTAGAACTTTAATTTATAAGTGCATCCTTTCATTAAGCCAAATAAATAATTATAAGTGCTTTAATATTTTCTTTTAGGCACTTATAAAAATTTATTGTGACTTAAGTCACCCTTGCACACACCCTTTGGCCGTCGGGTAGACAAAATGGGCCAAAGGTCTTCCATGCTATTAGTCGAGAAAGAGGGACATTACAATCCTCCCTTCCCGAGATTGCTTGCCCCCAAGCAATCACAAGTAGCAAATCTGCATCCTCATTAGTTCCTGGATCCCAAATCAACCTAAGCCTTTTGAATGGCTTCACATGCACTATACAAAACTGCTCAACTGCTGCAAAAAGAACTTATGCAACTTACTTGCAAAAAGTACCACAATCCTCCTCATGTATGCTCCAAATTTGCCGTATTCTTCATCCTGTCCTTGATTGTCCCATGCTGCAATGAAGTGAAAAATCCTCATATATGTCTTCATTAGGTGATTCCTTGTCCACAACTATCATAGACATGGCTGTCATTTGATGGGGCAGCATATATTTGAGTGCTTTCATAGTAATTTGTTTCCCTTCATGTTGGAAACTTAACTCCATAGCCTACAAATCTTAGGTGACTCTTCTTAATGAATGAAGCCATTGCATACCAAGTACCACATTATTATCCTTCAAATCAATAACATAGAAGTCATCATGAAGAGTGTACTCGCCAAATAAAATGTTGATTTTGCTCACTTTCTTTTTGCAAGGAATAGTGAGGCCACCTACTATAATTACATCAAAGCCATCAAAATGATCATAATGCAAGCCTCTTTTGTTCACCAATCCTTCATCCATGAAGTTGTGTGTGGATCCACTATCAAGAAGTGCCATTACCTTACACTCAAACATGGTACCTTCAAATATGAATGGATTGTACCTTGGTGCTCCTGAAAGATAAGTGATTTTACCTCCATGTTCCATGTTTGGTGTTGGTTGCTCCTTTTCCTTTTCTGAATCAGTATCATCATCCACATCTGAAATAGCTTCTATGAGATGTATCTTCCTCCTCAACTCATTACGAGTTTCCTGATCCATCTTTGGTGTAGACTCCACCTTAGAAGAAGTGGGCTGCTCACTTCCCTGCTGCTCAAATTTCTCATTCTTGACATTCTTCTTTTGTGGCTGAAATGGAGTAGTATCCAAGTCCATGGCTGTCTGAATAGCTTCATGCAAAGTCCTAGGCTTAAGAGCCTTGACAAAACCTCTCAATTTGTCATGAAGCCCCTCAATAAACAACATCACTACTCTCTTCTCAGGCATTTCTGGCACCATCACCGCAATACGTTGAAATTCGTTGATGTATGCATCAACGTGTCCACTTTGTCGAAGTTGTGCCAAGTCTCTATAGTAAAGCTCTACATCCTTGCGATCAAATCTCACAATCAACCTCTCACTAAACTCCTTGTATGACCGCAGAAGATCATGATTCTACGTGACTAGCCCATGGTGCCACCAATCGTACGCTACTCCACCAAGGTGCAACGTGTAGCAACCTGGATAAACAAAGGATCCCGCTCCTGCATAGGCTTAAGAGTGAGGTATGTGTCGAGCTTGTGAATCCATGCTCTGGCACTGATCTTTCCACTACCATCAAATGTGGAAAGAGTCACCTTGTTGGTGGCCTGCTTCAACTCTCTGTTTGGTTGTGCTCTAGGCCTCTGTACCTATCTGGCTCTCAAACTGTCTCTCCTCTTAGCACAATACTGATGAAGGGGAAAAGCATCTCATATCTGTTGTGGCAAGGCTCTCCACTCATCATGGGCTGCCATCACACTATCCTCGAAAAAATCGTATTCTAAATGAAGTATTCAAATCACGGATCCTCAACTACTGGTGGCTCCTCTCTAGGTAGGAAGCTAGGTTGCATAAGTCTATCCGCAGTCCTAGTAGATCTCCTCTCCTCTGTATGTGTATGTCTCCTCTCACGGGGAGGGGAATCTCTCACACTACCAACCTCCGTAGGTGACCGATTGTGCCTCCTATGATTGTTGGCCACTGATATAGACCTATCCCTCCTATCACGTCGATCTCTTGGCCTACCCATGTCCATCCTCTGCATCATCTACCACATGGTCTGGTGTCAGAATTTTTATTACAAACATCGATGAGCTTTATCATCTCATGATGAGAATCAATCATACCCCTGAAAAGCTCACAATCTGGGTCAACTGGCTCATGCCGGGGAGGGCTGCGTAAATCATCTCTCTTGTCCATGGTTCCAAATTGATCGCTATGATTACTACTTGTATCCAAACCTGCTAAAAGGCGTGCTTGTCTCCTAGTATAATACCTGTGTGGCCCAACTTTCTCTCTAGGCTGCATCAAATCAAAACCCTCCAGGTGGGAGGAACATTGCTCTGATACCACTGAAAGATCCCCTAATGGGACTATTCCACCTCAAGTTGGATTATCAGTCAAACCCAAAGCAAAATATAGATTTCACACGATGAGAGCAATTAAATAAAGGGCAGATCAGAATTATTTATGAGATTTGCGACTTGGGTTATGAGATAAACCCATAGAAATCAGACCTTTAAACTTTCACTTCTTCATTCAAGACTGAAGTACAGACTTTTCAAGCTCAACTCCACAGAAATATATAGATTAAAGTGCCAAATAGATCTGAAATTATTTACAGAAATCTGCAGAGGTATTTTTAACCATTTCTGGACTGTAAAAGGCTGATTTTAATAATAAAACACTCTGCAAAATACAGTCAGAAATAACAGTTGTAATAGAGGATTTTTGGACCTCTGAAACACACCTTAAATGTATATGAGGGTAGCTCAAATCCAGCTCCAACAGCAGTTGATGAAAACTGATTTCATGCCCCTCCAATGTGCCCAGAATCTGCCCAAACTGGGTCGCTCCAGCTAGTGCAAAAAGATGGTTCAACAACCTGATTGTCCTTGAAATTCCAATACAAAATATGAGTGTAATAGAGAGTTTTCGTTCCCTTTACACTATTCTCCTTGAGGGTTTTCGTCCTCAGAAGTTGCAGCAACAAGTGCTTCAGCTTACAAGCCAATATCAAAATATGGAGTGAATATAGGAGGAAAATGCAACTTGGAGGGATGAGAGTTTTGGTAATTATGTTTAGAAATAATCACCAATTGTGATTGGTGATTATAGAGGTCCTCTTGGGTCAATTTTCTCTTTAAAAGGAAGGGTCAACTTAGAGGAGAGACATCTCATAATCATTTTATCAATTCTGAATTTTATCTTAAGCCTGGTGCTTTTGTATAAAAATATTCTAAGAACGAAAACCCTTAGTTTATACCTCTTGTGGATGAAAACCCCAAGAGATTGAGAGGGGATTTCACTCAGAAATTTCCAGCAGTTTAATTCTAATTTTTCAGTCAATTTCCAGCAGTGTTTTGGTGATCTTTTTGGTAGCATATTGCAGTAGTTGGATCGACCCAGTTTGGGGCTGTTTGGGCATGATTCTAGACGTATTTACTTCTGAAAAATATTGCCAGATATCTCCGAATTTTTTTATAAATAAAGCTAGCCACATGAAAGATGCATTATGTGAGACTAATTCCACTTCTCACCAAAAATATAGATTTCCATGCCAGCTATCTCCGACTTTTACAATTTCATAATTTCCTGAGCAAGTTTGGAGGGTTTTTCAGACAGTTTGTAATCAGATTTAGATCTGAATTATCTGGCTGCAAATAAATCTGATTTTTATCATATTCTGGGTTCTAAAATTACTGGCAATCATTTGGGATAGAGTTTATAATTTTTTGGTATCATTTGCATGGAGATCCATTAAAAACCCTAGTCGCATTTGCTGTAATAAATTCAGCTTTTCCCTAGGTTGTTTGTTGAGGGTTTCAAAACTGTTTTTTATCATTTGCCATACATTAAAAATCTGATTTAGGGTAAAAGATCATTTAGGGATCTTTCAAGTACAACCACGATTCACGTCCAAAGACATACCTGCAGACGTGCATGGGTACGTCTAGAATAGCTAGCTTAGCTGTAACCAACACGTAAAAAGGGAAAAAATGGCAGTCTTTTACATTTTTTCATTTTTTTTTCAAAAAAAAGTCAAACCTGAAATTTTTAAAATTAAAATAATCTCACAAACCCTAAAACACACTCCCAAACTCTTTCTAAACAACAACCACCCCACATGAACCTCAAATTGCATACTTACCTCTCTCATTGCACATTTGCTTTCACCTTCATATTTTCTAAATTTTTAATTGCTTATGGCTGATTACGAGTGCCAAATATTTTAAGAAGCTTGCAACAAGTGCCAAGGAGCTTGCAACAAAAACATTTGGTGATTTAAGTTAAATGTTTTGTGATTTTTTAAAGGTTTCCTTTCTAGTTGTTCAGTTTGTATTTTATAATTTGTTTTCAATTTTCTTGTTATTGTTTAAACTTTTGATTTTAAACATTATTTCAAACTTAATTGTTTTTTCTTAAATGCATTATGCAGTTATAGGGTTTTCTAAAATGGCTGCAAGTTCTAATTTTGTGGGTCAAGATATTTCATGTATCCTCTTCAAATGTGATCCATGCTCGCCCCTTTAAAAGTATGTCACACCATAGAACAACTATCAGGTGGAGGGGTTGTTGTTTGGGTTTGCTTAGAATGTGAAATTCAATTTAAGAGCCCGTATAGTCGAATGAAATACCATTTGCTTAGGGGTGTTGGCCAAGGAATCAAAGCATGTGGAGGGTTGAATGGAAAGGGGTTGCCACATGCAAAGACCCTTGTATACATCAAAGAGCAAAAGGTTGTGATGTAGCAACTACCATAAAATCCAAGTATCTATGGAAAAGAAGGGAATATCAAGTAGCAGAAGCCACGCGTTTCTTCATATGTCGATGTTGTGAATTCAAATCACTTGTTTTTGTCTACACCCGTTACGCCAAAGGGAAGAGGATTCACCTCTTACTCACAAAAGAACTAAAGATGTAGGCCCATTGGAAAGGGCAATTCCAAAATGGCAGCAGTAGGGACATAGCCGACCAAGGTATTGTGCACTTTATTTACACGTGGTGTCCCTTTTAATGTCATTAATTCACCATACTAGTTGGATATGGTGATATGTATTAATGCAGCTCCTAAAGGGTACACTAGCCCAAGGTGTAAAAGGTATCAACAAATATGAGCATGCTCATGATGGGCTCGGTAAAACTAAGCAAGTAATCCACGCAATCCACCACTCATCATTGAGGATCAATAGTTTCACATATTTGGCCCTCTCACTATTTGTCTACCTCCATACACCCCAAAAGTCGTTGATAACCATGTTGTTCAATGCCACTCGCACCTTCACATGTCATCTCAAGACGGGTGTGTGTGAGGTAAATCGAGCCTCAGCAACCTAATAAGAAATTAAAAATAAATAAAACTAAGACAAGTAAAACATTCAAAATCAAAAATCTACAAATTACAAACTTACAAAATTAATTTAATGAACTTATTTAAAATAAAATAATAACATAGATAGTTATGAACGTTGAAAATCTTTGGAAGATGGTTTGGGACATGTGCTGCTTACAAACAAACATTTGGATCTCACTTTCCTCCTCATAGACTTGTTTGATCCAAGTAATTTTTGTGCCCAATTTTTGTAACATTAAGTTGAGGGAATGAACACAAGAGTGTCCAAAATATATGTCAATACCTTGCCTCAAACAACCACCCCCGCAACTCTATAAGTTTGTGTGTTGTCCGTTACAACTTGGACAATGTTTTAAGGCCCCACCACCTTAATGGACTCTATGAGGATGTCGGCATTGAATTGGACATCTTTCACCTACCACGAGCAATCAAAAATCAAAAACATTGCCCCTTTGGAGCACACTGCAACCACATTGATCAACGGCCTATTTATTGCATTTTTCCATCCATCCAAAACAATGGACACCCATGTTTCAACTCATTGATTCTTGATGGGCTGCAATGCATCTTCAACTTGTTTTCTTTCTTTTAACAATAAGGTGATGCGTACCTTTTCATACCCTAGGCTAGTGTACCCTTTAGAGGCCGCATTAATACATCTCACCATATTCTGCCAATATTGTGATCTAACAACATTAAAAGGGGCACCACATGCATAAAGAAAACATGCAATACCTTGGTCCACTATGTTCATGTTATCATTTTGGAATGCTTTTTCCAATGGGCCTACGTTTTTTGTTCTTTTGTGAATAAGAGATGAATCCTCTTCCCCTCCGATCCCAATGGGTGTAGACAAAAACAAGTGATTTAAGTCCACAACAATGACAGGTGAAGAAACAAGTGGCTTGCTACTTGATCTTCCTCTCTTTGCCATAGGATGCTTGGATTTTAGAGTAGCTACTACATCCGCCTCTTCTTGCTCTTTGATGTATGCAAGGGCCTTTGCACATGGCAACCCCTTTCATCCAACCCTCCACATGCTCAACTTCCTTGCCCAATAACCCCACACAAATGGTATTTCATCCGACTATACAAGCTCATAAATTGCATTTTACAATATAGGCAAACCCAAACAACAACACCTTCACCTAGCAATTGTTCCATCGGTGTGACATACTTCTAAAGGGGCGAGCATGGATTTTATTTGAAGGGGATATTTTTAATACCTTTGGCCCACTGAACTAAAACTTGCACCCAATATAGCAAATCCCTATAGCCAATATAGTCAATATAGCCAATATAGTTGCATAAGTTATTTTAAAAAAACAATTAAGTGTTGAAAGAATGTTCAAAATCAAATGTTAAAACAATAACAAAAAAATTGAAAACAAATTATAAAATACAAACTAAAATTTTTTAAAAACCACAAAATACTTTCTTAAATCACCAAACATCTTTGTTGCAAGCTCCTTGAACTCCTTGGCACTTGTTGCAAGCTCCTTAAACTATTTGGCACTCATAATCAGCCCTCAACAATTGAAAATTCAGAAAATATAAAGGTGAGAAAGCAAATTTGCAATGAGAGGTAAGTATGCAATGTGAGGTTAATGTGTTATTGTTTAAAAAGAGTTTGGGAGTGTCTTTTAGGGTTTGGCATATTATTTTAATGTTTAAAAATCCGGATTTGACCTTTTTGACAAAAATTAAAAAAATTAAAAGGTTGTCGTTTTTCCTTTGGGTACGCGTCGGGTGCTGCCAAGGTACTATCAAAAGACCAAAGCACGTCTAGGTACATGTGACCGGGCCTCCAAATCCATACCTAGAAATGTAGTTTTGCACCTACGTCCCTAAATGTTTTAGAGTAGTGGGAAATGAGATGGTCTTCTTCCATAAATACAACCTCAAATGAAGTATGATGAATTATCAACAACATAATATTCTGAGCAGAAAAGCAATACAACTATATACAAAACACAATATATAGTTTATATAAACATCTTTTAGAGACAATCGTGTAATAGAATTATTGTCCAACGTTTGGATCTCACTATTAGATCCATCTTCTCGAGAAAGAAGATTGAAGCCAATGCTTGAGTATGAGGAAGACTTGTAAAAGCATAAATACTTCTATGACACAAACACGAACAAATTAGGTGGAGAGGGGGTAAAGTTTGTGAACAAAAGGTTCTCATAAATCATATTCATCAACCTAATAAGCTAAAGATATAAAAGAATAAAATTGGCCCAAAAGTAAAAATAGGGGGACAAAGAATAAGAAATCACTATCATTAAAATAGATTAATTTAATTTTCATTAAATTGGTATTCTTTTCTTTGCTATATTTTAATTTTCTTTATTTATTTGACTTAATCCATTTTTATCAAACTATCCTATTATATTTTGATCTTAATTACATTGTATTTTTTATTCTTATACTAATTAATTTTTATTTTATTCTTTGCTTCTCTTCCCATTTTATTGTTACTTCTTAGTTTGCCTTTATCCATTTTAATCTATTTTCATGATATCAATTTCTTATTGTTTGTCCGCACATTTTTACTTTGGGCCAATTTCATTATTTTATATTTTTAGCTTATTAGGTTGATGCTTATGTTTTATATAAACATTTTATTGACCAACTTTTCCCCCTCTCCACCCTAATTTGTTTGTTTGTATCACAAAACTATTTATGCTCTTACATGTCTTCCTCATACTCAAGCATTAGCTTCAATCTTCTTTCCCACAAGATGGATCCAGCAATGAGATCCCAAAAGTTGGATAACAATTCTCTTACACAGTTGTCTCCAAAAGATTCTTACACATTGCTAAACTGTGAAAATACCAATCTCAAGACCACAACTTTACTATTCGTAATAAGTGGATAAAGCCATAGACACATAAGGAAATGATATTATTCATTATAAACAATAATAACGCATAAGTTCTCCACAATACCCAAACAATATAGGCACAGCCACAACAACTATCGGTTGGCAACAATTGTCCAGCTAGGTTGCCACAAAATCGAAATGGGTATGAAAATGGAAATGGATCCGAAAAGCAAGGAAATGTCCGTACAATATATTACAAAAAGATATATATATATATAAATGTGCAATACTCATTTTTAGTCCATAAAAGATAAAGCAATTAAAAATATAGTATTCATGAAAGTTCAAAACATTCAACATGCTTAAAATTTCACATGTACATGTTTATATAGCTTTTATGAAGTGTGTTTAGCAAGTTTAGGGTGTGCAAATTAGGTTTTGACTGTGTTTCTTATTTTTTGACTTTCCCGGTGACCTATGCCGCTGAAAAGCATAGAAATGTCCTGAGTTCATACTAGAAATAGTACGGAAACGACAGGGCCATTTCTAATACAAACCCAAAAGAGGGTAATTTTAGGTGCATCTGTAGCTCCACTTCTGTAACAGAAACTTTCCCACGATGGCAAATTAACCCCTAGGCAACCTAGGCAGTTGCCTAGGGCGCAAGCAGCCAGTGGGGCGCTCTATTGCCCATATTTTACAAAGCAGTTGTTCCATATAAATTAATAATAATTACCATTTATATATATATATATAGATGTTCAAATATATTAATAAATTAATAATGATTACCATTATATATGTTACGCCAAAGCAGCTTGTTGTCGGCAATATTTTAAGCAAATTGCAATAGTTAATGATCAGTGTTGTTATAGTTCATTGGATTTTAGGCATTGTTATAGGTATTACCTTATTTGGTTATATCTTCTTTCATTCAAGTATCTTCTCATTTTATTTCTTATTTGTATTTTTGGATTTCCTTTTCACTTATAATTTTTCTTTTGATTTTTTTTTAGAAAAAAAATTTTTGTTTCATAACTTGTGTGACATTTTTGTTAAATGGATAAAAAATTTGAAAAAAGTAGTGCTCAATTTTGA
Source organism: Taxus wallichiana var. yunnanensis (assembly GCA_018340775.1). NCBI lineage: Eukaryota > Viridiplantae > Streptophyta > Pinopsida > Cupressales > Taxaceae > Taxus > Taxus wallichiana. Next base: position 653,839,765 of record CM031234.1, read on the forward strand.
AAAAACAATAACTTTAAAGTTGAGAAAATAATTTTTTGAAAAATATCAAAAATAAATATATTTTTAAGTACATCAAATACAAATTTCTATCCAAATATAGTTAGCGGTGAATAGGAGGATGATTCTTCACTATTAATGTTAATGAAACGAATAAATGATCGAAGTCTACAAGAGATGAGAAGACAAAACAAGAAGAGAACAATGAAAGTATTATTACTAAACATGCCACAAATGGACAATGCACTATAGATCACGATCTACAAAATGGGCATCAATAAAACATATCGGCAAAGTCAAAATATTTAAGATATGGTGGCTTAGACACTATGTTCCCAAATCTAGATGTCGAAGTAAAAATGTTTCTTTGCATTTATGTTGGAAATTGTTGTTTTGAGAGAACATTCTCCACACTAACAAAAGTAACAAGCAATTTAAGGTCAACAATGGGTGAAACTAGATTAAATAGTGTTTCCAATTTGACAAGTGAACATGAAATTACTACAACGATAAATTATAACATATCATCAACGAGTTTAGTTATTGCAAAAGTAAGAAAGAATATTTTTAACCTTAAATATGTGTTGTTAAAAATTCCATTCTAATAATTTTATTAAAAATTGGGAGGCGTTAGCTCAAGTACTACCTAGGGAGGTCAAAAGCCTTAATTCGGCTCTGCTTCCTATAGGCATATTGGGGGATCAAGGATGTTTCCCTAACGACATAGTATGTCCAAATATCTTGTGTTAGAATATTTAATATATTGCCCATAAATGTAAGTCATGTACTTATATAATTGAATTATATTAGGCATACAACATAACTACAAAATTTCAAAACATGATATTGTATTTTTTAAATTTAGTACTAAGGGTGCATTCAATAACCTTGTAATTCAAAGTTACTTCACAATCAGTTAGTCATCTCTATCACTTTTTGTATTGCCCACTTTATTTTTTGATTCAATTCAAAAATAACACATCAAGCCTTTCTAATGTAAGATCATCCAAGTTGGCTTGCAATCCTATATCAACCAAAAATACTTAGGCAATAAACACTTGCACAATCCTGCACCACCCTACAAATCATGTCGTGGACACTTAACCATGCCATGTAAACTTACTCGATATCGCGATAGCACACCTTGACACACAAAAATTTTATACCACGAAGGCTTACTCTTCGTTGCACAACACTATCGATGCCACGGAAAACATTGGATGCAATTAAGTACCATCAATGTCGCACGATACCACAAAGTGTTACGAGCGCCTAACGATTTTGTGCATAAATGTTGAACCTTATCCAAGCCACGAACGCCTACTCTTGCCACACGATACTACACAAAGTCGAAACGCCTTGTCTTGATCTTGTGCAAAACGCACGCTTTATGTTCCCTTATTTCTTGTGCACAATGCCGCCAAGCCTTATTGATAAAACAATGCATTTTTGATGCCACGAAGCCTTGTGCTATTGCACATCCTAGAGGGACCACAAATTAATGCTACCATGATGAGATTTGCGTCCGACATGAATCTCCTATCAACATCGATATTATTAAGGGAAGCACACATGGACCTTGATCCGTTTTCGTCACCCAAGGACAAATTTAATCTAACAAAGATGAATTCATGGAAGCTACCTGCCAACCGGTTGAGGAAATCAATTGTGATCTCAAGCATCTTGAGGAATCTTTGCAAGAGTATATTTTCTTGCAAAGGTATCTTTGGTTTCCCGCCTAAGTCATGACTATATAATTAGAAGGGAGTTGTGAACATGTAAGTTTTCATCCATCTTGTGGGATCAAGAGATCTATCCATTGGCATTTGTCGAATTGAGCCAACGCTAGTTTTGTAGAAGCTTAAAAAATTTTGCAAGATTAAGATATGATAGGTCATAGGATTGGAATTCTTAGAGAATTCTTGCAAAATCTTGTCATAAGATTGTCATTGAGTGTGGAGCCATTGTGCCCAAGTTTGTAATTTTTTCTTATATTAATAGACAAATTTTCATTGTTTCTTGTTAGAGCTATGTCTAGGATCTTGTTACGGTGAGATCTAACTTTAAATTTGTAGGTTTCATGGTCTAAGGCATCCCTTCACCAGGGACCCCTAACCACAACTACATTAGTTGGTATCTAATCAAAGATTTTAAAACTTGTTGCACATGACCTACCATATTTGTGCAGTGATAACATCAATCTAGGGAGTGATCTTTAGTTTTGTTGCTTTTCATAAATGTGGGGTAGAATGTAGTTACTGCAAGCATCTTCCAAAGATTTGGGTTGTTGGGTAGGTATAGATCACAAGAGTTTTGTAAGGTGAGTAATTGTGAAGAAATTAGCAATGGCACACAAAATGGAAGCCAAAACAAATATAGTGAAAAGATTTCCGGACTTATTTGAAATGATGAGAGTACAAGCTCTTTTGGAGGCTATGGGAACCGCACAATACAAAATAGCGGTGGATGATAATGCAAGTGAGGATGAGTAACGTGAAGAGCACACGAGGATGTTGAAGGAGAGCAATGAGGACAGATTTTACCAATCACAAGGATTGGCGCAGAAACTAAAGGTGTTTATTCCAAGTTACTCTAGGAGCTTAGATCCGAGAACTCATCGATTGATGAAAAAGTAGTATGAGGCGTAAAAGATCCCAGAAATTGAGATTTTCCTTTACTAAGTTAAAGAGCCATGCATCATCACGTGTAGACCAAGGATAATGGCAAAAACAAGATCAAAGGTGTAAGGCTAAGTTCATACCTAAAATTACTGCTTATTTGATTAAGTAATTCTAGAATTTGAGCTTAGATCCGAAGAAGGAGTTCAATATACTCGGGACCTTAGATCGTCATCGACGATCGTAGAAAAGAGTACTTAAATATGAAGGCAGTAAAAGATCCCAAGAAGGTAAGATTTTCCTTTACTAAGTTAAAGAGCCATGCATCATTGTGGTGGGTACACATGTAGACCAAGGAAGTATGCATAGAGGCAAAGACAAGATCAAGAGTTGGGGTAGATTGGTGACAAAGTTAAGGCTAAGTTCATACCTATAAATTACCGCTTATTTGTTCAAGTAATTCTAGAATTTGCATCGGAAGGAACCGAGTGTGAAGGAGTATGCGAAAGAGATTCTATAGATTCACCATTAGGGCAAGTCATGTGGAGAAATAGCAAAAAATATCTCAAGGTATATAAATGGGTTATATACTATCATTCGAGATGACTTTAGCATGATTAGATTGAGATCTATGGAGGGGGCCTATCAATTTACACCGAAAGGCAGAAAGGAAGTTGCAGACAACCAAGGCAAAGTGCACGAGCAAGGAAAGTTCTTGTGTAGAGGTGGAAATTTAAATAATGATGTGCAAAACTATTCGCACGAAATTGAAACAAGCTCCTCCATGAGTAGAGCCATGTGCAAAGAAGTGAAGCTAAATATTTTTTCAAAGGAAGAGGAAGCGGAAGAAGTAGAGGATTTCACAGAACATGTTTCCGTTGTGGAGAAGCTAGACATTGTGCATTTGAATGTCCACAAGCTGCACAAACAATCGCAGTAGGAGGAATGGTGTTAGAGACCATGTTAAGCAACATGCAAATATAAGCGTAATGCGTCGAAAATGTGTAGAAGAAACAGAGAGCGAGAAGCTCTCATGATGAACAGAGTCTTGTTGAAGACAACAAAGGTGGAGAATGCACCCGTATAAAGAAAGAACCTATTTAGAACCATATGCAAGTTAGGAGGTAAATGTTGCAAAGTGATTATCGATAGTAGTAGCATACACAATCTTGTTTCTAACGAGATGGTTGAGAAGTTTGGACTGAAGAGAATTGGACATCAGAATCCAATAAGGTGTCATGCTTGTTGAAAGGGCATTAGTTGTTTGCGGACAAGTAATCTAATGTGTCAATCAAGATTGGTGCATATCAAGATGAAGTCTTATGTGATATGATGCCCATGGACGTATACCATGTGTTGCTTGCCCAACTTTTGCAGTATGACAGGAAGGTAGTATATGATGACCGTGCAAATACCTACACTTAAATGAAGGACGGACAGAAATACAATTTGAATCCTTTGAAGGATGTAAAGTAGAGGTGGAGAAGAGTCCCCAAATATTGTTGATTTCAAGGAAGGAGTACCTAAACGAGGTAAAAGGGGAGTGAATCTTTCACATTCATTTTAATGCTTTCGCAAAAAAATGGGGAACATGCAATTGCACAAAAGAACATTCACATGAAATGGAGATGCTAGGTGAGTTTGCAAATATCATGTTACAGGATATTCTGGATATTTTACAGCCTACGAACAGGGATTCGTCATCGATGGACTTGATATCAAGGTCCAATTTACCAAACAAGGTTGCATACAAGTTGACACCTATGGAAAATGAGGAGATGAGAAAGCAAGTGCAAGAATTGCTTGAGAAGGGGTTTATCAAGACTCTTTTGAGCCATGTGCGATGCACGGGATATTGTTGTCAAAGAAATGGTGTGAGTGGAGGATGTGCACTAATTCCAAAGCCATCAAGAAGATTTCCATTTTCGCACATGGAAGATTGATCACGAAGATTAATCCGGATGGATACCACCAAATCAAGATTAGAGAAGAAGATGAATGGAAGACTGCTTTCAAAATGAGGGATGCATTATATGAGTGGTTGGTCATGTCATTTGGGTTAACCAATGCACCAAGCACATTCATGCGGTTGATGAACAAAGTGTTGAAGTCCTTTTTAGGTAAGAATGCCATTGTGTATCTAGATGACATTCAGATTTTTAGCAAAACACACACTTGCGTTCAAAGCTTAGGAGAGTTTGCATGAGAAGTTGTTGGTAAATTTGAAGTGCAGTTTGATGTGGAAACAGTTGGTGTACTTGGGATTTTGATATCTCAAGAAAGATTGAAGATGGATCCTAAGAAGGTGAGAGCTATAATTGAAAGCTTTTGGAGCATCTTAATATGGATTTCCTTTTAAGTTTTCCCAAAACGCAAAAGCGAAATAATTTATATTTTTTTGTTGACTCTCAAAAATGGCTCATTTATTGCTTGCAGGAAAACCGAAGATGTTACACATATAGCTAACTTGTTTTCTAAAGAAGTTGTGAGACTACATGGATTGTTACATAGCATTGTATCTAATAGAGATACTAAGCTTATGGATCACTTTTGGTGCACATTGTGTAAGAAGCTTAACACAGTTGTGGTCTAGTTTTACGTATCACCCACAAATAGATGGCAAAATAAAAGATGTAAACAAGAGCCTTGGAAATTTGTTGAGATGTTTGGTTGGAGAGAAGGCAGGGAATAGGATTCAATCCTTGCACAGGCGGAGTTCGCTTATAACAACTATGTAAATAGGGGCACTAGGAAGTCACCTTACCAGATTGTGTATGGAGCAAGTCCAAAAGGAATTGTAGAGTTGTGAAACATAACACGAGAAGAAGGAAGAAGCGTAGAAGCTAAAGACTTAGCGCAATACATGAAGTGCATGAGCAACTACGAAAACAACTAGAGCAAAGTAATACACGCAATTAAAGAAATGCACAAATTTGAATAGAGATTAGACTTTGAGGTAGGAGATATGGTTCTTGAGGACTTGCAAAAGAGAGGTTTCTCAGGAGGAATATACGAAAAACTCGAGTGGAAGAAGATTGGACCATGCAGGGTCCTAAAGAAGTTTGCAAAAAACTCATATGAGATAGGACTGCAGGAGGAGATAGACATTTCGCTTATCTTCAATGTAGCAAATCCATACCCTACTTTGTGGGGCAGACTAGTGAAGACAACATGCAAAAAGGAGCATTTTAAAGAATATATGGAAAAATGGGGAGGCAGAGAAGTTAAGGATGTGTTTTGGCTCAAGTGAAGCAAAGATTGCTAGACTTGGTCATTCCATTCAAGACCTTCAAAATATGCTTGCAAGGGCTCCTCAAGTTTCTTCTTACCCGAGGTGTATGATGGGGGAGCATTTGGGTTCACTTGCAATCCTCCATCAACCAAAAATACTTAAGAGTTAAGCAATAAAGATGTGCCCACCCTATAAAGTATGTCGCACAATCTTACTCGATGCCACAATAGCCTATCTTGTCATGCAAAACTGCTATACAAAAGGCTTACTCTTGGTTGCACAACACCGATGTCGAATAGAACTTTGGATGTTGTGAATTCTATCAATGTCGCACAACGCCTAATGTTGTTGCGCAACTATCGAACCTCATCCCAAGCAGCGAACGCCTACTGTTGCCATAAAATACCTTGCAAAGTTGTGAACGCCTTCTCTTTATCTTGCACAACAGCACACGCCTTGCACAGCCCTATTTCTTACGCAATGTCGTCAAGCCTTGTTGATGTTGTGATGCATTTCCGATGCCGCAAAGCCTTGTTCTACCATATGTCCTATAGAGACCACTTGTTGATGCCGCCATGATATTTTCAATCAACAAAATCTCCTATCAACATCAATACAGTCAGAGGGAAGCACATGTGGGCCTTGATATGATTTCTTCGCCAACCTCGTAAGGCTTAATCCAACGAAGATGAATTCATGGAAGCTACCAACCAATCGGATGAGGAAATCAATGGCAATCTGGGGCATCTTGAGGAACCTTTGCAAGAGTATCTTTTCTTGCCAGGTATCGTTGTTCTACCCCCTAAGTCATTCTAGATTCTATAAATAGAAGGGAGTTGTGAATGTGTAAGGCATCATCCATCTTGATCTCTCCACTGACATTTGTTGAATTGAGTCGAACCTAGTTTTGTAGAAGCTTAGCAAAATCTGCAAGCTTAGGATAGGATATGTCATAGTATTGGAATTCTTAAGAGATTTCTTGCAAAGCCTAGTCAAAACAATTCCATTGAATGTGGTGTCATTGTGCCCATGTCTATCTTTCCTCGTATTAATAGAAAAGTTTGCATTGTTTCTTGTTAAAGTTGTGTTTGAGATCTTGCTATGAAAAAATCTAACTCTAATTTGTGGGTTGAGTGGTCTAAGGCATCCCTTCATTGGAACCCCTAAGCATGACTACATCACTTTCTCTCTCCATTTTTTGAGTTTGTGGTTACTTTTGTTGGTTTTCCTCTCATGGCATTAGAGTTGTATGTGTGCATTGAAGATAAGGATAGGTGGAGGAAATGAAATGTATTCAAACTATCAAGGCATATACCTATAACCATAGTTCAAAAAATCGTTATCGGCGATTAATCGTCAGGCCAAATTTTGAATCAGAAATCGGGAATCGGCAAAAAATCGGCATTAATCGGCAACTTTATCGCTACTTTTAAAAACATTTAAATTCATAAATTATACTTAAATTAAATGTAAAAACAATATTAAATGATGCGAGAAGTGACTCTATAGAATACCATAGGCCCATATGCATATTTTCGAAGAATATATATTGTTTGAGATTAACTTTAAATTATAACTTATTTTATATAAATGTATAACTATACACTATATAGTATATTGTATAACTATATAGTAATATACTATAACAGTTAACTATTAAATATACACGGTAATATATTAAATATATACAAAACTAATTAATATATTAAATATTAAATATATACAAGACTATAATATATTAAATATTTTATTCATATTGTAAAGCTATAGACTGTAATTTGTATTACTATGGCATTATGTAATATAATAATTAATTATTAAACTTATAAATATAGTTATGTAATATATTATATAATTATTAAACTTATAGTTATAAATTTATAGCTTATAGTATATACTATATACGTATTATGTAATACTGTAGTATTAAGTTATTAACTATTATGTAATACGTATTTAAAAAAAAAAAAAAAAATACTGTGTAACTGTAGTATTACGGTTTACCTGTTAGCGGCCACGAGCTTGGAAAATAGGGCTGGAAAGACTCAAAACCACCTTCGCTGAACTCGAAACCACTTTGGTAGAACTCGAAACCACCTAGAATGCCCACGCAAACCCCAGATCATATGATGGAGGAAAAGGAGTCGAGCATGAATTCCAGGGCATTTGGTCTTTTTTGCAGGCATTTCTCAATTTTCCACGATTTTGCATTTTTTAAGTGTTTATCGGGCAAACAGGAATCATTTTTAGAACTTTTAGCACATGGCTAAAACGATGAGGGTGGATTTTCACAGGATTATATATGATGAAGTAGAGCATGAATTCCAAATTTCAGAAAATTTGAAACTTTCCACGGAAAGGGTGGATTTCAATTTAAGGAGTGTGGACCAAATTTCTAATGATTTTTTGAAGTTTTCAGATTATTAGGTCTGTGGTTTCAAAGTAGTTCTGAGCAAATTCTAGCTGTGCAGAGAACAGCATTAATATCTGTATCAATTGGTGAATTTTTTCACATAAAATAAGAATTAAAAAAATTCACATTTTATAGATTTCCATAATATAAATTTTCAGATCAAAAGTCTGATGTTCCATTAGTCTATATTTGTCTTGGTGATGGAGGTTATTTCTGGTTATGGCAATGGCAAATTTGAATAACCTTACGGTGTAGCACTTCAAAAGCATTAATGGTTCAAGAAACATGATGGATCCAGACATCTTTACATCAAATACAAATCATCATGAAAACCTACATAATCTCAAAAACATGCCATTTAAAAAAATAGAATGATGGGCAAATATAATGGTGGTCTTTCTCTGCTCTGAACTCTCATGCTCTTCAGGTCTCACATATTTTCCTTCTTTCATCTCACCCAAACCAGAAATTTGGCATCCATGCCACATTAATTCTGATTGACATATCAGAATCCCATTCAAAGGAGAACATGGCATCCACTCAACCTCCATCGTCATCAAGGCCCGAACCAGAAATTTTCTTCAGTTATTTCTAATGAACCCAATCATACGTGCAAAGATGGACTTCATCATTTCCTAGATTAACATGCGCAACAACAATTTCATCGTCCAAATTTCAAACAAAGAAGGAAAATGGCTGCTATCTTCACAAGGAAACCGCTCCTAAGATATCTTTCTCAATGGAAGAAATCAAAAACTGGATTTGGCTCCTTAAAGAGAAAACCCTGACATGTAAATTTATGGGGGCGTATTGAGGTCCCAAAACTTTCAGGTTGTGTGTTCAAGACAACAAGAATCCATCTAGAACATGGACATCTTAATGATGCCCAAAGATTACTATATGGCAATGTTCTCTAAGCAAGAAAGAGATAATGCCTTTAAAGGGGGAATATCATTGGTTAAAATATCTAGGATCACAATCACTTACTAAAATATTTTGTGTCCCATGTAGCTTTTAAATTGTCTCCATAAAATTAATTGGCATTGTACTTGCTACAAAAAGATGTGGCAAGACACAAGAGTTGGGCATAATTTGTGAGTCTATCCACAACAACCATGGTGACATTTTTCCCTTCAGACTTGTGTATTCCTGTAATGAAATCCATAAACACCTCCTCCCACCTTTGGCTAGGAATAGATAGAGGATGCAAAAGACCCGGGGTCATAATTGTCTTGCCCTCATTTGCTGACACACGCCAAACATTCTGCAACAAATTTATGTACCTCCAGTTTAACCCTTTCCTTAAAAAATCATAACGCTTGATCCTATGATAAGTCTTGCACACCTACTGAAAAGCATGGAGCTTCGCAAAGAACCTTATCAGGTTCAAGTTTTCACAAATGTAAAGCCTACCCTTGTGCCATAGAGAGTCCCCTTTCCATACAAATATTTTTGATATGCTTGGATCTTGTTGAAGCTTCTAAATGAGATTTTGTGTATCTGTTGTTCTTCCATTCTAATCTTGTCTCAATCCACCAGCAATATGGAAATGGCACACAAAAATGCGTTTGTGGACTCATCCTTCCTAGATAGTGCATCAGCCACTAAATTCTCCTTCCCTTTCTTGTAAATGATCTCAAAGTGATATCCCAACATCTTTATGACCCATTTTTGTTGTTCTACTGAGGATAACTGATGTTCTAAGAAGTATTTCAAAACATCACAATCCGTCTTCACCTTGAAGTATCTTCCCATCAAATATGCCCTTCATTGTTTGGCTGCATGAAGGATAACCATCATTTCCTTCTCATAAATGGGCTTTAACTAATTTTTACATGAATTGACAACTATCACACGCAATGGGACATCCATCTTGCATGAGTACTACACCCATGCCATACCTCGAAGCATCAAATTCAGCAATGAAAGTTTTGGAAAAATCGGGAGTAACCAGAAACAAAGTGGTGAACACGGCCTCCGTCAATTTCTCAAATGCCCTGGTGGCTGCCTCATTCTAATGGAAAGAGTCGTTCTTTAATAAAGTTGTGAGTGTTGCTGCTATGCTACCATAAGTTTTTAACAAAACTACAATTGTAACCTATAAGCCCTAAGAAGCCCAATAGGTTTTTGAGGGTTCTAAGCACTTTTCTATCATAACCTTGATCTTGTGAGGTTCCACCTTGGTACACCTTCATAAGAGACAATGTTACCCATGTATTCCACCTCCTTGATTCCAAAAACACACTTGGAAGGCTTGGCATAAAGCTTATGTTGTTCAAGAGTTTCCAAAACTTGATTAACATGATGCAAGTGCATGTTTTATTGAATAGATTAGGATATCCTAAAAGAACACTAAGACAAAATTCCTATAAAAGGGCTTAAAGCCAAGTTCATCAAACTCTGAAATGTAGACAATGCATTTATGAGGCCAAAAGGCATCACCAGAAATTCATAGGGGCCCTCATGTTCGAATGTTGTCTTATGAATATTCTCATCTCTAATTCTAATTTGATGATACTCTGAGTGAAGATTAGTTTTGAAAATAAAGCAACAACATGTAACTTTTCCAGTAAATCATTGATTACTAGAATATGAAACTTATCTTTGATGGGGAACTTGTTGAGGTTTTTATAGTATGTACACATGCGTAGGTGTCATCCTTCTTACACACCATCACCACTCAAGAGGAATAAGGACTCTAACAATGACAGATAATCCCTGCTTTCAACGTCTCTCGTACCATCTTCTCAATCTGACTCTTTTGCACATATGGTATATGTAAGGTCTGATGTTGGGTGGTTGGATCCCCGATACTAGTTGAATGGCAAGATCATGATTTCTTTTGATAGAAAATGCTTTTGGCATATCCCGAAAAACTACCAAATGCCCATCTACAATTGCCTAAAGATCTGGCAATGTAGGCCCTTTGATTGTTGTGCTTTTAATGAAAACAATTGTACCACAAACTCATCCACGCCATTTTCAATCATCTTTTGCATCTTATGAGAGCTTACCATCTATGGAGACATTGCACAAAACCACTTGTAGTTCAAATGTACTAGCCTTTGAAAACGCATGAACTCCTAGAAGTTCATCTCAATCGTTTCTAAGGTAATGAGCCATTAGACTCCCAAAACAATTTATGCCCCACCCATTGGGAATGGAAAACATAGGGCCATTTAACATGTAATGATCTATGGTGAGTTTAATACTATGGCACTTTTTTGAAAAACTAACTATACCCCCATCCACAATCATGGCCTGAAATTATGGAGCTGGATAAACAAAATAGTTCAAGCATGTCACCAACATAATGTTGATAAAATTGTGAGTATTTCTTGAATCAATTATACAATCAATTTATTTTCAGGTAACCTACTACCTTGAGGGTTTGTGGGGAGCTAATACTTGAAAGTGCATGGCAAAAGATGGTTGGGGATCTCTCGACTCCTCTAGCTTATCAACAACTTCTACTACTTCTTTCTCTTCTTCCTCATTGGCACCCTCAATTAGAGAAACTTCTTTTCAGAAAATCTATTTCCTCACCTGTATTTGTTGTCAAAGATAAAGCATAACCCTTTTTACCTTTTCCTTCAATTCATTTAGGCATTAACCTAGTAGGCTAGGGGAATGGCGATACGGAATGTTGTGATCTATGATGCTAGTGAATGCCTTCCTAGTGGCCAGTAATCTTTCCTCTGCCCTGCATACATGATAATAGAATCAAATTCATTCAGCAGATTAAACATGTGTACCAAATGTTGAATGTGGTCCTTGAGCCCACCAAGAAACAGGTCATTCAAGTTCTCATTTGTAATCGTCTCCACTTGCAAAGACAAGTTTGCAATTGATGAATATAATCCATGCCTAAGCCAGTTTGTGGCAGCTTTGCCACTTGGCTGAAGTAATTCTCCATCACATTGTTGTTATAGAGTGTTTGCAACTTCTCCATAAAAACCAACCAGGTGACACTAAGAGTCTTCTTTTGAGCACATAGCCATCAATACCAAATGAATTGCTAATGTTCAAGATATAAGGAAGCTATTATAACCCTTTTCCCACAAGAGATCTGATATACAAAAAAAGAAACTCCATTTGATTGATCAAGTAAGTGGATCGTTGCCATCGAACATACGCAAGTCCACCTTTGGTGGTAGGTTCAGTAGCCCATAATTAGTGCTAGCCATGGGTTGAGGCTGCGCAACATTTGTATCAAGAATGGGTTGTCCTGCAGATCCACCCTCATTGGTCGGGTTATTGGCCCCTACTATTGACGTTGGCAGAGTCATCGGAAGACTACCATCTTATTGACAATATTTATGAGCTGCACCAATTGCATATTCTCATCAAGTTGGCACATTTTTTCATCAAGCAAAGAAAACACCATGTCAAAAGTCCCACCTGATCCTAGTTCTGACTTGTTAGGAGTCTCCCCTGGCATCTATGAAATCTTACTCCTGCCTGTTTGTGGTGTTTTTATGCAATGGCTTTACTGAAGGTTAAAAATAGGGTTACCAGAGGTCTATACCATTGTGAACATCTGACCAAGACAAATCTAATGACCGCTTTACTGTGCAAGTATTAAAAGATCCTGAAAACTTCGTAAATCCCCAAAAAAAGGGTTGACAGAAACCTATATTGTTGCAAGTTGTGAATTCAGCACAGGATATTCTTGATCCTATGTCTATATGGATGGGACAAAAGCAGCAATTTTGTTGGAGCCATGAATTATTGAGCTCAAATCCTGGAGAGGCTATGAATGTCACATAATGCCAATGACCAATCTATGGTAGGTTTTAGGATGACCACACTCTATGAAACTGATCCTCACTCTGAGGGTTTTGTAGGATATGGAATCTTCCAAGTTCCAACATCTTTGCCCTTTTAAAATCTAGTTTGACTTTGCACTAACATCCTAACCATGCAGGTATAGGGAAGCCAATCATATATGTATGTTTGTATATAACACATTTACTCGTACTATTAGATTAATACACAAACCTGATCATTCTAGAGTGTTTGCTATGTTTCTCTAGAGACATGTCTGAATGGATACGGAATATTGAAAGATGCCAATATTTCTTTGCTGACGAAACAGGAAATAGAGTTCTCAAACAAACAACTCTTAGTTTCAAATTCCTAACTTTGATCAAATGTTTTACAGCCTTTAAAGAACTTACATGGATTTACTTTTGAATGACTTGCAGCAACCATGTTGGATTTGATATCATTTCCAGTAATACAAAAATGGCATTGTGACAAAAAGGACTTTGCAGACAAAATATAATTGGTTGGTATCAGTAATCCACAACTTGTAGCTTCTTCCAGTTTGAGATTTCAAACTTGAATAAATTGTCCATCCTTTTTCAGGGAGGTTGACCTACTCACTCTATGTTTACTGTTTACACTCTTGGAAATCAATGCAAACATCTTTTCCATAAATAATCATTTGCCAATCAATGCAAAAAAAGATTTTAACATTTCAAAACAATTGTTTGTTTCAATGCACTAAAGGGCATATGAAGGATAAATAAGAAACTCTATCAACTAAAAACAGAATAGAACTTATTAAGAATGGCATTAACTCATGGACTCCAACAAGAATCAAATTTTCTTAAAATTGCATTTGAACATGTACTGAAAATTAATATCTTGTTTGGCTCTACTTATTATAGGCATCAAATATACTAGAGTTAAAAGATCCAAACAAAGCTACGCATCAACATATATATAAAGAGTTGCAAAAGGGAACATTAAGAACAAATAAAATACACAAAATATTATAAATGTAAAGAAACAATCAAAAAGCAGGGTTAGCTCCACCTTTAACAATGAAATACCTTTATGTCCACCTTTCGGATTACAATCAAGCCAAGCAAGGGAAAGTGGAAAAGCTGGCAAGATGAGATCATGATGAACATACATATTAGGACCACCCTCTTCGGATTGTTCCTCATATACCCAAATCTGCCAATCCTCAAAACACAAAAGGAACTCCCCTGAACATCAATAAGGATAACAAATGGTTACAGTTCATTAGGAACAATATTAAAATACTTGTACTTGCCTCTAGATGGCTAACTTCATCTTCGTTGCGAGCACATATGATAATTGAGTCAGATGGTTTGATTGTCATGTCCTCAATCTCATCTTCATCATCGTCCTACAATGTAATAATGAAAGGAGGCAATTCAAGCGCTGTACACACATCTATATCAAATGTTCTCAATTAATCAACAATTACAGACAACAAGACTTACAACTGCAGGGGGATAACGGCCCATGTCACTGCTTGGGTTGTAAAAACCGCTGACAGAGCCATTCCCAAAAATGTCAATACCTATAAGATTCCTCCCAACAGCAATCCATATTAGAATTGGCTAATAATTAGTTTCTTTCTTGGGGAAATTTTGAGGATTTAAGCTGTAAAATCACTTCTTAAAAGTTCACAATATTAAGCATCACATAAGTGAGTATCTTCCCCAGAATCCTCGGGATTGCAGTGAATAGTTTGAGTTAGAAAACACCTATGGTTAGACCATATACCTTCGTCATCGTCATCGTCATAATGTTCCATGTCAAGTTCTTTAAGGCCATCAGCAATCTCGTCAACCTTATGCTCCTTTGGAAATTCTACAGACTTATTTCCAATAGCATCTGCTGCTGCCAGTGCCATTGTCACTGCATCTATATTCTTATTGGTTTCAACCACCATACCTTCATTTTCTTCCTCACTGTCATTTTCTTCCTCGCTAAATTCACTTTCATCGCTGCAACCACAAAGGGGCACATAACAATAAACCAGTATCCAAACAGAGAAGCTAAGCTCAAATATAGAATTTAAAAGATTGGAAAACATAAAACTGTTTAGCACAGTGTAGTAAGTCATTAAAAAATATTTGTAATATCATAATTTTGTTTTAGTTGTTAGTTTATGTAAACACATTTTTTTTAATGATTTACTTAGGTTAAAAGTTTTTATTCCTAAGTTATGCACACTCTAGCTTATTTGTGCATTTAATAAACTGTAAATCAGGATATTGTATCATAGTTATCTTGATATATTACATACATTGATTTAAATCTCTCTATTTTGTGCTTGCTTTGCTCTCAGATAGATTTATTATTTTTCTAATCTTACCTTTTGATTTCTTTCAAATTTATCTTGGAGAATCTTTCATCTCTTCTATCTCTTCATTCTTATAAATAAAGGGGTATTGTACACTTCACATCTTGATATATTACATACATTGATTTAAAATCTTGTGCTTGCTTTGCTCTCAGATAGATTTATTATTTTTTCTAATCTTACCTTTTGATTTCTTTCAAATTTATCTATCTTTCATATCTTCTATCTCTTCATTCTTATAAATAAAGGGGTATTGTACACTTCACATGTTGATTATATGAGGAATATAGCACAGTGTTTGTTAGGCTAATCTTTAGTATTAATCTGTATTTATTGTTGAAATTATGTCAAGTGTGAAAGGTGTTCTTGGTGAGGTTTTACATCCTAGGTGAATCTAATGATTTTGTGTCAGATTTCATCACAGTACCAGGGCTATAACATGTGTCCTCCATTCCCTCCACCATCCATTTCATTCTTTGATGTTTCTCAATTATGGGAGCATTCAAGAAAGGAGGTAGTTCCATGTTTGTTGGTTCAAATCTGACCACATCACTGCATATGGAATCCTAGGTGAATCTAATCATTTTGTGTGAGATTTCATCACAATACAAGGGCTATAACATGTGTCCTCCATTCCCTCCACCCTCCATTTCATTCTTTGATGTTTCTCGATTGTGGAAGCATTCAAGAAAGGAGGTAGTTTCCATGTTTGTTGTTTCAAATCTGACCACGTCGCTGCATATGGAAAGCTTGAGAAACATGGTTTAGGATTTTTTTCCCCCTCAAAAAGTGCCACAGTTGTGGAGAAAACACTATTTTAAGGTTTGATTTGGATCTGGAAAAGTTTATTTTGTTTTTGGTGCAAATCCTTGCATGAGGTCTCTAGGGATCCTAGAGCCCCCAAGTTGATCACCTCCTCCTTCCAGCACATCCAGGAGACCGGCAGCTCTAAACTGCCTTTGAATACCAGTACTTCACACAAAGATGTGGATAGATGTGAGACGACATCTCTCACAACTTCTGCCCCAGCACATTCCCCCGGAACAATGTAGAACTGCTTCTTCCTAGAGGCACAGTTCAGCTCCTTCTCAATGGCATAGATCTACTCCTCCCTGGCCACCCAATATGAGCTTCTTCACTACAACAGGAGTTACTTCAGCCTTGGGTGTTAGGTATGATTCTAGAGGAAGTGCCTTGCTCAACCCTCGCAACCCTAGGCACTCCCCTATGAACACTATCAGATCTTGTTTGGTCCTTTCACAATGATCGATGATGACACCAGTAACTCTTTCGTTTCTAGCCCAGACAGTGATACTCAATGAGACTTTCCTATCTCTACAATACTTTACTTCTATTCTTTTGGGGTTCTTGTTCCCCCTACTTGGCTATTTGTAATGGTTTCTTGACCATGTGTTGGTGGTCCCCAACTGTTTTGCTTTTTGCTTTTGTTTTTATTCTTCCCCTTTGTGGACCTCTCTAAGTTTCTCTTACTAAAACTTTTTATTGTAAATTAGTGTACTCTCAAGTCCCATTGACCTACTCTTTTTCATAAAATTTTCACTCTCTAAGGTCTGTTTTTTTACAAAAAGAAAAAAAGGAAAGAATGTAAAAATACCAAAGAGAAGAAAAGAAAAAAGAAAAAGAAAACAAAAATCTTTCTGTTGAAGAGGTGGTCAAGCACAAGCAAGATCCCCACGGATTTGAGACAGATTTTTTTTCCTCAGCAGCCATTTCTAGTCATAAAAGGTCAGCCATAGTTGTAGGGTCCACTCCCTCACCATTGAGCACCATTCCCAACAACCATTAAGTGTTTCTTTCATATCTTGCTCATTGGAAGTCTGTTTTCGGTGATGTTTTGGAGTCGGTTCTGTTTTGTATTGTTTGTTTACAGATCTTCATAAGGTTCCTGAACAGTTCCTGATTTCTGCACTTCATGAGATCATAACTTCCTCATATGGAATGGTTTGGAGGTGAGTTTTTTTTTTTTTTTTGAGATTTAATATTTTTAGTGATCTACACATTGGTGCAGTTATTATGTAGTGCCCAAAATAATGCGAACATGAATTGTATCAAAAGTGCTATCCAAACATCCAATGTCAGCTGTATAAAAGTCTCAAAATACTGAAAGCAACTGCATAGCAATGTCTAGAGGAACAGGGTGAAAATGGGGATGACATATTACATCTTCATTTTCTATAAAAAGTGTTTTAAGTTTTTGTATTCAAAACTGCCCATAAAATCCATTTTTTGGGAAACAGAATCAAAACTCAAACTGCACTGGAGGGGAGAGGGGGCATTACTTTTGAACTATTATTGTAAGTGCCATGATAAAATTCAAGATGGAAACCTAGAAAGCCTTTTTTTGCCTTTTTTTTTGCCACTTATGCTACTTGGGAGGGTAGAACAAATCTTACAAACATCCAGTTTGCATTTGTTCTGGGGGACAAGCAAATTTCGGGAAGGGAGGACTGTAATGTCCCCTTTCTATCACTAAGGACCTAAGGACCAATTTGAGTTCTAGCCTTGGTCATACCCAAGGGGCTAAGGACATTGTAGGTTTCTGGGTATGAATATCTATTACCACCTAGTTCATTTGTTATAATTCTTCGTTGACATGAGCGTAAAGTGGTTTGGTGGGACTAAATGTTATGTTTTTCATTAACTCCTCATAACACTTTAATGTTATAATATTGCATTGGGGTGACTTATGGTACTTTATTATTTTACTTCTTCGTTGGGTGACTTATGGTACTTTATTATTCTATTTCTTCGATGGGGTCACTTAAGTCACTTTTAGTCTCACATGGAGATCCCAACTTGGAAAAATGTAATGAAAGGTTATAAAAGGAGGTTTGGGGGAGTGATAGAGCTCACACTTGCATACTCTCATATTTTTCTCATTGTGCAACTGTTGCTTGCAAAATTCCAGCTTGTGGAGTAAGATCCCACAGGGACCCTAGCTTCGGTGGTGAGAGATCCATCCCTAGCTAGCAGGGCATTCTTCGGTGGTGAGAGATCCACCCTAGCTTGTCATTTTGGAGCTGATTTAGGGCTGTTTTACAGAGATAATTTTCAGAGCTTCCAGAGGAGGGTTTTTGAGGATTTTTGGGCCTTTTTGTGAAGAAAAATCAAGGGTTTCAGATCAGTTGTTGGCTGCAGCGATAAGGGCAGGTTTGGGCGCCATTTTTGAAGACTTTTTCTTTTGGCCTCTTTTCTAGGGTAGCGACCCACTTTTGGATTTCGCTGCTATTTTTGGAGGGTTCCCAAGTGCGGCTACCGGATCTGGAGGTTGGGTTTTCATTCTCACTATTAATAAATGTTATTTCCAAAATTTCAGAATTTTATCATGTGTATTTGAGAAGATATGAATTTTTGAAGTTTCCTAGCTACCTAGGGCATACTGTAATTTTTGACAACGATATATTATTCGAAAAATACCAAAAATAATTTTCTTGTCTAAGTAAACATATTAGCAAGCTCTCCGTAAATTTTCAAGTGATTTGAACAAGTGTTTTGTGAGTTATTGATTTAAATCAGTTCATTGCCCTAGCTTCTTAATTTCTGCAAAATCAGAATTTTATTTTGCTAAAATTATCTATATTTTGTGCATTTTTGAGTGGTATCCCACAAGGTATATTTCATTCGAAGATTCTAGAAGATTAACAACTGGATCCATCTGTGCACCAACTGGTCCAAGTGGTTTGGGAAACCTATAAATACCATTGTGGGTCATTCACTTGGAAGAGACTTGGAAATTGACGTTTTGCTAGATACACATAATTGGCAAATTGGAGCGAATCGGGTAGTTTGAAAGAGAAGTTTTGGAGAAAGCAACTAGGGAATTGTGCTATATTGTATTTGTATTGAGTCGAGGCCTTGTTAAGCTGTTTGTATTGTATTTGTTTATCATTGGTATAACTTGAAATGCATATGGTGCATGAATCATTTTAAACCTTTAATGTAGTTGAAGACTTCTTGTATGTTGAATATAAGTAATGGTTCTATTGTGTGATGAATTGTATATGAATGAGTGTTAACTTAGTGAATGTTATATAGTTCACGCACGTTGTCTATGTTTACACAATTGACCATACAATAGGGACTCTAATGATCTCTCCTTGCTCTTCGGGTGAGTGATCAAGTGTTGTCACTAAATAATATGCCAGTGTAGAGGCATTTATCTATTGAGCAAGGTCTGGCTTACGCGAGTTGTTAAGTGACCAAAATTAGCCCAACACTTCAATTGTAACAATAGACAAATAAATATTTAACGTGAAGAAATTTGTGTTTATGAACTAACCAATGATGCCTCTCAATTAGCTTATCTCATGTTTTAAAACATTGATAACTAACAAACAAAAGATACTTTTCAATTCAAAAATTCCCTCACACATTTACTTCAAGTGGCTAGAAAGTTATTTTCTATGCGTAATTAATTTAGTTTCAAATACTTGTGACTGTAATAATTCTTCAATTATTTTATATTGCATGCAATTAAAGTCTTTTACAAAGAATGTTTTCTTGAAGAGAGGCAATATGATAGGTTGGGGCCCTATTGCCATTTGGAGTCAATGCAAGGCAATTATAAAAGAGAGGTCAAACCCCATTTTCCAACTTTTACTTGGTGGAATGCATTATGAAGATTAAGAATGTCACATCTTTTCCACATCTACACTTCACTTTGTGGAAGATGAGATGAAGGGTCAAATATTAAGTTTCCAAAAACAATTTTTTTATCATGTGAATTAAATAACTGTTATAACTGAAAACAGGATGCATACTACCTATAAAAAAAAACATGACAAAGGATGCATACATATAATGACATGTTTACGACATTGCCATTAAGAGTTAGGCATGATTATTAATTTATTACTCATAGGGACTGCAATACCCTAATTTTGGTACGAGGCATGTGGCAACATCAATTTTGACACGACTTACAATACTTAACCCTCTAGCATATATTTGGCTCTCTTTAGCATCCTTTTCCCCCTTCCGAATGACTCCAGAGTCCACATTACCTTTGGCTCCTCCGATTGTCGTTAAGTTCTGGGATCCCTTCTAGTTTGCCTAGGACATTTGCCATACCTCTGCAGACTCACAATCATTTATTCTGAGCATCTCCAACCCTTTTTAGCAGGACATCTTCAGTGCCACCGAATCTGCTCATAAGAGGTTCGGTTCATCGAACTTGTACCCACTATCAAACGGTCATTTCTTCATTTGAGAACTTTATTGAGATTAGCCTAGGTTTGAATTTAGGGTCAACATGCACAAGAAATTCAATTAGATACAACTATATAAATTACACCCTAGAAGTCATTTACACAAAAGTTGGAACAAGAGGAGATATTCACCACATTTGGAGACCGTTATTACTTCAGCTATACACATCGTAAGCCACTCCAAAGTATACCACAGCAATCATCAAGCCTCTTACCAAATCTTAAGCTTGGAGTGGGCAGAAACCTTCAATACAGAATCTCAATGTCCTGGGTGTAAAGCATCGTCACACATCACCAAGGAAAAACGTAAGGTAATGCAAAAGAAAAGCTAGCATTGCATCTTTGTTTGTTATCCAGAAGTTATCAAGGGGTATAGATTGCTTGAGCCTAACACACATAAGTTAGTTATTTCTAGAAGTGTTAACTTTGAAGAATTGTTTCTTAACAAACATTAAGATCCTAACCCCCTTCTCCTATCTAACATGCTCCATCTAATGCATTTGAGGACTTTCCCAATTATGATGTTCTTGATTCCAAGGAAATAGAAGATGGCAATCCTCCTCCATCGCCATTTTCAGCACCTAATCCACTTCGAAATGGGTCCAAAAGAAAGACAAGACATCGATGATCCACGGTGACATTTTCATGGTGGCAACATGTTGTATTTTGCTACAAGTTCACATCCATGCACCTTAAGACATGTTTTGGGGAAAATAGAGTGGGATTCAAGAATGCAAGATTAGTGTTCTTCTTTGATGAAGAACAACACTTGAAATTAGACCCCTCCCAAAAGGAAGAAAGATGGTTTAACGCATAGTTTGCCTATTCATATTCGGCAAACCCAAAAAAATTGGCTCAAGAAGACTCGGCGAATATTTTGGGAATATTCAATATTTCGAGAACTTAAAAAATACTCAAATTTCTTTAAAAACATAAATTTTATGCATAGCTAAATATATTAAATGAGTCCATTAAATGTTGGAGAAGTGTTTTCTATTAGATTTGAATATAAATACAATACAAAATCACATCATCATGCGAATACAACAACCAATTTAATAAGTGCTATGAATTTATGATGATTGTCATTGAAAATTATCATCATAAATTTCATATCTATGCAAGTTACAATATACAATAAGTTACATTTTCCTCTTCCCCGCTCTAGAGAAATATTGGGGAGAGGGTCTATTGCCTCTACTAGTCCCCACACTTGACTGCGTCTCCTCGCTCCTCCTAGAAGGTTGCGATTTTGGCTCCAACCTAGTAGTAGATGGTGGTGGCTCCTCTGTTGCATGTTCGAGATCACCTCCAAAGATGTCATCCAATCCAATATCTCCTGCTAGTGCTTCTCCCTCCATAGCTTCCCTCTCGAAAGAAGCAATCTCATCCTCTGTGAATGCAGGGATTTCCTCTTCTTGCCCAAGTCCACTCGTTGTATGGATCTATCTCATCCAAATCAATAAGCTCCTCGATGTGGCTTTTACTTTTCTTGTGCGGCCGAGTCATTGCACAAAAACCAAGTTGTTGAGTCATTTTGAGTCAACTTGTTGCACTTCATCGTGTGAATGGCCTCAAACAAACTCCGCTTACATTCACATCCCGAAGCATTACAAGGTTAGATAGAATTCTAAGGGCTAGCTTTTGAAGATGTGGAGTATTTCCTCCCGATCCTCTCACCAAGAACTTACAAACAAGATAATCAAAAGTTTATAAGTAATTAATAAAATCAAATTTGTAACTAATAAGTAACTTGGTAAACATTCTAATTTTTATTACCTAGTGACTGCATGGTTCTCCCTCAAATAGCTAACGCTAAAGAAAAGAGCCTCCCCTAGCATGTTTGTAATTTTGCAATTCTAAAATAATGAGGTCCCTCGTCTCAACCTCTAGTATCATCCTCTCAATACATGTTGAAAGACCCTTCATAACCTCTCCATTCACATCTGTGAAGTCGTCGAAGAAGAAAACTTGGGGTTGAGATAGTACCCCCTGCATGAATAAGTTGGTGGAGTTGATTGTTCCACCTCCGATCAATAATCTCCCAAAAGGGACCATATCTAGCGATATCCCCCTATAATAGTTTTGGATAGACTCTTTGGCCCTATCCATGGCCTCATAAATGTACTCCATTGGGTTGTGCTCCCATCAACCAAACGCAAAACCCTCACCAACACTCTAACACCTACACAAAAATTAAAATGTAAGGTTACAAACTTACAAATAAAGTAAAAAAGTAAATAACAATATATTTATAATTTAACAAATTAAAATAAAGGAATCAACTTGAAATATAAATCGAAGTTTGAAATTACCTTAATGATCTCTATAGCTCTCTTTGCAAAGATATCATCAAAAACTATCTTTGCAATCCTCTCTCCATCAGCTTTCTTTGAAAATTGTGAGTCTAGCCATGCTTGACTCAAACATTTGCTTCAATGATGTCAACAAACTATAAATACTTTGCAACATCGAAGTTAGTCAGAAACCTCAGACACCGGCTCACACAAGCTCTTTCCCCTTTGTGTGTTCTCTCATCAAGCTCAAAACCCAAGGGTGATTATATATGTACTTTGTTATGTTTCTTGCATCTTCTACAACCGGCCTCACCCAATCAATTTTGCCTATGTCCTCCAAAAGAAGGTCAAGGCAATGAGCCGCATAAGGAGTCCAAAAGAGTGATGGATGTCTCTCCTGTAGTAGTCTCCCAACCGCCACATATGTTGTTGCATTGTCTGTGACAACTTGCACAACATTCTATATACCCACCTCTAATACAATCTTCTCCAACATAACACTCAAATTCTTTGCATTTTTTACTATGTTAGAGGCATCAATAGACTTCAAAAACACCATCTCACCATTTGAAGCCACTAAAAATTAATGAGGGTGCGGTTCCTTCCATCTGTCCATCCATCTAAAAGGATGGTGCATCCAAATTTTTGTCATTATTTCTTTTGATCATCTAAAATTGTAGTTGCATCTACAACTGCACCCTTGAGCAATTTCCCACTCAAGTCTTTTGAGAAGGTGCCTTGTACCCTTTCCCCGCAACTATCATTATTGTCATACCAAGTACTCCCAAACGGACTCTTTGCCACATCAATGGAATGTTGTCGTAGTACCAGAAATTCGCACATGTTTTATCCGCTTCCTCGTGCATATCCTTGTTCCAGTTTACCTTGCAATGAAGGTTGTGCTCCAAGTATGTTCTTTGGTACAAAAACTATGTATGCCTTTGCTCGAACTCGATGAAACAGATGTGCCTCTTCCGGTTCATATGCGTGGACCGCGAGTAGAGCCCACAATTGTTGCCGCATCATCCTTTGAATCCTCTGTCATTCCAACTCTCAGGTCTAACAACTTCTGCTATGGCTGCATACACCCTTTCCCTCTCTAGTTTCTTCTCCTCTAGCTCTACCAACTCTGCTTTCATCTCTCGCTTTGCCTCTTCCGTAACATTGGGGCAAACCACAACATCCCGACAAACAATACATGCAAGGTGATACTTCAGACGATTGATGCCTCTAGAAAATGTTTTGCCACAAAAATTGCAAACCACTTGTTCCTTGAATTGCTCCATATACACCATACTTCCAAGCGAGGGTACGAGCATTCGCAGGAACAGTTCCTGCTAATGATTGTTGACCTAGATGTCGAACTGATGTCGAGCCTGATGTCATTGTTAAGCTCTAATCTGCAACACAATGCACATTTAAAAAATTAAAAAAACATAAGCTTAATTAAGTTTTTAAAAAAAAACGTGCTCAATAAAAATAAAATAACATACCTCCGATTCCAAATCGGTATTAAAAATTTAAAATGATTTATGATCACATTGAACGCATTTAAAATTACAAAACATATTCGATGAATCAATTAAAATACAAATATATAAAATTTAAATGATTTAAAATGAATTTGCATTAAAAAAACATACTTCCATTTGCAAATGACTATTAAAAATTTAAAAACATTCACTTTTACATTAGATGTATTTAGAATTACAATATGAATATATAAAACTTAAATAATATAGACTAAATTTGCAAAAACTTGAAAGAATTAAAAAAAAAACTTACCTCCAAATGCAATTCTCCAAATTTCCTCTTCAAATTTGCTCAAAAATCCGTTCAACACATGCAATGCAAGCTCAAATGGTTGTGTGAATGAGAATGAAGTGTTTTAGTGCCTTATAAAGAAAAAAACCCATGTTTTTTGAGTGTTTTTGGCGTGTTACACGAACTATCCGCATCAAGCAAGTATTTGCCCAGACTTGCCAAGTATCGCCAATACTCAAGCCCCTGAGTGGCAAGTTATTTGAGCGATTATTCGTTTGCAATTTTTTTTGGCGAGTACTTGTCAGTATGATAACTAAACTTCAACATAAATGGGTTTATTGACCAAGTATGTTGCAAATGGAAGCATTAATAGACACAAACCTTGCTTTGTTGCCAAAGATTCCTCCCAGTCAAGGGACTCAACTATTCGAAACCTTTGCTTGTGTGGCCACGATGAACTCAGTAAGACTTGTCCTCTCTCTTGCGGCATCTCAAGGTTGCACAAGTACATCAAATAGATGTGAAGAGTGCATTTCTTCATGGAGACTTGCACCAGAGATTGACATGGAGCAACCCCAAGAATTTGTTAGGGATTCTTCACTTGTGCATAGGCTAAGAAAATCCTTATGTGGCCTGAAACAAGCTTGTAACACTTGGTATAAAAGGATGGATCAATTATTACTTGCCCATGGATTTTCTAGATGCCTCTCTGATCCTACTCTCTACACTTTGAGGAAAGATGGTGAAATTCTGGTATTGGTTCTGAATGTTGATGATGTACTTCTCATGGGATCTCATCACCATTAATTCAACATGTGAAGACTTCATTCCATGAAGAGTTTAAAATGTCAAACTTGGGTCTTTTGCACTATTTCATTGGGCTTCAGATCACTAAGACTGAATCTGGTATAACTGTCTCACAGCCCAAGTATGCCTTAACCTTCTAGAGATGTATTGCATGCTTGATTGCAAGTCCTAACCTACACCATTTCTTTTTAGTGTCAAGTTGTTAGCCAAGTGCTCCACACCTTTGGCAGATGCTACATTGTATGGACAATTGATTGGTAGTCTCATTTACTTGACACATATTTCTTCTACAGGCCTTGTCTCTCGTTTCATGCATGGGCTGCATGAGAGCCATTGGAAATCTGCAAAGCATATTCTCAGTTACATCAGTAGAACAGAACAGCTCGGGATTTGGCATTCGGGTGGGGGGACTACAAAACTAGTGTGTTTCATAGACTCTGATTGGGCTGGCAACAATGATGATCACAAGTCCACCTCAAGCTATGTTTTTCATCTAGGTTCAGACCCGGTTGTTTGGTCAAGCAAGAAGCAATTAGCCATTGCCATTTCTTCCACAAAGGCCGAGCAAGTACGGAGGAGTTGCCAATGCTTCTATTGAATCCATTTGGAATCAACAGACTCTATCAGAGATTAAAATTCAGTTGGAGCAGCCCACAACTATTTGGTATGATAAGGAGAATGCAATCCACATCTCCATGAATGTAGTGGAACATGAGGACACCAAATACAGTGAAGTCCACATGTACTATATACAGACATTTAATCCATGATGGAGTCATTGACTTGCAGTTTCGTTCGTCAAGAACAAATCCCAGACATCTTCACCAAAACATTGATGAAAGCCAATTTCATCATCTACAAGGCATGTTAGGGTTCGAGGAGTTGTTCTTTAGGGGGATAGTTGAAAATTCCTCCTTCCTTCCCCAAGTTCCCAAGTGAATCTTCGGGGGGATGTTGGTGCATGTAAATACAAATTTTAATGATTTATTTCGGTTAGATATTTTTTATTCCCAAGTTATGCACACTTTAGATTATATGTGCATTTAATAAATTGTAATTCAAGATGGTTATCATAATTACCTTGATGAATTACATAGATAGGTTAAAATTTCTCTCTTTTGGGCTTGTCAAGATAATTATCATAGTTATCTTCAAAAATTACATAGATAGGATATAAATCTCTCTATTTTGGGCTTCCTTTATTCCTAGATAGCTTTATTAGAATTTTCTAACCTTTTCTTTCTGATTTCATCCAAGTTTATCTTGGATAATTTTTCCTCTTCCTATCTCTTATTTCTTCAAAAAAAGGAGGGTATTGAAAACTTCACAAGTTGATCATATGAAGAATACAGCTTCCAGGTTAAAGTAACTCACAGCTACGACTCCTTGTTTTCTCAAAATGTTGCCACAAAGAAGGCCTCTTTCTCTCGTGATAAGTTTTTGGGTGGTGAGAACAGCACTAAGCAAGACTGCCCGCTCCCCCAACCGTTGATGAAGAGAGTTTTAGTTTTTCACTAGCCTATAATAAAGAGTATTCAGAGGCTCAACACAACATAGAACCTCGTGGAGTTATATTGTTTTTCATGCGTCGTATGCCAGATGAAGATGCCTTTAATAAATGGTGCTTGCATGAACTAGGAAGCCAAGGGGATCTCCTCAATTTCTATTGGGGTCTAGGGTCAAAGCATGTTTACCTTCTATTCAAATCTGATATTGCTGCTAACCATGTCTTGCAATATGACACTTGGAACATCGCCAGGGCCGAATTAAAGGTTGGGAGCGCCCTAGGCAATAGTTTGAGTGGGCGCCCTCCTCAAAAATTTATTTAATATTTTTTCCATAAAGTAAATAAATAAAGTATGTCTATATTTGTGTATTTTTAAATTTACATCATGGTTGTAATAAAATAATAATAAAAATATATTATTAAATTATCACTTAAGGATGAAAAATATATACTTGTGGATGGAAAAATTAATCATAGGAGATGCTCAGAATGCAAAAAACACAATATTTCATACAAGGATTCTTACAGGTCTAATTTAGCCTTACCAAGTAGGTGACATGAACTCTATTCTGAAATAAAGCACCACTTTTTTGCAAAGAAACAAAAACGTTTATATAGCTCTGGTTTTATGAATAGTCGTATTTGGACTAGGCCTACAGATTCCTCCATGACAAAATAATAGAAATTTTCCCCAAAAATTAAGAATAGAAAATTAAATACCTTTTTCCTTTAATTATACTCACCTCTACTAGATACACCAACACTATTATAAAAATACATTAACCTTTTTCTAGAACAAATTACACGGTAACACACCTACATAATCTAGAGCTACATCGAGAATGGGTAACAATACCAAAAATCATGTGTTTATAAATATGTGATATTTTCTTTTACTTGCAAAAATATTACAAAACTTTTTTGTATTCGTGAAATTTATGTTATTATACAATAATATCTATAATGGGTTGATCAATATTAAGTCTTCGATAAATTACTATCATGAAAACGGAAACGAAACGGTAGAAACGCGAAAACGGCAATTTTCAAAAACCTTGATATTGATGGATCCATACAATCCAAAATAAAATATATATATAAGTTATTTCCATAAAATTACCAAAGAGATAATTGACCAAAATATTTTGTATTCATTGAAATTTGAACTTCTAAAGAGTCATAACTCATCATTCAACATACTTACAATTTCAATGATTCACATATACATGATAATAATCTAGATAAGTTAGACTATTTGGGAACGCTTTACTGCCGCTTCAAGCTATTTTGTGCAAAAAGTGGGCCCCTTGGCGTCCTCTCTACATAGATAAATTATTTTAAAGTTAAGTTCCCAATGCTTGTTTTTTAGATTCAGGTAATGGTTAGCGCCTATGAATCGACTAGTTTGCCTAAGGCTTAATCCTCTCTCGAACATCGCAGCTCATTGATTTTATGCCCAATCATTGAAACATGAAGAATCAAGCCTAGACCAAATATCCTTTGTGGTTGGGGTTTCTGCACTCCTAGCTAACCTTCGATCCATTTGTTGATTTGTTTGCCAGTTGTTTTGGTAAGGTATCGATACTAGATAGTAGACAAAATTCCTTTCGAGATAATCTAAGGGTCTATGTTGAAGTAGACTTAAATAATAAGCTTCCATAGTTCATATCCGTCATGACAACAAATGGATTTTGTCAACAGAATTAGATATTTGGATCTCCCTAATGCTTGTTTTGATTGTCAGACTCAAGACCACCTCATTCATGACAGCCCACTCCAAAGGCCCACGTCAAATGTCTCTCAGGATTCAGGTGTAGTTGTCTCCTCTAAGCCTGAGGGCAAGGGCATTAGTTCTACTGGGGTTTAGCACAAGTGGAAAGGAGGTTAGGACAGCTACCAAAGACAATGGGATCTTTAATCTTACCTCTCAAAATTCAATCAAAAATAATCAGAAGGTGACCCAGAAATCAATTCAAAGTGTAGGAGATCTCATTAGCCAGCCACCTCGGGATTCTTCCCTTAGAGGTGGCATGGAGGGCATCTGGAGTCAAGGCCCTGCTCCCTATTCAGCAACAAGTTTTAGCGAGGCGTCACGGGATATGGATGTTGATGGAGGTTGGAGGATAAATTCTAACAAACAAAAGGAGGTTTTCTTGTAATGTCCCCTTTTTGGAATTAATTAACAATGGATACCCAAAGCCTATTGTTATTATTTTCCATAGGTTAAGGGGAAATTAAAGAGGAAAAAAATTAATTTAAGTGGTCCAAGGGTATTTTTATATTTTAATTGGAAAAAGGACACTTAAATTATATTTTAATCCAAAAAGCAGAAATAAAATAAAATAATAATAGAAGGGATGAACTTCTATTATTGGGTGCCAAAATTAGATTAATAATTAAATAAAGAATGGGGCGCCAAGGTTAGAGAGGGTTGCATGAGTAATCAGATCCTATTTTTAGGATAAAGTGAGGATAAAACTTTTTAATATTGTATATTCCTATTCTTAGGATGGGGCGCCAACTTGGGAAGAGAATAAAGTTATTATTTTATTTGTTTATGGAGCATGCATGTATTTCCAAAAGGGGGCGCCCACTTTAGAGAGGGATTGGAAGTTATAAAAGCAGATTTGGGGTTTATTATTGAGGCATCTTGGAAATTTATCAACTACTTCTTTGTCTGCAAATAGCTTTTTGCTTTTGCATCAGCAATAGAGGACAAAATCCCTCATTTGCATACAGGTCTGAGGACGGAATCCCTCATATCTACGCTTGGCAATTCCATTCAAGGATTGCAATGACCAATCAAGGTACAGGTGTTCAACCAGTTCAGCTATTTCAGGCTTGCTTATTACATCCATAACAGCAAGTACAGCTAGGGCTTCAGTATCTAGGGGCAGATTTCAGTCAAATCAGTTTGCATGCTCTTCTCTTCCATCTATCTTTCCATTTAGGTCATCAATTGTGAGAAAATAATTGTATTCAGACACTAGTATTTCTTTTATTGTAGCTGATTGAAATCAATAAATAAAAGTCTGTTTTGGCACCTTGAGGCTTGTTGTTTTTTATTAAAAAATCAGATTGTCGCTGCTGTCATAAAAGGCAATTTTTTATATTGATGTCCTAGGGTTTTGACAGAAATATCTAGATTTATCTAAAGTTATTTTTTAGGGATATTACATTTCTTCTACATCCCATGTGAATGAGCAACATAGAGCGATGTGTCCAGTCCCCCGAATTAAACCTTTCAAGGAAGTTGTGAGCCTCTCCCAAAAAAGATGCCTCTGCCTTCGGGATGCACAACAACTTTAGTTTGTTGTGTAACCCTCTATTCCTTAAATGAAGCTTTCTCTTCTATCTTGGAATGTCAAGGGATGACCATCCCAAGCCATAAGCGCTTTGTTTGTGGAGTTGAGCAGAAAGCAAAGCCGGATTTGGTTTTTCTTCAAGAAGTAAAATCTGCTGGTTTTGAGCTTCATAATCGAATGAGTTATTATTGGAAAGATCCATTTTGGTCTTCTAATCATATGCAAGGTGGAGGATGGTAATGCAATCTCTCACTATTTGTAGAGTTTCGTTGTGGGACATGATTGTGATTTGGATAACATGTGTGTTTAGATTACTCTTTTGTTCCATTGGTTTTTGTTCGGTCTATACTCCCAACCTTGCTTCAACACATGCTCACTGTGCGATTGGTTGCCCCCTTCTTGCCTAATGCAAATTGGATCTAGTTTCCAAGTTTTCCTGAACTGGAAGGGTCTTTGTTCAGCCGGCTGTGGCAAACACAGTCTTCGGAAATCACCCCTCGACTCTAGGTTCAAGCCTAATAGCATGTAATGTCCCCTTTTTTCGAATTAATCCAAAATAAAGGATTCTTTGCCTTTCCCCTTTCCGAAGGCAAGCAATGGATGAGCAAGGGAAGATCATGGGTTATATTTCCATTTTCCTCATTCATGTTTATGTTTTTATCTTTGTAAATTCCCATTATAAGGGGTCATTTGGATTTGTTGCATTTTAAAAGCAAATTAAAAGATTAAATATGCTTTATATGGGTCGGCCTTGCCTTTTTGGCCTTTGGCACCAACATGAGGATATAAAAGGAGATTAAGGACTTCATTTGGGGATATCGATTTTGGCGCATTTTATTTAAATTGGACCTTTGGGTTGTTTGCTCATTGTCTTTCCACTTTTGGGTGAAAATCCAATTGTGTGGCTTTCCAAGAAGGACAAAAACCCTTCTTGTGGTTGGTTGGAGAACGAAAACCCTCCATCCTTGGTTGAAGCAAAGTCATATTGAAGACCTTTTTGCAGATTTGGGGCATTGGAGAATAAGGAAAGAGATCTACAAATATTTGCATGCATTTTAGAGTCATTCCTAGTTGGAGCGACTAGGGTTTGTTGGTATTTGAGTGCCTTCTAGGGCACAAATTGCAAATCTAATTTCATATTCTGATTTGGCATATTTTATAAGGCCGGTATCTATAATTTTATGATTTTGGTGGTGTTTATCTATTAATTTCAGCGTTGGTTTATGGCTGCCCTGCAGCTGTCATTTATTTAATTACAGCAATGTGACTTCGCTGATTTTCTCCATTTAATTGTTGCAAATGGAATGGATTTTGGTTGCCGTGATTGAAATAATTATTTAGAAGTATCTATCAGTTGTTGTGCATGATTATTTGGTGAATTCTAATCTCTTACTCAATTCAATCTAGGGTTTGGAAGGTTATTTCAGCTGCTGTCATAAAAATCAAATTACATTTCATTTTGGCATAGTTACCTAAGACTCCAGGACAGCGGGATGGGGTTTTTGGAATGGCAAAAAAATTCTAAATTTTGGGGACGGCGAGGACGGATGATTAAAAAAATATAAAAATATTTAAAATATAAAAATATAGTGACTAAACTATATAAATAAGCTGAAATAAAACCATTTGAGATTTAAATAAGTTGAAACTTGAAATCATAAACATCAAATACATTCCTTAATATCATAATATGTAAGTTACATATGATTACACATTTCTAAATATCAAAATTCAAACACATAGTTATACATAATTAAAAGAAAAACCATTTGACTTTGAGACTTAAAAATTATTAAAAGTCATAATTCATATATATGAATAATGGATTATGTATCCGCCAAAGAATGTTGATATGATGAAGTGCTACCAGTGCTCGTACTTCTTGCAGAGGTGTTGGTAATGATGTTTTGATTCAATGTCTTGCAGGAGTTTCTTGAGAGAGCTTCTTGAATGGCTCTTGCAGCTGAATTAATTTTGAGGTATAAATTGACAGAATTTTGCTGGTGTGATTGAAGCATCTTTCTGTCTGGGTCATGCTTTTCCGCAGTTGTTATAATGGATGAATCAGGCCTGTTGTATGAATGATTAAGAGTAGGCTGGCCGTAGTAGATATGAGTATTGTTCCAGGGATTCAAACTGGGGGCCACTGATAATGAATGTTCGGAAGGTTGATGGGGGTAGAAAGGAAGTTGGTTCTTGCATGTGGGTATCGGAATGGGAGAGGGAAGGTTGGAGGCAATGATTTTAATTGTGAGGTGGGATTAGTGGTGAGGTCTAATGTGATTGTGGGAAAGGAAGTTGCAGTGCTAATGGTGGGATTTGAAGCAAAGCATTGTTCTAATGATAATCTACTCAGGTATGGGTTGTTGACATTCATGGCTTCCATGCTTGAGGTGGAACCAAAGAGAAGCATGGATGTTGCTGCTTCTGTGGTGGAAGCCATGGCAATTGCAGCAGAAGGAAGTGGATGGTTGTGGCTCCCCTCGTATGTGGTGACCAGTGTAGTCATGTCTTCTGACATCTTTGTACCTGAACATATATGAGTGCCATATAACTCAACAATCTCAGTGATTTAAGACACTTGAAAGCATGATTAATTTTTATATATAATTCAAAGAGATCAGCGAATACTTTACAATCTAGAGTTACGAAATTCTAATATAAAACGAATATCACAAATCAATCTATAGAATGGAGTGCAAATGCTCCAATCCATTATGTCATCGTTAAATACTTTAAAAAATTATTAAAAGTCATAAAAATGTGTTTTTCGTAAACAAAATAATGCACAAGTCGTGCGGGACGTCGGGGACGCTTTGGGACGGCGGGCGTACCTCGACCATCCCGGGACGTTTCTTCTCTCCTTTGCTTGTCGGTGGGGAAAGCGTTTCCCACGTCCACCGTCCCAAGACATCTAGGACGCCTCGGACTTTTGGATTTTGGGGGACACATCCCGCGTAACTATGATTTGTGGTGTGTATATTTTCATATATGATCCTTGGGGTTTGTGGCCAAACCCATATCTTGGGTTTTTGTCCCAAAAAGGGACATTACATAAGCCAACAAGAACCACTAGTGGGCCTCGGTCTTTGAAGCTCCTCCCGCCGATATCGAGCAAAGATAGACCATCTAGTGATCACATCTAGCATTACGACCCCACCAATTAAGGTTAGAGTCTCCAGGGAATACTCCTAGTGAAAGTTGTTCTCCACTCAGCCATGTGGAGGCCTCACGGCAAGTTCCCCTATTCCTGAGAACAGGGGACTAAGTGGAGGAGAAACTCTTCCCGCAATAGCCTAACAAGAAGGCTTGGCCCTACACGACTGTGCATCGGCTCAATTGGGTCATGGGAGGAGGCTTTAACAAAGTTGAATGGGAGAGGGATCGGGGTGTTGTGGTGTTGGTTTAATTGTTTGTAGTTTTAAAAAGATTGCATGATCCAAGTGTAAGGCTTCACTTGAAATTTTTTACCCCAATTAGGGAAAAAAGGTTTGGATACAGGAGTTTGTACACCTACTCCAATTTCAAAAGGAAGAAGGACAGAGTACAAGCCAGGCTTGATCAAGTGTATGGTCTGCAAGACACTATTTTATTTTTGGGGTGTGTTCATCCAAAGGATGTTTTGATTGGGGCTGCCGGTTTAGATCATCTAACTATTCAGACTTCTATTTTGTGGGTCATTCGGAGGAGGATAGGCCCTCTTATATTTCCAAGGTGAATGTTTTGCACATGGATTCCTCCTATTTTTGAGCTCTTGTTCATTAGGCTTGGAATCTCATTCAATGCCCAAATGGAGATAGAAGTTGGTTGTTATGGTGGGAGGTTGTTATTCAAAGAACTATAAAATTTATGATTGATTGGGGTTACATGATTGCTTGGGGGCGGCAGCGTGATCTTTGAGAGGCCAAACAAAAGTTGAAGGCTCGCATTTCCGTGGAGGAGGATCTTCGTAATGTTGCTCTAAAGGAAGAGGCAATTTGTCTGGAGAGGGTGGTGTGTAGAGAGGAGTATATATCCAAAGGTGCTTGGATTCATGCCCGATTGTAGTAAAACTAGAAGAGAGATGAGGGGCCAAGTTCTTTTTCACAACTTAAAAAAAAGACTGTGGGGGGATCCTTGGGTTGCGACTCGATGGATCGATGGAAGAGAATCTAGAAGAGATTAGAGATATGTTCAGCTTCACTTTCAAAACATCTTTTCTCCCTATTCTGCATCAAACGCGATTGTGGCTGCCTAGAACTCTTACTATTGGGTGGTCCCTCATAAAGTATTTGTTAGTGACCACACCAAGTTGGATAGTGATTTTCCAAAGAAGAATTGTCTGCTACCCTCTCTTGATGCAAAATAGGAAATCCCCTGGAATTGTTGGTTTACCATGTGAGTTCTATAAGGAGATGTGAGATACAATGGAGATGACTTATGTTGTTTGGCGGCAAAAGTCTTTTCTACACATTCTAGCATGAGTTCATTAATCAAGGATTGATCAAGTTGGTTCCCAATTTTGCAGCTAGGGATTATATAGGGGCTAGCATCTAATCACTTTGTTGAGTGTTGCCTACAATATTCTTGCTAAGGCAATTGCGCTTAGGGTGAGGGGCATAGCTAGTAGGATTGTTCAAAAGGGGAAACTGCCTTTATTCAAGGGCATTTTATTTTGGACACAATTTTATCTGCTCGGTAGGCTATGGGTTGGGCAAGGGAGACTAGACAGCAAGCTTTCTTCCTAAAAATTGACTTTGACAAAGCTTATGATTGGATTGATTGGTCCTTTATTACCAAAATGTTGACTTGCCTAGGATTTGGCCCGCACTTTGTGGGGATGGTAAACACTCTTTTATCTTGTGCCTCATCCTTTGCTTCAATCAATAATACCCTCTCACCCCACATTGTTCTTCACTGGTCTATTAATTAAGGTTGCCCCATTGCACCCTCCTTTTATGTACTAACAACTCGTTTGGCTATTTGTTGGAAGTTGCTCGTATTCAAAATAGGATTAGAGGTGTGTCTATGCCTAATGGTTCAGAGATGTTCAATAACCACTTTGTTGATGACTCAATTCTTTCGGTTCAAGCAAACTAAGACTCGATTGAAGGTGTCGGGGATTGCTTGGCGATTTTTTGTGCGGCATCTAGAGCTATTGCCAATAATCACAAAACTGATTTCTGGCTGATTGGTCTAGACAATCCTCCAGATTGGATTCCGACTAAGTGGTCTTTTGTTCATCTAAGGGATATTGTGAGATAGCTTGGCATTCCTTTTGGGGTGGGTCTCTCGCATGTAGCGATGGGAGATTGGATTCTTCAGCGTTTGTAGCGTAAGCTTCTCCTATGGCAAAACAAGGATCTCCAATTTGCAATAAAGTTGACTATGTTAAGCAGAATTCTTCAAGCCTCCCATATTTATTATGTTTCTTGTTGACTGCCCTCCAAGTCTCATTTTGTCAACTTGAGCAAGTTTCGAGGTCCTATTTATGGGCCAAATATGGTGGAGCTCAAAGCCTTCCTCTGGTTCCGTGGGAAATTTGTATTATGCCCAAGGATGAGGGCAGTCTTGGGTTGATTGATGTGGCCACTTGGCCTATTCTTGCTGCCAAACAAATGTTTCATTGTTTGAAGGGCTCTTCTCCTTAGCAAATTTTAATGAGACACAGATTACGCATCGTACAACATTCAAGAAATAAAAAAATTATATTAATGTCCATAAATGACCAAAAGTACGTCAATGGGACTAAAGGCAACCATTAACAATAGAAAGTTCTAGGAAGAGAGAATCCTAGATATGAACCAAAGAAATAAAGTACAAAAGATAAAATAGAGCAGCGTACCACTACCACAAGTGGCAAAGAAACTAATACAAATAGCAATGAGGGGCAAACAAAAACCCCAAGAGCATGCATCAATGAAGACTGGAGGCAAAACTCATCAAATGTCCCTAATGTGCATGAAGTGGAGGAATCATCTAAGCCATTATCAATCACTGTGAGGGATCTAATAATGTTGTCTGCAACGAGTATACAGGGTCAAAGGAGCCAAGTTGGGGGAGCCTAGCAAAAGGTCAAGTGCTCTTTTGGGTATGCGACATTATTTCTAGTTCTCAAAATTTTCAGATCATGGGCTTCTTTCATTCTCAAGAGTATTCAGACTTCCTCAAGAAAAGTTGCTAGTTTGATCATGTGGAGAATGTTGGGTAGTCATGCAGGGTGGAATTTGGCCAAAAGGCCTATTTGGTGTTAGAAGATTCAAGGCACCTGTTTGGCTGAACTCCCCTGTTTTCAGGCTCAAAGTTAAGTAAGACTAGTACAAATATCTTAAATACATCTATCTGAAATACACAGAGATATTAATTTGAAGGTTCTTGTGTTGCATTTTCCACATATCACATTCACTAATAACTACATTACGTTGTCTACCAATTTCCCATTGAGTGGTAATAAATGGCATCAATCTAGCTACACCATTGTGTTGGTCTCAAAATAATCTGGCCCAAAACTCTAACATATGGCC
Source organism: Taxus wallichiana var. yunnanensis (assembly GCA_018340775.1). Taxonomy (NCBI): domain Eukaryota; kingdom Viridiplantae; phylum Streptophyta; class Pinopsida; order Cupressales; family Taxaceae; genus Taxus; species Taxus wallichiana. The sequence continues at coordinate 653,876,565 of CM031234.1, forward strand.
TAGATATTATTTTTTGTTGATCGACTTCCCCAATTAAAAAGAAAAAAAAATCAGTGACGGTCAAATGGATGTCACATTTAATGTAGAAAATAAAAAGTGAACTACTCGCTCCATTACATTCCTGGTTGCCATTGTAGAATCATCTCTTGAAGTAAAGAGGATTTTCTTCTAGAGGGACTTGTGGGTTGTCGATTCCTGTTCTTGGAAGGACTGGTGTTTCTTAGCCCCTGAGTTTGCCCTTTCCTCAGCTGATCTGCCCACTATATTGGAGATCCCAAACCTCATTCCACTCGAGGATTAGTTTAAGATGAATATTCATATGAGTGGGCCCATTTGGCAAGATTGGAGGTGGAGCTATGGTCGCCTCTTAGCTCAATATGACACCTGTCATTTCTACTCCATTCTTCATCAGCGCAATGCTCTTGGTCATGTTCTCAAGGCTCGATGGGTGTCTTCTGATGCTAAAGCTTTGTGAGTTCATCGAACTCGATTGCATGGAGTGTGGTCAGTAAGGGTTTCCTACAAGCTACGGGTTTTCGCTTGGTTGGTGATCTATCAAGGGCTTCCCTCCAAGTCTTGTCTACTCTAGAGTTGCCTCTCTGATGGTTTTTGCCCTTTTTGCCACAGACTGGAAATGGGCACCTCTTCTGAGAACCTTTGTGAGATCTTGTTGAAGCTTATTAGGTCCAAGCTGGCAACCATTCTTCAGGGGAGTCTTCACTGGCGAGCAGACCTATTTGGCAACTCCAGATCTATTATTCGGGACACTCTTAGAGGTATTTGGCATTGCTTGCAAGTTTCAGAATTGTTAATTCTCTGGAAACTCCAGCACTAGTATGTTTTTGTGAACAAGGTTTGCTCTGTCTGATTTCTGTCACATGTGGAAAGGTGAGAGACAAGTGCAGCTGTTTGCTAAAGGATATTTGTTGAGCTTGGGGCCTATTCTGATTTTATCTGTCTTTATTGCTTTAAGGAAGAGAATGTAATCTTCATTGTATATCTCCGCTGTACAGTTTTTCTCTTTTTTTTGCAGAGCTCTTTTGGTTGTAAATATTTTTTATGTGAATATATGAAGCACCATTTCAAAATTTAAAAAAAAAAGGATATGGCATAGTGTTTGTCAATTATCCTTTGGTATCAATCTATACTTATTTTGAAAATTATGTCAGAGATGAAAGGCATTCTTGGCAAGGTTTTGCTTACTGGATGAAACTGACAATTTTGTGTCAGATTTCATCAGTAATACATGAGTCCGTGAGGTAGTGTACTTAGTTACATGTGTTTGTTAGCAATGGTCAGCACCAAGACGGTTGTAGGTCATCCCCAACTATATGCAGACTAATTTTGGTGGGGTAGGGGAGCTCTCAGATTCTTATATCTCCTTGTACCATAGCTATGAATGTACACTACTTTGATGTATGAATAAAGTTGCAGTTTCTATCATATTTCATGTTATGAGTAATTATTGGTATGTGCTGATGTTCTAGCATAGCAGTCTTACTTAAACAGCTTGAACAACCCATTTCCTTCAAATTATCATCAAACTGCAAAAAGAAATGTATAAACAGGACCAGAATTCTATGCAATAAAAAAGTCATCCAACCTGTCACTTTGAGCTGGCAACTTCAATAACTCCTGGATTTCCTCCTGAGAAGGAGGCTCAGCAGAATCTGGTAGAGGCTTCGCAATACCCTTAGGAACCCAACAAACTGCGGCGATCATTTTTTATCCTTGTAAAAGGGGTATCTAATTGATTTAATCACATGACAGGTCAGCTGGAACTATATTGGCTGCAAAACACAAACAATAAAGATAAAGGAAATTCCAAACAAGTAATTATTCACATAACCTGAATTCATTTCTCTCTCTAATTACAATAAATAATAAACAGTTGACCATTTCAATCAACACAGCAGGTATTTTGTACGAAAACATTGGATCCTTTGTCAAAAGATTTTTTTCTGGGCCATCTTCAAGAAACTTGTTGACACCTCAATGTCTGTCTCTAACTTCAATATTGAACACCAGATTTTCTTTCACAGACATACCAAGACTTCAAAAGGGCAAATCTTTACTCAAAGAAGAGCTCTGAAGTTTACAATGGGGAAATGAACAGAAATGTGGAGAGGTTGCATCTCAAGAATCGATGTAGCGGCAAAGAACTGAAATAAGATGACGATTCTTGAGGGTCACTTACTTCAACAAATAGTATCTCTTCATTTCTTGGTTGAATAAAATATGTTTGCCTCTTGGTTATATTTTTTAATAGACATTAAAGACTACAAGTTTTTATGTTATACTAATTGACGGCTTTTAATCAAATTAGACTAGTACTAGCAATCGCACCACAATGGTGCAATGGGAATGCCGATAAGAAGGGAGAGGAATGTTGATGGATGACCATGAAAAGAAGGAAAAGAAGGAAAAGATATGAAATAAAATCATTGGCAAATATAATATTAGGGAAGAATAAAACAAAAACAATATGCTAGGACTGCTATTATGTATATGCTGGCAAAGATATATTTATCAAATATGCAAGCTGAAACAAAGGAAATAAAGAAGTTGAGATTGTACATGTCCAAACCTAGAGAGCCGAGAAATACACAGCAGTCGGTGGTGTAGCGCATATTTGAGTAACGCAAGATTACGACATTGCATGAACAGCGGGAAGAAAGGTTTGCTGGAAAACGTGGAAGGACTTAGAGAGGAGGATGAGTCATCTTTGTGTTGTTACCTGGGAACTGTTGGAGTGACTGGAGGCATGCTTCTTATGTTTCTTTTATTTGAATGTAGGGTCTTTCAGTCATCTTAAAGTAGCAGTAGAAGGAGAAGGGAGGTGAAATGTGGAGGTCCATGAGGGAGCAGAATTTGGAGATGGCCGTGAAAGTAAGGCCCTGGCGTTTAGAACCTCCAATGTCAATAATAGGTCTCGGTGGTGTAAGACCCTGTGATTTGTGGATTGCCCAAGCCCAAGCCATCTTTGAAGGAAGATGTTTGTGGTTTCCCCACAAAATTTGATAACCATAAATAACGGCAGTTTAGGATGGACCGAACCAGTGTTGTAGACAATTGAAATTAGTTGGCCAATAGCACCATTGACAAGTCCAATTTCAACCCACAAGTTGGCAGTAAGCATTACCTTTTAATTCTTGCAAGATAGAACCTTTGGTTGCAACTGATCGTTGTCATGATCTGTAGACAACTGCCACCTTGTATAATCTGCATTACAATGTGCAATAGGAATAATCAAAGATTTCAGCATCTCTTTGTTGTGGTCATCAACTAAGTCATTTGTGGCAAACAAATGGGGACCGAAAGGAATCTATTTTTTTCCCACTAACAAAAAAATTCAGTGTGGGAGGACATGAGAGTCAACCAATACTTGATGCGAGCTTCGGCATTCCAAATACTGAGAAGCAGCTGGCGAAAAGAGACATGTGCTAGGTCGGATCCTTGTTGCCAGAATATTGTTTGCAATGTAACAGCCATTTCAAAGCTTCTCCAAAGGGTCACTCCATATGGATGGCCAGCATACATTGGCATGTCCTTAACTGGAGGCAGTTGGCCCAGGTCACCAAAAAGAATGATTGACCTACGACCAAAAGGGGCTGTTTTATAATGGGGGAAAGTCTCTCGAAGGCATTGGTCAACAAGTGAAGGCAATTTGGGACCAATAAAACCCATTTCATCTATTAGAATATATTGCACATGTCTGAGAAACTCTTGGAAATTTGATAGTGAATGGCCTTTTTAGTGGTTTCATTTCCTTGATAGGTATTTGGAGGCATGAATGTATGGTGGAAGCGGAAGTGTTGAAGGCAGCAACACCTGTTGGAGCTAGAAAGAGCAACGATGACTTATTTGCACGAGCAGCTGAAGAAAGTGCAAGTTTGATAGTATTGATGAGATATGATTTCCCTGTTCAGCGGTGCCTTGAATGATTAGCTTCAATGGTGGAAGCAAACCCCGATGGCCTTTTAGTGGTTTCATTTCCTTGATATGTATTTGGAGGCATGCATGTATGGTGGAAGCGGAAATGTTGAAGGTCGCAACACCTATTGGAGCTAGAAAGAGCAATGATGACTTATTTGCACGAACAGCTGAAGAAAGTTTTGATAGTATTGATTAGATATGATTTCCCTGTTCCAGCGGTGCCTTGAATGATTAGTTTCAATGGTGGAAGCAAACCTTGACATATGAAGTGGTGAAAGATAGCGTCAAGTGCAAGTTGTTGTTTGAGTGACAAAAGGACCAGCAATTGGAGAGACTGAGGAACACGTTTGTAGGATTATGGCAGTTCAATGGTTGAACTCTACGAAAGTCCATGCAGTTTCTTGCAAGGAATAAGGAACATCACAGGTACTCCAATTAAAGCAGATGTCAAATCCACAGTGGCCAAGCATTTCTAGTTCATCAAGTTCCATATTTTTGCAAGGAGTTGGGACAAAAGCTGCCATTTGTCCAATTAAACAAAGGCATTTCCTTGTTAGTGTTCGTCAGAAGAGTCTCCATTTGATGGTTGTTCTGGCGTGGAGGCAGTTATTGCAACATGCCATGGGTGGTAGGAGAGGCTCATGAGCTCCCAATTAGCAATAATTTCTTTTGTTGAAGACCCAACGTCAGCAATAAGTTCCAAAATGATTTGTACAGTAGGAGTACACTCCAACAGAAAGCCTTACACAAGGGACACTCCTTTTCAGAACCTCAAAGATAGAGGGTGGCACAAACGATGGAGACCACCTCTCTTCATTTCATTTATTCTGGATAGTTGCACAGGGGATCATTTGGTAGAAAATCTTTAAAACACATGCAATGAGGGCCTTATAAAAAACCCTGAATTTTTTAAATTACCGCCTCTTCTTATTCCTTGGAGCCCCTTGTGGTAAAACCATGTATAATTTTTAATGTCCATTCGAAAATATTAACTCTTTATCAAAAAAAATTATATCAAGGACTTACCTTTTTTTACCTATTTATGCACTTATTGATAAGGTTGTCGATCAAATCTTGAAACTTCTTATCTATAAGAAGAAAACATCCCTCAATGCATACTAAGAAAATTTATCTAAGTAATGCAAGTTGTATTAAAATAACAACTAATTAAAATCCACAGCAACAATTAATAATCTAATTAGCATACACCCAACACACAATTTGAAGTTTGAGTATTATAGTGGAGTGAAACCCTCAACTAGTAGGATATGCCCCCTTGTTTGTCAACTACCTATAATTAGAAACTTGTAAACTGTGTATGAACAACATTAGTGGGTTACGCATGCCCCCTGTATAGCCGAACTAGTCAAAATGGCCCACCACTTGTGGTGTGATGTTGGTTTATGCTACATTGTCTTCACAATGCCCGTCCAATTTAACATGTAAGTGACACTAAACCATGTAAAAAACGAGCCACCAATTACCAATCAACCCAAAAACAAAACATTGGTGAGTTAGGCATGTACTGTTGTATTTAATCCCCTATGCACCTAGAGTTCTAAGGAATCATAGTTATGAAGATGACTTCACCACTTGTATATATATCCCCTTACCCGAAACGGGTGAGATCTAAAGAACCTCACCCTCCAGATATAGATATGGGCGGGTGAGTGCAGATATACAAGATTGGGGCCCTCCCTCTCCCGTCTCTCTATATCTTATCTCTCAATTGAGTGCCCCATATATATATATATATGAGTTGTTTGTATAAGGAGCTTCAAGTTATGAAATCCAAAACCTTTCTTTTCATGAGGAAATACCATGAAGTGTGGTTAAAAACATTGAATTTTCACAGATTTGCCACACTTTTGGCTAAAAGCATTTTTACAACATACAATTACTAACTAGGTATATGCTGTTTTGCACAACTAAGATTTTTTCCTCTGATATACTCTGGAGGCTTGATATGAGTTGTTTTCCTATCGATGTACCCATATCTCCTAATATAAGATTTTTGTGAATGTAGGTACATTTTGATTAATAGAATTGACTATAATTTGATAAAAATTAGCCCCTTGGCTATAAATGGCTTATAAAACAACCTATATACACAAGCTAGATATCTCTTAGAGCGAGGTAAAATGCAGGCCTCCCAAGCTGCCCCAGGTTTTGAATAGCTATGTGGACTATATATTTTATTGAAAATTATAACTTAGGAGGACCAATCACAACCCTCCAAGCAAAGAATGTACAAAGGGCATATGTATTCATACAGTTAATATCTATGTGGAACTAAATGGATATTATATGAGGATAGTCAAAGCAAAAAAATCTGATGTCCATCAAAGTTTATTCGTTTCTGAGGACCCACTTGCATATACTGAAAAGAAAATTTGTGAAGACTGAAGCTACAACAAGTGGGATTTAGTATACTGAGATTCTTTTTCCTTGTGGTTGAAAGAAAAAAGTTTTTAAAAATAAAACAGACAAGAAAACATTAAAACTTGAGCTTTGTAGATCAATGCATTGGGGTTTTAAGGAATGTTTCTCCCAAGTCTAGGATTAATGTTTATAGATTTGGTAACCCTCTGAATGGAAAGTAAATAGGTTTTTGTTGCATTAAAATGTGCTTAATCCTAGCCATTGCTATTGTACACTGAATACAGTTAATGCAAGCTAAAGTGTGCACGTTGTTGAGTGCCTGTTTGCATATAGCCATAACAAAATAATTGAACAATAGAACCAAACAAACCTGGGTTTCGTGGATAGAGTTACATTTTTTATGTACCTGAAGTAAATGGAAAACTATGAAACAGAACTACTTGAGCTTTGTAGGTCAAGCCATAAGAGTTTCTGGGAATGTTGCTCGCATAAACCAATTGGATATCATAGCACTATCCAAAACACATAAGCTGAACATGAACATAAACAGTTGCAAGAAGCTATAATTTCATGGCAACCCAATCCCAAGATACTTGTACAAATTTTTTACAAGTATATGAACAACTAATTCCATTTGCCATGCAGGAAAACCAACAATTTTGGTTAATTTGTCACTTATGAATAGATCACTAATTGCCCATAAACTGAAAGTTCACCAATTTTCTTGCAAGTGGGCATTCCAAAGCAAGTAGAAGCAAGTAGAAAGATGTCTTGTACATCTTGTAAAACTATTCTAGCAAGGGTGCCAGAGTCTAAAACGATGTGTATCTTGTAAGACTATTCTAGCGGGACTTTTCTTCCACCTATTTGCAGCCCCGCAGGAGATAACATGGATATTAGCTGATTTAGAGCAATTATGAATAATTTGAAGGCTATTTTCTTTTAGCGTCTCTTTATGGGCCTTGAAAGGGATTTGAGATGAGATTATTTTTACCATTTGCAACAGCGATAGGCAACATTCAATATCTATATAATTTTTGTATATGTTACACAAGGCTGATGGAGTGTTAATATATATTTTTATTGCATTTCAAGGTCTCACTTGGCTGTTTGTATTTGTATAAATTACACCCATTTTTTTAAAGAATCCATAGACCTGTTGTCCATAAATTTGCTGCAATTTTAGTCGCTTTTTCTAGGTGAAACATACGGTTGCTTGTATCACAAGAATGGGCAGTTTTTGGACGCCTTTTCACAATTGTGTAATATATGTGTGAAGCTAGTACCTAATCTCATAAATGGGGTTCACAAACGGGAGGAATGCATGGCCATGGATAAAAATAGCATTGTCTTATTAATAGATAGGAGTTGTTATTTTTATGTTTATCTTATTTATATGCATGTCTTATTTATAAGCATGCTATATTTAGGTTGCTTGTGGTTGAAGCAAACTTTTACAAAGAGGTGCACAAGTTATATATATGTGCATGGATTTACTCTTTAGAATATGAAAAAAAAAGAGAAAGTTGTATTATATATTCCTCTTTGTAATATGAAAAAAAAAAATTGTATTGTATTCCTCTGGATTGAATAAAGGAGAAGGTTGGCTTGTTTCTGGTGGATGTAGCCCACATTGGGTGAACCACGTTAAATCTTGGGTTTATCTTGTGATTGCATGCTTATATTATTTTTGTTTTAATTCCGTTTTATTGCTCATCTGTGTTTTGATCCTAACAATTGGTATCAGAGCAGGATTTTGTTTTGGCAAAAAAAGCTCACAGAGGGTTTCTTGTTTGAGTGGGAGCAATGACAGAAGATAGCAAGTTCAAGGTTGAGAAGTTTAACGGCCAAAACTTTCAGCTATGGAAGATGCAAGTGGAGGACTACCTATATCAAAAGGATCTTTATCTACCATTGAAAGGGAAAGCTTTTGAAGCCGTCAACTATGAAAGATGAAGAATGGGATGTTCTTGATCGGAAGGCATTGGGAACGATACGGTTGTGCTTTGGGAGCTAACTACGTAGCTTTCAATATTTCTACGGAAAAGACAACGGTAGATCTAATGGAAAAATTGGGTAAATTGTATGAAAAACCCTCAGCCTCCAATAAGGTATATCTCATGAAAAGTTTGTTTAATATGAAGATGTCAGAAGGTGATTCAATAAATGATCATTTGAATGAATTCAACACGGTTACTAATCAATTAAGCTCTGTAGGAGTAAGTTTTGATGATGAAGTTAGGGCTCTTTTGATTTTGTGCTCATTGCCTGAAAGTTGGAATACTTTGGTTATGGTGTGAGTAATTTTGTTTCTAGTTCAAACACTTTAAAGTTTGATGATGTTATTGGTGTGATTCTTAGTGAAGAGATGAGAAGAAAAAGCACAGGTGAGTCATCTAGTAATGCTTTGAGTGTAGAGAACAGGGAAGACAGAAGGAAAAAAAAAAAGGTCTTGACACCATGGAAAGTCTAAGAAGGGCAGATCTAAATCTAGAAGCAGGATGGTATGCTTGGAATTGTGGAAAAGCAGGACATGCAAAGAAATATTGTTGGTCTTTAAAATCAGGAAAGATCAACAAGAAGGGAGCAAAGAGGCAAACGTAGTAGGTGATGTGTTACAAGATGCTCTTATTCTTTCTTTAGATAGTAAATCAAAATCTTGGGTTTTAGATTCTGGTGCTTCATTTCATGCAACTCCTCATAGACAATATTTTCAAGATTATGTTCAAGGGAATTTTGGGCAAGTATATCTTGGTGATGATGAGCCATGTAACATTGTTGGAAAAGGCAGTGTTCATGTTAAATTGCAGAATGGTAACACTTGGGTGTTGAAGAATGTCAGGCATGTTCCTAGCTTGAGGAGGAATCTAATTTCTATAGGGCAATTAGGAGATGATGGTTGTATGGTTATATTTATAGCAGATTCTTGGAAAGTTACCAAGGGTTCTCTTGTGGTAGCAAGAGGTAAGAAAGTAGGTACTTTGTATTTATCCATTGTTAGTACTGATCCATCTTCTATTTTAGCTACTACAGTATAGACACAACTCTATGGCATCACAGACTTGGCCATATGAGTGAGAAGGGGATGAAGATTTTACATTCACAGGAAAGTTGTCAGATTTGAAAAACATAGACCTGACTTTTGTGAGCATTGTGTGTATGGGAAACAAAAGCGTGTGAGATTTCTCAAGGTTGGATCAACCAAGAAGGAGCACAAGTTAGAGCTTGTTCATACGGATGTGTGGGGGGCCGGCTCAGTATCTTCTCTTGGTGGTTCACGGTATTATGTTACTTTTATTGATGATGCTACTAGGAAGGTTTGGGTTTACTTGTATAAAGAAGAAATCTGATGTATTTAATACTTTCAAGAAGTGGAAAGCTTTGGTTGAGAATGAAACATGTTTGAAGTTGAAGTGTCTCAGATCAGATAATGGTGGAGAGTACTTGCAACAATGAATTTAATAACTATTGTTCACATAATGGAATCCATAGGGTGAAGACAGTTCCTAGAACACCACAAAAATGGTGTGTCAAAAAGAATGAACAGACTATCATGGAGCGTGCAAGGAGCATGAGATTGCATGTTGGATTTGCCCTTACAGCTTTGGGTGGATGTTGTAGATATTGTTGTTTACTTGATAAACAGAGGACCTTCAAGTGCTTTGGAAGGTGGAGTACCCGAGGAGGCTTGGACCGGTAAGGAGGTAAACTATTCTTTTCTAAAAGTTTTTGGTTGTGAAGCATTTGTGCACATTGATAAAGAGAATAGGACCAAGCTAGAAGCTAAGTCAAAGAAATGTACTTTCATTGGGTATGGCACTGATGATTTTGGATTCGGTTGTGGAGTTTGGATGAGAAGAAAATCATTAGGAGTAGGGATGTTATTTTCAATGAAAGGGTTATGTACAGGAACAACTACAAGATAAGAAGTTGGAAAAGTCTGAGTATGTAGCACTTGATGAGATAAAAGATAGAGAAGTGCTCAAAGGGCTGGAAAATCAACAAGTTGGCATCAATCCTGGCACATTCGGTGTTGATTATGTAGATCAAAATCAGCAAGAACAACAAGAGCCTCAAAATCCAGAAAATCTTGTAGACGTTCTACTAGGGTAAGTAAACCTCTGCACACGATTATCTTCGTATGAGCTTTACTATTGTTTATTGATAGATGGTGGAGAACCAGAAAGTTTTGAAGAAGCAATGCAGGTAGAAACACGGAAAAAAGTGGGAGCAGGGTATGGATGAGGAGATGGACTCCTTGGATCACAACCAAACTTGGGATTTGGTTCAGTTGCCTGCAGAAAGAGAGCATTGCAGAACAAGTGGGTTTACAGGTTGAAGGAAGAAGAAGGTGACAAAAAGAGGTACAAGGCAAGACTTGTTGTGAAGGGATTTGCACAGGAAAAAGGTATAGACTTTGATGAAATTTTCTCTCTTGTTGTTAAAATGACTTCCATTAGAATTGTTTTAAGTTTGGTAGTTGTGGAAGATTTGCATCTTGAACAATTAGATGTAAAGACTACTTTTCTTCATGGTGATTTGGAGGAAGAAATATATATGGAGCAGCCACATGGATATGAAGTCGGGGGAAGAGAATTTGGTGTGCAGATTGAAGAAGAGCTTGTATGGCCTTAAGCAAGCTCCAAGGAAGTGGTATTTGAGATTTGACAGGTTCATGATAGAACAAGGTTACTCTAGATGTCATTCTGATCATTGTGTTTATTTTAAGAGACTAGATAATGGCACCTATATTATCTTGTTGTTGTATGTGGATGACATGCTTGTGGCGGGTCAAACTTGCAGATATAAATGAGCTAAAGAGACAGTTAGCCAATACATTTTCCATGAAGGATTTAGGTGCAAAAAAAAATTCTTGGCATGAGAATCAATAGAGACAGAAAAGAGTAAAATATTGACTTTGTCTCAAGAAGAGTATGTGAACAAGGTGTTGGACAGGTTTAGGATGCAAGATGCAAAACCAAAGTACACCATTGGCAGGGCACTTCAAGTTGAGTAAAGAACAATGTCCTAAAACACATGAAGAGATTGAATATATGTCTAGAGTTCCATATGCTTCAGCAATTGGAAGTTTGATGTATGTTATGGTATGCACAAGACCAAACATTTCCCATGCAGTGGGAGTTGTCAATAGATACATGAGTAATCCAGGAAAGGAGCACTGAATGCAGTCCAGTGGATTCTCAGATACTTGAGAGGGACCAGTAGCAGGTAGTTGTGTTATGGAGGGTCAGAGGTTTCTTTACACGGATATGTTGATGCAGACATGGCTAGAGATTTGGATGGTAGGAGGAGCACCACAGGTTATGTATTCACTTGTTGGTGGCACGACAGTTAGTTGGATTTCTAAACTACGCAAAAGATTGTTGCCTTGTCTACTACAGAGGCAGAGTATGTTGCTACTACAAAAGCAAGCAAGGAGATGATATGGATGCAACGGTTCATGGAAGAGTTGGGAAAGAAGCAAGAGGATTACAAGTTATTCAATGATAGCCAAAGTGTAATTCATCTTGCCAAGAACTCAACATTCCATTCGAGAACCAAACATATACAACTCAGGTATCACTTCATTAGATCAGTTTTGGAGGATGGACAATTGATGTTGGAGAAGATCCATACAAGTCAAAATCCTTGTTGATATGTTGACAAAGGCGGTGACAAAAGAGAAGTTGGAAGGTTGTTCGGCTTCGATAGGTCTTCAAGATTGATCTTGAAGAAGAGAAACAAGTTAGAGAAGAGTCTGAGGATGAGTTGTAATAGTGGGTTGCAGCAGTTAGTCTCCAAGTGGGAGATTGTTGAAGATGTGGAGTCTAACTACAAGATGAAGTGGCAGTTTTTGATTTTTCCTTGATTTTGGGAGGAATGCATGGCCATGGATAAAAATAGCATTGTCTTATTAATAGACGGGAGTTGTTATTTTGTTATTTTTATGTTTATTTTTATATGCATGTCTTATTTATAAGCATGTTATATTTAGGTTGCTTGTGGTTGAAGCAAACTTTTACAAAGAGGTGCACAAGTTATATATATGTGCATGGATTTACTCTTTGTAATATGAAAAAAGAGAGAATTGTATTGTATTCCTCAGGACTGAATAAAGGAGAAGGTTGGCTTGTTTCTGGTGGATGTAGCCCACATTGGGTGAACCACGTTATATCTTGGGTTTATCTTGTGATTGCATGCTTCTTTTATTTCTATTTTAATTCCACTTTTATTGCTCATCTTGTACGCCACCATGAATGGCGCACCAAGGAACATGTTGTCAAGTGTAACAGTGGAGGTAAACAGAACAACACCCAAGAGGAGGTAAACAACAACACCCAAAATTTGGCCAATGTGTATGTGTTTTCTATCAAATGTTTGATAGGAACAAAAATTCACCGGCAAGAAGTTGTTCCCGAGAGAAGTCAATTAGTAGGCACATTATTTTTTTACCATTCTTTGTTGAATATTTTTTGAAAAAATATTATGGCTTTTGAGAAAAGAAGCCTTTTGCGCCGAATGAAAATTTTTATTGACATCTAGGATCACATCCCGTGATCCTTCATCGTGAAAGAAAAAATTTAAAACAAGAAGCTCGAGCACCTTATATATAACCATAGTTACCTAAGTCTTGGATATGAGGGAGCAAAGAGAGCAAAGAGACGGAGGGATGGGGTTTCTAAGACGGCCAAAAAAATCTAAATTGTGGGAGGGAGATTAAAATAAATATATTAATATTAATATTTAAATATTTTAACTTTATTCAATGAAATTTAGGGATTTAAATTGTATTCAATATGTTTTAGGTACTTCTCTTATTAGAATTCAATGTTTTTGGTAAAAAAAACAGTTTTTTAAAGCTAAAACATCACAAAACTTTTTCAAATAAATTTAAAATAAGGGACCATCCTCCAAGTCCCCAAAATGTTTGGGACGTCTAGAATGTCACCAAAATCTAGGGGACGTGTCCCCGCGTAACACTGTAGATAACTATTTAACTATCATCAAGGAGAAAACATATGTTAGAATAAGAAACCAGACCTCCTTATATAGATAACATTTTTATATAGTCTCTGCCCGAGGTCCTTATAAAGATATCTATTTTAAATGGTTATATAGATAAGGATCTCAAGTTTGCTGTTCTAACATATGTTTTCTTCTTGATGATGGATCATGGGGTGTGATATGAAATGTCAATCAAAAAAATTCACGCAATTTCGCAAAGGCTTCATTTCTCATTTCATAGACTATGAAAGCATAAATTCTCTAATTAAGGCTTTTCTTTCCTCTATGATAGATCCTCAAACAGTTCCAAGAAAGCTCCACACTGTTATGGGATTGAACTGGTTTTGTATACTTCACAGAATGGCCAAAGCAGGTGTCAAGGAAGTACAATGATGATGTTACCCATGGAGAAGTTGCTTTTGGTTGGTGCTTTTTTCAAACTATACATTGGGTTTTAAATTCTGCTATATATGCAGTTACAAATAAATACAATCTGTGTTAATAATGAGAAATTTGCAAAACACGGTCCATAGAAAGGGTAATCTTGTAAATGGGTCCTCATCTCATTCACAATTACTAGAGCCTTGCGAATTCCCGCTCCATCCTTCAAGTTATATTCTGATGACAAAAATGAGGTGGTGGGGCTCTTGGTGAGAAAATAGACATTGATTAAATAACTATGTCAATCTAGTCTTCAAACTTTTACTTCAATATTTGATTCGGATTAATCTGAGACTTTCTACCATATATGTAGCAACCTCTTTTGAAATATATTTGTGGCAAATAGTCCATACTTTTGAAAGGTAACACAAAGACCTCTTTTATCCTTCCCAAGAATGGTTTATCTATGAGATATGATGATTATGCCCGCTACTTACTATTATAAAGAGAGATGGGAGACATTGAAAGCTGTTATTCTGCTTTTTAAAATGATGTAAGGCTTCTTTCCATGTATAATGGATAGATGAGATACAGTGTCTAGTTTTTGTTAGCTTTTCTGAGAGTATCCTTTTAGCAAGGAAAGGACAACCATATTTTTGAACAAGAGAGGAGGTGGGGAAAATATCTATAAGTTCTTATTTTAACAACTAATTTAGAGTAAGGGAGCAGCGTGGAAATGCTGCAGCATGGTATGTTGTTTCATTCCAGTATGTGGGAGCTTATGAATGAAAGGGATGTAGGGAGAGTGTTAAAAACTAGTATCAATACATATATATATATATATATATATATATATATTCAAAAAATGCCAAGAGATATGCTTACTAGATATGTTTACTAGATATGCTTGTCAATTTGTGAACTTGTTTGCATTCCTTATTAAATCATGTCCAAGGTACATTTGCAGGCAATTGAATGTTTTTATCATCGTACACTATTGCATTGCAAAATGACTGCACTATATATATCATCGTACGCATTGCATATCAAAATATGTGTTTTTGAGTCACGGATAGAAATGAATCAGCTATCGCCATTGTTAGATGCATAGGTGTGTCTAATCTTTGTAGCCCATATATGAAAATGCATTGTCAATGTTGTTGTATTGTGGTTGCATGGTTGAGTGAATTGTCACTTGCAATAGCATAGTCAAGCACCATAACTATACACTTTAGTAGTTATTGGTTGGAATGCCTAAGTGTTTTCCCGTTGTTAGCAACAATGTGGGAACGAAGTCCCTCCTCAATGAAGGTGAGGTTGTCTTTATTGAAAACCAAAACTGCATTTACACTTGTACATTCAAAATCGTATGTGGGGGGTGTTTTGGAACATCAATGGAAAGAAAAGTAAATAAGGGAGATGAAATGGAATGAAGGAACGAAATGGAAAGGAATGAATGGAAGGAACATGCAAGAGTTAGGTAAAAGCAGAGCCTAATATTGCATGGAGAAGAACAATAAATAACTAACACAAATAAAATAGAGTTTACATCAGCTAAACGAGAATGAGTAAAAGGGAACACACGTGAGCAAGTAGATAATCAGAGCTTAATCATTGTGAACTAGAACAACATATTAATAGCGTTGACAATAAGATCAAAGACAATATTTGCATGCAAGATTTAAACATCTAACATCTAATGAACATAAGAACATCAAATGTTATAAGAGATAATGAATGGGACACAAAGTTTATATTTCATTAACTCCAAATGTCTTCACAAAAGAACACAGTTTCTTTCCTGAAACAAAACTTGCACAAAAAAATATTTTCTTCTCCTCTCTCAAAGTCACCCTTTACAAATGAGCCCTAACATCCTTTTATAACCCAAAAGTTGGTTACAAAGTAGTTAAGATTTTAAATGCACATTAAATAGGGCACTTAAGTGACTTTGACTTTTTCAACCAACTTTTAAAAAGTGACTAAAAATAGAAACCACTTAAGTTAAAAAGTCATTTAAGGAAAAATACATAAATAAAAGAAATGGGTACGTGTGGACCCCACTTAAATGACTTGGACATACACATAGACATCCTAGTCAGCAATGCACCACCTAGATCAAGACACCTAGGATCAGTGCCTTATCCATTGGGCCAAGAGTCCACCTATCCCGGTCATACGGAATGAACTCATTAACCATGCTCTGCAATCCTCCAGATGATAAGAGAGAGTTGAGCTTGAAACTTGAGCAATTCATCCACCTCTCCGTTTGAGCAACATCCTGGTGTGAGCAATTTTGTCTTCATTCGTATTCGCATTCACAATTACATACAATTCTCCACATGCTTTGAATACCTTTCCATGGTGAATTCTTCATTTTTCACGAGATCGAAGTCGTTACACCACCTTGGCTTGTCAAAATCCAGCTCTTGATCTTTCACCATTGAGAAGATCTTCCAAGAGCCAAAATTGCAATTCACTTCCTGGAGTTATGTCTTTTGTCTTTGTCACCATCCCAAAGTGTTGCCATTTTGATCCGCTCACGATCATCCAATTTGAGAACGCTCCAACTTTAAGACTGGTCGATGAAGTATTGCACCGCTTACTAACTGAGAGCTGACAAGGACATGCTTGAATGATGTGGCCTTGCTTGATGATCCACACAATTGTACTTATCATTGGTCTTGGTTTGTCGATGAATAGATCCATACAATGATCAAGTGAAAACAATTGATGTAGACAAGATTCTCCCATTATCGATCTCTATCGATAACAATGGCTTTTGACTCCAAAGAGACCTATGCCAATAGCTACGACTTATACTACATAATGAGGAAGTCGAGGTTGTTTCCGCTTCGGAGTCGTTGGAGTTGAATCGCCACACTGTGTACGGTGTCGTAGTGCATCCATGCAAGTGATGACCAATTTAGAACAAGCGTCAGAAAAATTGTGACTCGCCTTCGGTTGATATGCGATCACAGAATCAACTTATGTCGACGTGTCCCAAGTTGGTATCAGCAATGTTCTCATACTCTGAATGGAGCATCAAGGTGAGTAGAATGCCCTGGAATCCATACCGCAACATCGTTTTGTTTGAAGATGACATGATTGTGAAAGAAGCGTGATTTCAGGCTATTACTTCCTTCTTACAAAACTGCACAAATCACCTCTGAAACTGCCTGGGAAAAATAGCAAATCTTGTTATAAGAAACTCTCACTGGATGAGGAAGTATATTAAGGTACCACAAGTTTGCATGTCGAGGGTTTTTTTCCCAATCAAATTCTTCAGTCAAATATTAAAGGTCAAAGTTGACTCTTCTAAAACTGCTAGGAAAATGCAAGTGTAAAACTACAAAAATCTCATTTAGTTTTAGCTTGGGAAAAATACCAAACGTCACCCTGGGCATCTAAAACTTGGCAAGGGAGCATATGAAGGTGGGGAGAATTGAACGAAACAATTATTTTCTCTTGACAATCATCTGAGTTCAAAATATCAACTCTCAAAGTGAGTCACCTTGACAGGCTGAAAATTGCATGCGCGGCGAAATCAAACAAATTGCGTTTTATTTGGCTTCGTGAAAAATATCAAACAGGTGCTACGCATTTGAATTTTTGCAAAGAAGTACATGAATGTGGGAAGAATTCAACAAACCAAACCGTTTCTCTTGACGATCATCTAGGCTCGAGATATGGATTCTCAAAGTAGGCCTTCCGCCAAGTTGAAATCTGCACACGCGGCAAAATCGAGTAAATCTGCGTTTTTCTTGAGTTCGTGAAAAATATCAAACAAAGTGTTGTACACTTGAAATTTGGCAAACGAGTACACGAAGATGGGGAGAATTCAACGAACCAAACCTTTCTTCCCGACGATCATCCGACTTTGAGATATCGAGCTCCAAAGTTGATTACTTCAACAGATACAAACCGCGGCAAAAATAATAACTCTTTTTTTTAAATATCCAGTCGAAATGGCTCCGCGTAGGATCAACTTTAATCTTTTTAATTCGCTATTTCTCTATCTTTCCTGATTCTGGTTGCTTCAGCGTGAAGAATTACTTTGATTTTCCGGCAATGCGTGGGTTGCACGAGCCTGATATTTTTTCTTTGGCAGCAAGTGATCTTGTTTCTCCTTCCCAAGCATGTGTGGCATTCTTGTTGTTCTCTCTCTCTTCTTTTTAAAAATAATAATAAAATAAAACAAATTCTTATGCATGTGTTGGTTTGTTTTGTTTGGATTTTTGTTTAATTAGCATGCGTGGGCAGACTCCTTATGGCTGTGTGGGTAAAACAGACTTGTTTCTCCTCCTTCCCAGCATGCATGGACTTCTAAGCATTCTATTTTGTCTTTTCTGCAAGCTGCGTGGACATGTTTGAAGATGATGCATGTTGATTCTCCTCTCCTCAGAATATGTGTGGACCTCCAAACAGACTTCTTTCTTTCTGTGAATGTGCAAACAGATTTCTTTCCTCCTTCTCAGGCTATACGTGGATAAAAACAGACTTCATTCTTCCTTCCAAGCATGGCGTGGACTCTTGCCTTCATTTGGGTCTTATTCTTCCTTTCCAAGCATGCGTGGATCTTTGCCTGGACTGATTTTTCTTTCAACTTCTCCCTTCTGTGGTTGTGTGCACACTATCCTTGGGCCTGCATGGAAACTTCGTTTTGATCTTATTCCTGCTGCACAAAACAACAACAAACAATAAACACAGACTACCAGTTGCATACATGGGTTGCAAAACAGATTTTACTCTTGGCATGGCTTCTTGGAGCAAGGCGTGTGGCACAGAGCATAGAGGAGTTGTAGCAAATGAAGAAGGATGGCCTCTTGTGTGATTCAGAAATAGAGACAACTACCTGGAACTCTCAAGGTTGCCTGGCTCTAGCTAATGCCCGTGCCGGTTTTCGTGTGAAAGTCGGGTAGTGCACGAGAACAAGCTTTTCCTTCTTCAGCTCTAGATATCTGCAATATTTCCTTGTTTCTCCTTCTTCCCAAATTCCTCTGCTTCTGCAACCTCTTGTAACCGTCTCCTCATCAATTCCCGGATGATAGAAGCAAAATTAAAATTGTCTACGGCAATTGGAAGCGAGAAGAAAAATTGCCCCGCACTTGCTCACGTAGAATTACGGCAATTAATAAAAAAAAAGAAAAGTTCTCCCAAGTTTGTCAAACAACTTCTATGAGTATTAAATTAATATTTATTAATTAAAAACCCATAAAATTTAATAAATATTAATTTTATTAAATAACAAGATAAATATTAATTAAATAATTAAAAGACGGTTTGTGGCGTAGCGGGAGAAGGGCTCATTCAAAATGGATGAAACAAAAGCCAAAATGACCATGAGAATAAGATGATTGCGATGAGGGAGAAAAATCACACAAAATAACACTTTAATTTTTTTAAAATTTCACGTTTATTAATTTTGCGAAGTCAAAATTAGCTGATAACACCAGCATAAACTGTTGATATCGTATTAGGTATAATTAAGAGTGTAAAGTATGAACACTTTGGAAGTGCTTGAATGAGAGTGTAAGCACTACAACCTTTTCAATGAGTGGTGGATATTTCTGTTACTGGTTGAATCTTTTCAATGCAACTGCAAAGACTAAGTGTTTTCCTAGAAAAAAATGTTGTTTAGTGGATGCAGATTTTGAATATCATAATAATTTACAAAGAATTATTGTTTTAGCATTATTTGCTAGTTAACATAAAAGGAAAAAAAAGAGCTTGAGCAGATTTAGGTCTACTAGCAACACCTAGCCTAGATTCCAATGAGGGCCTGACAAAAGCATTGAATAGCATAGGCAAAGACATGACACTAGGTGATTGGAAAAGGCAATACTGGATAGCAGGACCCACTAGTTGAAGGGGAAAAAAATCAAAGACAAGCCTTATAATATGACATCTTATAAGCCTAAATAACTATTGGACTGCAAGCATCCGCAGAGTTTAACTGTAGAATATTGACCACAAAGAATACTTTTGTATAAGTATGCATAACATGTGTACAAGATGTGCTCGACAGCATGGAAATTTGAAACAACAAAAGTAGAAGCATAATAAAGGTAATATGGACACTATAGTCACTATAGCAGCAGTGATTTTGGGACTAACTGATCAATCAAACACTGATAGATGCACTTGACGTATAGAAAAGAGAATAAAACATATTGTATGTTGTTATTTGCTTCAGAAGTCATGTTGTGAGTATGAAATAAGTAGAATCACCCTACAGATGTTTGGTATTTATCCTTCAAATTTAAGGAGTATAGTCCTGTGGAGGACCATACAACTCCTATTTATCATCTACAGATGATCTAATGTTTAAAATGTGAAATAGGAATGACCTTTATTACTTTCCTAAAATGCAGAACCACCACTTTTTTAGCAGGAAACTTTTGGCAGATGCTTAAGAGGGGAGCTAGAAGTTTGCAGCACCTGCTGAAAGTAGGGGGAACTTTATTACCTAATGTCAACTGAAATTTAAGTCCAACTCTATGTATATTGCATTTTCAAGCAACAAAAATGATCGGAGCAATGAGCAAGCAAACAAATTTTCTGTCAAAAGAGCAATCCTCAATACACGTTCATAGATATTATTTGCACGGTAAAAGCCCAACATGGAGATGCCCTAAATCGCAACAGCCAAAAAGCACAAGCACTAAGACAGAAAATACCAAAAAGCAGGGATAACAAAACACATAAAAAGGACTCTTACTTGAGGAAACACCCGTTGAACTGTGCCTTGCGGTCTCCACTTCTGTCACTTGACGCCAAGATTAACACGACAGAGAAAGAAGCTAATTGCAGAGAGGAAGAGAAAACAAGGTCACCACTTAACCCTTTCAGAAGAGCTACCAATCGAAGGTGATGTTAAGATT
This sequence comes from Taxus wallichiana var. yunnanensis, assembly GCA_018340775.1. Taxonomy (NCBI): domain Eukaryota; kingdom Viridiplantae; phylum Streptophyta; class Pinopsida; order Cupressales; family Taxaceae; genus Taxus; species Taxus wallichiana. The sequence goes on from CM031234.1 coordinate 653,897,153, forward strand.
TAATCAATGTGCATTAATATTTTAGTGTTTTACATTTATACTCAAATGTCTTTTTAATATGAAATGAGACAAATAAATCCTTTACATTTTGCAATTGAAATGGTGACTTTTTTAAAGAGGGCAATAAAACAAACCGTTATTAGTGGGGGAATTATAGAATTAGATGCATTAAAAGGGTTGATCTCGTTGTGAGGTATATATTTAGAGGTAATTGTATATGATATTTTTTTCATTATGAAGTCATAGAGGAGGAGATGGGAAGTATGAATTATGAAGTCACCAAGGAAGAGATGGGAAGATTGAATTATGAAGCCATGGAGGAGGAGATGGGAAGGAGGAGCAAGCAAACATACTCATCCTCCAAATTTTAAGGTATATCGACTCGGAATAGTAAGGCATGTATTTAGAGGTACTTCTGTGATAATTTTCTACGGATTATGAAATCGCAGAAGAGGAGATGGGAAGGTTGAGCAAACAAACATACTCTTCCCACAACCAATCAATCATTATGTTGTAAGAGGGCAACTTTCACTATGGTTTCACCCCTATTGCCATAAGGTTTATGATATCTTGGAGTTCATATATTATCATGGACAAGCCAAACAACCAATATGGGATTATTTTTTGATTGAGTGGGGATTTTTAGAGTTATAGAAGTTATTCCAAGACGCATGAAAGAGGCATATCTGAATTGGGGTAGTGAGACATGTATTTAGAGGCAATTGTACATAATATATTTTTGGATAATGAAGCCACTTAGGAAGAGATGGAAGTTCAAGCAAGCAAACATACCCATCAAAGAACCAATCAACCATTATGTTATTTAGGGTAGCACTTCCATTGTGGCATCACCCATATTGGCATAAGGATCATGATATATTAGGGTTTATATGTGATCACGAACTAAGTCAACCAACCAATCAAAGATTAAAAAGAAATTAATTGAGTGTGGATTTTTAAAGTCGTGCAAGCAATTTTAAGATGCACTTTGAAGAGGCATATCCAACTTGGGGTAGTAAGTCATGTATTTAGAGGAAATTCTAGGTGATATTTTTTGGATTATGAAACCACATGAGAGGAGATGAAAAGGTCGAGCAAGCAAGCATTCCCATCCCATAACCAATCAAACCATTATATTAGTAAGAGGGCCACTTCCATTGTGGTGTCACCCCTATTGGCATAAGGATCGTGATATATTAGGTTTTTATATGTTACTGTGGACCAAGCCAACAAACCAATGTGTAATTAATTTTTTGAGTGGGAATTTCTAGAGTTGTATAAAGCAACTCCAAGATGCACTAAAGAGGCAAATCCAACCCGGAGTAGTAAGGCATGAATTTAGAGGCATTTGTGCATGATTATTTTTGGATTATGAAGGCTCAGCAGAGGAGGAGATGGAAAGGTTGGGAAAGTAAACATACTCTTCCTATAACTAATCACCATTATGTTACTAAGATGGCCACTCTCATTATGGCGTTATCCTTATTGAACTACAAGGACATGTTTGTGCGGTTTGGATAAGTTCATGGTTGAACTTGTTTTAAACCAATGTACCTATCGAGGGTGTGAAAGGAATCGGTATGAGACAAAAGAAAATATATTTATAAGTTCTACATCATGTGCAATGATTCAAGAGGAGGTGAATTACGCGAATATGTATTGTTTACTGGGATTAGAATGTGGGATAGAGGGAAAAGATACCTTAAGTTGGTCATTTATGTATGAATTCAATAACTAATAGAATAAATGTTGAATGTTATAATATCAAGTGCTTGGACCAAATGTCAAGTACTATAGTATAGAAATAATATTTCACTTGGAAAAAGAAATTGAGGAAGTTGCATATTATCAATAGTTATAAGTCTAGGTTTGTAGCATGAACCAATAAGATTGACATAACATGGATCATTGCATTAAGGGATGATATGATTCTAGCATTTATAATTGCATTATTTTTTGTTCCATAAATTGCTTCAAAAATAAGCCAAACTATGATAAACAAATCAATCAAAAGAAAAATGGAAAACTATGAAGACATGTCAAGCCTATCGACACTTAGAAGTGCATTTGTTTAAGAATTATGAAACATCACACATCATGTAACAAACATGTACCATGCTTCGAGAATTATCGACATCTTTACAAACCCGAAATAACTAGCGTATTTCAACATATTAATTAAATAACAACCACTTTATCAACATGTAACTAGTTTATGTCACATAAAATAATGTGAAACAATTCATATAAATTAATGAAAATTTAAAATTATTAAACTAAAATCTTACAAAATTAATGATGTGTATGTTATTACAAACTAGTATGTGTAATATTTCGGTTCATATTGGTACCTAAGCCCAGATAGGATGGAAACATTATAGTGTGTATGAGTTTTTTTGAGTTTATATGTTAGGTATCTATGTGTAGACACAAAATCACACATTTCGGTACATTTCTAGGTCTTAAAAGCATACTTGCAACCATATGATTCCTAAGAAAGAAAATAGTAGTTAGAGATATTTTTCTCCTCTTTGCTTTGTTTCGATCTTGTACACCCTACCCTAGTCTGTACTTCACTTGTTTATTTGTTATGGCTTCGACGTCGAATGCTCAAATAGGACGCCAACACCCTCATCCTTCTAGGCATCCCCGATCATTTTGTATCTTACTCACTTCTTTTGGGTCTCTTTTATCTTTTGGGCATCTTTTTCACTTATGGGTTGGCCTTCCAGTTGTCAATTACAAAATTCAACCAAGGGAACCATAAAAATACAAAGCTATGTGACCAAAATAAAGGACCAAACTCTAAGCATCTATTATTATAGCGTAAGGTTGCATCTTGTAGTCACCCTCAAAATTCCCCTCTTTTTGAAGTCAAGTTTTGAGAATTTTGAGTCGATACCTTGGAGTAATCTATGCTTTGAAGTCGTGGGTGCTCGGTTTTACTCTCACCCTTTCAATTGAAAATTCTTTTGTCCTCATAGTTCAAAGTATTTTCTATTTCCCCATCTGGATGCTTGAAAATATTTTCCTTCATTCGAATGTCGTTGTCAATCCTTCTCTTTGGATGTGGATCGCGTCGAGCCTGGTATTGTTTGTAATTTTTCATTCCATGGAGAACAATTTGAAATTTGGGCGTATCTTCCCTATCAATTTTTGCCCCAACATCCACGGGTAGTACGTGGACATCTCTGATTGGATGCGATGTGGCGGGTTTATCTTTTAAACTTGTCACTTTTGTTATTTGTTGCAAAAGTGTCAAATTGGCCCCGTGGCCCAAAGGATCCTGATTGGCGAAACAAGCGGTAGCGAAAGCCTCCACACGTCTCAATGGTGCAACTCTAAGGGCAGGACCCAAGGGATAGTCCCCAAATGAGCGTAGGCTTTCCACGTGTCCCAGTCCAAAAGAAGACAGAACAAGCCCGAATCGGCTAAGTATGGAAGGGCCGCAGGAACGCCACGTGTCTCATCGGCACAACTTCATAAGTGAGGCCCAAGGGACAGACCTCAAATGAGCGCTAACCCTCCACGTGGTCAAAGCCTCAAAAAAGTTAAATCGGGCATTGAAAAGCCTAAGGCTAGTGGACATCGCCACGTGTCTCATCGACACAACTTCAAAGGAAGAATCCAAAAGCAGGTCCCAAACATGCGTCAGCTCTCCACGTGTCCAATCGGTGCACCTCTCGAGGTCAGGTCCAAACAGAGTCTCCAAATGAGCGGGAAGCCTCCACGTGTCCCAGGTCAGACATAAAGCCTTCGCCAACAAAGGGACTTAGTCAAAAACACAAAAATGTAGAACAAGCCCATAAAGGGACACGTGGCCATGTTTCAAGCGGTAGTGGATAGGCGGGCCCTTTTTGTGTTTTGATGCTTTGAAAAGTCAAAGCGGGAAGGCGGGCGTTGGAGCGATTTGGGAATTTTGGCTTTGTTTCCAAAAAGAGCTTAAAATTATAAAGTGACCTGACCCTGCTCATGCCAAGGGATAAAGTCAAATGTTGAGCCCGCATCGAAAGTCAAAGCGGTGAGGTGGGTCGGTTGGCGGAGCAATTTGAGTTTTTGAGCCCGCGTTGAAAAGAGTTAAAATTGCAAAAGTGAGCCGCGACTCCATCGCCACTCAAGTAAAGCCATGTGTCGACCTATATCAGAAGTAGATGGGCAGGCCGAAATGTTCCAAAGTGCCATTTCTCTAAAAGGCACAAAATACAAAAGGCGTCCTTAGGCCCACTTCAATTTAAATCTCTCCCACGTGGATGACTCAAATTCAAAGTTTGCAAAGGCAGGATGAATGACTGTGATTCAATGCGTCTGGTTTTCCACCAGGCATTAAAATGGTTTCTTGAATCAGTTTCATCATTTTTCTTTGTAACCGAATGTAACCATTCTTGGAAGTTATTTAATGGCTTCTTCACGCCATTGTTAGGGTTAGATCCTGGTACTCTGTAGATGTAATAGATTGAAGTAATCAATACAAAAGATTTTCCCTTTCTTCCTCTGTTATTCCTTCTTTCCTTGTCGAAAATTTGTGAATCATCCATCTTTTATGATAAGAAACTTTGTGTTCTTATTTATATGATTTCTGGAACTTTGTGTCTGTGGAATTATATCTATTATGAAAGTGAATGATTCTACTCTGCATCTCCCTGGCTCAATATGTATAAGGTTATACTCTGCTATCTATATTTCCTAAAGGTATTGTTATGTTCTTCCTCTCTCATCTCCTTAATTCTTCCATTCTTTTCGTATTGATGATCTTTGGGCATAAAACATTTCAAAGTATCAGGAATCCACACTTTGAAAGTTGTACATTTGTATATAAGTTTTGTTGCTTGCTTTCAATAAGGGAACCTCTCCCATTAAAGAGGAGGGACTTGTTGTCCCCTAACTGTGGTTTGTTAAAGTATCATTTTAAAAACCCAACAATTTTTGGTGACTCCGTTGGGGATTTCGTTTCAAATGGATCCCTTTCTAAAAGAACAACTTCAAGATCATTTTCGATCTGGAACTCTAAGATATACTTGTGGTAAAAAGGCTCTCGAATAGAAGATTCCCATTTTCAACTTCTAGAGCAACAAGACTTCTCTCTTCTTCAAGAAAAGAACAAAGGAACTCATTCTACAAGCACACCTCCTATTAAAGACATAAATTCCAAGAATAACATTCCTCAAGAACAAATCAGTCCTAATCTTTGTGCTTTGATACTTTCTGGTGTTTTAATTCCCCTTCAGTCAATTTTTCCAAAGATGGCAGCCCCTTTGCCTTAGGGACAACAGGTTGGGCCTCTTGCTCTTCCTTAGCCATTGCATGAGTTACCTAGGGGTAACAAGAAAAGTTTTCCCAAATTCGGGGTGATGGGAAGGTTCATCCAGATGAACACATTGCAACCTTCATTGTTGCATGTGGGATTCTTGAGGTTAAACATGAAGATGTCTATGTCCAGGCTTTTTGTGGAGACATTGTAGGACAATGTTGTTTATTGGTTTTATCATCTTCTGTTAGGTCGATCACTAATTAGAATACCATGACAACTCGGTTTGAGCAACATTTCAAACCTCTGAGGATGTGCATGCTCTATTAGCTCAAATCTCTCATATCAAGAAGGAACCATTCGAGCCCATGAGAGAATTTGTGGCCAAATTCAACAAGCTCATTCATAAAATTCCACAGAACACTCGTCCTGTGGATCAAATCCAAAAGTGCTTCTTCCTCAATGCCCAGTTACCCGAAGTGAGTTATGCACTAAGGAGAGCTAACCTTGCAACTCTGGAGGCTGATCAATGGTTAGCTATCAGTGTTGAGGATGATTTAATCATGTCTGGTAAACTAAAAAGAGAATCCTATAAATCTAAAGCATATTCTTCTTCCTCTTCCCTTGGAGCCAATTTTGATCAGTTAGTACAGAAACTTGGAAATGATCTCATTGCTATCAAGAAATAATTGGCTTAACATACTCCCTACCAAGATATTCCAAGGAAGAATTTTCACCCAGAACCGTTAGCCTTCTTCTCCGACTAGATTGGCTATTGAAGGCCCGCCCATCAAGGTTCACGTCAATGTAACTTGTGAAGTTCAAAGAACACGATGATGAGGAGTGTAAAGAACTCTATGAAGAACTAGAAGAGGTTGATGAAGAACTATAAGAGCTTGGTGGATCTCAAGTTCATTTCCTCACCACTTAAGGTATGGATGATGAAGATGAATATGATGAAAGAGTGGCAGATATGAATAATGAGTCATATGTTGTCATGACTCGGAGAAAACAAACAAAAAAGAAAAAGTGGTGCAACCTGCTAAGAAGTCCAAGGAGTTTCCTATAACTATTCCAGTGGTTGTAAGAAGAGGAGCTCCTATTCCCACTACCTCCACATAAAAGGTGAGTAATGATAATTCCCCTTCTTCTACTTTTGTTTCCAAAACCTTTTGTCCTTCAAATCCTAAAATTGATAAATCAAAAGTCTCTCAAGTTCCTAGAAATGATTCCCCATCCACCTCTAGATCTTTTGATATCATTGATCACCTCAAAAAGACCAAAATCCAAATTTCAGAGGTAGAGTTTTACCAAACCCATCCAAAAGCTTTTGCTAAAATGGTAAACTTTGTCAATTCCAAATCCAAAGCTTCATCCAATACTTCTAAAGGTATTTTTCCCACTCCCTCTTCCTCACCTCAATCAAGCCTTATGGTCAGTAGTCACTTCCCTTAATGAGAAAATTGAACCATTCTATGCAACTCTTCTCATAGTTGGCCATAAACTTAGTAATTGTGTTATAGACTCAGGAGCATCAGACAATGTAATGCCTGCAAAAGTAGCTCATGCTTTGGGCCTGAATCTAACACGTGCCTTTGGTTCCTATTATTCCATGGAGAGTAGAAAAGTGCCTTTGGTTGGAAGAATTAAATATGCACAAGTAGCTTTTGTTTTTTCCGAGAAAAGGGTCTTAGCCACTATTTTGGTAGTTGATATTCCTCCCTCATATGGGATGTTCTGAGTAGAAATTTCTGTAAGGTGGTAGGAGGTGAAATTCATATGGATTGGTCGCATGCCCTGATCCCGGTTAATGGAAAAATGAAGAAGTTGCTACCTAAGAAACAAAATGAATACATTGTGTAAAAGACTGATGATCCAAAAGCACAGATACTCTATGAAGATATAGGGCATGGTAACTACATGATCATGTCACAAGATGAGGCAAAACTTCCTAAGGGAGTGATTCATGATCCCAATGGCATTTGGACTCTGGAGTTTGATGGAAGTTGTTCTTCAACTGCTCTTGGGGTTGGTGTGGTGTTGATCTCTCTAGAAGGGAACATTCATCCTTTTTTTCTTTTAAGATTTGTTTTGAAAATACAAACAATACAGCTGAATATGAGGCACTCATACTTGGATTGAACATGGCAAAAGAAATGGGAGTGAAGAATATTTGTGCTCGTGGAGATGCAGAGCTGATTGTGAAATAAGTCAGAGATATTTTTCAAGTGAAGAACAAGAGATTAAAGCATTATAGAAATCTTGTCTGGGATTCCATTGAGTTTCTTGATGCTTTCTCCATTAAATTTGTGCCAAGAGAAAGGAACACTAGAGCTGATTCTTAGCTGTCTCTCTCGATTTATGTTGATTCCTCACCCAGATTTCTCTCAGGAGAAATTTACCATTGAAATGATTCATAGGCCCAGTGTACCAGATAATGCAAGCAATTGGTAGGTTTTCAATGATGATCAACACTTTCTCTCTTTCTTGGAGCTTAAGGATAATTTTGACCAATTGTATTTTGAAGGAAGTGAGACTTTTCCTAGAGTGTGTATCCTCTAATGAAGGAGATATCAAGGAAGAGATGGATCAAGATGGTTGCATCAAATTGAAAGGTAACAAGATTCCTAAAGGGTTGGTGAGTTTGGAAGATTTGTTTGATAAGCATGATAGGTACATTAAGTCTAAAGCTTCCCAAGGAGCTCAATGTAGTGTTGAGTGTGAAAAGATTAATATTGGGAGTCTTGATGAACCCAAGATGGTGAACATTGGAAAATGTTGCACTCAAGAGGAGAAGAAGAAGGCAGTAAATCTACTAAAAAGGTATGCTGATGTTCTTGCCTATTCGTATGATGATCTCAAGGCTTTCAGCCAAAGGAAATGCAACACTTTATCCCTCTGAAACCTTAGGATCAAACCTTTCAAGTAGAAACAAAGGCAATAAAATCCCAAGGTTCTCGACCTTATTTTTCAAGAGATCCGAAGTTACTAAAAGAAAATATTATTTTCCCATTACATCATTCAACATGGATTGCCTACATTGTGCTTTTCGGAAGAGGAATGGTGAGATTCGCATCTGTGTGGATTTCAGGAATTTGAATCAAACCTCTCTGAAGGACAACTATCATCTCCCATGATGGATCAAGTTTTTGCAAGTTGTCACGAGCTCACGAGATGTTGTCATGATTGATGGATTCTCTAGATACAATCAAGTGGAAGTCAATACCCCAGATCAACACAAAATTGCTTTTACTACTCCTTGGGGCACCTTTGCCTACAGGAGGATGCCTTTTGGTCTTATCAATTTGGTGCCACCTTTCAGAGGAAATGGACTTGGCTTTTGGTAGTCTAAAGGGAAAGTGTATTATTGTGTACCTTGATGATTTGACTGTTTTCTCCAAAACAAGGGTAGATCACTTTCAACATCTTGAAGCAGTCCTCTAGAAATGTAGAGAACATGGAGTTTCTCTTAATCCTAAGAAGTTTGTCTTTTGTGTTACTAAAGGCAAGTTGTTGGGGCATATTGTCTCGAAAGAAGGAATCAAGATAGATTCAGAAAGAGTTCAAGCAATCTGATGATTCCTCTTCCCACAAACAAAAGGGTGTTCACTCTTTCTTTTGTAAGATAAACTTCCTTAGGAGATTCATTCCTGATTTCACAGAACTGACTTTGAGTATTGCTCACATGATGAAAGAAAGAAAAAACTTTGGTTGGAATTCCAAAGGTAAGGAAGCATTTGAAAGTATCAAGAAATCCATCACTAAGACTCCCATCTTAGCATGTCTTGATTTCAACAAGGATTTTATCATTTATTGCTATGCTACAGAGAGTACCTTGGATGTTGTGTTAACTCAGAGAAATTATGAGGATCATGAACTTCCAATTTCCTTCATGAGCTATGTTTTGAAATCTCATGAATTGAAATATACTATGATGGAGAAACATGCTTTTGCAGTGGTCAAAGTTGTCAAGCAGTTTCATTTTTATATTCTTAATTCTCACTCTCTTGTGCTTGTACATGATATAACCATCAAGTCTATTCTTACACAACAAGAGTTTAGAACTAAGAGAGGAAATTGGGTAGCAAAAGTCCAAGAATATGACCTTGATATCAAGCCAACTAAGCTAGTATGAGGTAAAGGCTTATGTGAGCTTATTGTTGAAGGAGCTGATGCAGAATTGTCCAAAGAAGTAGTTGATGTTCTTGTTGTCCTCTTCCTCAGTTCAACAGATGAATGGTATGCTTGATATTGCACATTTTCTTACTTATGGAGAGTGTCCATCCCACTTGAGTGCCAAGGAAAAGAGAGCTATTAAGTTAAGGTCTACACAGTATGTATTATGGGAGAATGCTTTGTTCAAGCGAGGCATAGATGGAAGATTCTTGAAGTGTGTAGACAAAGAGCAATAGAAGAAGTTGTTCTCAACTTTTCATGATCAGGCTTGTGGAGGGCATTTCTCTTATGCTATCATTGCCCATAAAATCCTCTCGTGTAGGGTACTATTGGCCTACATTATTTATAGATGCATCAAAATGGGTAGGTAAGTGTGAAGCCTGTCAGACTTTTGTTGGGAGACCTAAGTTGGTTGCTTTGCCACTAAAGCCAGTAGTGATTGATGAGCCTTTTCAACAATGGGGATTGGATTTCATTGGAACTCTTAATCCACCTTCTAGTGTTGGGCATACTCATGTGCTAACTGCTATAGATTACTTCATAAAGTGGGTAGAGGCTATTCCAATCAAAAGCACTACTTCTGAGGTGGTGTGTAATTTCATTAAGGAGAACATCTTGATAAGGTTTGGGGTACCAAACAAGATTGTGACTAATAATGCTTCAATTTTTTCTTCTTTTGAGATGATGGATTTCTGCTATGGTTATGGAATTTCCCTTGCTCATTTTTAGACTACTACCCCCAAGGGAATGGATAAGAAGAATCAACAAATAAGAATCTGGTAACCATCGTTTGGAAGCTTGTCAATGACTCTCAGAGGAATTGGCACAAGAAACTTTATGATGCTCTCTGGTAGATAGAATTACACCCAAAAGAGTAATTGGGATGTCTCCATTTCAAGTGGTGTATGGTGTTGAAGCTCAGCTGCCAGTAACAATGGAATTACCAACCTTGCACTTAATGAAGGCTATTGAAGATTCAAGCTTTACTAGTTCCTTGGACAAGAGGATCATGTATCTCTAGAAGCTGGATGAAGACAGGTTACAAGTTTTTGATAGAATCTCAGCTCATCAACTGAAGGTGAAAGCTTTGTTTGACAAGAAGGCTAGACCCAGATATTTTCAAGTGGGAGACATTGTTTTGTTGTGGGACAAAAGACATGAACCTCAAGGAAGCCATGGTAAGTTTGATTCTCTTTGGCTTGGTCCTTTCAAAATCAGGCACTTTACTGGAGAAAATTTCTTTCTATTTGGATTATATGGATGGATCTCCTCTCCCACTTCCTTATAGTGGGTAGTATTTGAAGTTGTTCAAGTCCTAGGTGACTAGGCAGTCCTTCTGTATATTGTGTACAGTGTTTTGGTTTTTGTCGTTCCTTTGTGTTTTGTTTTTGGTCTTTCCTTTTGGTTTGTTTCTTTTCCCCATTGTGTGTGTGTGTCTTCTGTATTGGTTTTGCCTTTGACTCTATTTGCCCAATGGATAAGGCATTGGTCTACTTTCAAGATTTTTCTATGGTTCTTGATCTTGCCTTGTTCCTCTGTCAAGTCATCCCCAGAAAGAGCCAGCTGTTGTCGCCCTCAAAATTCCCCTCTTTTTGAAGTCAAGTTTTGAGAATTTTGAGTCGATACCTTGGAGTAATCTGTGCTTTGAAGTCGTGGGTGCTCGGTTTTACTCTCGCCCTTTCAATTGAAAATTCTTTTGTCCTCGCAGTTCAAAGTATTTTCTATTTCCCCATCTGGATTCTTGAAAATATTTTCCTTCATTCAAATGTCGTTATCAATCCTTCTCTTTGGTTGTGGATCACGTCGAGCCTGGTATTCTTTGCAGTTTTTTATTCCATGGAGAACAATTTGAAATTTAGGCTTATCTTCCATGTCAATTTTTGCCCCAACATCCACGAGTAGTACGTGGACATCTCGATTAGAATGTGATGTGGCGGGTTTATCTTTTAAACTTGTCACTTTTGTTATTTATTACAAAAGTGTCAAATTGGCCCCATGGCTTGAAGGATCCTAATTGGTAGAAAGCAAGCGTGGCGGAATCCTCCACGTGTCTCAATGGCGTAACTCCAAGGCAAGATCCAGGGACAGCCCCAAATCGCGTAGGCTTTCCACGTGTCCCAGTGTCCGAAAAGAAGACAAAATGGGCCCGAATCGGATAAGTATGGAAGGGCCGGTGGACGGCGCCACGTGTCTCATCGGCGCAACTTCATCGTGAGGCCCAATGGACAGACCTCAAATGAGCGCCAACCCTCCACGTGGTCAGAGGATCAAAAAAGTTAAATCGGGCGTTGAAAATTCTAAGGCCAACAGACGTCGCCACGTGTCTCATCGGTGTAACTTCAAAGGAAGAATCCAAAAGTAGGTCCCAAACATGCGCTTGCTCTCCACGTGTCCAATCGGTGCACCTCCGAGGGTCAGGTCCAAACAGAGTCTCCAAATGAGCAGGAAGCCTCCACGTGTCTCGGGTCAAACATAAAGCCTTCGCCAATAAAGGGAGTTAGTCAAAAACACAAAAATGCAGAACATGCCCACAAAGGGACATGTGGCCATGTTTCAAGCAGTAGTGGATAAGCGAGCCTTTTTGTGTTTTGATGCTTTGAAAAGTCAAAGCGGAAGGTGGGCCATCGAGCGATTTGGGAATTTTGGCTTTGTTTCCAAAAGAGCTTAAAATTATAAAGTGACCCGCGGCCCCACTCATGCCAAGGGATAAAGTCAAATGTTGAGCCTGCATCGAAAGTCAAAGCGGTGAGGCGGGTCATGGAGCAATTTGAGTTTTTGAGCTCGCGTTGAAAAGAGTTAAAATTATAAAAGTGAGCCGCGACTCCATCGCCACTCAAGTAAAGCCATGTGTCAGGCCTATATCAGAAGCGGATGGGCGGGCCGAAATGTTTCGAAGTGTCATTTCTCTAAAAGGCACAAAATACAAAAGGTGTCCTTAGGCCCACTTTAGTTTAAATCTCTCCCACGTGGACGACTCAAATTCAAAGTTTGCAAAGGCAAGATGAATGATTGTGATTCATGCATCTGGTTTTTCGCGAAGCATTAAAATGGTCGAGACGCGTTATAGAAAGTTTAGACGTCGGTTTCTTGAATTAGTTTCATCATTTTTTTCTTTGTAACCGAATTAACCGTTGGAAGTTATTTAATGGCTTCTTCACGCCATTATTAGGGTTGGATCTTGGTACTTTGTAGATGTAATAGATTCAAAGTAATCAATACAGAAGTTTTTCCCTTTCTTCCTCTGCTTATTCCTTCTTTCCTTGTCTGAAAATTTGTGAATCATCCATCTTTTATGATAAGAAACTATGTGTTCTCGTTTATATGATTTCTGGAACTTTGTGTCGTGGAATTATATCTATTAGGAAAGTGAATGATTCTACTCTTCGTCTCCCGGCTCAATACGTATAAGGTTATGCTCTTCTATCTATATTTTCTAAGGTATTGTTATGTTCTTCCTCTCTCATCTCCTTAATTCTTCCATTCTTTCGTATTGATGATGTTAAGGCATAAAACGTTTCAAAGTATTAGGAATCCACACTTTGAAAGTTGTACATTTGTATATAAGTTTTGTTGCTCACTTTTAATAAAGGAATCTCTCCCATTAAAGAGGAGGGACTTGTTGTCCCCCGACGATGGTTTGTTAAGGTATCATTTTATAAACCCAACACATCCAAATGCATCTAAGAGAATCAAAGGCATCCATATATCACTCACTCGAGGGAAAAGGGATGCATTTTCTCGTATACATGCATAGGAGGGGAAATTCATTTTCCATCCACACATCTATTTACATTGGCACATCTAGCTATCGCCCGAAATCACGTGCACTTTCATAAGGGCTTCCTAGGGATACAATTTTATCACACACACACAAGAACTACATAGAGTCTGAGATGTAGTGTTACGCTCGGTTGTAAGTTCACTTTGTCTCGGTGACCATCGAGGTCAATATAACTCCCCATATTGCATCTTTTCTTTTTGGGATTCAATGTAGTTTGAGGGTTTTGTAGGTCATCATTTCTTTGTAGGTTCTGAGATGAATTTTGTGATCATACAAACGACCAACAACGACTATCAATGACCATCTTGTGACACTTGAAAAACTAGGTTAAGCTCCTGCATAGTTACAGGTGCTTAACAGAGGTCTCTATCGAGTAGATGCCCTCGCCCCAGTCCAGGCACCCTAATCCAACTTCAACCAACAGTTCCTGAATTTATTGTGCACATTTGCGACGGTTGTTCTTATTCAACAATTTTCCAAATTTTAGATCGGTTCCCAGGGATAACACAAATAAGTTAAGTCATTCTTTCCCTCTCTTGTATTTAGGGTTTCATACCTATTTAGCTTATTACTTGTGTCAAATATGTACTTTAGCATTTATTTATCATACGTGACTCTGGAATCAGGGTTTTACAAATTCTATATTTGTTAAATCATTATGTGGCCTTACTAAAAGAGTTGATCATAAAATTATCTTTTAACTCTTATTTTTCGTCACCCATGCCTTAGCCCAAGAGGCCCCATATAGATAAGATATTTCAAGACCTTGACCTTTAGGCCCTAGCCCCTATCTATCTACCTATCTACCTATCTATCTATCTATCTATCTATTTATCTATCTCTGCTTTGTTTTTGTCTGTCATCTATCTATCTATCCATCTATAGATAGATAGATAGATAAATATTCCATGTCCCTAGAATAAATGTATATATCACCATATTCTATATAGGGTGCATATATATATATGGATAGGCTTGAGCTACTCCCATTACCTATAGAATAGGGATGTCGGTTACGGGACCCATTCATCTCATGAAACATAGGCCACCATGAACTATCTTATCTCAATTGGGTTAGCTACTTTCGTTTTATCACCTTACCCCAAACCTATAGTTCCCATATAGGGGGCAACACCCGACCACTTCATCTCTCCTCAACTTCTAAGCAGATAGATCTATACGGGTGAATGGATGCATCCATTTTATACGTGATATAAACAAATCATCGGTTGTATATCTCACTATTTGTAGAGATAAAGGGACGTGACCCCCTACCCTACCATAAATCTCTATGTGGCTATCCGGAGGCGAGGGCCTATCTAAATCTATGCCCCGAACTTCCCGAGTAATTTAGAGGATCTCTTTGGGATAACTAGATGCAAAATGAAATAATTGTAACAACCCCAACCTCCATATAGATTCTAAGAGGGGGTCAATGCATCCTCTATATCCATCTAGTAAAAGAAAACCATACATACGTGACTATAGTTCACTATAGAGTTTCATTGGCTATATAGAGGGGGGTTGATGTGATGCCCTCCCTATCACTCTATAACATCTCCAATTCAACCAAGAACCATATTCCTCCCCATTTATCTACGATGGGATAGAGAGAGTAGAGGGTGCCGACAGATGGGTGGGGTCCACCTCGGGCCTCGGCGGGCCTAATGGGGGCTCTATATCTTATTTATATGGGGTGGGCCCCCTCTCCCCTAATTTTTCTTGAAATGAATTGAGGGTGTGCCCCTCCCCTCTATATGTTTGTTTGTATGTCTAATGCGATGACCTATATATAAATATCTCATTTAACATGACAAATCACATTTGACCTTCTCGCATCAAGGTCTAAACAACACTTGACCTAACTTGACATTTTGATTGAGTGAGATTGTCGCTAAATTATGGAGGGGCTTAGATGAGTTAGTATTCCAATCAATAGTAAAGCATTCAAAGCTCTTGACCCAAGTTCAAACCCCGTAATTCCACACTAGGTTGTGGTGGCCCGCCTCTTGGCAGATTGAAGCCCCACACCCACCAATTAGTATGAGCTTCTCATGCTCCTCTAGATTAGAATCAAGCCACACTACACTGATGTAAACTAGGTTGTTTTTGTAATCACAACATCCTCACCTCATCAACTCAAAACTTAACATTGATTGCACCATCTAGCTATCAAAACCATGCTCATGTGTAAAACTTCTATGTTGTCATTTGTACCTTTAAGAAAAAGGGGTGGGCACATTAGAGGTGTTTATTGGGGAAAAAACAAAGGAAAAAGTGTGATGGATGTATATTACCAATGCCAATAATATTTTGCCCCATTTGTTTCTTTATAAACTCTTCATAATAAATTGTGAACCTTTGTTGTAAGTAGGCGAAACACGGTGAGTATTACAAATAATATTAAGTATTATCCAATGTTGTGTTTCACATTCATTAAGCAAACAGATAGCTAGAAATAACTTTTTAAATGTCATCTTATTAAGTATATGAAATAATAATAATGAAGAATAAAGTGGGTGGGCTAATTTTCTCGATCATGTCGATAATTCAATCCATCATCTTGTAAGTAAGATCGTGTGCCACGTAGGTTAGAGCCAACTCTCGTCAAACTATCTAGAATCCCATCATTCAAACATAAATGAATACATTGTTAAAAGGTCACCCCATAGTTACAAAAAGGGCGTTTTCAATATTTTCTTAGTTAAAATAGCATTTGTTCGATTTTGTGGCACATGATCATGTTGAGCCAAAAAAATTGAAAACATGTGCATGACTTCCAAAACAAACATCATGGTATTATTTTAAATGAAGAACATATTCGTGCGTGCATGGCTTGTCTATAGGGAACAAAGACAAAAATGCCATCATGAAAAAACCTTTTGTGTTGTATTCATTTACGGGGAAGACCAAGTTCTTGAGGCATAGATTAATGAGATTTATTACTAGAAGAAAGATAAAAACTTTGTATCCCTTTAGTTATTGTACCTATATTAGGAAGAAATAACATGGAAGATGAGGATTTTGATCTAGTTTAGAGACAAAGTTATTAACCCAAAGATTAAATAGCCCTCTTATCTCACGGGTATCCAAATGTTAAATAGTACATTATAGAGTATGGAGGAAACATTTGTCGACATGGACAACAAGGATGGGAGAGCATTATCATCAAGCAATACATCTCTATAGTAAAGGTCATAGGTTATTTTATATTGTAAGGATTAAATGACTCAATATTTTTTGTAAAAAAAAACATATGTTTTTGTTGTCACATTTAATGTTACATTAGGAGTATGTCCAAATGCCCATATGATGAGGACAAGTATGAGGCAATTATAAATATATTTTGAGGAAATGTGGTAAAGATGGTCATTATATTTGTATTTGCCTTCATGTTCACGTCTAATCTGTGAAATTGGATTCACTCTTGCTAAAAGCATTTCTTCAACTTGTGTAAGTGACTATAAAAATGCAAGTTAGTGATTATGATGCATGTTATTCCAATTGGAGTAATTATGGTTATTTCATTTGAAATATCATCTATTACAAGTATGCAACCCATTCTATATTCTTATTTTTATCCCATAATAGTGTTTTAGGAAACCAAAGGACACATAAACTTATGAAAGGATATCTATTATTTTCTAGGAAATAGTGATGTGCTTTGAAACTCAAATATTTATGTTGTTGAAGAACAAACCCATTTATTGGACCATGGAGGAAATTGTTGGCATATGTTATATAAACTAAGGGAGATGAATTATTGTGAAGGAAGAGCCTCGACATTAATTAAAAGTGGAGAAATCATATGGGGTTGACAAGAGGAGTTTCTCTAAGGGAATAAATGTTTTGAGGTTGGTAGAGGAGGAGTATCTACAAAAGGGAAAAATTTTATTCGGGTGAGAGGATGGGGATTGATAAATAGGTACATTATGCCCAAATATAATTTCATGCAAGAAATTTTTGAAGAGAATGGAGGAAACAAGACTTCTGGATGTTAACACGTTGAACGTCTGACAACATGAATAGACAAAGAAAAGTTCCATGAGAATTAGAAGGATGTTGGCGATGATGCCTATGAAAATTTATGCTTTCTCTATGTGTATGTTACTGCTAATGTTGATGTTCATTTATGTGGGCTTTTATTTGAGAATAGTATTTTGGATTACAAATCAAGAGTAAACATTGCAAATTTGGATATACGTCGAGGGAGAGGCATAGATAAAATGGACAATAATGTGTGAGAGTTGATGATATACAAAATAGAAAGGACAAAAAAGGAAATTTATCATCTTTAATAGATCTTCACAAACTTGTCATTCACGACAAAAGTTAGTCCTCGTAATAATGCTCACTAAAGGAATGATTAGAGCATATATGAAATAGAGAAGAAAGTAGGAACTTTTTTAAGGTGTGCTAGAAAAATAACATTATTTGTATGTGTATACTAAAAAGTAATGGACATAAAAATAATATGCACAATAAACTTAATAAAACAAGATACGAAGGTTTTTTTAATATACAACAAAAGTTTCTATAAAGTAAACATGAAAGTTTCAAAGTACATTTGCATCATGGAAATAAATGAGAATAAAACAAGATACAAAGATATTTCTATATCTATAACAATGTTTTTTTCTAATTAGACATGAAAGTTTCAAAGTTCATTTCCATCGGTAAAACAATGATGTGTTTGCGAGAATAAGGAAAGGCTAAAAGCTAAATAATAATCTACGTATGCAAAAGAGGTAGAAAAAACCATCCAATGAAAGCAAAGGAAAAGAGTATATCAAGCGAATGTTGGTGGCAATAACAAAAATGCAAAAAATAGGGAAAGAATGGAACCATGTATATGTATGATCTCTAAATATCTATCAAGAAATTGCTTATAATAGAATGTGCAAATATAAGGGACCAAAACTTGTTATAATTTGTCATGTATAATTAAATGCTAGTTTGAAGTGGAATGCTTCTCTACTTTCTTATAGCTCAAAATAACACATTTCAAATGTCCCCTTCCATTGAACGCTTTCTTTTAAATTGAATAAGTAAACAAGAATTGGCGCGTTAATGATGTGGTGGTGATTTCATGAGTTTCCTCAACATCTACAAACAAGAAATTTAAATCTATAGTTGTGATTCTTGTGATTGGAATAAGTTGTTTCATTAAAAGCAACCACCATTTTAATTCAATTATTTTGTCCTTTGAATTCATGGCAAATGACATACCTATAGTCCACATTGAGGAAGTTGGCATCACATTTAGATTAGAACCCAACAAAGATTTTTTCCACAACCTTTTTCTTACATTGTTTATCACCCAATATGAAAGTCAACTAGAAGAAGTTGTCATGAGGATGTCTATGACAGATGTTCTTATTATAGGCCATCAAGGTTTATCAAAATTTCCCACTTCCGGGAGGTAGGACAATGATGCTTTAGCACTGGAGCTATTTAGAGGGCCCAAGAATTTCTTAGTGACAAATGGTGAGGGTGTAATTAACACTTTCGAGGCAAACCAAGAATAAAGGGATGTTGTCTCTACAATAATTGATTGACAAAGCATCTTGTATAAGAGATAGTTTCAATAGTTGAGACATTAAAATCAAATGCATGCCCTTATTTTATTGCAAGAACTATAATTCTATGTAGACAAATGAAATATGCAATCTCTTTACCCAAGTTATTGAAATGTTGATCCCATAATGTGACCAAAACACTAAACCTTGACATATCCCTAAGTAGGAGAGTTCTCTTTACAATATTTGTGCCATCTCTATGGTGAATAGTAGAAGTACACAAAAAAGGACATAACAACACAAATAAGGTCAACCAAATATTTGGCAGGAATGTTTGGGAGCTCTTCTATATTTTTCAAATAGACATGGTGATTAGGTAGAATGGTTATTTCCTTTAAAAATGTGGGTAACATTAAAGTTAGATACAAAAATATGATAAGGATTGTTCATGTGGTGGCACCGCTTATTTGCTTATCGATTTTGGCATTAGAGATAATGTAAAGCTCTCTTGTTTCAATCTAGTCATGGAGTTTTTTTACATTTTCATTTAAACGTGCACCCTCCTCCGTTGTCCACAAAATCAAAACCATTTTGTTTTGCCTCCCTTTTTGTGATATTCTGAGAGGCTTGTTTTTAGTAGATCTCAGCCCTTGATTTACCAATAATGTGTTTCAAGATTACTGACGCATGAAATTTAGACAAGCAATCCATCGATTAAGAGTCAAAAGGCCCCAAATAGAAATATTTTCAGGATGAAATGCATTAATGGAAGGAAGGAAGAGCTCACCCACAACCCAAGTGTTTGTTGAGAGCTTATGAGCTTGCTATTTAGAAGGTGCCCTTGATTTTATTATGGTTATAGACATTGATTTCCATATCTAGGATGAGAATAGTCCTACGAGGAAGGAAAGGGAAAGAAAATGATGTGAGTTAGCAACAAAAAAACAAGTATTTGTATATTAAAGGATAAGAGGAGGAATACTTCTCTTGCTTGAGAATTTTATAAAAGAAATTACAAAGCTAAAAATAAAGCTCTCTTCTAATTCTTCTAAAAGGATATATGCATTAAATTTGGAGGGAAAAGGGGTGCATGTAAATGCATGCCATCTACAAGGTTGACAATAAAAGGACATTAGAGTTAAAGATCGACCATATAAGACAAAGGTCAAACACTTAAAGAGGAAGATGGATATCAATGCACCCTTCGAGCAAGTGCTCAATCCCATGATACAATAACGACACATCCTTTGTTGACAAATGATAACCTTTGTATGATGCACAACAAATGTGAGAAACTTATGGAAAAGTGAGGTAACGAGCAAGAATTTCCATATTTTTGTATTATTTTTTTACATTGCCAACATGAAAATGTGAATGGATATAATAAAATCAAAGGAATCTATATATTAAAAGACATTTTTTTTTGTTTTTACAACAAGAGCAAGTAAAGCATACAAAAACATAAAAGCACAAAGTTATGTATACATAGAAGATGTGTTATTTTCCTAATAATATTTAAGTAATCTTTGATTACAACCATTAAAAGTTTGTCTCCGCCAAAACATGTTTGTAATGCATTTATAGCAAGATGTGTTGGTGTTTCAAAAGCCTATTAAAACATGAGACGATGGTTTTTTTTTTCCATTGCTTCTCATTAATATTGCAAAAGAGTGCTACAAAAGTAAAGGCATCTATATTAAAGCCCATAAAAAGTGAAAGACATTAATACAAGGAAAACTAAGATCATTTTTCATCATTTGTTTTTTCCAATGTTAACCTAAAAAAATTCAAAAGAGCACCAAAAATAAAAATATATTTATAAATGTGTAGAACACCAAGTGCATTTATGCAAGCAAGCATTGAGGTTTGTTTTTTACTTTTTTGTACATTGTTTGCGTTAATAAAGCATAAGGGCTTTGAAAAAGTAGAGTGAGTTGATGAGGGTCATTGTTCGCTCAGTTTAATTCATCATTGTAAAACCAAGGAAACATCCAATGGCTATATGTTATAGGAAAGAGAGGGAAACATTTCTCTAACAATCCTTCTACCAAGATTTAAAACAACTGAACATTCAATTCACAACTATAAAATGAATTTGAAAAATAGTTATAAGTTGCTCAATAAAAATAAACAATAGTAAATAGTTTTAAAATCTAAATTGCATGATCTAAAACTTTTTAATCTTAACAACAAGAAAATTAGAAGTTCTAAAAAATAAAATAAACAAAATGTTACTCTATGAAAATATTGTAATTGTTCTCTTCCTAGCGTGAGAGTGGTCTTTGCTCTTCCTTTGGGCTTATCTCCTCACACTTATCAAATAACCACTTAACACCAATATGCAACAACTAGAATTGCATTAATTGCTTTGATGCTTTTATAAAAGATAAAAGATGAAGATCCCCTTATTCGAGTTACAATGGAATATTTATACAAGTACCAAGTTTAAATCTTTCAAACTTCCTTTATCGTAGAACTATCTTCTACACTCGTGGGTAGTTCATTATAGCAAAAGTCTTAATAAAACTCAACTATGATTCAACCTTTCCAAATTCAAAGTGTGAACACTTTAGTCTAGTTCACTACTCCAAAAAAATTACTAGGTGATTTAATAGAAAATGAATTAAATATAATTACAAAGTAACTACTATGATATGTGATATAAAAATGATAACATGCGGTAAAGACATAAGTAAACAAGCAAGTAAAATGTCAAACCATAAGCAAAAGAGGGATATAAGAAGACTTAGCTGATTTTAGAGTGTGACTAGAGGTGATTTGGGTAGGTAAAATATTGAAACATACTATAGATAATGACATTGATGCTCACTTGAAATAATGGAACTCGAAACCATGTAGGACATGGGCGCCTATAGGAGGGCGGGCGCTGGCCGCTGGCGATTTTAGCTGGGTGTTGGTGGTCGTCAAATGCTCATAAACTAATTTATTTTGTGTCACAAGAGGTTCGTTATTGATTTATGTTTATCGCTTGATATTCCCTCTTTTATCTCTAAGGGTACTTGTAACTCCGCAAAACAAAATATCAGCCTACACATGTCCACAAACCACATCAAATCTAATAAAGAATATGCATAATGTGGATTCAAACTTACCAAGCGGTCACCCAAGAGTGAACTTATTGTCGAGCACTACACTACATCTCATACCCCATGTAGTTCTTGTGTGTGTGTGTGAAATGATGCCCTCGTGCAAGTTACACCAAAGATAGCGGGATAGATCTAGAATGTAGAAGATGTATAGTATGTGTGGATGGAATAGAATAAACTTCCCCTTCCTATGTTGTGTATGTAGAAGTATGCATCCCTTGCCCTTGAATGAATGTGCTAGATGATTGCCTTTGAAGTGCTTTTGTGCCTTTTAAATGTAAGCTTAGGTGATAGTAAGTGATATTAGTGCTTGGTCCTAATTTTTGAGAAGTAATTAAGTATATAAATGATTACCTTATTTGAATTTTGTAATTAACGACTAGAAGGATGACCCATGAGTGAAAAATATGCTCAAAAGATAAAAGAGACCCAAAAAGAGCGAGTAAAGGTAAGAAAGGGTCAGGAGTGCCCAGTATGGATAGAAGCACCTGGGTGTCAATATCCTAACTAGGTGACAATGTCTAAGGCCATAAAAGATAAATTAGTCAGGTTTCGTTAGGGTTGTAGGGTGTGTTAGACCAAAGAGACGGTAAGAGATAAAGAAAAGAGGCCAAAGATAGTTGTCAACCACTAGTTTTTTTCTTAGGAATCATGTATACATTAGTATGCTTTAGGACCTAGAAATGTACTCAAGTGCGTGATTTTGTGTCTACACTAGGACTCAATAAATGGACTTTCATGACTAAGACTTGTTGCACGAAAGATGGGAGAGTAAGTCATTTCTATCTTCTTACTATTTCCTAAATAACTCGACACTTACCGCCATGTGTAGGTTTTCTCAAATAAAGGACCATGCTCTAAGAATCTCTTGATTTTTGACCACCAAACATCATTCAATATTATTTTTCATTCACATGTTATGCCTTTAAACTCTAAATCATCACCTCTTTCTCATTCAATGATTGTGATAGTCTTTCAATTTCTTTATTTTGCATTTGCGAGGAAAATTCAACCTCGCAGACAAGGTCATTACATGATTTACTTATTTGTCTTCCTCATCGTGTAAGCTCGGGCCTCCTTTTGCATGTTGCGGAGATGAAGGACAAGTTTCTTTAGTTGGTTACACGAGGGCCTTCCCTTTATCAATGAATTAAGGAAGAGGCTCGAGCTTCCTCTCTCACCGCTAGAATAGCGGCGGAAGGCATGGTAAGTGGCTCCTTTAATAATTTTCATATATGTTTGTCTTTCTAATAGGCCTTTGACTACATCGATATGGATCTTTATGCACATACATTGTTCACTGACAAGCTCATGTTTTTACATAGGCCTTTGAAATGGCACATTATGTTGTGTGTTATTGAGAGATATATAAAGTGATGGGAGAAAGTGTCAAAAGGAGTTGTCTGAGCATCCAAAGTTAGAGATGGCATCATGTTGGGAACCACTGAGATGGGACAAGGATGAAGCGACCTACCTTTTGAGCCATATGACTTACACTTAAGCCTTGAGAGCCATGTGCCTTCTATAAACACTTTTTTTTTCTTTTTTTTAAGTTATAGTATGCCAAAAAAAGTGAGTCTAGTATGTTCCAATTTTTTTTTTTTAACCAACATTAGTTGAACATGATTTAAGTGGTTGTGGGAGTGGATTGGCTCTAAAAGTGAATATATTTTAAAGTATTATTGATATATTAGTTTTTGTAAAGTTAGGTTGATAGTTGTAAACACTTTCTCTAGTATTTTATGAATCTTACTCCATTATGTGGTATGTTATGTTATTTTTAACTAAGAACCATGTCTTAAAAAAACACATTCACTATGTTATATGTAAATTGGGGTAGAAGTCACTTGGGAGGAGTCATTTTATTTCATAAGGACTTTATAGTCATAGAAGTAATTCCAAGACTTATTAATCGCTTCTATTGGTATCTTATCGGCGTGACCATTAAACCCTCGGGTATAATTGCTAGACATATTATCTTTGACATTTTATCTTCAATTAATATTGAAGTTTCTATTTGTAATGTATATATGTGCATATAAGTATAACTAAGTATATAGATTATTATAAAAAAATTATCAATATTTATTTAAATGTCATTTGTATAGGTATTTTAGTAAAACATAGATATCTTTAAAGTATTATATTTAAAGTGAGAGGTGTTCTTCATATTGTGTAATGACATGATTTTGTTGAGTAACTACTTATAAATATTTTTGTGTTTTTTTATGTATTTAGGCACGGCTCACCCAC
This sequence comes from Taxus wallichiana var. yunnanensis, assembly GCA_018340775.1. Classification (NCBI taxonomy): domain Eukaryota; kingdom Viridiplantae; phylum Streptophyta; class Pinopsida; order Cupressales; family Taxaceae; genus Taxus; species Taxus wallichiana. Next base: position 653,921,234 of record CM031234.1, read on the forward strand.
GATTGAATTTTGAAAATGAAAAGCGAGATAAGCGAATAACAAACACATTATGTTTAATAATATTGAAGACAACAACCACAACAAATGACATAGAACAAAGGCAACGTAAAAATGAGATCGAAAGAGAAATACATACTAAATGTAGGGTAGAAATGTTAGTTGAATAACTCAAAGCATAAATGAGACAACATGCGAGATGAAATGGTAACATATCATGCTTGAACATCTCATGACTTTATAAACATATATTAAGAATAAGATTTTAAAGGCAAACACAAAAAAGATACATTCACTAAGGAAGAATGATAACTACAAGAATATGATCATGAAGCAATTTAAAGGTTATCTCTCACATAAATTCATTTGAAGGATTAAGAATATTACGCCATTTACATATGATTGCTATGAAAAAAATAAGCAAAGGAAAATTGCTTTCTAAATAGGATGTCAAGGAAGAGACATTGAAGTCCTTAGGTATGATCGTGCAAGGTTTTATTTTCTATAATGAATTTGGTGTCCACTTGACCATCACAAAGTAATTTTGATGATAATTTTACATCTATTTGAATGTCGGTTAAAACATTTTTTCTTTTTAACATTGAAAATTCAATGAAAAAATAATAATATCTTGGTCACACCGTGGAGATTGATTTTTGTTTCCTCGCACTATTTTTTCCCATCATTAATATAATTATTAAATAGTGTGATATGTTCATGATCTAAAATAAAAAGTTTAAAATTAATATCAATCGATGTTTTTCAAATAATTTTTAAAAATATATTTGTACTAGTTGTAGATCCTTGCAACAAGATGGATGGATGAACAAACCTTTATATGGGAAGCAAATTTCCTATAAAATTTATTTCCTTGTCAGTTTATCCATTTTAACTTTAAGAAAATGTGATTACTTCATCTTCTTGTTTCATGATTCTTAATGAATATTTAACGACATATTGAAGCATCGGTAACAAATTAGAGTGTAATTTTTATTTTTAATATTTTATACAACATAATGTATACAAATGCTTATAAGATATTGATTATAGGTCTTTTAAATCCTAATTTTTTTATAATGTGTATTTTCATTATATCTATAAAATTAGTCAATGATTAATCAATAATTACATAAATAGTTTAAGAAATGGATATAGTTTAGTGTTCCTATCCATATCATATCACAATCCTTAATATTTTATTCTAAATTGTTGTTATATTCTAAAGCATTATTGATATGTTAATGTTTTTATAAGTGACCCGTATATTATACTCATTTCTATCGTGTGGTATACAAATATTTTCTTGTCTAAGGTTGGGTTGATAGTTGTAAACACTTTCTTTAGTATTTTATGAATCTTACTTGATTATGTGGCATGTTATGTTGTCATCTTAAGTAAAAACCATATCTTGTAAAAAAACACATTCACCGTATTATATGTAAAATGGGGTAGAAGTCACTTGGGAGTCTAGTCATCTTATTTCATATAGACTTTAGATTCATAGAAGTAATTCCAAGACATGTTAATCACTTCTATTATTATCCTATCGACATGACCATTGAACCTCAAGTAAAATTCTTAGTCATATTATCTTTGACATTTTATCTTCAAATTAGTATCAAAGTTTCTATTTGTAATGTATTAATAATAATAATGATAATAATAATAAACTAAGATGACGATGCGGAAAAAATCATTCGAACTCCTCGGATAGGTCACGAACGCCAATCTTTTCAAATCACCCGACCCGCAATAGTCTTCTTTGTCTCCCTAGTTTGGATGGTGCGAATCAAGGCGGTTCGGCGGGCCCTGCTAAATCTGTCTTGCTTAGTTTGGGTCCCGCCTTGGTCTCTTCATTGCCATTTTCTAGCGATTGCTTGGGGAGTGCTCCTACATCTGAAGACTCGGAGGCGTGAGATTTCGTGACAATCTCTCCGGGAAAGCTTTGCCGACCTCGCTTCCCAATTACATCTTCTTGGGCAAAGGGCCATCATCACTAAGTTCGTGTGTCATGCGTCTCTTGGGTGATGGAATTCGTGCTGTGCGATACCCAATGGGGGAGTGGTCTCCACATCAGATTCTTGGATAAAGGTTTCTTCCTTGTCATTTTTTGTAGCCAAGCTCAAAGGGATGATTCCCTAGAGAGGAAAGAATTTCTGCTTCTCGATTCTGGGCTTCATCTTCGGAGGTGGACAACTCATTTCAATCCAAATCTCGCCATCATGGAAGGTTTTCAGGTTTGGATTCGCCTTTATTCTCTTCCTAGTGAGTACTGGTCCCCTTCTTCTCTCTCTCAAATTTGTTCCAGTTTGGGGCGGGTTATACGTATAGACCCTGTGACTCTCGAAGGAACCCTTTCTTCCTTTGCCAGGGTCTGTATCTCTGTTGACATCTCAAAAAAATTGCAAGACAAGATTGTGATTCTTTCCCCCAACGGAAAATGGGTTCAGAAGGTTGACTATGAGACCATTTCAAATGTTTCTTCCGTTGTAAGCAACCTGGTCACTTCCAAAAAGCCTGTAAAGCTCCTCCCTCCTCGCGGCAGGTTGTTTGGCAGAAGAAGCCTCTTTCGTCTCAAGCCCTGCAGCTGTGATCCTTTTCCTCCTCCCGAGTCCTTTTGTCCCCCTCCATCTGTTGAGGAAAATTCTCTTTCTCTGGAACCCTTAAACCTAGATCCCAACACTATCTCCCTTGTCAAAGAAATAGCCTCGGTGGTTCAAGACTCAACACGAATCCTCTCCTTATTCCACGAAGGTATTGCATGGGTCTGGGTAGATGTTGCCTCCCTAGAAAATTGGGTGGGTCATAAAGAAGAGTTTCTCAATGCCTCCAAGGAGGTAGCTATGGAGGAATCAGTCCATTCGGAAGAAGAAGGTGAGATTTTGAAATCTAGTCATGGTATTCTACCCACTCCACCTATTCATAACTTGAATCTCGGACCAAAAGCTCCTGTCGGTGGCCCTCCAAATCTCGTTCTTCTCTAAAAGAGGTGGCTTCTGGTAATCAATCTCAACTAGGCTCTTTTTTCTCAATTTCAAGTAAGAGAGGCGAGTCCTCTCTAAACAAAAGATGAATATCCTATCTTGGAATGTTAGAGGCCTCAACACCCCTAACAAATAGCGTCCTTAGGTGCTTTATGTCACCGATATGAACATTTCCATTTGTTTGCTCCAAGAGACCAAGATGTCCAGTGTGGCGTGCTTAGAAGGCTGGTTCGAGTTGGCGAGGTTGGGAAGGCTTCTTCGTTAACTCGGAAGGAGCCTCTGGTGGGTTGGGTCTTCTCTGGAAAACTAGCTCCTGCAGTGTTGCTTCCCTTTCTTCTCATGCCAATTTCCAATGGTGCCAGGTCAGTTTAAAGCATTCCGATGAGACTTTTTCCTATGCAATGTCTATGGTCCGAATAATCCCATTAAAAATGGGAAACTTGGCATAAAATTTAGGAATCCTTGAGCTCCCTTCCGGATCTTAAAATTATTGTGGCAGGGGATTTTAATGCTACTATCTCTGATAGGGATAAACGTGGTGGTATCAGTTGGCAACCTCGTTCCCAATCTGATTTTATTTCCTTTGTTCATTCCTCCAAACTTGTGGATTTGGAACCTCACTCCGGTGGTTCACTTGGAATAATCGTCATCCTAGCTTTGGGAACTTGGTGGTTAGACTTGATAGATTTCTGATTTTGGAATCTTGGCTTCATCAGAATTTCCTCCTTCAAAGCTCTGTTTCCCCCTTTCAGGATCTGATCATTTCCCTATTTCCTTGACCATAAATTTTGATCTCCCCCTCGGCATTTGCCTTTTAAGTTTGAAAGCATGTGGATGCAGGACCCCTCTCTCAAATCGTTGATCAAATTATGGTGGGATTCCTTTGCTGTGACCAAAAAAAATGTTTATTCTCTCTAAAAATCTCTCCATGCTCAAAGATAAATTATTAGCTTGGAATTTGCTTTTCCTTTAAAAATATCTTTCAAGAAAAGCTTAGAGTTGAGAAAGCCCTCCGCATTCTCAATGATAGGGTTCTTAGGTTTGGTATGCGGCAAGAAGATTTTCATCTTGAAAAGCTCCTTCTCAGCGAACTGGGGGATCTCTTATTGAAGGAAGAATCTTTTTGGCATCAAAAATCCAGGGAAATTTGGTTAAAAGATGGTGATAAGAATACCAAATTTTTCCATGCTTCGGTTAAAGCTAGGAGAAACTCCAATTATATTTCCTCCATCAAGCTGCCCGATGACACATTGATCTCAACTCAACCTCTAATTAAAATGGAGGTTGTTTCCTTTTTCCACAAGCTTTTAACCAAAGAAACGCATTCTTCTTTAGCCACTCAATCTCCTCTACTTGATCAAATTCCCAAGCTGGTTACTGAGGCGGATAACGAACAGATATCTTCCCCTTTCTCTTTAGAGGATGTTCGTAAAATTGTTTTCTCAATGGCTCGTGACAAAGCCCCAGTCCTGGATGGTTTCTCAACCTTTTTCCAAGATTTTTGGGAAGTTATTGGTAACATTGTTTGGCAAGCTATGGAAGAATCCCGGTCTTCTGGTAAAATCCTCGGCTCTCTCAATCACACTTTTATCTGCATGTTCCCCAAAAATCTCCCGCACTGACAAGTTTGATGATTTCCATCCCATCTCCCTTTGCAATACCTCGTATAAGATCATCTCCAAAGCCATCACCTCTCAAATCAGCCCCCTCCTCAGTTCTCTTGTCTCGCAAGAGCAAAGTGGCTTTCTTCCTGGCAGATCCATCTCAGATGGGGTGATCATTTCTCATGAACTTATTCATACCTTACAGCTCTCCTCGCGTCCTGGGATGATGATCAAGCTAGATTACAACAAAGCTTATGATCACATTAATTGGAGATTCCTTCTTAAATCTTTGCAGGCTTTGGGTTTCAAAGCTATTTTGTGACTAGATTTTCAATTGTATCTCTTCTCCTCACTTCTCGGTTCTGGTGAACATGGCTCTGTCGAAGGTTTCTTCCGGAGTAGCAGGGGTCTTAGGCAAGGAGACCCTTTATCTTCCTTCCTATTTATTTTGGTTGTTGAAGCTCTGAGTCGTTGTATTAAGTCAGCGGTTGTCTCCGGATCCCTTTTGGGTCTCTCAATTGCATCCAGCTTGCCCTCTCTTACTCATCAACAGTTTGCGGATGACACATTCCTTTTTGGTTCGGCCACTGTTCCTAGAAGCCCATGCTCTATCCAATATCCTTAATTCTTATTCCAATGTTGCGGGCCAGGTAATTAATTTCCATAAATCAGTTATTTTCTTTTTTAATGTTTCTCCTCGGCTGCAGCGTAGGATTCTGGCGATCCTTGGTTTCGTTTCTGGTTCTCTCCCCCATAAATATTTGGGGATCCCTTTATTCTCTGGAGTAGGCAAAGCTTGCATATGGAATGACCTTCTTCAGTCCCTTACGGCTAGGCTGCAAGCACTGAAAGGGAAATGGCTCTCTTTTGGTGGCCATTTTGCTTCGATTAAGCTAATTCTTTGCACTCTCCCGGTTTATATGTTATCTATTCTGGCTCTTCCCAATTCGGTTTTGTTGAAATTTGAAAAGGTTATCGAACCTTCCTTTGGCAGGGGAATAATGAAGATCACAAATTTCATTTGGTCAAATGGGATGTGGTTAAATCACCCATCTCTTCAGGTGGCTTGGGGATTGTGGATTTAGCTCTTCATAATATTGTTGGGTGCTAAATTAGTCTGGAACTTTATCTCTTTCCCTCATAGGTTGGCACATCAGGTACTCTCTCACAAATATTTGGAGGCTAGTAGGCTGAGCTTCTTCTTTCTTGTGAAGATCTCCCTAAAGGTTCCCATATTTGGAATTTCATGCGCAAATGCAAATCTTTAATCGTAGATTCGGTATCTTGGTTTGTTAACAATGGTACTCAGTCAAATTTTGGGAGGATGGATGGAACGGTTCTCTCCTCTTAATTTGGTCTCTTCCTCAACAATGTTATGAACAAAACCATATTGTCCTGGGGTAATCATGTAGCAAATTATGGCACCCGTCATCCGGACGGTTCTCCTTCATGGCAATGGAAAGATCCTCTCTGTTGAATGTCCCGGACATGGAGTGCTCTACCCTCTCGGATGAGATCCTCACGAGAAGGGTTGCCTTCAATGATTGTGAGGACCATTTGCTCTGGCTTGGCTCCATCTCGGGCATTTACTCTATCAAAGATGGTTATAGTATGCTTCTTTCGCAGTCCGGTTTTGTCGCTCACCCCAAGCTTGGTTGTTGGCACTCCTCTCTCCTTCCCAAAGTGGTGATCTTCGGCTAGCTCATCCTCAAAAACAAAGTTCTTACCCAGTTGCGCAGAAGATCCTGGGGTTTTGTTGGTCCCTCCAAATGTGTCCTTTGCGGTAATGCGGAAGAAGATCTCGATCATCTCTTCCTTTTTTCCCCTTTTCTTGTCAAGGATGGCATTGGCTTTTGGGTAAACTTAATCTTTCTTGGGTCCATTGCAACAACATCAAAGACTCCCTTCTCTCTTGGCCCTCTTTGGGTTCCAATAGTTCTTTGAGTTCTATTTGGCAAGTGGCCCCTTTTCTTCTCTTGTGGCACATTTGGTGGGAGAGAAATTTGTGCCTTTTTCGTAATCAATTGTGCACTCTTCCCGCCTTTTTGAGCAAATTAGAAGTTGCCATCTCTGAAATCATATCTAAAAATAATTTGAATAATCCCTCGTTCTCCTCGATGGATGCTCGCATTTCCAAGGCTTGGCCTCTTGTCAAAATTCCAAAACCTGGATCAATTGTCAAACAAGGCCTATCCCAAGTTGAGAAGCTCATTCGTAGGAAACAGGCTATCTAGAGACCTCCCCAAAGGAGTATGGAAATTAAATTTTGATGGTGCTTCTAGAGGTAACCCAAGTTCTTCGGGGTCTGGATGCATTATCCGTGATGAAGTTGGTATACTCATTGCGGCGGGATCTTTTCCGTTAAGCAATTGTTCTTGCAACATGGCGGAAGTCCAGGCCCTTTTAGAGGGAGTCAAACTGGTCATCAAAATGGGAGGGGATTCTCTTCTAATTGAGGGAGACTCCCAAATTATTACCTTTACCATTTCGAAGGGTTCTGCCCCGTCCTGGCGCATCAATCCTTTCATTCAGACCGTCATCTTCTGGCTCAGAAAACTAAAATTTTGGAGCATCAGTCATATTTTTCATGAGTCCAACTCGGAGTAGATCTTTTAGCAAATTTTGTGATTGACTCCCCACACACAACAACTGTCTCTAGTGACACCTCGGCCTAGGAAGGACTCACGTCAATCATCTCCGCGGAAAGGTAGTTCATGGTGTTTCATGCGAGGGTTCCTTAAGTATCGCTTGGTGCTTCTTCTTTTCTACTCATCCTTGTCTTGTTGAGCTCTCTGTTTTCTATTTCTATGGCTTTCATGGGTTTCCATTTGTAGCTCTTCACAGACAGTTCAGGGAACTAGCCGATACTTATGAGATTGATCGTCACCGGCTCTCTGCCATCTTCCGTTACTCTTCATCTGAGGAAGTGGAAGCGATCAAAACCATCCAGGGGACTCATACTTTCGATCTCGGCGTCCCATGACAAATTCGACATCACATCGACTTTCATTTCTTTCTTCCTCCTCCTTCATCATGACTGGTTGTTGTAGAGTTCGTTGCGGAGGATGAAATTTATCCGGTCCACAGGGTGGGATTACATGAACAATTGGTAGATTTTTCCCTCTCGATCCTTTGTTGTGGGTCGAGGAGGTTGACAAGATGGCCTTGGGCTCTGGTCGAGGTATCCAATGGCTCTGCAGCTAGTACCATGATTTGGTCACCTTTACATAGAATATGCATCCTACACTTGATCACCATTTTCTTCCTACAATCGATATCGACGCAGCCTTATTCCTAGTGCACTCTGCGATCGATAACCTCAACGAGCTAAAATATCGTGCAAGTGCTGCTTTCTCTCTGCTTTGCTCGGAGCCGTCGATGTTCATTCCAGACGTCCGATGGCTAACTTCTTCGATCCGGCTGAGTTTCTCGATGTCATTCGATGTTGTTTTTACCTTCGATTTCTTCGTCCTCCGACGAATCTCCGCTCCTTCTTCCTCCTTCCCTCCTCCCATTTGCTTATGTAATTCTATTTTCTTCCATCTCTCTCGGACTTATTCTTTTGCTTTTGTGTTGGGTAGGGGCCCTTACCGCTCCAAATCATAGCTCCATCAAAAGCATTTACTCATAAAAAATGATAATAATAATAATATTTTTATAGTCCACGATGCCCGATGACCTATTTTTAGGTCTCGTAGGCGGCTTATAACATATGGGACTACCTCGTACTCCCAATATGCAGGAGGCACCTAACTGTGCTTCAAATACGAGGCGTACATACCCTACCCCCTATAGGATTTGAACTTGTGACCTCTATTTCAAGAGCACAAGTTCTTCACCATTAGGCCAACTTAAAGTGTATATATGTGTATATAAGTATAACTAATTATATAGATTATTTTTATATATTTTTATCAATATTTATTTAAATTGCATTTTTATAGGTATTTTAGTAAAGCAAAGATATCTTTAAACTATTATATTTAAATTGAGAGGTGTTCTTTGAAGTGTAATGACATGATTTTATTGAGTAACTACTTATAGATATTTATGTGTTTTAGTAATGTAGTTAGGTATGGCTTGCCCACGATTGAATTTTGAAAATGAAAAGAAGAGAAGAGAACACCAAAGAGACTATGTTTGATAATATCAAGACAACAACCTCAATAAATGACAAAGGGGAAAATACAATGTCAAAATGAGATTAAAAGAGAAATACATACTAAATGTAGGGTAGAAGTGGTAGTTGAAGAACTCAAAACATAAATGAGACAACATGCAGATGAAATGGTATCATATAATGATCATACATCAAGATGTACCCAAGTACATTACTCCAAGGATGATCTACAAAAGATATAAGCAATGTATGCGGTAAAATAACTTTGAGAAACAATGTAACAATAAGGCAAACAAAAGTAAGCTCATTTTGTCACAAAATTTGTAAAATTGTGCGTGGTAAACAAAGTATTATGACAATAGGCCCATGCGCAGTTAAAAACTCAAAGGGTGACTTATAGGAGATTTCTACATGCTAAAAATCAAAGCACGCTATGTTGGGATTACGACTTACTAAAAAAACTTGAAAAGACAATTGAGTAGTGCATATGGGTTGAAACCGACAAAGAACATTCCCGCAAAAACTATAAGTAAATAATACAATGTGCAAGTTGAAGACAAACAAGAAGAAGTTAGGAAATGAAGAAAATCATCTACCAAACATCAACAACTTCACTTGTTTCAAGATAAAAGACAAATGTTTAAGTTCAAAAAAGTGTCAAAGTGAGATTGAGGTCTAAAGCCAACTTTTTTATATTTCACAACTAAAATTAAAAAATCACATTACCCACAAGTACTTCGCACCTATACAACAATTGTAAGTATAACATCATTTAGGACAATTAAATATGTTTAATATCAACTACATTAATTTTGGCATGAATAAGCCACTATGCGACACTTGTTATATATTGATCCATCATATCAACAAATACCTTTATCTTTATCATAAATATTTCAATTATCATGTCAAAAATTATAATATAAATAGAAATAAACTAACATCATAATTATTAACTAGCCCCATCTCGAATAATAATAAATAAACAAATAAAAACACTAATACCATAACAATTAAATAATCTCACACTTGTAATTAATAAATACATATATACACTAAAAATTAATTAGTTTTGTACTAATATTTAGTGTTTATAGGCTAAATGAAATATTTGACTATATTTATGTTCTAAAGATGTTTCCATACAATCATTGGGATATTTTTGCTTAAGGAAAAATGTCATGTTATATTTATCTTTGTATATAAAATATATAAATCATAATGATAATTTATACTTTCTCTTGTATGATAATACTTTTTCTTAACAAATCTATTTATATACAAATATTTCATATTTCACTAAAAAAATCACATTTTCTATTGTTAACTTATAATAATTTATATTCAAAGAAAACCCTAATGTAAAAATGTTTCACATTAAAAATAAAATTCACATAATTCAAACTACAACATATGTCACAATTAAGTGTCACGTGTTACAAATTGACAAATTGCAATTTTTGTAGTTCATGACTTTTTTAAAATAGGAAACCAACAATTTTACACAAATATTGACATCTCTCGCCACATGTTTTTATGGAGTATACATATAACCGATTACACTTGTTGAATAAGTGTGTATCTATATCAAAGACAACATTTAGTTAGGGGCATCTAATCCATAAAAGTCACTGATTCATCCCAAAAAATAAATGTGGGGAAAAAGGGAGGATTTCTTTTACTTATTTGAATCAAAATTAAGGTTATAAACAAGATGTATATTCATATTATTAATTAAGCATTAACATTCATGTCATAATATACATATAGACCAATTCTAATATATATAAATTAAAACATGTGTTAAATAGAGTAAGACACGAGAAGATAAGCACACTTAGCTATTTAACTAGTCTAGACACTGAGCTTGTTAAGACCCTTTGTCTTACCTTTCTCCTTGCATTAGTAATGTAATAGATGCGACGGATGCGTATGCTTTGTAAGTCATCCCGTAAGCTATTAAGTATTATCCCACATGCATTAGTAGTAGTAATTTCTAGAATATAACTAGTATATTAAGGAGTGTTTAGGCCAAGAAATGTATCCATGAATATTATTGTATTGAGCTTGCTCAAAGGATGTTAGCCTCAAAGTGGCCTACGATCTAAAATTTATTTTAGTTGTTTTCTAAAGCTCATTTATTTTATGAGTTTGTAAATATGTGTAGAAGGATCCTCAGATCTAATATCATAGCACTTTCTTGGCCTTACGAATATATTTTGGAGAATTTTTGATCCGACAGGGCTTCCTAAGAGTCGCCATTTCTAGAAATATTTTCTTTGCATTTTTTTTCTAAATATTTATTACGGGTTTAGATAAGGGTAAATACCCATCTACATAATTGTGGGAAGTATTTGGGTATAAGTCCTAAAACTCATTATGAAGAGTACCACATGAAGCCCGAAGTAGTTGGCCCATTGAGAGGACCTACCAGTGAAAAGGGCACCAGCCCATCCCAATTGAATGGTTTCCATCCATGAGGTAAACCAAGAGCTATATGTGGTAATGACCCCATTCCAATTGATTAAGGGATAAAGTTTGTGACTCGAATTTTTCTTGTAAGTGTTACTTGTTTAGACATCATTAGTAGTAAGAATCCTTAAAACCCTTAGGTAGCCTAACCAATTGGCGCCATATCCAACATAATAGTTCAACAATAAACATTAGAGTGGTCATAGTTGAGAATTGTTGGTAACCGCACACTTCCGTAGGTTGCTGGCGAAATAATAAATTGATCGTTAAGATTAAAAAAATCGAAGAAAAAAGAAAAAAATCATTTTTTGCCATATATTTCATTTTATAGTTCCATTGACTCTCAAAATTTCCTAAAACACCTGAAATTCCATTTTACACATTTCTTTCCTTGAGGGTCCATATCCAAATTCCACTTTTATTAGCTTGAAATCTCAATTTTTGATTTTTTCGAGTTTTGTCATAACTTCTTTAGTTTTTCTCCAATTTCTTCAAAAAAATCTAGTGTTCCTCTCCACTTTATGCTCCTTTGTCCCTATTAGAAAAATTCCCAATTTTTCATTCCAGCCCAAAATCGCCCTACATTCATCAATCCTAATCAAGAGGTGCCAAAAACTAGTAAAATTCCATTTACCCCTTCCGATTGAGCTCACATTAAAATTTTCCATTACTGATCAGTGTCTTAAAACACATTTTTCTATCCAATGAAAAATGAAAAAATTGGTTATAGTTCTCACCTGTGCATGTGCAAAAAACATGGAGGAAGAAATCACTGCCTTGAAGGCACAAATGTCTGAGCTCACACACATGATGTAAGGACTGAATCATCAAAATGTCAACCTCATTAAGAAAGTCCATGGTGAGTCCACTTCGACACAACAGCTCTGCACCAAATATGTTACATGGCCCCAAGCTGGATTTTCCTCGCTTTAATGGGATAGTCCCAACTAGATGGATATACAGGCGGAATAATTCTTTAATTTCCATAATACTTATTATGTGAACAATGTCTTCATTGCTTCTTTTCACTCTAACAAGCAGAATAATAATGGTGACGTTGGTACTTAAAATCTCATGATGAACCAAACTCGCTATGGTTGACATCTCTCATTATAGAGCAATTTGGCCCAAGTGCTTCGATGACTTCATAGGAATGCTCACCAAATTTGAAAAAGCAGGCTCGGCCTCCAGCGAAGTGACTACCAAATAAAATTTAAGAGATCGGCCAATCACACAAAAGGCTTGTCACGTGATTTTTTCAAGAGTTGTTTCATTAATGGCTTCAAGGAGGAAATACGTTATGAAGTTAAAATGTTTAAACCCAATTCCATGATGGAAGCATTGTGCTTGGCCAAATTGGCGGAGGAAAATATCATAACACAACGTTGACCTTTCGGTTCAAAAATCCAATCACTCGAGTGCTCGCACAATGCCTCCTTGAGTCAACCCTAATTAAACATCTTATTGATGCATAAATGTAAGAACACATAGAGAAAGGCCAATGTTACAATTGTGATGATAAATTCACTAGAGGGAATCGATGGGCAAAAAAAAATTTATACCTCCTGGATGTTGAATCACCTCCTAAATCACACAACTATGAAGATGCCCAAGAAGTCTAAGAAGAATATTCACCATTAGATGAAACCTCTCCTCAGGATTTTCAACAGAGAACTCACTTCATGCCCTGAGGAGTCACTACCCCTCAGACCATGAGGGTAAAAGGGTATTTCAAAAATATTCCTCTAACCATCTTAATTGATTTAAGTAACACACAAAACTTTATTGATCAAAAGTTAGCCAACCAAGCAAAAATGTTTTGTTTACCCTTGTTTTACCTTTGAAGTTATGATTACTGATGGTGGTACATTTCCTTGTAAGGGAAAGTGTCCTAATATTTATATTGTGATGGGATATTATCATCTTCGCTCCAACTTGGTTGTCCTACCCCTACCGGATGTGATGTCATTTTGGGAGCTCAATGGTTAGCACACACATGGACTCATCCTATGGGATTTCTCTGAATTATGGATGTAGTTCTCTAACAATGGGAGAAAACACACCTTAAAAGGTCTTTCTCTAGGCTCCACTAGTATTATTAGTTCCCATTATATGGAAAATATTTTGAAGAAAGGATCACATGGGGTCATTGATCAGTTGTTTTCTATCTAGTTGAATCCACCTACTTCTTCCAACACCCCTGTAGATTTACAAGCCATTTTGGAAAAACATGCTATTGTTTTTTTTGAGCCTAATAGATTACAACCTCCATGCCCATATGATCATCATATTCAACTCCTACTAGAAACTCTCCCAAAATATTCGGCCCTACAGTATCCTTTTTTAAAAAGATAGAAATTGAAAATATCATTCAGAATTTTTCAAGGTGGGAATCATTCACCATCGCACTGACTTGTATTCCTCCTTGATTTTACTTGTCTACAAAAAGGATGGCTCATGGTGTCTTTGTATTGATTTCAAAGAACTCAACAAGATCACTATCAAGGACAAGTTCCCTATTCCAGTGATTGATGAGCTTCTAGATGAACTTCATAGTGCTTAGTTTTTCTTCAAATTAGATCTTCACTCGAGTACTACCATATTTTCCTTCATAAGGAAGATATTTTGAATACAACCTTCTATACTCATGATGGTCACAATGAGTTTCTAGTCATGCCCTTTGGGCTTACCAATGCCCCATTGACATTCTAAGGCTTCATAAATAAGATATTTTGGCCCTTCCTTCATCGTTTCATCCTAGTATTTTTTATTAACATCTTGATCTATAGTCAAACTTAGGTCGGGCATCTACAACACATTGATATGACATTACAACTTCTCGCAAACAATGAGACACTCCGAGTGCCCTTTGGCCAAACTAAATTCAAATATCTGGAAAAATATATTCTCTACGAGGGTGTCCTCATGGACCCATTTAAAATTAGTGCCAAGGAAAATTGGGCACTCCCCAAAACACTTTGAAGCCTTCGTGGATTCTTGAGTCTCATAGGCTATTATAAAAAAATTATTCAGGATTATGGTAAAATCATAGTTCCATTGACAACCATGTTGAAAAAGGATGCTTTTTTCATGGAATGAGGTGATTAAAGAGGCATTAGGCCTTAAAAAAGCAACATACAGTACACCTATCTTAGCCATGTCAAATTTCACCAAGACTTTCATCATCAAAAGTGATGCTTGTGGGAATGGCCTTGGTGTTATTCTCCTCCAGGAATGTCATTTGTTTTCCTTCACTAGAAAATCTCTCTTAGGAAGGAATTTAGTCATGTCTACCTATGAGAAGGAGATGATGGAAATTTTGCATGCAGTACAAATAACATCCATAATTGTTAGGAAGGAATTTTTGCATCAAGACAATAGTTTGAAGTACTTCCTTTAGTAATGGGTCTCATCTCCTACTCAATAAAAATAGGTCTCTAAGCTTAAGGGGTATGACTATGAGATCACCTATAAGAGAGGAAATGACAATGTGGTTGTCGATGCTCTCTCTTGCACTTTTGAGGATAAAATCTCCCTATGAATAAGTATTCAGTGCCCATACCTGAATGGCTTCCACAACTCCAACAAGAGTGGAACAAAGATCCAACCCTACAATGCCTCATCCAACAATTGGCATATGATCCTACCTCATCCTTATATTACTCTTGGGATAACACCTATTTCTCTTGGGATAACACCTATTTGTGGTATAAAGGGCACTTGGTGTTACCATCTAAAGTTGAGATTCACCATGCTCTTCTCAAACTCCATTCTTCTTCATTTGCCAGTCACTTAGGTTTTTTAAAAACCTATGAGTGGGTTTATAGGAATTTCTTTTATAGGGAATGAAGGCATACATCAAACAATTTGTGGTGGAATGTGATACATGTCAATGCAACAAGATTAAAACAATAACAACCCCATGTTTGTTATAACCATTACCCATTCTAACCTGAATCTTGACTAATTTTTCCATGGATTTCATTGAAGGGATTCTTAAATCTAGAGAAAGTCAGTAATCTTGGTCATAGTGGACCATCTCTCCAAGTATGTCCAGTTTTTCTCCGTTATCCCACCCATATACGGCCTCAATCATTTCCCAACTATTCTTTGACCAAATCTTCCACCTCCACAAAGATCCTAACCTCCATTGTCTCATACCATGATGTTGCTTTCACTAACTATTTATGGATAGAATTATTTCATAGGATAGAACCCAATTGATGACGAGTTCGGGATATCACCTGCAAATAGATGGTCAAATTGAAATTGTTAACGAATTCACTTGGAAACATTCCTTTGATATTTTACCTCTGAGCACCAAAAATATTGGGTCAAGTGGCTACCTCTTGTTGAATGGTGGTATAACACCTCATATCACATCTTCACCAAATTGATTTCATATGAAGCAATCTATGGCTAACCACCACCACCTTTCCTCCCTTATACTCCCGACAATTCTCTAGTTTAAGTCATCGACACTCGCCTCGCCTAATGGAACCAAATTCTCTGCACTCTTTATGATAGTATCCATATGGCACAAAACCATATGAAACAAGAAGCAAATTAACACCGCTCGAGCCCAACTTTCAACTGTGGATATTGTTTTTGTTTGTTTACAACCATACAAACATAATTCCTTAAAACTCATATGGTGTCAAAAGCTTGCTCCTAAGTTTTATGAACCCTACAAAGTTCTCCAAAATATCATTGACACTACATACAAGCTTGAGGTTCCACCTCGCTCGCAAGTTCATCCTGTCTTTCATGTCTCTTGTTTGAAAAAAATCTTGGGCCACACATTACGATAAAAACAATACTACCAGTGCTCAATAATTAAGATCCATCTTTCTTAAGCCTCGTCACAATTCTCAATAGATGCTACTACAAAATTTGTATTCGACCTATCACCGAGGTCTTGATCCAAGTGGCATGACATGCAACTAAGATGCAACTTGGGAGCCCTTCTCCGCATTCAAAGAATAGTTCCCATAATTAAAGCTTTAAGGACCAATATTTTTTAAGGGGGATGGCATATTAAGACTCTTTGCCTTACCTTTCTCCTTACATTAGTAATGTATTAGATGCGACATACGTGTATGCTTTGTAAGTCATCCCACAAGCTATTAAGTAATATCCCACATGCATGGGTAGTAGAATTTTCTAGAATAGAACTAGTATATTAAGGAGTCTTTAGGCCAAGAAATGTATCCATGAATATTATTGTATTAAGGTTTCTCAAAGGAGGTTACCCCTTCAAAGTGACACGCGATCTAAAAGTTATTTGAGTTATTTTCCAAAGTTTGTTTCATTATTCATTTATTTTCTCGGGTTTGTAATTCTATGTAAAGGATCCTCAAAAATTTAGGTCACAGATGGATAAATTAGTTGGAAATTTTATGTAGATGTTGTGTGTTTGGTTTTGGAAGTACACTGTGAGTATGGACCAAACCATTACTTTTAAACTAATTCATTTGGCAATTTCATCCCATCGAACGATTTGGTCTCGATGGAAAATAACACTCTATAACTTTTTGATCTTCTACGAGTGACTAGAATATGTTTTGTTGTGCAATATTAGGTCTCACAAATGAGTGGAACCCTCTGTAATCAAGTGAATTGGCTAAAAAACATAATCATGGGTAAACCCTTATAAAACGTTAGTGTTTGGAGTGAATGAAATGCATACACCACATACATTGGCACTACTCCAAAAACACGTCCAAACCACACGTTTCTCCACCTAGAGATACAATTTTGTATGGATGAAACCATATTTGGTAGGTAAATCAATTGATAATTCTTTCGAATCACATTGAGGCATTCTCCTTTAAGGAACCATTTATGGGAAAACAACTATGCATTTTGAGCATTTTTTCTAGTAATCTTTTTATGGCAGTTATTTTGACAACATCACACTTTTGTGCTTTTCCATTTACACCCCCATTCACGCTAATTCCCTTAGTTCTATTTTTCTAAGGCCTCAACTCGTAAAAGATAGTTAAAAGTTATAAATGTTCAATGGATTGAGACCACAAAAAGTTGAAATAACTTTACAGAGGAGGAGAATGTTGAACCCTCGTTCATTGGTGTTTTCATTGATGTCAAATGGCATTGATGGCAAAGGAGTGAGTGGTGAAGTGAGGCTTTGTAAGGGACATGAAGGTTGATTGGTAGTTCCTTCTTAATGATGGTTGCAGCTCACAAAGAGGTTTCAAGTTGATTCTAGGATAGGTTCAAGATGTTACAAGCTTGATCTCGTGAGGTTAACACCCACCAAAGGTACGGAGAAGGTTGTTGTGATTGGCTCAGATGATCTATATGTTTGAAATGTTTATTCCCAAATGTGTAAAAAACTTTTGGAGATGGTGGAGGTATGTGTTTTTGATAACTCAAGGAGACCTTTCCAACGAGACAAACTTTGCAAAGTTTGGAGCTCTTTGAGGAAGTTACGGGCATTTGAAGTTTTGCATGTCGGATGAGAAGGATTTAATTACATTTTGGGTTCGTGTGGTGAGGCAAATCAAAGGTGGGTCATCATAAGTCAACATGATTCATGCATCCCCACTCTCGAAACCCAACAGACGTGGAATAAATAGGGTTAGATAAAATTTTGGGTCCATCCAGAGACTCGCAAGAAAAGAAGCAAGTTACAAAAAAGAAAGCCATCGACACCGTGAAATGTGTAGACATGTGGATCCTTCTAATTGGCTCTATTTTCATGCTATGACATAGAGCTAGAAAGTGTAAAGACCGAAAAGTACAAAATCTGAAAGGAACATGGAGCTTCCTTATTAGATCATGTTTTACATTGGTCAGATGCATGTTATAAAAAGTCTGACATTACAAAGGGCATGGAACTTCCTTATTGGCTTGCTTCTCATGGTGGGTAGTGGAGGCTAAAAACAACATGAGAGTGAGAAGTATGTGGAACTTCCTTATTGGCTTGCTTCTCGCACTGGCTAGTGGAGGTTAAGAATAATTTGATAGTACAAAGTGTTTGGAGATTTCTTATTGGCTAGAAATTCAAAATGATACGCACCTAATAAGAAGATCAAATTCATGTCAAACTTTGATTGGTTGTGAGGATGGGCCCATTGACTACAAGAGGGGATGGTGGACCCAAAAATCCTCCAAATGTGGATTATTACGTGGGTTGAGTCTTCCTTAGCCCATAATTTTGAGGTTTGTTGAATTGTGCCACGTGGCCATGGTGGTGACTATGCAAGTTTTATTTGACAAGTGTAATCCTCATGAAGTTGGAAAATCATCGAAACTTAAATTTGAACTAATAAAAATATCCCAAAATTGTAGGTAATGTATGGGGGAGGTCGAAAGGTATTGCAAAAGAAATCAAGTTGGTTCATGTCGAAATAAAGGAGAAATTCGTGATAGAATTTTGTCTCAATTGGGAAAGTCTATGAGGAGCAAGCTTCAAAGGTAAGTATAACCCAATTTGCATAGAAAGGAGGTGTGGTTGTATGATGAAGCTTATTGACTGGGAATATACCTGATGAAGTGCATAACAATGTTGGCATAGTCTAGTTTTGTTGCTCAAAATAGTGTGATGATGATTGATTTGCTAAGCTATGGTTGATCTTTATGTGAAGTTGTAAGGTCTAGTTCAAGTGGAGAAAAACATGAAACATCCTTATTCAAAGTGAAGTACTCATCCATTATCATCCTCAAAAATTTTGAATGTTGAATGTTCCTTCCTTAGTGAAGTGTCATGCATTTGTTGACTGAGACAATGTAGCTTGTGAATGTAAACTTGATCAATATGTAGCGATCGTGATTTAAACCTCTTTCATTTGATCTCCAAGCTCCTGAATGTTGATGAGAACCTTCTAACACCCTTCATAAGCTTGAGTTGAGAGCATATGCACATGCATTATTTATGACCACAACTGTAGCGAATTATCTCAACATGTGTCTTGTCTATGTGTTACAAAGTGGAGAATATGATATGAATGGTGAAGTTTGAAGATTATGTGAAGGATGTAGAGGATTTTGAGATGTTGTGAAAAGTCTTTATTTCCCTTGAAAGAAGTTCTTGAAGCTATATCTATTGATATAGTGTGCAAACCACCTTAAACTCGATGTTATTACCTTTGTTAGCTCCTAATACAATCTTGTGTGATCAAAAGGCAAAGTGTAAAGATTGAAATGAAACTCCAAAGTTTGGCATCGAGGTGTATATAACTTGCACTCATTGTGTAGCTCATCTACAGAAGTGTCAACACTAAAATAAAAAAATATGCTTGGTGGAGGAACAAAACAAACTGAGAAAACATTACAAAGGAATAATCTTTGGTTAGTTTAGAATGGTGTCAGTTATGAATGAATGTTAGAGACTTGAAAGGAATCTTTCCCTTATCCTAGTTGTTCACAAATGGATCTTCAAAAGCCTACGAAAAAGAGACAATTCAAAGAACTGTTTATATTTGAAAAGACTGTCTAGAATATACTTTTTGTATGTAGTACATGAATGAAAAGTCAAAAGTAAGTAAATGCAAAACCATCTTCTTGTTGTACATAGTAAGTGAATGTGAAAATTCAAAAGTAGAGGTATAACATATACAAAAGGAGATTTTGGACTTGAATATGTTTTTGAAAGTGCTAAATTTTGCGAGGGTAAATGTTGTTGATGATGTGAGAGTGTAGAGTTAGTAGGAGGCTGAGCTAAGAAAGGAAGTGAAAAGAGAGATGCTCCAAATAAAGTAGAGATGAAGAGTGAGTTAATCTAGTTATCACTATCAATTATATGAGACAACAATTTCAGTGTGACAAAATCTGAAAAAGTCTAAGTTTCAGCTTAGCATGTGGGGAGTTGTTGCTTCCTATAAGTCAAGCTTCACTCAAGGATGGTTGTTGGTGGATTAAATTTGGGAGTTGAAGATTTCGCATAAGTTGAAGCTTGTTAAAGACTGAGTAGTAGCTTGGTTAAATTTTGGAGTTACAACTCCAGGTTGAGTTGAAGCTCAACCATGAAATCAATGTAACATTTATAGGACATTCTTATCTTAAGCTAGTTCTTGATTTTAATGGGTTTTTTTCCCAGTTTGGGTTTCCCGCGTTAAATTTTATCTATGTGTGTTATATCTCTTTTTAGTTGGGTGTGAATTTTGATTTTATCTTGATGATACAAATAGAGTGAATTTTTTTATGAGGTAAAATTTGAACACAAACTCATTCACCCCACCTCTCAGTGTCCTAATTTCCAATAGAAAATGAGGACGAAACCATCATGATTTCTCCAACCAAAAGGTTTATTTTGTTTTTCTCAACCACCTAACAAAAATAACATAGCTAGAAAATTTTAATCACATTTAAGGGTAGGGAGGAAGAGCATTGGCCAAAGGGAATGATATTGGCCTTAACAATGAGGGCATTATATGTTAGAGGAGAGTCTTTGTGAAAAGGTGAGCCGATCAAGTTAGACACTATCAATGCCTCACAAAGAGACCCTTTATCTTATGTAAAATGCATTATAGTATTCCACAAGAAGAGTGACTTGTGATTTTTATATCAAGTAATTCCACAAGCATCTATTGAAAAAATAAAGGTATGCATAGTGGATGATGGTAGAGGAGGTCAGCATGTGAAGGTTTTTATAAAGCAAACAAAATTTACAAAGGCATATATCATGTTAAAGTAGTTTGTTTACCTTATCTCATATTTACCTAAGTAGTTTATTTACCTTCTATTGTATTTATCCTCACACACTTTATGTGTGGATATTTCTTTTATCTTATTTAGATATTAGGAGGTTACTATCTAGTTATTAGATATAGCTTTTTCCTTGATCTATGGCCTTAACTAGTTATTAGACTCATCTTCCTTTCCTATATAAAGCAAGGCCCTTCTCATTGACTATATAGAATTCCATGAGATATAATATATGATATTGTCATTATTTGTTTGTAATGCTTTTTTAAGGTTATTATGTGAAATTGCTTTCAGATTATTGAAATAATTTTTTTAAGGCCAAAAGCATTTAATTTTTCATAAAGTGAAAATTGAAATAAATAATAGAGCAGGAAATTGATAAGCTTGTATATTTTGATTAAGAATTTCAAATTTTAGTGCTATTTTTTTAACAAAGTTTCATTTTTCCATCTTTATTCCACTGAACTATTTATTTTGAGAAACACGATGAAATTATAAAGTGTCATTTTTTGTAAACTTCTATAAATTATAAAGTGTCAACTAGGGTGCTTCTTGCATTCTTTTCGGTGATGTTGAGAATGACATCTTTATATTCTTTTGTATTATACCAACTCGAGACATTAATAACACATAATTATCACACATGGAGAGCAATAATGTCCAAAAATCATTAAATGCAAAGGATTATAGACTTTAACTTTTGTAGTTGAACTAGTCTTCACTAGAGAATATGAGGAATTTGAGTTCCAATGCAAATTTTAAGAGTGTATGGGTTTCTAGAACTTATGTAAGAGATGGTATTTTGTTTCATTTTGAAAGATGTGACTCTCTTTTCAAAGTATGGAAGAAATTGAAGGGCTTATTTAGTGAGGTATATCATATGAGAGCCATGCAACTTGAGATTGAGATCACTTCTCTTAATCCCGAAGATTTTCCATCAATTATAAAATATCTTACTAAGTTAAAGCACTTGTTGACACAATTGAAGGGGATTAGAAGAGACAAGAAATATGAAGAGTGTGTTTATCTAATTCTATTCAAATAAAGAGGTCCTAATCTTTGCTTCCACATTTTTTTATGATGGATACATTAGGATATGCCCACCTTAGAAATATTTTGTGAAATACTTATTAGGAAGAATCCAAAATGTCTCAGCTTGAGTCTTCTACCTCTAAAAAGGCATTAATATCATCTAATCCTAAAAGAAAGGGAAAATCAAAAAGTAAATTCAAGTTCAACCCTTCTCAATCTTAAAGTGCTCCTAAACCCAAATAAAATAACTCTAAACCCAAGGAGTCTTCTAAATCCAAGCATAAGTATTCATGTAATTTTTGTGAGGGCAAAGGTCATGTAGAAACTAGGTGTTGGAAGAAAATGCAAACTTTAGAGGATGCGATCAAAAACACAAGATCTTTATCTCCACTTCATCTCCTTTCAAAGTGAGCATGACAAAACACTTAATGTTGTTGGGAGATCTCAGATCAACAATTACGATACTGGGCTATAGATTTTGGTGCTTCTCATCACATGACTTCTTCCAATGATTCTTTTCAGTATGTCTAGGTTTGAGTTCTACTTCCAAAATTATGGTCGAGATTCTTCCTTTCTTTCCATTAGGGAAAATGTGACATACACCTTAATGATGGAAGCATTCATGGTGCACCATATGTTCCTAACACCACTTCAAATTTACTTTTTGTATATCAAATATGTCATTATAGTCGAGTAAGACAATGAATTTTACACCACAAGGAGCAAAAGTGCGAACTTTGTAAGAGTCTCATTCATTTTTGCTCAGGGTATTGTTGATCATAGTTCTAGACTATATCACTTTGAGGGTTTTGAGTACACTTCCTCAATAGGTACATGCTTGATTTCTCATGCAGATTTAGAGAGTAAGTTTTGGCATGAACGATGTTTTCACATAAATGATTTAGACATCTCAATTAAATATAATTGAAGGAGTATAGCACTCATAAGTATGGTTGATGATCTTCCTAGAGTTTCATGTCTTGATGGAGTTTTCCCTGGGTATGCATTAGGAAAAAAACACAAAGATCTATTTCCTAAAGGTATGTCCAAGAGAGCTTCTTCACCACTTGAGCTTGTGCACAGTGACTTGATGTATTTTCCTACCCCCTCTTTCAATGCAACTAAGTATACACTTACATTTCTTAATAATTTCTCGAGGTATACTTGGGTTTATATTATCAAGTGCAAAAGTGATATTTTTTCACACTTCAATGTCTTAAAGAATTTGGTCAAGAAACAACTTTCTAGTCACATAAAGAACATTCACACCGATGATGGGGGATACTTGAACCAAGATTTTTCTGATTTTTGGCAACTCATGACATTATTCACCAACATTATGTTCCTCACAATCTGTAACAAAATAACTTAATAGAAATGAAGAACTAAACTTTGAAGGAAATGGTTAGTTACATGATGTATTCTAGAGATTTACCTCCTATATACTAGGTAGTGTAGATAATTGTGCTAACTACATTTAGAATCACACACCACGCAAAGCACTTGAGCATTTTGTTATCCTATAAAATTGACAAGGGCAATTTTACGGGTAACCATACCAAAATTTTGTTCGCCAAGGTCCCTCGGCGCTTCTAATGGCATAAAATCCCTTTCGAGAAAATCCAATTTTTTTTCGACTTAGTCATTTTGGTCATTTTTAGGTTGGGCATGATTTTGTTCATGCAACACGTAAGTTATTTGCAGCCCCTTCTATTCCTTTGGCGCACTTTTGGACAGTTAACACAACAATTATTGCGCCTCCGTGATGTACCTTTCTCACTACGTTAGGGCACATGCGCGTCGACATGTCAACAACAAAAATGTTGCAAGCCTCGCGGTGCGCTAAAGCACTCAAAATTCCATGTTGATAGCTCCTAAATTTGCTGCGCAAAGGTGCGCAGATAGTTTTTTTGAGACAGACGCATAATCATGTGCAAAGGGCACAAATATTTTCATGTCGACATGTGTTTTAGTGCGCCCTTTAAAAAGGTTGGTGGCACATTTATTACACCTTTGGCTATATATAGGCGCATCTGCCCTGTCATTTTCACGATTGAAAAACATGTGAAAACTTTATTCCTCTGCACCTATCAGCACTCTTGTCATCCTCGTGTCACGTTCGTGGACCCCACTTCGTTCCTCTCAGTCTATATATCTCCGATAAGTGGTTCTTGCTTTTCTTGTGAGTTTTGCTTGTTGCTTTCTTTGTGGTTTTGCTTGATGTTGGATAAAAAGATAAACCTAAGTGGCTTCCACCAAAACCAGTCTTCCCCTCCTTCCAGATCTGCTGGCCTGGAGGGCTCTGTCTCAAAAAATGAACCCAGATCTCTTTGCTATGTTCCCCTCACTGTCTAGCCATGTCGATAAAACCGAAAAATCACAAACTCACAGAGAAAAAAACCTAAAAAGTTATCATTTCCACCCATGGTTTTCCTTTGGCGCAAATGCCATTCATGTTACATAAAACACAGTCGCGCTAAGAAGGCGCACTGTCCCTGATTGCAGCACGCATCCTTCCTGCGCCATATAAAACTAAGAAAATCCTTCCTTAGGTGCTGGCGCAATCCTACTTACAACAACAATAAGTGCCATGCAAGCTCTCCTCGCGCCACACCCAAAGCCCTCGATGCACTTAAAATCGGTGATACATGCCTTAATGTGTGCCCTCAAGCACACCAAAATTCCATGCAACATGTCCCATATTTGTGCCATTGGCGCATCCTGCCTCCATGCAACACCAAACTTATTTGCGCCCAGTTATGAATCTTATATAATGGTGCAGGCATAAAT
Organism: Taxus wallichiana var. yunnanensis; assembly: GCA_018340775.1. NCBI lineage: Eukaryota > Viridiplantae > Streptophyta > Pinopsida > Cupressales > Taxaceae > Taxus > Taxus wallichiana. Next base: position 653,945,902 of record CM031234.1, read on the forward strand.
TTGTCTACAATAACATTGATGTTATGTGTAAATTTCTGCACCCTTCTTCAACGTTTTCTTCCTGTAAAATTCCACACCAAATGTCGCCATACTTTTAACCCTGCTCCCTGTAATTTTTTGCGCCCTGCACCCAGAGGCTTTTAAATTGCTAACTCCTCATTCTACAAAGCTTTGATGGAAGATCTAACAGCTAACATGGCTCTTCTGCGTTGGACTTCGCTCCTTCTTCTTGCAGATCAACAACTGAACTCAGATTCGCATATGTCTACATCAAGCAAAAGACCAACCAAGTCGAAGGGCAAGGCCAAACTCACAGAAGAAGAGATGAAATATAAATATCAAAGGGTCAGAATGCCCGAGTCCTGTGGCATAATGTGACCTAGACATCGTGGATTCGAACTCGGCCACATCGACATGGAAGATTTTTGGGCCAGAACCAGGAGGGTCACAGAAGTCCTTGGATGGACAAACTGGTGGGCAGTGGTCTGCATTTCACCGGGAATCCCCGTTAGTGTAGTGAATAATGAATTTATGATGGTGGTGGCCTGCTGTTATAACAAAGACACAAGGTGTGTCGAGAATGAAAAGGGCGAGGTCATAATCAACCTCACTGCCCGACACTTCGAGATCATGCTAGGTATTCCCCACCACTGGCATTTTGTGGCTATAAGCCAAGAAGACTGCATCAAGGCATGGGAAGAAAATGAAGACAAATGCATGCAGTTGATGAACGAAGTGTACCTGAAAAATAAGAAGGTAATAACCAGATGGCCACAGGTTATTCACCGCAGCGACTTCTCTGAGGAACTGAGCGACACCATCACATTCTTAAGCAGGGTATTTGGGATTTCTGATGCCCATTACTTCCACAAATGGATGCTTAGGTATCTTGAAACAATGAATAAGAACGTACTGATCAGCGTTTTGAGTGGGCAGAGATCATCAGCAGCACCATCTCTGAGCAGCTCCAACAACTCACCACAACGGGGAGGTTCTACATGAACTCCTACATAGTCATCACATCTCTAAGCGGCTCCAACAACTCACCACAACAGGAGGTTCTACAGCTCCTACGTAGTCTACGCCCGCACCTCGGAGGGACTATTCAACACTGAGCCGATGCGGGTGTGGCCCCGAGTAAAAATATATGAATACTACCTGTAATCAAGTTGGAGAACAACATCCCACGCTTCACCAAGATCAATGATGCCTTCTTCTATGGCATCATATGCCTACCGAGGCCCAATATGACTCACTATCGGACAACCAAGAGCATTCATTGCAACCGAGAAGTGGGGGCATTATTTACGAATTCCCCACTTTCACTTATCTCGTAGCGCCAACTTCTTGGGGACCCACCAAGTTACCAAGGTATGCAGCCCTAAGTTGATCATGTTGAGCTGCCCAGTCCCAGGCAGCTCATAACATATCACGAGAAGTGCCTGAAAAGGAAGAAGGGTGGAACTCCTTTCCCCCTCACAGTGGGCAGGTACACCTGCACTTCTCACACCAAAGCCCGGGAAATGTTTACAGAGCTGAACTGCTTAACCTAAAGCACAATTTCTTGGCAAGGCCCACCTTTGATCCAAGAAATTGCCTCCCAAAGGCAAAACTCGATCCGATCCACGTTCCACAGATCGAGGACATCTACATCGACCTGTATCACGAGGTCGAACTCAGGAGAAAGGATCACTCCCGCCTAGCCCTGGTAGAAATCATTCAATATGGCGTGGCCATCGTCCCAAAAGGTTTCCAAACAACCGATCAAGAAGTTGATCAGGTATATCTAGACATGGATGGGGACAACTGGCCATTTCTTTACTGCGATTGATAGGAAAAAGGCACCTCATACCATCGAGGAGAGGGTTAAGGGCACATTACAACGCATGGAGCATTGGTGCAGATATAACGGCCTCATCTACCTCGGGGTAGATTTCACCACGTCCCTTTAGGCAATGCACCTACCAGACTGAAAAATTTGCCGAAGGGAAAAGGTAAAGATAAGGAGGGAGAGTCAAGCACCACCCAAGAAGAAGCTCCTCTCAGCCCTCCTCACCGCACAAGAACAGGTTGTAACTCTAGTATCTCCAGAGAAAGAAGCGGCAGAGAGTGTTCCTACAGGTACATCCACTCAGGATGTTGCCACTACTACAACCATGGAGGTTCCCACTGTCCCTTCCCCCGCTCCTCCTTCTCCTCCTCCCGTCACCCAAGCAACCATTCCTTTGGTTGTGTCTTCTCCCCCATCTTCTACTATTCCCCTTTCCTCTTCTTCTATCTTCTCTTCCCTCGCGGAGCTATCCCCTAGTATTTCTTCCCTCATCTCTCAGCTCCCTTCTGCCCCCACAGTTTCCTCTCCTACAGTAGCTCCTACCCCTAGTGAGCGTTGGAGGTTTGGCTTCTTTATCAATGCCGCCACCAAGCGTCTCAACTCATTTCCCTGAGTACACTGTAGTTGCTCCTTCTTCTTCCGTCATTCCTTCTTCTCCCTTAAGTCCAGCATGGATCTCCCAGCACCTGAGTCAACATAAGAGGAAAGTCCCCATAGCACCTATGGACTTCTCCATCATCCCAACGAAGGGGGCTAAGAAGCAAAACCGATAACCCGCTTCTCTCGGAGTGCATCGGGAGAAAGAGTAATGGAGATCACATATCCCGATCCTCAAAGGATGAAAAGGATCTATCCCTTATAGATTATACTGGTGTACGGTGACGGGAACATCAGTCATGATGGGAACGTGTCCGAGAGCCTTCCAGTGTTACACTCGGCCCCATGGGTCCGTTATGGGTTGGTGGATGGTTTTTTCTTCTTTTGCCCATTTTTTTCGATACCCACGGTTTTTTGCCCTTGGTTTTGAACCGAAGGAAGAGAAGAGGTCTTATGCTGAAAAAGAACATAATAAGTATCTTCTCCACGCCCTACGTAGAATGGGTAATGCACCTCCTCAACCGCCACCTTGAAACTCCCGAGGTCCTTAGGTGGATGTAGCCCAAATTGGGTGAACCACATTAAATCATCTTGTGGAATTCTGAAGTAATAATTTCGAATACGCCAAGATTCGCGAAGAAGGGATTATTTCGGCATACGATGGGCCCTATCTCACGGTGGATGCCCTGATAGACCAAATCCTCAAAGACAGAGGAAGTAATCTTCTCCCGCCCGCTGCGAGAAAATGGGCGCAAGTTCACCAAGCTATATCAAAAATACACCAAGATTGGTCAAGGCATGGCAAGAACTGTGCGCGATCGACAAGAAGTAATCGCAAGTTCACCGAGCTATATCTTAATCAGGCGAACAAGGAACTCAAAGCGATCGCAAGACCTATCTCCGAAGAGTTGGACCATGCTAGGTTGCAACATGAGATGTTCCAGAAGATGCTCGAATGTTCAGTTGAAGATTTAGTTAAATTCGGCGTCTTCGATCACCCCAGAGCACCCAACAAGATCCTTGCTGCTTTGGACTACCGGGTCGATCAGATGGAATTTGTCCTAGAGAAGATAGACAAGGTCAAGGAGGAAGCCCTGGATGCAATGCATCAAATGGAGCAAATTATCCTAAGGATGTCTCTAGGCTTACTCACTCCGTCTTTCACCTTGAGGAAGGTAGATGAAACCATCCGGATCTTCAAAGAGATCGTCTCGCAAGGATTAGGGCCAAAAGTTACTTTTGACACTGAATCCATCAATAACCTTCTGGCATGTCATTTTGTAGGGTACCTGATGGAGGCAGGTAATGAGTACTTCAAGCTCCCTAAAACTCAGAGATGAACAGTGACTTGTGAGGTCATCGGCGATCATACCAAGGGTCCTGTCCAGGATCAACTTCACCGATGATCAACAAATTCATGGAGTACCGGGCCCAATTCCATATTGCCTCTCCTGAAAGTAAGGTACTCCTTTCCAGCCACGAGACGATGACGAATAGCCTTCCTCCTCTTGGCTTTCTTTTTTTAAATATCTAAAAGTATGTTGGCACAAATGATGACATCATCCATGTTGCACCATGGGATGTTGTCATCCACCAAGTTGCCCAAAGTCAACAGTTGAATTTTAGATATTTTGTAATTAGTTGTTGGTTCCTTTTTGCCTTCTCTCTTCTCCTCCTATAAATACTTGAATACTTGTTGTATTCAGGTGGTGGACATTTTTTAGATGAAAAATAGAAGTGAGAAGGAAAGGCTTTGTACTTTTTGTAACAGAAGAAAACATTAATACAAATATTGAGACTTTGTGCTGAATATGTGTGTTATGTGCATCAGACCTTTCTTATGTCAGATCTGTGTATTTATTCTGTTAGATCTATCTCTACTTTTTTGTCATTTGCTCATCAGTATTGCTTTGTTCATTTATGCAAATAGGTTTGGCTCTGTTTACTACCAATCCCAAAACATAAACCCTCTGACCTTTCTGCTTTGGAATTCATTTCTTTTCTCCCTTCAGAACTATCTTATCTCCTCTCTTCCTCTCATTCCTTTCTGCTCACAGTCAAAAATACCCCAACTGGGACGAGATCCCAAACCCCTGAAGGCAGAATACTGTAGGACTTGCGCAGATTCCTACTGGTAGAATAGCAATAAACCAATTTCACTTTGTTGTCTCAAAGAGGGGCTATGCCCCACACACTGTTGGCTTGTCTATCCATAGATCTACCCACCCGAAAAATTCTCAAACCAACACATTTTACTCCATAGGAGGTTTGGTCCAAAATTAAGCTTAATGTCTCATTTTTTCAAGTCTTTGGGAGTCATGCTTGGCCTTTATACGAAAGAAGATTAATAAAGCCTTATATAAGAAGAGTAAACAATTCATCTTTGTAGATTATTGTGAGGACATGAGTGCTCATTAACTTTTGGATCCTGATACTCATGAGGTTCTTTTTTGAGAACATGTTTAGTTTGATGAGTTCTTGTCTCCTCATGATTCTTTATCTTCTTCAATGTCTAATTCTTCTTCTTTATCTCACCTTTTGGGATCCCTTCTTTGAGGAGGTAATCGAGGAGGTTATGAATGTTGATGAGGATCCTATTCTTACAAATGTTGTCACCATGCCTAATTGGGTTCGTACTACGATTTCTAAGGCCTCACCTTTCATACAAGATCTTCCACCCCTAGGCTTCATCATGCACATTCTACAATTTCTCGAACTTTTATGTTAGGCGCTTATGGGAATTCATAGTTTTTTCACGTAGGCTTATGGGATACAGGAGTGGATGATGTGGTGCCAAATAAGTATTCTTCTTTGATGAAGAATAACACTTTGGATTTGGTCTCTCTTCCTAAGGTAAGAAAGAAGGTTAGTTATAAGTGGGTATACCAAACCAAATACTCGGCTAATAGATCCATTGATAAGTATAAGGCATTTCTTGTTGCAAATGGTTTCTCACAATTCAAAGGTATTGATTACTCGAGACTTTTGCGCAGTTGCTGCCGAGATGGATTTAGTATGCCTCAGTACTTGCTATTGTTATATCACATGGGTGGCCCGTATACCAGATAGACATGAAGAGTGCCTTTTTACATGGAGATTTACAAGAGTAAATCTACATGGAGCAACTTGCTAGATTTTTTCATGTCTGCTTTCTCTTGTTTTTCAACTTTGAAGGTCTCTTATGGTCTCAAACAAGCCCTTGGGCTTAGTATGAGAAGATGGATTATTTTTTCTATCTACTGGTTTTATTCATCGCCACTAAAATCCTACAATATATATCTAACATGTTGGCAAAGATATTGTTGTACTTGTCTTCTATTTTGATGATATATTGTTTATCGGTAGTTGTTCTTCCCATATTCAAACTATTAAGTAGGCACTTTCCACATAGTTTGACATGAAAATATCGGGTTATTACATTATTTCCTTGGTTTGCAAATTTCTCGTAGATTATGGGATTCATTACGGTTAAAAAAAGTAAAGCCTCGATCTTCATCATTTTTATATGGCTGATAAAGAACCCATATCCATCTCCTTTTCTATTTGGGGTTACTCTTACTCCCACCACACCACTCCTATTTGTGATCCTACCAGATAGGCGATGCTTGAAGTCTTATGTACTTTACCCATACTCGCCTAATATTTCCTTTACAAAAGAGGGATTATATCTTAGTATTTTGTTCTCCTCACAACGGTCATTAACAATATGCTAAAAGGATTTTATGATATTTGTAGGGAACTTCACACTTTGGACTACACTACACCAGAGGTTCTACTTTTTTTTTTTTGGATATAATGATTCTGATTGGGACGGTTCTATTGATGACAAATGATCCTCTTTTGATATATTTTTTGTTTTGGTTCGTCTCCGGTTGGTTGGGTTTAGAAACAATAGGCTATTGCAATTTCATCTATAAAGGAAGAGTATATGGTAGCAGAGATATGGTGAGTCAACAACTTTTTTAACTTTGACATTATTGTCAAAATTTAGATTCCTATAGGATTCACCACCCGTACTTTGGTGTGACAACCAAATTGCAATTCACATGTCCCGCAACCCTACTGAGCATCAACAAACCAAGTATATTAAGGTTCGCATACACTTCATTCACAACACATTCAAGATGAATTTCTTTTCTTGGGTTACATTCCGACTCAACAATAGGTTGTTGACATCTTTATGAATCCTTTTATGACCTCAATACCTTGAGTTGTATGGAATGCTCGAGGTTTCACAAGTTCTCCTTAGGGGTGTTTATGAGGAGATCTTCCTTCTTCTTTATCTTTCTTCTAGTAGGATTTTCTTTCCTACTTTTGGATCGATATTTCTTCATGGATGTATTATACATGAGTACCTGATAAAGCCTTGTTTTTGGGACTCATATTGTGGATATGTCACTTTTATTTTGGACCCCTAACTTCACTTGAGGGTGGGTGTTAGAGTAGGTTGTTTACCTTAGCTCATGTTCACCTAGGTACTTTATTTAACTTTTATTTTATTTATCCTCACCCACTTATGTGTAGATATTTATTTTATCTTATTTAGATATTAGGAAGATATTATCTAGTTGTTAGGTATAATTATTTCCTTGATCTATGGTCTTGACTAGTTTGATCTATGGTCTTGACTAGTTATTTCTTGTCTGGGTCTTTTCTTAATTTATGGTTTGATCTATGGCCTTGACTAGTTCTTAGATTGATCTTCCTTTCCTATATAAGCAAGCCCCCTTCTCATTATACTGCGCATAGAGTTCCGTGACATATAATAGATATGATATTGTTACTTTTGTTTGTAAAGCTTTTGTAAGGTTATTATGTCAAATTGATTATAAGTTATCAATGTGATGTTCTATTAGCATCTAAGATATTTGTAGCTTGAAACAATCTGGTTATCGTTCCTTTTATGTCAAACAACCTTCTTTACATAATGACATGCGATTGAGATTGGGATTGAGATTAGATATGTATGGCATCGACATTCTATGATTATACTTGAAGTATTGAAAATGTTTGTTATTATTCATCTTGTTGATCCCTCAAGAGTAAGCGGTGAAGAAAAGTCATAGTATTAACATTGACATGAAATGATTATAATGGATTTTCCTAAAATGTATTGGGGGATTCTTCAAAAACCTATTTTCATACTTATTTTGTCAAGCATTTCCCTCCACCCGATCATAATTAATAGATTCATGTTGTCGGGCGAGTCCTCAGTGTCTTCTATAATATTTTCGTGTTTTTTATTCATGTCCGAGATGATGTTAGAAAATGTTGGCTAGATTTTATGCGTAGCATCAAACCTAGGTAGTCATGAGATAAATCTCCTCATTTAACCTGAGGCTCCCGTGTCGATTTGTCAATATAAATGTGTTTTTATCTATTAGGGGTTTTACTTTAACCACTTAGTTCATAAACCATAACTAAGAAGTTCGCAGCAAGTAAGCAATACTGCTTAAGAAAGGAAAATTATAGAAGAAGGAATTAAAGGTATTATAGAGAAGAAGTAAGGAAGATGTGCATCCCAATTAGTAGATAAGCAGAGCTAATTGCATGCACATAGAAGAAACTTAATAGATTTGAACACACAATTATAAAGCAAAGGCGGCTTCTAGATCTAGATCTAAAATAACACAAAGTTTACTCAAAAGATCTAAGATTTAAAAGCAAGAAACACAAAGACGCTGTGACACAAAGTTCTCTCGAAACCTCGCTTTTTGTATTCCTCAAAGAATAAGTGGCTCTCGGGGTTCAACACAAAGTCTAGAACACAAGATTGCTTCTTACAAATTCTCCGATCGATCATTAACCCGGAGGTTCTTCTCCTACTTATAGAATGTAGGAGGGAAAGTACAAATAAGAGACTAAAACTCGAACTAAAGTATGAACAACAAGTAAAGATGACATTTGCAATCATCCTCAACTAACTTCTTCTTAAGTGACACATGTATCACTTAACTAATAGAATGGTTCCACATGACTTCAAGTAATGGTCAGCAAAACCAATGACTTAGAAGTTTTACAATTTCATCCGAACATAGAAAATAAGAAGAAAGAATAGAAGAAGTCATGCCAATTTATAATGTTTACATCTTCTTCTTGTTCTCGATATCCGATATACCCGTCGAACATATAATTCAAAGATCCTTCCATCTGCTTTAGCCACTGCTTCCTCTCTCTGTCCGAATCAAAAGAACCCTTCATTCAACACTTTGCTGCATGCTTCCACCTCTTCCAAACTTGGCCCAAATCTCGTAATGTCTCTGCTCAGGCGCCACCAATCTACTGATAGAATTCATCGTGAAAGGCTTGGTAGCTTTATCAATTCTCTTTTCGCACCATCGAAGAGAACCTTCCGTGGAATCATGCACCTCGTTAGAAACAATCCGCATGTATGAAGTAACACCTCCATCCACTCTTTCCTCAAAGTGAAAGAAATGATACCGTCATCAGTAAATCGATGTTCTACTCTCAAGCACTCGATCCTTTTCAAAGAAAACTCTGCAGATCTCCAAACGGAAAGATACCGCAAACTCTAAATTCGCTTCACCTTCTCCACCGATCCATCCGTGACATAATTTGTCCTCGTAACCAACACATCTCTCTGAGCCTTGTTGATTTCGCCAAAATACTCAGTTACTCTCTGCAATCGTATTCATGCTTTTTATGCTTTCCATCACTTGCTTTAGTTGATTTCTTTACTACATCTTTCATAACCTTTAGGTGGGTGGCACTTCCCAAGTCATTGCAGAAGATCGACGAATAATCGATCCTTCCATTCGTCAATAGCCTTTACTTGATTGCTTGATCTTCCATTTCCCGCATACGATGATCACTCACCGCTCTCAAATGGGCTGAATGGTAGGTTTAGCAACCTTGGCTATGATCTCGCATAATTGAGATATTTGCTTCGCAGCTCTTCTTTGTCCACCTTTTCACCGCTGCTTCAAGGAACAAAGCATCCAACAACGTTTGCGTGTCCCGCTTCAATCCTTCAAAGGGTAGCTTGACCGAGTGGTATTTTGGTCACCGTCCACATCTTCTCGCCATGAGCTCCTCTTCTATCTTTCCTTCCACCGACTTGATATCTTCTCTCCCGAATCTTTGATGAGTAACCTAGAAGTTACTTTAGCAACTTTAGGCCTTCTGTCTCTTCTCGCTCAAATCTCAAGTAGCAAAGTCATGCTCCTCTAAGTTCATCTCTACTCTTGCTTTCTAACCAACTGCAAAGCTAACCATCCCGAGAAGTTATTTCTGGGAGTAAGAAGTCGCCGAGTGCACTACCATCTCCCGCTCTCCGCATCCTCTCATCGTAAAGTGCCACAGTGTCATGGCTACCATCTTCTCAAAACATCCAAGGACAAAGCTTCTCGAACTCCGTCATCTGCAACTTCAACATCTCCTCTGAACGGGTGCCGAACGGCGTGGCTGCGGAGAGAAAACAAACGTCGCGCCAGCTTTAATGAAGGCATGGAAGCATCCTGCTGCCGCGTGCAATAGTTGGTGATCTTCTTGATCTGGAGAAGTCGAGCCAAAGCTATGGTCGTCAGAAGTGGTCTTCTTTCTCTTGAGATCTTCTCATGTACTTTCAACTTCTCGACCTTCTCGCTTTTCTCCTTCATGCTTTCGTTTGAGGGAATCTCCTGCGCCGAAGTTGCCCGTGATTTGATTCATCAATACTTCATCAAGGCAGATCCTCATTACCAACCAGCTTCAAAGTATTCACCAACACACCCGTAGATCTCTCTCAATCAATGGCAAATTGAATGGCGACTCCAATGTTATCCTGCAGTATAGCTTTATCTCCTCCCATCTGATGGTAAGTGTCAAGTACCACGTTCCCATCATCTTTAAGATCCGCAGGTATCCGCGCTAGTCCAAAGTCGAACACTTGCTTTGCTGATAGCCTGCTGAAATCTTTCTTTCTAACCTCGTACTCACTTTTGCACTTCATCCAGAAATCTTCTAACGAAGGCACATGTGCGTACTCCTGGGAGATTGTCTTCCTGGCTACTCCAAATGGATCAAAGTTAAGCCGTGCAGGGAAGAACTCTTGCTCATACTCGGATAACATTTGCGCTTCCATCCTCGAGCTCGTGAATGCCGATGCAATGTAATATCCCACAAAGTTGATCGGGAAGAAACCAGACTTGTGCCGCTTCAATCAAGGTCGTGTAACTCTACGAAGTTGCCGCTCACCTCCATGGCGATCAATCTATCACTTGGATACCTCGGGCATCTTTATAGTTCTCCGAAAAGTCCGTAACCCCGAGGTATGTGAAATCTCGCAAACCGGATGAATAAACTACCAATCTTGACACCGCTTCCCACGCTTCCTCGCTTACCCCGTGAGTCTTCAAGTCTTTGTCTAGCCTTTCGCAGATGAAATCGTAGAAGTCATCATTGATCACTTTGAAGTCTTTCTCGCACGCAGTGCAGAAGCTATGGGTACCACTCAAAATGGGATCCTCGGAAAGAACACCACATCTATCCAAATTGGAAAAGACACCCCTGTGAAGCCGCAGCATACACTAAGTATGAAGTCATCTTGAAGCTTAAAGTACGCTTCACGCCCGGTTGCTCACCGATGTCATTGCAATAATTTCCGACCAATTGATTATAGAATCAACCTTGTTGATTTCAATGGTCCCGATGAAAGCATACATCCATGTATGGAAAGTGTAGGCATTTGCTTCGCCATTCAACCCGCATAGCAATTTGACGACATCATCTCGCCTCCCGCACCAAATTGGATCGTGGAAGAGTTCTTGGGAACTTGGAAGGGGATCTAGGCTTCTTCATGAACCGGCTGCTCATTCGATGCTCACCTAGTCACTCTATGCTTCTCCCACCTCACCACAAAGATCCTAAATGTTAATAGAAGTCACCACCTTTCGCATCGGAATCTTCGTGACAATAATTGATGAATTCCGCATCCAAACGAATTATTGTCTTCCCACAAAGATCACGCACCGATCCGATGAAGGATGATAAGATCTAAGACACTCCATTATGAACTTTGGCAATTGGGTCAGACATGAGAAAGTCATAGCTCGGATAATTCAAACTTTTTTGACCGCACGCACGATGAGTGAAGTCTTTCCACTGGATCTATCAATCAAATCGAAAGAGGTTCTGGGCCTAGATCCGTGTCTCCTATATCCGAAAGTTTAAAGCAATGCATGAATCCATCGTGCTCTCTTTTTCATCTCCTTTCGCCATGGCTTTGTCTATCTTTGTCTAAATAATTCTTTTTCTTCTAACTTGGCCGATTTCTTCAATACTCGTGCAGATCTGACAATTCTTCGATTCGGAGGATATTTGCAATGTATCGACATTGATAAAAACTCCTTTTCTTTTCAGAAAGCACCCGTAATGAATTCTTGCAATTTATTCAGACAAAAAATGGCCACCGGAGCATGAATAGTGAATTTAAATTATAAAAATCTGCACTTTTCAAGCCTCCGCCCCCAAAAATTGGTGTTTAATTTGCACATAAAGAGAGCTTGAATCCTTTCAATCAACACCGAGCTCTCGTAACACCCGTGAAAACAACTACGCAGACGAAGATCAACCTCCTCCAAAGCATGCGCCAAATCTGAAGCTTTTAGCCTTGTTAGCACTTTGTCCGAACAAAATCCTTCCTCTAATGGGGCGCACTTTTCCTCCTCCGGCTGCAATTCTTTACCCGTGAATTAAATTATTCACCTATGGTCACGCATGCTTATATAACCTTCACAATTCTATAATTAATAATTGCCCTAACAATTAAAGGCAATTAATTAATTAAAAATCATGCTTTTCTCTTTTAAAATTAGCATGTTTAAGGACAGCACACCAATAAATTAAATTAATCCAATTTAATCCTTCACACAAAGACTTCACTCAAGCTCCACAAAGGTGCTTTGACCATACCAAAATAGAAATTAATTTAATGTTTTAATGCCTTAAAAAACATTAAATAATACCCAAATGGGGCGCACTTTTTGAGAGGAAGAGGGCAGCCATTAAATAAATTAAATTTAATGCATTTGACTCCTTTCTTTTATTCCATCTTTGACTTGTTGACCTCCTCCAAGCTTGGGCGCACTTTTTGAGAAGAAAGATTAATAAAAATAATCAACTTTAATCCTTTTAATCTCTCACCAAAGGGGGCGCACTTTTTTGCACATGTAATTCTATTTTTAAGAATTTTTTGATAATGGGATTCTTTACCCCCAGGCAGGCACCAAAATCCCGTGATCCACTTAAGTGATTTTTATAACACGGGAAAAAGTACCTTGCCAGGCAAGTATAAAATTTCCACCCTGCCTGCGGCTTATATTTTTCCCATCGCAGCTTAAATCCTTTGTTTTCCAAAAATGCGCCCATCCCCAAGTAGGGGCTTTTCTCAGGCACGACTTCACTTTTTCCCGCTGATCCGCACCTCCGATGACGACTTCCTCCGGCATAATGTGCGTATATGTTTTCCACCGCTTCTAGGCCAAAAATCGTGCTTACTCGGCGAAGGAGGAGTTGTTCCAGAAATTTTAGTAAAACAGAACGACACCACAAAAACACGAAAATTGCCAAAAGTTACAAATAAAGCCCAAAACTTAAAATAAGTTAAAATCCTTTTCGTACATAGGAATAATAACATATTCGCTTATAATAGAGTTAAAACAGAGCGCAAATAGCCTCATATGGGGCTCAAAATAATTAAATACAAAATTCCCGCAGATAAATCCTTTACTACGTAATAAAACAATTTTGGGCATCCGGGTATTTGGCTTAAAAGGCTAATATGGCTCTTTACGATTATTTTGACGCAATACAGAACTTTCAGTGCAATAAAAATAACAAACGACTCCACTATTTTAAAAGTACGAAAATTTTTCGATCATTTGGTAGTCACAGATTTTGGTGAAATCAATGACACCATTGGCTCTCTGTCAGGACATCTTTTTCTCTTGTCGTAATGACAAAGGAAAAGATGAGATCTCAAGATCTCTCAGCTTCGTATTCTTGTCCTTTCGGGCACGGGTCGCAAACAAACACAACACGACACAACACCAAAACAAGACAAAACAAGGAAAAAATAAACAAAGATTTATTTATGTACATACAAAGTTTTACCCTCGCTTCTCATGTCCTAATAGCTTCAAGTGTTGCCCATCAAAGGCAACGGCAATTCAACTCCATCCCGATGAGCAAGAATGAAGCTATCTGTCTCCGCGATCCTCTTAATCACAAAAGGCCCTTTCCATAGTGAATCGAACTTTCCATGCATGCCTTTTTGTTTCTCTTCTTTTGTCCCATAAAAGGACCCATATTAACTTCAAACTTTCTTTCCTCGCTCTTTTTGTCGAAGATGACTTTCACCTTCCTTCGATGCTCTCACAACCTATCAAAGAACTTGAGATTGTATTTCCCTCAATTCGCTGTACATAATTCTTTTATCAATGGCATCTCGTGAATGTGGAATCCTCCGTGGCCTTAAAAGTCGTAGGGCGTGCAATTCCAAGGTAAGAGGTAGCTCTATGTCTCTACCATATAGCAAATGAAATGGGGACATGCCTATCGCCCTCTTTGTGTGATCCTATCGGCCCATAATGCATCAAACAAATTTTTATGCCAAGTCCTTTGATTCTCTATTACAAGCTTATGCATGATAGTTACTAAGTTCTTATTACTAGATTCACTTGACCATTCCTCAGTGGATAGTAGTTTGAGGAATGAACAAGCTAGATCCCATAAGTGTAGCAGAATTCCACCAACTCCTCGAAGAAAGATTCGTAGCGTTATCTCACTACAATTTTGTTTGGGCACGCCAAACTCCGACAATAATATTTTCTTTTATAAACCGCACACCTCGGCGGAAGTGGCAGCCTTCATAGGATAGCTTCTACCCATTTACTCGAAATAATCGAGTCATTAGAATGTAATGATGACCGGCATTGAAGCCGGGTTAAGCATTCCAATAAAATCCATACCCCACTGTTGAAAGGTTCTTCAATCACAATGGGTTTTAGAGGTAATGCAGTAATTTCACACGCCCAACAAAATGTTGGCATGCTTGACATTTAGCTACCCATTCTGCAAAGATTCTTGAAAAAGGGTGGGCCAAGAATACCTTGCTCCGAGGATCTTGCGCAAAGCATGACTCAGCCGAGAAATGACCACCGCAAGCCATGTCATGAAATCATGTTGTAGAATGATCCTCGTTGAGCTTTGTCCACGCATCTTGAGAAATACGCCATCAATTCCTTTCTTGTACAAACCATTATCCCAAAGAACAAAATCTTTGGATTTCAGTTTGATAGTTCGTTTCTCTTTTCTGGAAAGTTGATCTGGGCATTCTCCATACGCCAGAAAGTAAGCAATGTTACTGTACCACTCCTCTACCAGATCTATAAAAAGTACTGCAGGTAAATCTTCATCTATCCCATCCCGATCCGCCTTCGTACTAATGCTTTCATCTCTCGTCATTAGTTCACACAGCATCTTCCTCGAACCACTTTGTTGGTTTAATATCCGTGTCATATTCTCAACCTTTGTACCCACGTGCCTCTCAACAATCCTAACTCTTGCGAGTAAGGATAGATTTAACTCGGCAGATTCTGAACCAAAACCACAAAGGTGTGAGGAAAGAATATAATACTTGAATGCTTTGCAGACGCCTTCACCACCGCATATGCGTGCTTTTCCATCGAGTGTTTTTCAACTCATAGGCTTTAAGGGGCGTGCTCATGAAAGCAATAAGAGCTTCAAGGCCCTCTTGATTTTTCTCGCATCGAATTGCCGACATAGTGTGTTCTAAGAATAACAATAAAGAATAAATCCTTTATCAAGTCCAAAGTGAAACCAAGACTAGAGCTTTCGACAGACCTCTTTGATTTTCTCAAGGCTTCCTTCCTTCGCTGCTTCTATTTAAAATCTTGTGTCTTTTTCATCATATTCGAAATATGATGGGTTAGCTCTCAAGAAAGTCGAATGAATCTTCGAGAAAATTCACCTTTCCAAAGAAAGAGTGAACTCCTTTTTTGATGTGGGCAAAGGCAATGTCTCGAATGGATTTGACACGCCCGGATCTATCTTTGTTCCTTCTTTTCGCAACAATGTGCCCAAGCAACTTTCCTTCTACATAAAGAAAGATGGATTTCTTAGATTCAAAGAGATACCATGCTTCATGTATCAGATGAAGACCTCTTCCAAGTTTGAAATATGCGTGCTTCTATCTTTGGAAAAGACTCACAAATCATCCGTGTACACAACTATGCTTATATCTCGAGATGAGCAAAGGCTAGATCCATAGCTCTTTGAAATGTAAGCACCAAAGATTAATCGTGCCAAACGGCATCTTCCGGTATGCGAAGGTTCCCCAAGGTGTGATGAATGTCGCTTTTGTATTTATCCTCCTCGCCACCTTGACTTGAGTATCCCGAGAAGCCGTCAAGCATGGAAAGCATCTCGCACTCCAAAGACCACTTGCAGAGTGTGATCCATGATGGGGATAGGGTAGTTATCTTTCAATGAAGCTTGATTAAGGTCATGAAATCCACGCATAGCGTAATCTCGCCGCTCTTCTTTTCGACAGGACTATGTTGGTCAACCATTCCGAATGGTGTATGGGATAAATAATTCAGATCTAACAACTTCCTCGGATTTCAAAAGATGGTTCCCAAATGGTAGGATTGTGGCCGCCGCAGCCTTCGCTTGAAAGGTTTTTGTTCTAGCTTAAGTGGGATGCGGTGTTGAACTTCTTCAGCCGATATGTTTTTAAATCTGCAGACCAGCAAAAACATCCATGTATTTCTTAAGAAGCTTAAATGAAAGCTTCCTTTTCAGCTTTTCAACAACACTTACCAGATTTACTAATTTGGGATCATGTGGCTCCCAAATTTAGTAATCAGTGTCTGAGGAAGAGCCTTCCTCATTTTCTTCATTTTTCTTAAGCATCCGATCATGATTATCAAACATTTCTCAAGAGATACCAAGCCTTTGGGAATTTTATTTCCCTTTAGTTGATAACCTCCGACCTCCCGAGATGTCAAGATCCATTTCTCCGACAAAGGGTCTACCTAGAGGTGAATTGCTTCCCTCATAGTAGATTTCTTCAAAGTTGTCTTTCGTTGGAGAAATGCAAAGAATGTATCATCATTTAAAACTCCGCTATCATTCAGCTAGACGTTGTCAAAGAACCTTTGGGCGAAAAACTATTTCCACCAGAGTCTCCTTGTCTAAAGAATAAAGAATGCAGGGGCTGATCCGGATTTAACAAGGTCAGTAGTCACTTTGCGAGCAAATCAGCTCTTGAATTTTGTTCTCTCTAATGTAAGATACCAAGAAAGCTGAAAAATCCAGATGGCAGAGTAGACCCGATCTCTCAGTAGTGCCGCAGCTTTGTCTTTTTGACTTGGTAGAGGCCCTTATCTACTTCACAATCAGCTCAACATCTCCTCTGGTAATAATTTGATTCCCACTGTTTCGCTTCTGCTCCATGCCTAACAACAATGCTTCATACTCACCTCGTATTGCTAGTATTTTTGAACATCAATTCAAGGAGTGCGCATGCACCTTCCTTCAGAGAGATAAGAACAACGCCGCGCTACGGATCCGAATGAACAAAGAACTATCATCAAATTCCATAGTCCAAATCTTGTTATCAATTTGATGTGATTCTCGAATCACTAGTTGAATTTCTTCTTTATCCATTTCAAGATAATAGACTCCGTGATCCGATTCCTGAAACAAGATCTGAGATCTAGGATCCTCAGATTTTGATACTGTGTACTTGGATTTCTTCTCAGGTTCCAGCTTTTTACTCCTTTGATTGGTATGTGCGCACAAGACCAATCCATCTTGACTTCTCCACCCAGCTCCTTGCAAAAATTTCTACTCAATAGCATGCCATAAGAGACTGGAATGTCTGCTACAAGGATAGTCATTTTCAGTCTTTTATCTGGGAAGGAAGCAAGTACTGCCTGCGCATCTTTGATTTGCCCCACAAGAGGGACTTGCCTTTCCATGGAATAACATCTTCCAATGGTTTTTGTCAATGTAAGACCCAAGGCATCAGCAACTTTGGCAGGCATGACGTTGTCGGAAGCTCCAGAATCCAAGATGCAATTGCTTAGCTTATGTCCGTTAATGAGCAAAGACACATAGAATGGCTCAATCCTTTCTCGATGTAGCAGGAGAAGGGGTGGAAGGAGAAGAACTGCAACAACATTATTTGAAGGTGGAGTAATCTTTGACTCGACAAGATACCCCGTGAATTATTATTTTTGGGTTTGACCATTACTTTGCACATATTTGACCAATCTACTCACCGATCAGAAATGCCCTCAAATACTCAAATTTTCCGACATTTGGACCTTGCTTTCTCTTGATGTGATCAATAATGTCAAAAGCTTGACTTCAGCCAGGACATGTGCGTTGGTTCTTTGTTGTGAATTGAAAGAATTTGAATATTTATCCTCGGGCGCTAATGAAGAAGGAAGAGTGCTACCTCTTTTCAAGATAGTAACATCCGGCCATGATCTTCTCTCTTTCCGCCGCTTGGATGCTTCGCATTTTGGCGTGTCTTAGACCTCAGAACACCGCAAAAGTGTGACCATCGGAATCTTCAAAAGATTCATAATAGCCATCATCGATTCATAGTCCGTAACCAATATTGAGTCGCCAAATGATCTATAAAGTCTTCATCATCGAATGATTCATCAATGCCGAGATCCTCTTCATTAGTTTCCAAGTTATTCCTCGAGCAGCTTCTATTGCCAAACGCTCGTGGTGCGCAGCAAGTCCTGTTTCGATTTTGATTTTGATTCTAACCATCAAGGTCCTAAGTAGAGCTAATCTTGAGGGGTGCATTCCTCGCTTGAGAGATCTCGTGTCTTGATCTGCAGATGTCATTAGCCAATTTCGCAACAAAGGATCTCAAGTACTTGCAGGCGCCATCACCTTTGGAGATGGTTGTTTAAGTTTTCCACCATGATCAAGTCGTCCTCAAGTTTACAAAGCAAATTGCATAACTAACTAAGGAAGGCTAACACCATTATCACCTCTAGTCAAGGCTCTAAGTTTATGAATGTATCATTTAGATGAAGCTTAAAGGAATGCTTAACTAACATAAATACAATTCAAAATATAATTAAACACGCCTACTAATATGTTCAATTACCTAACATGGGCCTAAATAGACCTAAGAGGGCAATAAAATTGGTATGGTCATCTTTACTCCAAACAATGGTGAAATGACCTCTCTAAATTACTTTTTAAGTCACTTTAGATATTCCTCTACTAACCTTGTCAAGGCTTTAGGCAAGGATCGACTTGGCTATCTATCATATTTATTATATGAGATGCAACTCAAAGCATGGTGTAAAGTATTAAGGTAAGAGGTGAACTCTTTTTATTGTTTTCCTTTTGGGAGAAACTTGTATTTTGGTCGCATGTGGGACTAAAATCCCTAAATTAGATTATAATTGTTAATCATGATTAGACCTTGTTAATCACAATTAGTGTGTTAACAAGTAATTAAGATGTGGGAGCCTTAATCAACCGCTTAGGGTCAACTATGAGGCTAGGATAAGCTTTTGAAGTTTACCGAGGCTAGGAAAGAGGGGTGATTTTGAGTGGTTGGAAGAAGGGTTTAAGCCAATATTAGGGTATGTTGACCAAAACAAGGGCAAAATAGGCTTAATTAGCTAATAATCACTAATTATTTGTTTTGAAGAGGATTTTGACTTACGATTCATCATAAGTGGCATCCTAAATGTGAAAGAGGTTTGATAACCAACGAAGCGTTGTTAATTGACCAAAGTGGTAAGAAACCTTAGTTAATTAGCAGAAATCACTAATTATAACATAATTGATGAGATTGAGAGTGATTTGTGTGCATTTAGCAATAAGATTGCAAAAGTAGAATTTAGGTGTCTACATTTACCCCTCGCTTTGAGGTGAAGTTAGTGACTTCGATTCAAATATAGTAGATAAGCATAAACAAGTAAGTTTTTGAAGAATAATTAGCAGGATGAAGGATGCCCTCGAGTGTCGATGGGGTGATAGAGAAGTCAATCGATGGTCAAAAATATGATTGAAATGGATATAAGAAATAGGATAGAACAAGCGCATAACCCTCGGTTATTAAGAGGAATAGGGACAGGGATAAACATGGTTGTTTATCGCCCCGGATGATTTGGAAGGAAAATTAGTAGTGGTAATAAATAATAATAGAGAAGAAATGATTATGGAGAATATAAGACAAGCCCAATTCGCATCCAAATGCTTTCAATAAGAAACCCGGTTATATCATTTTGCCCCTATGTCTACATCATCGACTTTATCAAATGAAAAAAACGTAAGATAACATGAAAATCTAAATTATTAACATTTGTTCATCACTACGTAACTCCATGCAACATATATAATGCAATGTAATATGAGAAAGTAAAATGACGCTTAACTTAATACAACATACACAATGCAATGCAATACGAGAAATTAAACTGCCTACCTAATGCATACAAACCAATACAATCATACACACTCAAACAAACAATGTTTAACATAGTTACATTAATGTTTTTGTTATCAAGTCAGCCCCCTGAATGTTCGTGTTGTAACAACAAGGGTTAAAAATGTCGCCCAAGCAAGGGTACATGTGAGGGGAATAACATAGACACGAGTAGTTCCATGTAAAAACTTTTGTGCACTATGACACACGCCTCCCGACAACTCACTGCACATAGGAGGACCGACATAGCATGCAACCTAGTGTTTGTTAATGGAGGTAGATCACAATGATCCACAAGTCATTTGAGACCAAAACAAGCAAGAACCGTAGAAAGATGCTTTTGTAAGACATTTTTGATGTTCAAGGATAATGCAATTGACACAGGCTTTAGTTGCGTATATGTTGTTTACCATTTTTTTGTAAAATTTTATTTTTTTACAATTCTTTTGGATTTTTAATGATTTTATCAATATTTTTGAAATATTTTTATTATTTTTACAAAAGAAGATATTGTAGAAGAAATAACAAAGCTATGAGACCTTGTTAAAAGTGATCGTAAGGGAAAAATATGCCCCAGGCAGTAGAAAAGGTCGGTTGGAAGCAAAAATGTGCCCCAACGTAGCGAAAACGTGCTGAAAATAATTATTTATTTAAAACAATCATTTGGCAAGTCAGAAGAATGTATAAGAACCGCAATGGCTCTAGCGCTCCTGGGGTGAGAAACACATCGTGAGAGGTAAAAATGGATACATAAGCCATCAACTTTGGTCTCTGTGAAACAACTCGTAATGTGATCATGATATGGTCATTAGGTATTCACAATACTTCACCTTTGGTTGGGTGAATGTCGCACTTGTTTCACTAATGTCACACAAACCTCGTAATGAAGAATCACCCGCAAAACATCAAACCCTAAAAAATAAAGATGCAAATGAAGGGGCTCTGGACCGTCCTTAACTACCAAATAGATGGACTTATGACCGAGCGCCAAACTACATCTTAGACTTAATGTAATTCTATGTTCTTGTGCATGCAATAATGTGCCTAAGTTACCCTAGTGCCAATAACACAAAGATAACGGGAAATAGCTAGATAAAATGCAAAATAGTGGATGGAATAAAATGAATACTCCCTTTTGTATGTAGTGTGTGATGCGTAGAATAGTGCTTAAATGCAGCCCCTTTCTCTATGTAGATAACTAGCCCTTGATAGTAATTGTCCGCTCATAAGATAATATGTATGTTGTGTTTATATATGGTTCTCTTGCTCAAATTTCGACACTAATTACCTGACATACCGACTAGCACACAGGAGATGAGAGGGGAAACCATAAAGACCAACCTCAAATAGGTCATCAATGAATACTTTTCTTACTCAATATCCATATATAAAACAACATACTTAATGCGGTATAATAATAGTAGTAAGTACGTGATTTTGTGACTACATTTTGCCCCACTTTATGTTGGTGAGTGAAAGTTTAGTAACATAAAGTAGTTAGAGATACATACACGAGATGAATTCGAGAAGCCCATGTTGTA
This sequence comes from Taxus wallichiana var. yunnanensis, assembly GCA_018340775.1. Taxonomy (NCBI): domain Eukaryota; kingdom Viridiplantae; phylum Streptophyta; class Pinopsida; order Cupressales; family Taxaceae; genus Taxus; species Taxus wallichiana. The sequence continues at coordinate 653,967,365 of CM031234.1, forward strand.
GAAGAATGCGCAGATGTGGTAGGAGAGTGTGCCAAATGAGACCATATTACATGACGAACCATGGATCGCATGTTAATCCATGTAAGCGTCAGCGAGAGATGTAAGACCGTGATGAAGTGCACTAAATGAGAGTGATGATTGTAATGTTGAATGATTGACAATTTCAAATATTACATGATGAGAATGTAATGGGGCATGGACTCGATCGGCCTCCCAACCCGATTACGTGTGTATGAAAAACTAGGGGATTTGGGTGTCCTGCCACCAAAGGAAGAGTGTAGGGAGAAATGTGAGTTATTCTCCAACCTTTAACTATATCCTCAAAATATCTAGTTGTTGCAAACATACACAAATCAAAATTTAAGTGATTTTGGATCCAAAGATTTCGATAAAATGTGTTGACCCATATAGAGAAACATAGGAAAGACAACGACGTCTCAATTCCCCCACTCCAAGGGTGTCACCACAATATGTGATGGATTCCAAGTTAGGTCATCTGGAAGAAGACACAAAATGTAGAATAACTTCTTGTGTTAGGTCATCTGGGAAAGTAACAAATGTAACTCCCAAGTTAAGTCATCTAAGAAGATGCATGTAACTCCCAAGTTAGGTCATCTGGGAGGACGAATGTGTTGTATTGTATCGATTGAATGGTATGATTTTGATTGTTATAGACTTGAACGTATTTGATTGGTTGATTGATTATTTTACTCATAGAGAGATTTTACGCTTGTTGCCCCCAGGTTAGGTCATTAGGGGGAATCGATAGAAAATGATGAAATATCGCATGGTGTATTAGTAAATGTTTGAAAAATGATGAATTAGAAGTGTTGAACAATTACATAGTGGTGTAAAACAATTATCGGATGACCCCAATTATATGCCCCCTTTTAGTGAAAGGGTAAGTAATAATGAGAATGAACGTTGATCCGAAAATAATCTCGTTAATAGACATCGTATGGTAGATATTACCAAAATTATGTGTAGACTGAGTGAAAGACAATGTTGAGGAGATATAGATGTGTGTCATGTGTATGATATGATAGTAGGCAAAATTATGAAGAGAATTCCGCAAACGGGATAGAAATTGGAGTTAAAATGTTAAAGATATTAGCAAAATTGTGTGACATGTATTAGTTGAGTAGTGAATGTGAAGTATGACCATACTAGAGTGAATAATGAAAAGTGGCCATAAATAGTAAAGTGAAAAAGTTATAGTAAACTCATTTGTCTTGCACAAGTGTGAGAGTGAACTCGAGTGTTTAAGGATGCCACAAGTTAGAGCATCGCAACGTAGACAATTCGAAGTTGTTTTGCGTAATCGCCGTGGCATCGCAAATGATGACGGAGTTGGAAAGTACATTTTTTTCGAAAAATGTGTGTGTAGTAGTCGTTCTTAGTGAATTTTTCTAAAAATTTTGTTTTAGTTTTTCTTGTTTAAGACTTGAACAACAACGGTGAAGGCGCTAGTGACCTTTGGGACATGAGCGCCGAGACATGGGTGCTGGTGTCTTGATCCTGGGTGTCTGTGTCTAGAAAGTGTGAATTCATTCCGTAATAGTGTAAATGTGTAAGTTGATGTGTATTAATGTCTTGATTGCTCATGTTTGTTTTTGTATGGTGTTCTAATAATGTGTTTAGTGTTGTTTTGTGGTGTGTAGAGGGATATTCATTCGAGGGAGATCCATGGTGGTCATCACTTGAGTACATTGCTCGTCAAGTTGGGTTTATCGATGATGATTAAGAGGTTATGGACCGTGTTGGCTTGTGGCATATAACAAGGATGGGGACATACCCCATAATATGCCTATGTTGACATCTTTGTGTGAGAGATGGTGTGCGGATACTTGACGTTTTGGCTACCTACCTGAGATGACACTCACACTAGATGATGCATATCGCATACTATTACTACGGATTGTTAAGCGAGAGGGTACATGTGATGGATTTGGAGAATATGGAGAGACAAATGAGGGTCGTTAGGTGTTATTTTTAGTGGACTCAAGTGTAGTAAAAATCACGCACTTACTATTACATTTATACCGCTAAATATGTTATTTTATATATGGATCTCGCGTAAGAAAAGTATTCACTAATGACTCATCCCGTAGTCCCGTCGCCGCTAGTCATCATCATCATTTGTCTTGCATAGTCATCAGTTGTTTACACAGTTCTGGTCATCTCTCAAGGAGTATTAGGTGTCATTATTTAGTCATTTTTTGTCTCTAGTCTTTGACTAGGGAGCCTAATTTTAGGTGCCCTGGTTCCTGTAACAATTGGGTCTAATTTACTTATTCGAGGTTGGTCTTTGTCATTTTCCCTCTCATTCCCCAAGGTACCAGCTTGGTATGCCGGGTCATTAGTGTCAAAATTTTAATAAGATATCCCCGTATAAACATAACATACTATTTTTATGCGCAAACTATCTACTATTAAGAGCTAGGTATCTACTAAGGATAAGGACTACATTTGGGCATCATTTATATCAGCATCACACAAACATAGGGGGAAAGGGTTGTATTCATTCTATTCCATCCACCATTTACATTTTACATCTAGTTATTGCCCCTACTTCTATGTCATTGATGTTAGGGCACCCTAGGCACACAATTGCACACACAAGCACACAAAACTACATCGGGTCTAGAATGTATTGCAATGCTTAGTTGTAAGTCCACCATTTTGGAAGTTAAGGTTAGTCTAAACCCTTCATATAAATCTTTCTTTTTAGATATTTTATGCTTTGTATGGGGTTTTGCAGGTAGATCTTCATCACTAGCCTATAACGACATAAGCAAAGCCATTGCGATAACTACGTGACAAAGACTAAGATATTGCGAAGATCTAACGACACTATCAATTTCAGATCCTGAGCTTTTCTAGAGACCAACGTGCCCATATTATAGACCAAGGTGCCCGTAAGTGTTCCAGCACTTCTTCCAGCACCCTACCCATTCGGATCTTCAATTACTACAATTTCCTAGGTGGCACCTTTATATTTTACCCTATCCACACATCAACCTACCCAAGTCCAACATATCGAGGTAGGTGAATTTTAGGTTAGTACCCTATCACTCCTATTTCCATTATTTAATTTCATTTAAATATTAAAATAAAATATTTAGAATCAATATTTTAGTTTATACAATTTATTACATTTATGTACCTATTTATATAACTTAGAAAATAACCATTAATTTTCATATATTTAGTTAATCATTTTGGTGAACCCTACTTTTAAATAGCTTGCCATAGGATCCACTAAAACCCTAATGGACAAGGATAGTTCATCTTCTTCACCCATCATGTCTCATTTTAGCGTTAATCCTATCTATGATCAGGTTGCCATAGTTGAGCTCAAAGTCCTATATAGTACTCATGTTACTACACATGATCACATCAAACAACAACTTCTATATGAACAACAATATGTGCATACTCATTTTGAGGATTCTCCTATAGTATTAGTATTTTGAGGATCCAATAGCATTTACTCATTGTACACCATGCTATACGGCTACTTGTGATCCTCCTTCTGATCTTTCATAGGAAACTTTAGATGATTCTCTTATTGATTACTTACTTGGTATTGACAATCACTCACATGTGCATAATGATTCCTCTTCTACTCCAACTAATAATATAGTTTCTTCTCATGATTCTACCCCTTTCGACATTGCTTCTCATGATACATCTACTACTAGTTTGCATACTCCTTCACATTATGTTGATGATCCTATTAATAATATTCTTAGTGACATTCTCATATATGAGACTCTCTCTGATGATGATGAGGCGGTTGATAGCCATAGTTCTCCTTCTTTCCACACTATTGAATGTGACTCACCTACTCCATTGTTGCCTTCTCCTAAGATTGCATCTAGCAATGTCCATGACTCACCACCATCTATCACTTCTTCTTCTCATACTATTTCACTTCCTCTTGTTACATCACCTACGTCTCCTACTCCATCTTCTCCTACAGTGTGTCTCAATCAGCCCTTATCTACTCGATGTTTTTGATGTTATTCCTACCCTTACTATGGATATTCCATCTATAATACCCCATGAGTACAATCAAGGATTTAACAAGATTGTCACCTTTGATTGATCATGACATCAAGTGAAGAGGAACAAGTGTTTACAATAAAGGTTAAGAAAACAAGACAAAGGGAATGGTATGGTTATTAAGAAAATATATTGATCTTGTGATTATCTAACTAAGGGTGTTGTTGATAATTAATGCCTTAAAACAATATTATTGTTACTGGCTTAAGCTTGTAAGCACTAAGTCAATAAGTCTCACGAAGTATCAAGAAACGACTTACGGGTCAAAAGTCTTTGCTTTATGATATACATTACTGCAAATTAATCTTGGGCCATGATATCACATTAGGCCTGGTCTATATATTTCTAAAACTATTATACATATTTACGAGATAATGTATCATTGTGACAACCTTAGGGTAATGTGTTTTAAACATTAGAGTCGAGTGGAGAGACTCACTCAACCCATATTAATGATTAATCACTTTGGAGACTAATTGACATGGGCTTGTAAATTCTGGGTCAAGATGTTAATTTTGGGACCTTTGAATTATTGAAAATTGATTGTGTGATTTAAGGGCAATCCTATTGGGGTGCTGGAGATTGTTGAATAGCGATTAAATGACTATAAAATGGTAGAACCAAACCCACTATGTATAAGATCATTGATAACTTAAAGGGGGTCATAGACCTTAAGAGACTTGCCAACATATTTAAAATTATGTATTGTAATCCATGGACTTCGGGAATTATGGGGCATTTAAATAATAATTTTAAGGCCATGCATGTTTTATAACATTGGTCTTATACTATATTATACTTCATTCTCCCCAAATGTTATTCGACCTATGTTATAGAAAGCAATTAAGTGATTGATATTTGGTTAATTTCATGGAAAAGGTAATTGAGGATTTAAATTGTGAAATCCCACCAATTTTGGAGGAGAGTTGGAGGGTGGTGGTAGTTGGATGAGTCACTAGTGTGGTACTCCAATATTTAACACCATTAATTACGCATTTAAAAATTATGGAAATCCGTAAAGTTTCCTAAGGAAGCAAACTACATGTAACTACTCCATTTGGTTTTGTTGTCAAAATCTAGGGTAAAACCCTACTTCAGGTATCTATGCATAACGAGCAAGCTGTGAGTTCATGTAGCTATTTTCAGAAGAGGAAGTTCATTATATGGGAAAATTTATAAGATGAGGGATGTCATTATATGGCTTTGAAGAAGGATTGAATTGTTTGGCTGGTTCAAGTGGATAGATTGGAGTCCTTAGACTCTTTGTTGCTGTAACACTTGTTGGAGAGAGATCTCAAGGATTTAGGAATCAAATTTGCAAGAAAGAAATGTTCCTTATCCCCTTTATATTTTTATTTCATCATATGTTAAAGTGAATACATATTTACAATTTTGTTTGTTCTAAGAAATAGTGGGTACGTGATGGTTGGAGGTTGTTGTTCTTATACTATGTTTTTCTGAGAAATGAAATGGTAAATTGTATGACTATAAAACCTGGGTATCTAATACTTTTATCATTTATTTTTCTCAAATTGTGTTTACCTATTATGACTTTAAATGAGCAACTTTGTTGCATTTTATCAAGGTGGCTGACCCAGATAATAATGGGTTTCGTGCAAATATTATAATATTATGCAAAATCAAATTTGAGTGCATGGGTTTTCTTTGATGTGACCGAAATCTTGATGTATGGACCTGAGTAAGAATTGATTCTTGATACTGGTGTTTATTTTCTTTCACTTCTGGTCTATGCGTACCAACTGCGAAAAATAGAGGCGTTTTTGGGTATGCACCAAGGTTGAGTTGGTGGTTTCCAGTTGGTGTTTCTATCTCATGTATAGGATATTTAATAGACTACTATCTTCCATTGATTTGGCTGATAGAGAGACAGGATTTGTCGTTATGGCTTAGGTTCATTGGTTTTATTTTAACTGGACTACTTATTTTTAATAGGTATGTGAATGGGTTGTCTCTGTCATCTTTGTAAATCAAACCTGGGTGTCAAACTTTCCTACTTTGCTAGATTAGGAATAAAGCCTTGTTTATAGATAACACTTCGTGTTATCCTAGGTTGTTGTGTTAATCCCTGGAACTCTTTTGGGAGTTTTTGAACATTGTCTTGGGTCTACTACTGGTTTTGTTGGACTTGAATTGAAATAAAATGCTAAGTGGTAAAACGTGGGTTTTCTATTTACCATTTAGTCTTGTGAAGACTGTAAGTTCAATAGGAACATTCTTTCACCGAGGAATAAGGTGAGTGTAGTTTGTTCATTGTGATAAGATGTTGATAGTAACAAGCCCTAGGCTCACTCAGATCTAAAAGAATGTCGTCACCAACTTACTTGCTTAAGTTGTTGTCAAACTAGTTTGTTTTTCTTAAGTTGTGAAGGTCTGAACCTAACTCATCTTATGACTAGTATGGAAAATATTTCCTTCCTCATTTGGGAAGCTACTTGGTTTAGATATTAGATTTTTATATATATTTGTTACTAGATTTATACTAGGGAAAAAGCGTGATTAGAGCTTGGCCTTGATGGGAACGACTAGCAAAATGATAGATTGTGCCTTGTTTTTAGGACATATTTAAAAGCCTTATTGAAACCAAGGGGTCTTGGTTGGTTGGCACCCTGGATATGTTTGTTAAGTTATTGTTGATCCATTTGTAAGGTGCAACCGTGGAACTGAAACTTAGTTTTGTTTCCATTTATTTAAATCAATTTTTAAGGAAGATTATTTTATTTGTATTATGTGGATCTTATGTAACTAAATGAATCTCTATTGAATGATAAAATCATGTGTATTACTTTCCCATTATAGAGGAGTAGTACATACTAGTCAATATGACAAACTTGGGAAGTTTAGACTTCTAGACATAAGTTCAATCAAGCCTCGCTAGGGATTGTGTTTTCGGAATTCTTATTACAAGTAGAATGTAGTAGGATATAACGGAGGTGTAGTGTTGTATTAAGGAATACACAAGTCTATATTGTGAAACGAAGTCTATTTCCCTGTGTTTTCAGTTCTTATTGCAGTAAAATATAGTAAGATATAATTCGAGATGTTGTATTGTAATAAAGAATACACAAGACTGTTCAATTGAGAAATGAGGTTTATATTTAGTTCCTATAAGTTATTACGACATATAACTTTGAGATGTATAAGTCTCATTCCTTCTTAGGATATTAACGGATAATTCAGGATATGTTGTTTTAGGAAGTTGTGACATATAAACTTCATGGAATTAAAGCAATAAGAATGCAGCGTTTAGACTAGATTTATTTGATGGATACTTTAGTATCGCTGAAACTGTTGGTTTCATTTGCAGTAGCATGGATTACCTTGTGTGTGTCCAAGGTTAATACTTGTTTGAATTGCTTGAGCAACAACAATAGTGGCAGCAACTTCTAGTTATGAATGGGATGATATAAATTCATTCTGCGATTGATAATATTTGATACTTCCATTTAAGTTCTGTGGAATTTGGTTGTATATATAATAACAGGTGGTATTGATTAGTTGATGGTCATTATTGGGTATGGATACATATATCCGGCTTTTACTTAACTTATTTATGTGAAGTGTTAATAAGACTCACACGAGGAATACTTAAGAAGGTAAAAGGAGTTATACTAATAAGTGAAAATCAAGTTATTAGAGTTTGATGTTGTTGCATTACATGATTAAATTGTAAGAATGAGATTATTATTGTTGTATATATTCATTCTAACATTTAATGACATAAATTGATAAATGGGATAAAGGACTTTTCTTACTCGGTTCGAATCCGACCTTGACTCGCTAACTAACCATTGCAGAAAGTGAGCAAAGATAATAGGCGTAAAGTAAAGAAACACCTTGGTTATCTAATAGAATCATATGCTTCTTTTAAAAGGATAAAGTTGCAGTCAATTGTTGAATTGAGATATTCTTATTTATGTAAAGAAGTTATTTGTTGTTTTTGAATAATGATTTTCTTGTGAAAATCTACTGAGTACATTTATGATATATTGTAACATGGTAAAGATTCCATATTTTGTTCAATAAATACTTGCTTCCTATTGTTGAAAGATTGTTGATGCCTCTCTGCAATCTCTGTAACAACTTCTACTAAGTTGTAGTAATATCGGTATAGATATGGCTATATGCTTGTGATATTTTATGAAAATTGAATCATTGGATGATCATATTGGAGGGCTGTTATAACTCTTTGATTCAATAATATACTAACTACCTTATGGACTGGTTGAACCTAGTAATTTCAATGATTGAAATGGGAGGTTATGAATCGGTGATATAATTGATAGGTTAATGGAATACATAATGGACCAGTGTTGAAGTATTCTTTTTAATCTAAACCGATTAACTTATGGGAAAATAAAAGTATTGTTGGCAAGAGGTTGTGATTTCTTGCAAGTCAAGTTAAAGGTCTAATACTTGGTAGATGAGAAACCATCTAGGTATGAATCTTGATGTATATGCATATGTATACACATTTATGGGAGTTTCTTCTAGTAAAGTTGAGTAACCATACTAGAGGTAAAAATATGATGATGAAACTTCTAGGATGATAAGGTAAAGTTCAACATATAAGGGTTAAGTCTTTAAAACTTAATTGATGTTCCTTTTGGGCAGCACTTAAACCTTTAAGGGAATTAAGTTGTATTACTATGTAAAACTAACCCAACTCTCGTAACATGACAAGAAGCTCAACATAATACTATAAGATGAAATAATAAATAAGAATAGAACACGGATGTTCTTTGACACTTAAGCGAACTGTCATTCCATAAAATGGAGAAATGAAGTATAAGATCTATCAGTACCATCATTCGTTATCCCGTAAAATCGACAAAGGTAATTTTACCGATAACCACAAATTTTGTTCCGATCCCTCGTTAGGGATCCTCTTGATTCGAAACGCGTTGTAAAATCCCTTCCCGGGAAATCTGGTTTTTCGAACTTAGTCTTTTGAGCCTTTTTGGCTGGGCGCATGAAATTGCTATGTAACACCAACTTTTGGTGTGCCCCCTTTAAAACCCTTTGGCGCATGATTTTCAGTGTCAACACACCTTTTGGTGCGCCAAAGTATGTTGAGCCTTCCTCATGGCGCTAAAGGCGCATGCGCCTTTGTTGGCACAACTTTTGTTGCGCCATGTTTTGGTGCGCAAAGGGCGCAATAACTTCATGTCGACATAGCTTTTGTGCGCGCCAAAGGCGCGCTTAATTTCTTCACGGCAAACATTTTCATGCGCCAAAGAGCGCACGCTTTTCCCCTGTCGACAAACTCTCATGCCCCCTTTAAAAGTGGGTGGCGCATTTATGACCAGCTCACCTATATATATGTGTTTGCGCGCCCAAAATGTCATTTTCACTATTCGCTAAGCACGTGATTTTTCTGAGCCTGCTCATTTTGCCTCATCGCCTTGACGCCAGGGACCCGTTGCACGATTTTTGCTATTTGTCCAGGTGAGAGGTTCTTTTCTCTTTCTCATGTTTTGCGTTTTGGTTCTTTGTGCTTGGTGGTCTGGTTTTAGTTTGTGCCTGAAGTTTGAAATATCAAGATCCTCCTCCTGCTTTCTTCCCATATCCCTCCCCCTCTGTCCAGATCTGCTGGTAGGGGAACCTGTCTAAAAGCATGGTTTTATCTCCTTTTTGATGAGCCATTTCACTGCCCAATAACCCTGCTAAAACAAATGAAGAAAGAAATGGAGAAAAGCCTGTTTTTCCCAATAGGCGCATCTGTCCCCCCTGCAACATGAACAAAACCCGCGCCAATGGCGCACCCATTTTGCCTGCTGCATCATGAACTTCTGCGCCCTCAAGGCGCGCCTCTTCCATATGCTACAAGCGCTGAGCTTGCGCCCCAAAGGCGCGCCAACCTTCCTTGCTGCATCACTTTTCCACGCGCCAATGGCGCACCCAGCATCCATGCAACACAAGCTTTGTCTGCGCTAAGTACAAATCTTTCAAGGCGCAGGCGCATCCCCGATTAGAAAAACATCATGTTGTGTAAACCTTTCGTGTGCCGCGCCATGCTCCCTTTGGCGCACGAAAATTTCTTGTTACACGAAACATCTATGCGCCAAAGGGCGCACCAAATTCCAATGCAACATGAAAATTCCATGCGCCAAAGGGCGCATCCTGTCACTATGTAACACGCACCTATCATGCGCCCTTTATAAAATGCACTCTGCAGTACGCATGCGCCATGCGCCTTTGGCGCCAGTTTAACCTTTGCAACGCCCCTTTCCTGTGCGCCCTACCTATTTAGCCCTGTAAGCTGCAATTTTCATGCGCCCTGCGCCCTGAGCCTAAAATCTCTAACTCTTTCTTCTGCTAACATTCCAATGGAAGATCAAATGGCTAATTCAACCTTTTCGGATTGGGTCTCGCTTCTTCTTCATGCAGATCAGCAACTGAGTTTGAAAGAACATATGTCTACATCCAAAGAAGAGACCCACCAATCGAAAGGAAAGGCTAAGCTTATAGAGGAAGAGATGAAGTATAAATATCAAAGGGTCAGAATGCCCGAGTCACAGGCCGAATGTAGCATGGACGTCAGAGACTCAGAATTGGGGCATATCGACATGGAGGAATTCAGGCCGAACTCGTAAAGTTACAAGGAGTCCATGGATGGACAAACTAATAGCAAAGGTGCTCGCACTTCGCCGTGAGGAATCCCGTCGCGCCATCAACAATGAATTTATGATGGTGGTTGCTCAATTACAACAAAGACACAAGATGTGTCAAAAATAGCAAGGGCGAGGTAGTCATTAACCTCACCGCCCGTCATTTTGAGATCATACTCGCATCCCTCACCACCGCACTTTGGGCGTTGCAGAGTGCATCAAGGCCTCTGGGAAGACAATGAAGACCAATGTATGCAGCTAATGAACGAAGTATATCTGAAAAATAAGAAGGTGGTAACCCGGTGGCCCCAAATCATCCACCGCAGTGACTTCTCAGAAGAGCTCAGCGATACCATTACCTTCCTGAGCAGGGTCTTCGGGCTTTCTAACGCCCATTACTTCCATAAATGGATGCACGCTACTGGAAACAATGAACAAGAATTTTCCCGATCAACGCTACTTTGGGGAAATTATAAGAAGCACCATCTCCGAGCAAGCTAATTCGGCACAACGGGAGTATTCCATATGAACTCCTACGTGGTCTACGCTGCAGCGTCAGAGAGGGATTATCCAGGCCTAACCTGAAGTGGAGTTTGGCCTCAGGTCAAAATATATGAATATTATCCAGAACTAAGGCTGGAGAATAGCATCGCCCAATTCACCAAAATCAACGATGCATTCTTTTACCACGTCATCTGCCTGCTGAGGCCGAATATGACTCATAGTCGTATGACCAAAAACATAGTGGCAGCCACGGAGAAATGGGGGGCCCTGTTCACCCAATTTCCCACATTCACCTATCTGAGGGCTGTCAACTTTTTGGGAGAGCCAACCAGGCTACCAAGGTATGCTGGGCCTAAACTGATTCTACTAGAGCTATCAAGGCAGCTGGTCACATACCACGAAAAATGCCTTAAAAGAAAGAAGGGTGGAACTCCTTTCCCCCTCACAGTGGGCCGATACACATGCTCTACCCACCACAAGGCGAAGGAAATGTTTGCAGAGCTGGAGTTACTTAATTTGAAACACGACTTCCCAGCCAGGCCTACCTTCGACCCAAGGGGCTGCCTGCTAAGAGCAAAGCTTGATCCAATCCATGTTCCTCAGATCGAGGATATTTATATTGACGTCCTCCATGAGGTAGAGCTCAGAAGAAAGGATCATTCTCGCCTAGCATTGGCAGAAATCATCCAATACGGGATAGCCATTGTCCCCAAAGGCTTCCAAACTACGGAAGATGAAACAGACAAGGTATATAATGATACAGATGGGGACGATTGGCCCTTTCCGGCCATTGATAGAACTAAGGCTCCTCAGACAATTGAGGAGAGGGTCAAGGAGACTTTGCGGAGGACAGAACACTGGTGCCGGATGAACGGCCTAATCTACCTCGGGGTAGATTTCACAACCTCCCCGTTGGGCAACGCACCTCCACGATCCAAAAAGCAGCCTCAAGGCAAAGGCATAGAGGGTGAGTCCAGCACCACCCAAGAAGAAGCCCCTGAGAGTCCTCTTTCCGCGGCACCCGAGCAGGTAATATCTCTGGTCACACCAGAGAAAGAAGCAGAAGAGGAAGTTCCAA